>VTON01000053.1:0-1200000 GCA_009617725.1 Hydropsyche tenuis
TTACAAATCCATGATCTACAACAAACTAATTTATTAAATATATGATGTAAAATCACCCGTAAATAATTTCCATGTCAATACTATACCAGCTGCAATATCGCATCAAATTTGTGCATTTAAGATTATATTTTACTTACTAACAATAAGTTTGAGGATTTACGCTTTTTTTCATAATTAAATAATTATATTTAGATGTGAATTAAAGCCTAGATAAAAATTAAAAAAATATACACAAATACTGAGAAAGACAAAACAAGTAATAAAACAATTTTATAAATTATCACAAAATTTCCATTCAAGTATTTATCTTAATTTTACTTTATTTTTTCAAAAGAAATGCATGTATTTGTAGAGGTTCAAGTCGTCAGATATAATAGAAACATTTAATCTATTAATTGGTAAGTACAGTGTAATTATACTAGACTTCAAATCTAAAGTTTACAATGTGTTCCTTTCCGGGGAACATTTGTATATGGAGCTATTAACGGGAATAGTCCTCTTCCAGACTTGAAAGAAACAATGTCTTCAATTAATACAATCTGTAAAAGAAAAAAAAACATAAAATAAATGCATATAGCATTATAGAAATATTTATAAATTTAAAATAAAACCTTTGATGGATCCTCTGGTACGGGAAGAAGGTCTTTAGATTCATTAGAATTATCACTAGAATTCTTAACAGTATCAGGATGTGCAGCACCACCCACGGCCGAAGATACGACATGCACACCTAATTTCTTTCTATTTGATGAATCAATTGACAAAATTTCCTAAAAATAACATCGAATTAGTAAATTCATAAATTCGCATTTTGATAAAATAATCAATGTTGAAAACAGCATCATTACTTTATAAAAGTCATACAGTTGTTTTTTAGAGATTTGTTTCAATGCTTTGACTTCTACATTAACTCTATCAAAATGGTATTGTTGAGACAAGATTTCTGATCGATAAATAAAAGATCGGCCTAATAACATTTTAGGTCGTTTTAATTTTTCAGCAATCAAAGATTCACGATGGTTTTCGAATTCTTCATCAGTTTGTTTCGATAAATAAGACTAGAAATAAAATGTAAAGCAATAATTATTAAGAAAAAATAAAAAATAAAAACTATGCACAGTAACGAATGTGAAAACATACATCCATATGTTCAAGAAAAGCTTCAATCCTTGATTCAACATATGAAGGATGCCTATCAGATTGAACCAATACACTCATGCCTTGAACTCCATTACTGCGACGAATTCCACTAAATACAATATAACCAAGTTGCTCCTGGATAAATCAATATAAACTTATGAAACAATTTTTATATACTCCCATTTCTAATACGTCAGCTATACGTACTTTTGTTCGGAGTATATTAAAACACGGTTCATTCAAAATGTTTGTCAATAATTCTAATAGTACATTTTTCGATGTACATTGCACTCCACATTGAAAATAAATGACAGCACATGAGCTACAATGTACTGTATGATCTATTTCCAATCTATAATGACTACCTGCAACAAATATATAAATTAGAATAATTAAAAAAAAGAAATAAATGATCGAAAAGACATTACCTTTTTCTAATTGGATTTCTCTCCCTAGAGTCAACTGCTGAGGTAAAAGTGGAATTATATTTTTTGGTAACCTAAAACACATATACAAATAACAAAAAAAGCACATAAAACCGTGGATTTTGTGTGATTAAATTATACAAACTTTTTTTCTATAGTTGATGCAAGTTCAATGGCTTTATTTTTAGTAATATTTCCATGTATGAGACATTCTACATGTACTTTTAAAAAAAATCGATCGATAAAATCTTGCAAATTTTCTAAATTGATGGCTGTTAAATTCAAATTAATTTATAAGTATTGATATTATTACATTAATTGCAAAAATTAAGGAAATATACAAATAGTGGTTACCAGGCGCTACTTCTAGATACTCTTTCTTACTCCAACCGAGCTCTGTTAACATCAAACCTAAATAAAAAGCACCATGTTCATAAGGTTGTTGTGTATCAAAATTTTTTAATCCTCTAACAAAGTTTTCTTTCATGATAGCAAACCTTTCCGGATTTACCCGAAATGATACTATTTTGTCAATGATACATTCAAGAAGAACATGTTGTTTTGAATCATATCCATCTAATTGGACCTAGAAATGAATTAAATTATTTATAATTTGATTTGTTCGTTTATCTTTTAATACAGTAATATCCATTGGTACTGACTGACAAGCCAGATTTTGTATTCTGAATGTGATAACTAATTCCAGCTAATTCAGCTGCATACGCATATTCATTGAGAGAATCGAGCAATAACATAACGAACAAAGTGTTCAGACCACAATTCAAAGGATCAGAATATGCAATTGGACTAAAAAAAGACAAAAATTAGTAATATAAAACTAATACAAAAATAAATATAAATTGAAAAGTGTACAAACATAGTAAATTCAAAAAAGCTGTCTAACTTCGGCAAAAAGTATTCATTGTCTTGTTTATGCCAAACTCGCATAATAGGAGAGTCATATACAATTGATGGATATTCTTTTGATTCTGGATCAGGAGTACACAAATCTAAACTATCAGGTAGGAAAGAATTTGGTAACGGCACAGCTAAATTTTCAGATAATCCACATGTTGACCACCTCTATAAATTTAAATAAATTTTACATATTTAAATAAAAAAATAACATCATATTTAGATGGGGAAAAAAATACTTCAATCAGCTCCATTGATATTTTCTCTAATTTATATTTGGTGCCATACCATTTTTCATTTTGATCACAAGCAGATTCAAAAGCTTTTGCAATGACTGCAATGCGGATTCGCTCTGGTGTCAACATAGATAACAGCTCTTGAATTAATTCAGGTTTCCATTCAACAAGATGCCAATGTGCACTCATAACGTGTTCCATTGGATATTCCTAAATAAAATTTTTGTTAATTAACGAAAAAAAAACAAGCTATTATTAAAAATGAAAAAAAAAATACCAATATGTCATGCACACTTCCGACAACAAATTTTCTAGGTTCTTCTTTGTCTTTAAATCTAAATCCAGTAGCTAAAATTGTAGCTTGTTCATCGAATATCCATTTTTGAATACCTTCTTTATTTAATAAGTCAATGTACTGAAAAATTTTATTTATAGATTAAAATCCATTTCAAAATTATCAAGAGAATTTCCAAATTTTTACAACATACTTGGAAAAGCAATTCTACAATGTCATCAGTGTGTTTTATTCCATCTTCAGTTAAATCTACGTTAACATTAAACATACCGAAACCACGACCTCCATGATGAGCACTACTGCTTAAACTAAAATTTACAGCAATATATTTTATAAATGTTTGATCAATAATTTATAAATTATCAATTAGATAATGAACCTATTACACCATCCTTTAGCTTTCAACAATGACAATAAGCTTCCTGGACCTTCGTGACCAATTAAATGGCTAATATAATGTGATGGCTGAAAATATCCAGAAAGTGTATTATTTAAATTACTATATTGACATATTATAATGCAAATATTTCCATTTCAGTATCAGTAGATATTCAATAAAATGAAAATTATGACAAAATACTTACAGCACTTTTATAATGAAGTCTTGTATCAGGTATGGGAAAAGTCATAATTAAATTCCGTATATCTTTAATAGGGACAGCTTTCAATTGAACACCTTGATGAAGTTCAGTATAAGGATGTTGAGGCCATTTAGGTACGTTCACTTCTTTGTTTTCGATCAAAGAAAACATATCTGTAGCCATTTTTTCTAGTTCTTCTAAAGATTCTGTCAAATAACAAATTTAAAAAATATAAAACTTGTTTGAATAGAATAATAAAAAATAAAAAAATCACAAGTAACCTTTTCCAAAAATAACTAAACTCATGATATTAGCAGAATACCACTCCGAATGAAATTTTAAAAGTTCATCGCGAATGTTGACTCCGTTCTTTTTAGGAATTAAATCTAACGTTTCCTTGTTACCTAAATCACACAATATACAGTTCTAATAAATTATTATTTCGAAAATTTTATCAAATTTTCTATATACCAGTTCCAAATTTGTGATATGGATGGTTAGGATCTGAAGTAGATTTATTCAACTGATCAAGTCTCCAAACATCACTGCAAATATTTTTATCGTGTTCAGAATTGACTGCCTGTAACTCTCGATCAGTACAACTAATTGTGAATAGTGGAGAAATAAAAAACTGGGCAAATCTGAAAACAATTTGTATGTAATAATAAAATTATTTTTCAAGATGATATAAAAAATTTGGATCGAATCTTACATATCTAAAGCAGATGACAAATGTTCAGGGATTATATCGAAATAATACGTAGTATGATCTGATGCAGTGTAAGCGTTAGATGCACCGCCATGTTCAGCTAAATATTTAGTATACGAATTTTCCTTCAAACAATACATAAACATAATTTTATATAACAATGTAAATGTAATTTGATAAAAAGAAAAATTTCACAAACCTCTGGATACTTTTTAGTTCCCAAAAATAGCATATGCTCACAAAAATGTGCCAAGCCTGGTGCATCTTCTGGATCACTTAACGATCCTAAAACCAATTAAAAAAGCGTTTAATAATTGATTGGTTATTTTCATGATATAGATCAATTTTTGTCAAAGTGGTTGTGATCGATTTCTTGCAAGTTGATATCAATTCTCAAAGGGTAGTTCAGAGATCGATAAGATATATTTTGAGTTTAAGAATTTTGATAGATATATTATATTATGTAAAATTGCAGTTTGTTAAAAAGGTCACTGAGAAAAAATCTTGACAAATATTATACATACAATATAATATACATATACATATATACAATATACATACAAATATATTTACATACCGATATTAACAGTTAGAGCAGCTGCAGATTTATCAGTTGTTGGATCGCTGACGAGTAATACTTTGAGTAAATTTTGCAATTCGATGCCTCTGTTGGATCATAGATATGAATTTAATAAATAATATCACTCTTGATTATGTGGAAATAAAGTAAACAATACTTGCCTGTATTCACGTTTGTCTTCGGAAGATTTAATAATATTTTCATGTCTTGTAATGACTTCCCTGTTCGTTCTGGGATTGGTATGCATCATATCTAATCCCATAATTGAAGTTCGAAATATCGTTAACAATGGTTTTTTTGTAGTATGATATCTAATGGATGCCGAGCTGAAAATCCTAAAACTGAAAGTAAAATCGTTCCATGAAAATACAAATATGCAATGAGAAAAAAAAATTAAATTTTTCGACATCTTTTTTTAAAACAATATGGGTAATTAATCTAAAACCAGACAATGTGCATACTTTCGCTAGAACGGCAAGCGACTGAACGACACCAACTAATTCTGCATTGCATTATTATTGGTGAAAAATTCCTAGAAAAAGGAACTTTGAAAATTATGAGAAATTCGTACAATATTGAAGCCGATGCCTTCAACGAAACCAAGATTATTGACAATTCTCAATACATTACCATAATGACGTATGGAAAGCTATACAAAGAAGTTTACACAATCGCATTATATATGTGAATATATTATCATTAACAAATCATTTTATTTGAATAATGGGCTCAAAAGTTATTTCACCAATGAAACAATCGAAAATATACAAATAAGAAAAAAACCATCATTAACATTTTTTATAATAAAAAAATTACTGTTTTCGAACACCGCAAGATTTCAACGGGGTCAAAATTTCATTACTACACAACAAAGAAATCTATGTTGATGTTAAAAAATCACGAAAAGATTCAATAGAATTGATTTCATCAACAAACATTCGCATCTACATCTATCTAGATCTGCATCATCTACATTTACACCAGTCTACTTAAAAAAACATGTCGATCATGTTTCAAAATGAAATAATAATCAAGTCTGGATTATCTATACAATCTTTAACCCACCATCAGCTCAGATATTCGAGAGTATGCTGTAGCACGATTTTTATCTAATCGTCTACAGTATTTTGCTACATAGATTTAATGAAGTTTAGTTATGACGATGTGCTCAAAATACCTGAGAATACGACAGCCGGCCATTACCGCAAACATTGACAAACATTGTGGCCAACGCTATTACATTTTCAATTGTGCAAAATTGCGTCCAATGAATAATTTTGGATATTTTGTGTATAAATACGGAAGGAAGTATTATAATTATTTTAATTTGTACAAATAATCATCGCCATATTAAAATTTTGAGTGAAATATAATGTTTCGATAAAATAAATTTTTTTTTTTGTGTTTTCATATTGAAGAAAATACAAATACTCGTTTAAATGTTCAAAAAATACAAATAAAATCTTCAAAATTTAGTAAACAACCTGCAATATGTCTATTTCTATTGTCGATATTTGCGCGCGCATTGACAGTGTTTCTCAAAATTTTCAGGAATCATTGTGCTCAAATTTATATAGAAAATTAAATTTTCCACACAAATCAATAGGTAATATTATTGCGATAACGAAATTTTTTATTTCACTTTGACAAAATATCATCGATATGAAATTAGAAAATGGATTTCTCGAATTATTACAACAAGACGCTTTTCATACACTTTGAGCGACGCTGAAAATAAGGGAAGAAAATTCGTTTGTCGATGGAGCGTGTGAAAATAGGTGTCATCCTTCAGCTTCCTCAAAGATTTCACGATGAGATACAAACAAGAATTTATTTCTAAAATACCTCTACAAAATAGATAAAAGGTAAACGATTTCAGCAATCTTTCGACATCAAAATTTTTTGTAAATAAACAAGAGAATTGTTTTTAACACGCTAATGAAATTGAATTAATTACAATTTAATAATTTCACAATTGAACCTTTTTTTAAAGTGGTTTCATTAACCATTTTCAGAAAAAAATGAGTTAATGTTCATTTCGGAATTGAAATGAACATCAACTCACGAACTACATGAAAACAGACTTATAACACTTTCAAAAAAACATCTACATATCATTTTAATACATTAAATCAAAGATGAAACGATTTGCAATAATTTTAATTTAAATATGAATAATGAAATAGCAAATTTTTGTACAAACGATATGCACCGTTCTATTCAGCTACATATCACCTGAAATTTTCTGCCAAATTTCTATCGAATGCATATTGAGACCTGGCTAGGTGTGGATATTGGGAGCATAATGAAGAAGCAAAACGTGCGAACGCTTTCTTTGGTGGTGTGCACCTTCACTTACCTCCTCATAGGTGCGGCAGTGTTTGATGCTTTAGAATCTGATACGGAACGGCGGAGATGGGAAGTACTTTCTGGTAATTTACAAAAACATTCGATTCGTATCGTTTTTTGGATACCGATGAATCAAAGTTTTATCTTTTAACGATTCAGATGTGAAAAACAATCTTGTAAAAAAATACAACATAACGCCTGAAGATTATCATATGATTGAAATTGTAATAATCGAGAACAAACCCCATAAGGCTGGTCCACAATGGAAATTTGCTGGAGCATTCTATTTCGCTACAGTAGTTATTGCCGTTATTGGGTACGGTCATTCTACTCCGGTTACGATCGGTGGAAAAGCATTTTGTATGGCTTATGCGATGGTTTGTATCAAAACTCCAAAATATTTATGTTGAGTTAAAATAATCAATATTGTTTTGCATATTTAGGTCGGAATTCCTCTAGGTTTAGTAATGTTCCAAAGTATAGGCGAAAGATTGAATAAATTTGCATCAGTAGTGATAAGGCGGGCAAAATGTTATTTGCGCTGCAATACTACGGAAGCAACCGAGATGAATCTCATGCTTGCAACTGGATTATTATCTTCCGTTATAATAACAACAGGTCAATTAATGGTATCTTTGTTATGGAAGTGTTTATTGTCGGAAAACTTAAATATCTTACAAATATAAGTTTCGTAGGTGCTGCTGTATTTTCACGTTACGAGGGATGGAGTTATTTTGACAGTTTTTACTATTGTTTTGTTACTTTGACAACAATTGGATTCGGTGATTACGTTGCTCTCCAAGTATGTACACATAACTACATATATCAATTAAAAAATAACCAAAATCATAAATTTAATGTATCAAATATTAAATAGAATGATCAAGCATTGACGAGTAAGCCAGGATATGTAGCGCTGAGTCTAGTTTTCATATTGTTCGGTCTCGCTGTGGTGGCTGCCAGTATCAATTTATTGGTTCTTCGTTTCATGACAATGTATGTGAAGAATATCAACATTTTACCGTTGAACTTCTTTTTAATATGACTCTAACTTTAACAGGAATGCTGAAGATACTAAACGAGACGATAACGAGATGCAATCGTCATCTCATCATGTTCTAACACTGGACGGAGAAGTTGTGGCTGTGAATGGAAAACTTTTAGCAGGACACGGCAATATTCGTGGTCTTGTAGACGAAGATCAAACATCAGTAATTCTAAATGTTTGGTGTTTTTATACTAAAAATTCAATCACTATAATAATATGTCATAGGTATGCTCCTGTAATTGTCTCGGAAACAAACATTATACTGCTCAAGAGTTGCTGATGACGAGCAACAGCGGTATGACTCCTTGCGAAGAAAGGGAGGAACTGCCACCGAAACAGAGATCATCTTTGGTATTATTGCTGAGTCAGGGAAAAAGAGCATCGATCTAAAATACTTTATATCAAAATATCACGTGTATCTTTAGATATGTATGTCAATCTTTAGATTTGAATGTCATGAATATAATCATAACTGTAAGTGTTGTGAATGTGTATGGATGAAACATCCTGAAAAGATTTATTGTAATTATTATTAATTAAAAAATTAACAGATTTCAGACTATTTTTTTTTTTTTAATCAATAAGAATTTTAGTTCAACTACGATATTCTATACATTAAATCTATTAGGAATTAATATTTAGTATTTAAAATAATAAAAAAATTAACAACATGTATTATCATTAAGAAGTTCTTTTCTCGACGATTTTCTTATGAAATCGTATAAATTATCGACAAAATTTTTCAAATAATCCCAATCACCATCAACTTTTTCGATTAATGATTCAAAAGCAGATTTCGCAATTGAAGATTCACCACATATAACGTCGATTCTTATGTTTTTAGGAGTAGCATATGGTAAATTTTTCACATCGATTACAATTTCCCAAATACATTGAAGCAATCCATTAGCCACTTGAAATGAAAGCCTGAAAAATAAATTGAAATTAACGAACGATTCTATAGTAAAGTTAACAATGAAAATGAAATACTAACTTTTCATTCTTGTATTGAAGACCATGTTGTAAATAAAGAAACTTTAACAGTTTGATCCAGCTACGGGCTTTTTTGGATACATCTGAACAATGAGACAATAATTGAGGAACATCATCACAATTTTCACATATAGATTTGAGGACATTTATAGGGAGTTGATTCATCATAGCTATTTGAGCACACAACATTTCAGATGAAATATTTTTGCCTAAAAAAATTCAATCAGTTAGAAGTTGAAGTGAAAAAGGCAATTTAATAAATTTATTCATATATACCAATTGACGGTTCCAATATTATATTAGATACAGCCGTATTAGCATTAAAATTTCTATTTCCAAAATTAAGGAATTGTATTTTGAGTATCAAAGAATCTTGAAAAAGCAAAAAACTCCATTCCGCTTCAGTATAATATTGTGATCGACAATCAAACCTAGAAGAATTAAATTGTTTAGGTAATGTTTCATTATAAAATCATTTTATTTATGATACTTACTTGTTCAATTCTAACGAATTTATATCTTGCAATACATTTTCTGCAGTACGTTGAGGAATTTCTTCTTGTGAACATTTCGAATTGCGATTTTCACGGGTTGAAACAGTATTATTTTTTGAGTTTGACGAATTACTATCGGAAAATATAGAATTGTTTTGATATTCTTCACATTGTTCACTATCGCGTGAAGTGTCTACCAGAGATATGTCACTTATATTAGCTAAAAGCTTATTATTAGAAGAATTCATCGAAGATTGTGAATTACTTTTATTAAATGAAAGAGACTTGTTTCTGAAATGATTTGATTCATTTATATAACTAGTATTTGAGGAATTTTTATTTTCTGCAATGTTCTTAAAATTGATTGAATTTTCTTTATATTGAAAAGATGTTTCAATATTATTTTCTTCATTATTGAACTTAAGATCATCTGCGTTTTTCATTGAAATATCTGTTCTCGATACATCGTTTGTATTTAATTGTAAGTCTTCATTTTTGACGATTTTCACACTTTTGTTGATATCACAAGCTTCCTTATTTCCAATTGAAGTGTTAAGTGTAATTTCATGAGTTTTTAATGAATTTTCTAAATTTGGAGAAGATTCATGAATATCAAAATTATCTTCATAGTGTGATTCAATTTCACAATTTTTATGAACTGAACTCGAGTTCATATTGTCTTTGGCACTGACAAACGTACTCTTATCGCATACTTTCTGAACATGTATTGAATTAGAAAGAGAGTTTTGTTCGATATGAACTATATTTTCTGCTCGTTTTGTCGATAAATCAAGTTTTATAGGATTTTCTTTGATTTCTGAGCTATTGCCATCTACATTATCTTCAACATCAACTTTAATTAATTTAGAATCGTTTCCATGGTAATCAACTGACATGTTACAGACAGAGTCCATTTTATTTAAAGTGATATGATTTATATTTTCATTCGTATGTAAAATATTATTGACAAGTTTATTTTCATCCATGTTTTTACAATCAACATTATTCGAATCAGTTACGATTGGATTAGACATATAATATGAAACTTCCATATCCCAATCTTCTTCTTTTTTTATCGAATAGTTTTGAACAAAATTTTCCTTAAGAATCGAACGTTCAGTGATGTTTTTATTTACATTTGACTCTTCAAACATTGGCATTGTATCGACTGATTTGATTTTACTTTGTATTACCGAATCGTCTTTCGTCGTTTTGTTTTCATTTACAATATTCAAAGATCTGTCGTTTGTTTTATTTATAACGGACATTGGCGTATTTATTTCGTTTGAAAGTGATGTTTTCCTTTTTTTAGTTAGGACATGGTTTCGTGGAGAGACTGGCAATTTCTTTTTTTGAATTGACGTGTTCAACGATAGTGTAGAATTGGACGTAGGTGTTCCGAATTCTGTACCCATTTCGAATGCTGGGTTTTTTTCATGTAGCGTATGAACTTTTTGTTTCATACTGGTTGATAGCGTATCACAATTAGTATCATTCACATTATAAATAACAGATCGTCTTATAATAAAATCATTGTTTTCTTTCATGTTAGAATCTAATTGTGGTAATTTTTCTTCATTTGAATTGGTTATTTTAGAAATTTTGAATTCAGTCTCCTTCTTAAAAGTATTCTCATTTTTTTCAACACAATATGCATTTATATTATTGAGATCTTTGTTGTAATCAAAATCGAGGGTGCTTTTTTCATTTAACGATTTTTCGATTAAGTTACTGAGATTAATTTTTTCAATGACAGATTCACTTTCTGGAACTGCTGAACTTTTCGTTTGTATATTGGATATCGGCATATCACATTCAATGTCATTTTCATCAACTACAACAGTTTTTCTAGTGACATTACATAAGGCTTTAACTATTTCATTCGAATCAGCTTCATTTTCAGGCAGTGAAATATTAGTTAACGAAATATTACATTCTGATCCATTTTTATCGAAAATAATGGTTTTCTCCTTAAAATCCATAATTTCACTTTCACCAACAATGGATTTCTTTTCAGATTCTATTACATTAATACTCGGAATTGTGTCTGTCACAGACATGTTAAATTTAACATTGTTTTTATTCAAAATAAATGACTTTTTTCGTTCTTCAACTGGAATTTTTATGTTTTCAGTTACGTTTGTAGGTGGTAAAACATTGGTCATTGAAATATCACATTCTGAATTACTTTGGTTGAAAATAATAGTTTTTTGTTTGGGATCTGTGATTTTTTCTTCAAAATCTTTAGTATTATTATATTTGATTATTGATTTTCTTCCTGTTTCTATTAAATCAATGTGAGGAGAAACTTTAATTACCGACATATTGCATTTGGTGTCTTTCTGTTCTAAAATAACAGTTTTTCTTTTTTCGTTAGTATAATTTTCGAAATTTTCATTATTTGCAAGGTTTTCTTTAGATGTGAGTACACTAGGCAAAATGGTAGTCATCGAAATGTTACATTTTGGCTCATTTTGATCAAAAATAACAGTTTTTCGATTATCGTCGCTGATTTTACCAGCTGAAATATTCATGTCACAATTAGCTTTTTCTTGATCAATAATAATAGTCTCTTTCTTTTCATTGTTGATATTTTCCACGTTGCTTGTAAAGCAAATACTTTGATCTACATTTTTCGATACGCCAAAAGATGGTAATGCAGACGTAATTGACATATTACATACAGATTTTTCTTGATCAAAAACAATTGTTTTCCTTTTTTCATTATTGATTATGTCTGCATTATTTACAAACTGAGTACTATTTCGATCATTCTTAGATAGACCAGCAGATTGTAAAATACTGGTTATCGACATATTACATATAGATTCTTCTTGATCAAAAACAATAGTTTTTCTTTTATCGTTATTCATGTTATTCATACAGAGCATGCTTTCTATATCAGTTTTGGGTAAACCAATAGTTGGTAAAACAGAAGTTATTGACATATTACATACAGATTTTTCTTGATCAAAAATAATGGTTTTCCGTTTCTCATTGATTAATTCTATATTATTTACTAATTGAGTACTTTTCTGATCATTTTTAGACACACCAGCAGATGGTAAAACCGTGGTCATCGACATATTACATACAGATTTGTCTTGATCAAAAACAATGGTTTTCCTTTTTTCATTATTGATTACGTCTGCATTATTTACAAATTGAGTACTTTTTCGATCATTCTTAGATAGACCAGCAGATGGTAAACGGTAGTCATTGACATATTACATACAGAATCTTCTTGATTAAAACAATAGTTTTCCGTTTTTCAATTGATTACTTCTGTATTATTTATGGATTATTTTTCGATCATTCTTAGATAGACCAGCAGATGGTAGAATACTGGTCATCGACATATTACATATAGATTCTTCTTGATCAAAACCAATAGTTTTTCTTTTATCGTTATTCTTGTTATTCATACATGCTTTCTATATCAGTTTTGGGTAAACCAATAGTTGGTAAAACAGAAGTTATTGACATATTACATACAGATTTTTCTTGATCAAAAATAATGGTTTTCCGTTTCTCATTATTGATTAATTCTATATTATTTACTAATTGAGTACTTTTCTGATCATTTTTAGACACACCAGCAGATGGTAAAACCGTGGTCATCGACATATTACATACAGATTTGTCTTGATCAAAAACAATGGTTTTCCTTTTTTCATTATTGATTACGTCTGCATTATTTACAAATTGAGTACTTTTTCGATCATTCTTAGATAGACCAGCAGATGGTAAAACGGTAGTCATTGACATATTACATACAGAATCTTCTTGATTAAAAACAATAGTTTTCCGTTTTTCACAATTGATTACTTCTGTATTATTTATGGATGGAGTACTTTTTCGATCATTCTTAGATAGACCAGCAGATGGTAGAATACTGGTCATCGACATATTACATATAGATTCTTCTTGATCAAAACCAATAGTTTTTCTTTTATCGTTATTCTTGTTATTCATACAGAGCATGCTTTCTATATCAGTTTTGGGTAAACCAATAGTTGGTAAAACAGAAGTTATTGACATATTACATACAGATTTTTCTTGATCAAAAATAATGGTTTTCCGTTTCTCATTATTAATTAATTCTGTATTATTTACAAACTGAGTACTTTTCCGATCATTTTTAGACACACCTACAGATGGCAAAACCGTGGTCATCGACATATTACATACTGATTTGTCTTGATCAAAAACAATGGTTTTCCTTTTTTCATTATTGATTATGTCTGCATTATTTACAAATTGAGTACTTTTTCGATCATTTTTTGACAGACCAGCAGATGGTAAATCGGTAGTCATTGACATATTGCATACAGATTCATCTTGATCAAAAGCAATGGTTTTCTGTTTCTCACTATTGATAACTTCTGTATTATTTATGGATGGAGTACTTTTTCGATCATTCTTAGATAGAACAGCAGATGGCAAAATACTGGTAATCGACATATTACATACAGATTCTTCTTGATCAAAAACAACAGTTTTTCTTTTATCGTTATTCTTGTTATTCATACAGAGCATGTTTTCTATATCAGTTTTGGGTAAACCAATAGTTGGTAAAACAGAAGTTATTGACATATTACATACAGATTTTTCTTGATCAAAAATAATGGTTTTCCGTTTCTCATTATTGATTAATTCTGTATTATTTACAAATTGAGTACTTTTCCGATCATTTTTAAACACACCTACAGATGGTAAAACCGTGGTCATCGACATATTACATACAGATTTGTCTTGATCAAAAACAATGGTTTTCCTTTTTTCATTATTGATCATGTCTGCATTATTTACAAATTGAGTACTTTTTCGATCATTTTTAGACAGAACAGCAAATGGTAAAACCGTGGTCATCGACATATTACATACAGATTTGTCTTGATCAAAAACAATAGTTTTTCTTTTATCGTTATTAATATCACCCATATTGAGCATGCTTTCTATATCAGTGTTGGGTAAACCAATAGTTGGCAAAACAGTAGTCATCGACATGTTACAACCAACTTCGTCTTGATTAAAGATTATAGTTTTCCTTTTTTCACCATTATTCTTTTCATTAGCATTGATAACGTCATTAAACCTTTTTTCTGAAGCTTGAAAATTAATATTAGTTAAGATATTAGTCATGGAAACATCACAATCAGCTTCATTTTGATCAAAAATAATGGTTTTTTGTTCATTATTTCCAGTTTTTTTAATCATGTCGTTTAATTTTTTTTTATCTATGTTAAATTTTTGCGTAGAAGCCATGTTTGGCAAAAAATCAGACATAGATATATCATATTCAGTTTTCTTGATGTTTTCTTTCGAATTCACACTGTGGGTTAATTTATTTTCAATATTAAATAGATCATCAGAAGGCACAATACCAGTTGATGACTTAATAATCTTGAGATCTTTTTGATTTGTAAAAGCAGATTTTCTCTTATCGTTATTTACATCTTTTGAATTTTCATTTAGAGCAAGATTTTCTGCGTGTTTTTCCGATCTATTCAACGGTACGACAGACGTTATAGACATGTTACAATCAGACGTTTTACAATCGAAAATAATAGTTTTCCTTTTATCACTAATACTTTCTGACAGCATTTCATCGAGGTTGTCTGAAGATTTCCTTTTTGATCCAGCCTTAACATTGTCAACGGAATTCGGCGGATTATTTTCAATATCTTCAATCATTTTACAGATAGCATTTGTGAAATCCAAATCACAATTTTGTTCGCTGACTTTATTATTTTGTGGCAAAGAGTTTCTTTTAAGTTGAGCTTGATTTAAAATAGAATATCTATTAGGATCAACGTCTTTTTCATACGCATTGATATTAAGTGGAATACTTATATTCTCTTTATCTTGCACCCAATTTTCTTTATTTACATTTGGATATACGTAAGTATTGACCGATAAAGGCTTGGGCATTTCTTTGACTTTGATATCGACCGACATAACTTGAGTTATTGACATTTCACATGAACTTTCTTCGTTTGAAATGCTGTCCATTGTTTTAATAGTTTCCTGGGTAGGTTCGACAGCAACAGGTTTTTTTGAATCCCATAATTGACTCGAGGAAGAATGTGCAGGCAGAGCATCGCCAATTTTGTAATTTATTAACGCTTCCGTTTGATCTATCATAGAAGGATTGGTCGACTCCAAAACGGCTTTTTTAGGATAAAACTTGGCCAAGTCACCGATCATTGCGCTGATATTCATACAACGTTCGTGTTCGTCGTCGCACTCTGTCGGAGCGATTGAATCTTTCGTGTTATTGGCAATGTTTTGGGATATTTGTTGTTGAGAAGCTTCCAATTTTCGGACGAGGGACTCGGCCATGTCGGTAGATTCTGCCGATTCTGTAGTCATGTTAGCGTTGGGTTCTTCGTAAACGTCATGCCATATAGTTTTTCCGTGATCTGTCATAGTGAAGAGTCTGTAAAAAGATGATGAAAGTATTTGAGGAGTTTTATTTTTTGTGAGTTTGGAATAATTATAGAATTAGTTAGTAGACTAAAACCTAGTTAGAAATATAGGGTGGCCAAGAAATACTGAATGGTTTAAATAAGTCATAACTTATTCATTTTCAATTTTTTTTTTCTGTTCATAGAAAATCTTTTGAAAATTAAAATAGGTAAATATGATATCCAACAACGATCGACACTTATTGGGATTTTTTATTCCAGTGAAAAATCAATCATTGAAAGTAAATGGCAATATTTTGATGCAACATTACGTAACGAGGCCCATTTTCATTTAAACAAGTATATCAATGAACAAAACTACTGATTACGAGATACTGAAAATCCCAAGGAAACATATCTTTAACGTATATTTCTTTGACTTTCAATAATTGATCCTTCACTTGAATACATAAGCCCAATGAGTGTTGAGATCATTATACGTATTGGGATAACGAGATAAAGTAAAGCTCAGACCGTCAATATTAGTTCATGCGATAGAACTATAGGCCATTTACTATAGAATTTGCTAAAATAGATAAAACTTACGCAATCCCTTTGGTAGCTGAAAAGCTGACCCTTTTGTTCTTATCGAAAGTAGTAGTAGTTGTTGCATCAATGTCTGGACCATTTTGCTGCTGCTTCGAATCCAAATCAGAAAGAGGGTTTCTCGCTTTCGGAGGTTTCAAAATTGACGATCTTCTGCCACTCTTTTCGGAATTCATGTTTGTTTTTTATTAAGAATGCATTAAGTTATGCAAAAATGGAAAAAAGTTACTAAATTGAACTGTGAGCTAAAAGTTAAACTGACGCTCAACTGTAACGACGTTTGTCAGTCAACATTCAAATTTTGATGTTGCCAGTGCTCGCTAGGAATGGGGTGACCAGTATAAAAAATAAAAGTCAAATATTTTTTCGTAACATCTTATGAATATTCGGTGACCAGACGTTTACCCAAACTACAGTAAAACACTCGACATTCGAACATACTGACACTGGAACATACGCTCTAGTAGGTATATACTGACATTGGAATACACGGCGGTTGTTGTGTTCTAGTGTCGTTTGAGCAAACGTTTGGTGTGAAAACCAAATATTCATTTTTTGGTTCCCAGAAGCTAACTCACACAAAGCAAACGCACACGAAGGAAACTCACATGCTTTCGAAAATTTATTAAAGTGAAAAACGTTTAACACGAAACTGAAATCACCAAAATGCGTTTTGTGATCTGACAAAATATTATGGACGTATACTATTACGTCTAACGTGAAATTCTTTTAACACAAAAACGCGTTTTGGTGATTTCAGTTTCGTGTTAAACGTTTTTCACTTTAATTTGAAAAATTTCGAAAGCATGTGAGCTTGCTTCGTTTGAGCTTGCTTCGTGTGAACTTGCTTCGTGTGAGCTTGCTTCGTGTGAGTTAGCTTCTGGCCACCTCATTTTTTGATTTTCATATATGTATACATATTCACACACCTGTTTTAAATAAAAATAAATAATATCGTAAAAAATGCTTTTATTATTAAATTTTCAGTTTTTAATAGAGTTTTTTAGTTGAATTTGATAAAAATTCTCTAAAAATGAATATGAATTGATTAACAGAAAAATCACTAACTCTGGATTTAACTATATGCGATGGAAGTGCTCACTCAGGAATTCCAATCAGACAGGTCCCTAATTGTAAGTTACAGGACATTTTTTTAAATTAAAATTACAATTAGGTAATTGTTCAATTATACCATTACTATTAATAACATTCTATTTAATCATAGATTCAAAAATCAACTAACGAGTAACCCTTCTAAATTTTTGTGAACTTAAAATTTGTCATTCAATTAAATTACTATACGATACTTCACCAAACAAAAAAAAAAACCATCTAATTCCCTCCACAAAAACTTTCAAACCAAATCCCCAAACCCCAGAAAAGTTTACAAAACACACCAACAGGTGTCGCCGACAAAGGGCACCCAAACCATCACCCAAACCGCCATTTATCCTTCCTCATCCTTTTCCCCCAACCGGCCACATTCACACCGACCAGGGCCTCTCGTCTGATGCACCGGGAGCTGGACGTGGTCGGGCTGCAGCATCACCGGCCCAGCAGTGGCCAGCAGCCGGCAGCCGGAGACGGCGGCCACAACCCGTTATGAAAATGCGACTCGTTTTCGGGCGGCAGAGGTCAACGCTTCCAACAGAATACGGAGCCTCGGACGCCTCCTTCCGCCTCTCCCTCCTTTTCTCTCGGTCTCGAGGAACGCGTGTCGTACAGTGGTGATTCTGCGCGGAGAATTTCCGGTCTCGATTTTTCTGTTTTTCCGAATGCCGGGCTTTCCGTGGCCGCTCGTGTCGGCTGCGTTGGGAGCTTTGTGGGAAATGCGGGTTTTATGTTCCAGGTGCGTTGAAGTCTTGTTGAAAATGAATCGTATTAGAGTGGGATGAGTTTCATTCAAATGTTTGTATGTCAGGGATGGTGAACCTTTTGAGTTTGGTGTGAAAAAAATTGTTAAAAATAAAATATGGTTTAATTCGGGTGCTGTGTTACGATTGTAATTTCATAATTTTGTGATACATGTTTGTAGCTTTAATAAAATAAATAATCAGTTATATTTTTGATATGCAAGTAGTTCTCAAGTTACGACGATTCGCACGTACGTCAAAAAATATAGTTTTTTCTACTATTAAATTATTTTTCAAAAATTACTTACTAAATCACGTATTTTCGTTACTTATAAATTTTGAGAAAAATATGGATTTATTCGAATAATGGTATTAAAAATGGAAAATTTTGGTATAAATAAAACTGAATGATTTTTTTTGAACGAATTCGACTTATGACAAAGGTTCAGGAACGCATCGCCGTTGTTACGTTTTTGAAGGAACTGGCAAAAAAATGTTATTAGATGGAAAACGTAGATTAAAGGTTTAAAATTCAAAGATTAGGGTTTTCGAAACTGCATGAACGGAAATACGTGAATTTCAGATACATAAAATTGGGGTTTCACTGTGTTTTATATAAACAATGCATGTCACCCAGTCTTGACTTTCCACCTTTGACACGCGTGTCATAGTTTTACTATCACTGTTCTATATGATTGTTTTGATATTATATAGAAAAAAATATTATACAGTAAAACTTTAATTTTACATGTCCAGAATTCACGTTTTACGGTTATTTTTAAACCCCTCAATCTACATTTTCTTCTAATAACGTATTTTTTTCATTGAAAAACGTATCACTGCATTATGATATCATACAAAACATCCATACACATTTTTTCACGACACTATCATAATCAACAATCACATTTCCCGCCAAAAACTTCAAAATTCATACACTTTCAATCCTCCCATACAAAAATGTCACTCCGAATACACTGCGATACAAAATTAGTAATGCGCAACAGTGCAATGTATCATGTCAAGAAACGAGATCGAATCGCAACATTTCGTGATTGACGCCGCTTGTCGGAAGCATTCTTTTAAAGCAATGATTTCGGCGGTTCATTTAAATTGGAAATGTATTCAAAACGGTCGTACGTGTCCCGGTTTTCGATACCGGAGCCTGACGCTCATCAGCTCCGACGTCAATCCGATTTTATGGACGTATCCTAGCTCCTTGAAGACGATAGTTTGAGTTTTTCGTCGGTGAATTATCATAATCGCATTATGATGCGAATGGAGTATCGGATTATTGGCGTGTTATCGTTTCATCTTTGACTTTGCGAGTCGTTCGGTTGTCAAAAGCGATAATCGTTCGGCGTATAAAAAGAGGATGTATCGAATTTACACGATAGTTGCTTGTTATTGAAAAAAATAAATCGATAATGAAAGTCGATTGTATAAATTTTAAATAAATTTTCGTTTACGTGACACATCGAATTTATATTTATTTTTTATTTTTTTGTGAAATTCGTTTCTTTATTCAAAGTGTTTTTTGTTGAAGAAAATTAAATTATATTTATTTATTATACGATCATTCATTCATTCATTTCATTCATTTTTATTAAGTATAATTTAAAAAAATATATTAAATAAAGTATAAATCCAATTTTGATATGTGTAATGGGAGAATAGGTTTATGGCCCTTAGTATAGGAACCCCCAAAAATTTGTAATACCTCAAGCTCCTAGCGAAGTAAACCCGCCACTGTATATCGCCAATATTGATCACACAACAAATTCCTCTTACAATTCATCCATCAATCATTCATCTCATATAATCCTCAACATCTTACAATCAATCAAACATCATCTACACTCAAAACCTACATCACCGACAATGAGTCATCCCAGTCAAACCCCAACAAAATTCCAGAACCCAATTACCAATTAAACAGCCAGCAAACGACCAGACAACATCAACGTGCAAACAGTGCACCAGAGATCCATCGATCCGTTATAGATCGATCGGTGTCGGATGCACGTGTCGTGAGAGTGTCGTCCCGCAACAAAGCGCATTCCACGGCCATGACTCGAGCTTTTTACTCTCGGCTCATGGCCGGTCTTCGGGTCCTGCGAGGTCCTACGGATCGACACAAAGTGGGAGCGGCAATTTTGATGGAATTATTCACCCGATTAAGTGTGTCCAACACTTCGGGGGCCGTCCGCGGGCTATTGTCACCCCTCGTATGTAGGAAAGTGATGTAGTGCTGAGGTTTTTGTGGTAGAGGAAAATTGGTTTTTCTAGTTTCGTATGGAATGTATGATCTCGATTAAAAAAGTAATAAATGGAACAATTTGTGCATGGATTTTTTCGAGGAAATCAAACTTGAACTCATCAAAAGTTATCTTCATTTATCATTTTGTTATGCAACGTTTGTGTAGTTATATTTTCCATGAAAAATGGAAAAAATCTTGCGTTTTTTATGAAATTCAAACAACATTTAATATTTGTATCGAAATAATTTTTTCAACTGGTGATTTTCCGATTCTCATCTTCTAGAATGAGCTCTTTTATAATTTCCAAAACCTAACCTAACATTTAAGGTCCTCAACGGATTTTTTAACCACATTGAAACCTCTGGTATTAGTAATACAAATCTTTTCTAGTTTTCCAAGAAGTTAGTGTATCATAAAACACGCCAACTGTCATATTTGATAGATAACTTTAAACATTCAATTTTTGAATAACACTAACAAAATGAGACAATGACGAATGACGTTAAATTTCACGAAAAACGCGATATTTTTTGCGTTTTTCATGAAAAACGCGAGTACACAAACGTCACTCAATAACTATGTACATGTTAAAGAAAAAAAATCTTGTCTTGCAGCCGAGATAATAATTTAGTCTTGTTGAAAATACTGGTTTTCACTCATCACGAAAGTTAAGCAACAAATGGTTTTTCAAGAAGATAGGTTAGCGTAGTATCGATTTAATTATGAGGTCATTTGACATATGATTATTTTTAGTATTATAATCCATGAAAGGTTACCTTTCTTTATCACTACGGAAATATTACGATTAGTAAAAAAAAAAGTTCAATAAAAAAGGTAGTTTTGAAAAATAAGGTGGAAATCACTCAAAGCTTAACGTGAAAAATCGGTTAGCAAGAAATAATACTGCAGTCTCGGTGAAACACTATCTATATATATATATATACTACGACGTTTAACATGAAAGAATTTTATCCCGAAAAAACATTTCGATCCCTTCAGTTTCTTGTTAAACGCTTCCCACTATAGATCGCATAATATTCATACGAAGACGGCACAACAACGCAAAATTAGCGCGCGAAACTTCAAATAAAACCCGACTGTCGCACGAGGGTTGCCAGTGTAATTGGCGGTCGAACAATGCGTCCGGCACCTGGCCGCCGAAAAATTCGAAAATTCAAAAAACCAAAACGCCAAAAACGAAAGGGGCCGAAGATCGCGGGCGCTAAGCGCGCCTCGGCCGCGACCCTTTTTCGCGCAATGTTCTCATCATTATTTGTTATTACCAAAAATTGGGAGGAGGGCAAAATAAAAACAGCGCGATTGTATGATAATGCTTCCGAGAATTCGAGCCGCGCAACTTTCGGGGCGGATGTGCAATTTAATAATTCATATGCGGAATTTTCAGAGCGCGTTCTTCGGACGTTTGCGTGTGCGTTTCAAATTCGTCATAATGGCGGTTTTTTGGGTTGAAATAGGTTTTCTAACGAAATTATAGTTTATTTTGACTGTTGTTTGAAAATTTTGTGTATTGTATTGTATCGTTGTGTATTAAGATTCGTAATTTTCCTTAAAAAAAAAAAAAAAAATAAATGTTGTCATCAATAGTTTCCTTAGTGAAATTGTAAAGTAAAAATGTTGAAAGAATTATTAAAGAGAGAATAAAAAACTGTTAGAATATTTGAAATATTAATAAATCTCATATGATATTTATCTATTGATGAGCTTTACATAAAAACTAATATAAAAGTTTTAAAATATGATTCTTTTAATTGTTTAGATATATTTTGCCCTATAAGTATAATACATACTATAATTTTCACATTCCAAATCTAGACTTTTCCAAAGAAATTCAATTTTTTTATAAAACAAATTCAACCATCGAAAATGTATTTTTTTAATATTATAGAATTTAAATATATATAGAAATAAGTGTTAATTAGGGTAACATGATCGTCCATAAAACAAGAAAGTTCAGATTCTTTATGTAAAAATGAGATGATCAAAGTGAAAATGAAGAATAGATTGTATTTCATTAATTATTATGACAACGCCCTTAACAATACATTTCTGGTTGAATTGATTTGTAAAAGGCTGAATTCAGAGTGTAAAAACTATATGATTTTCTGAAGCCCTAAAAACCGGAAAATGATTTAGTAATCTGAAAACATACTTCATAAAAATATTTCTGCTCTATAGATTGAAAACCCTAGTATCAAAATATGACATTATTATTATTATTGTTATTATTATTATTATCATTATCATCTTTATTATCATCATCATTATGATTATGATTATGATTATTATTATTATTATTATTATTATTATTATTATTATTATTATTATTATTATTATTATTATTATTATTATTATTATTATTATTATTACGAAAATACTATGAACTAGATCTACCCTTATCATAATTTTTTCCATAAAAATCTCCATCTACCCCAACAAACAATTCTAAAATCCGAAAACCCCGCTCGAGCAAACCATCCAAACACTCAACATTCCCGGCACGGTTCCCCATTTTGCACAACATTGTCGTACGACGGCACCAACAGTAAAGCGTCATCCATCTCGTGCGGGAGTGGAAATCGTCAGCTACCGCAGTCGGGGCTGCGTCGTCGTTCTTCCGACAGCAGCTGCCCGGGTCCGGGTCCGGTGGTACGGCATTATTTACAAAATAAAAAGGAAGAATTTCTCAATCGCAACTTTTTACCTGGCCGGGTGTGCCGGGTTCAACAGCCTTCGCCGTACGCAGTCGGTACACACTGTACGCGCGGTCTTTCGTGTGGCGGCCAAACGACGCGAAATATTTCAACCCGTGACAGACGTGATGGCCGGAGCGGTGCTAGATGCGGTGGTCGTGTAGAGGTTGCTGCTGCTGAGGAAGAAGGTGCTACGGTGAGGAGTCGGAGACGCGCGAGTGGCGGAGGTCGTATTTGGTTTGTGGTAATGTTGCGGATGTGGGTGGAGGGGTTTTTTGTGTGAATTGATTGGGTTTTTTGGATGATGGATGTTTATGATGGTGATTGGGTGTTTGCCCAAATAATATTAGCGCTTACGACATTGGCTCATATCGACAGTAAACTCGTGATAGGTTTCAGGACAATTGGGGGTGAATAGACGTTTGCCCAAACGATATTAGCGCTTACGACATTGGCTCATATCGACAGTAAACTCGTGATAGGTTTCAGGACAATTGGGGGTGAATAGACGTTTGCCCAAACGATATTAGCGCTTACGACATTGGCTCATATCGATAGTAAACTCATGATAGGTTTTAGGACAATTGGGGGGTGAATAGACGTTTGTTCAAAAGATACTAACACAAAAGAACACTGGCATATATCGATATTAGTATACAGATAATCAAGAACGAAGAGAATCGTTTAAAATCATTGATGTGATGACCGTTGAAAAAGTTGATTTGAAAAATGATTTTTTTTGGAATTTAAATTGATGTTTTTCAGAAGAATTCAGTCTATGTATTTCTTTATATACATATGTAGTTGAAAATGTTTATCACAAATTTGAAGACACTGAAATATTTTTTCATATTAAAAATGTCATTGTATACGTACATACATAGTATTTTGTGGGGACCGCAGTATTATTTCTTTTTAATTGATTTTTCATGTTAAGCGTTTCCGTGATAAACGATTTCCACTTTATAATAGTCGATTTCCAAGTGTCTGAAGTAACGCTCATGATAAACGTCGTTACTATAATAAAATCGAAGAATATTTAAATATACAGTACTTTCACACAATTTTAATAGTTACCTTCTAACATATAATAGTATGTAATGGTAAATAGATAAATTAAATATGTCCGTAAGGTTTGGGTTTTTGAGGGTGAAGGTGATTTGATGTAGAGTAGAAATATTGGTAGTTTGTGGAATTTGTTATTGATATGTTACTGTTAGGGATGTGAATTGGTTTTGAAAAAGTTTTGTTCGGATCGTGGATATATTATGTACTTAACAAAGCAAGAAAAATAGTAAAAAATCAAAGCAGTAAAAAAGTGCAAACTAAAATAAACGTGTCATGAAATTGAATTTTTGATATATGTTTCAAAGGAAAAGTAAATTATTTTCGAAAATAATATCATGAAAAAATGAGGTAAGAATGTGTACTTATATTTTAGCAAAAATTTTAACAATAAAATTATTTTTGATCATAATAAAAAATAAGGAAAAATCTAGGTATTTTCATTTGATTCGAGTGTTGAAAATATTGATGGAATTCCAAATGATAATAATGTGAGTGAAATTCAATGGAATTTAAGTATATAATAGAAAGATAAATTAATGCAACTAGATGCACTAGGCGTAGCTGAATCAGTTTGTAAATAAGTATTGCGAATTTCACAAAGTAAACTAGAATTCACCGTGTAACATTTTACAACCTAGATAAACAGCTGAGTTATAAAGTTGTTTCTCGACAGAATTACAAGTTGATGATGGACAATTTCAGCTTACGACAGTCGGAACATGAAATACCGTGATTATATTTAGAAAGAAATAAGAAAATCAGGGGCTCCAAATTGCCGAAAGTTAAATTTTAATCACTGAATTTAATGGAAATTATATTGCTCTTATACAATCTGTTGTGAATACGGTTCGAAAATGTTGTACTTTAAATATCAATTTTGGTGCAATTAAACTTGGAAAATCAGTAAATTATTTTTTTTAAACACAATCGCATGATATGTCGACAATTAGACGTTTAAATCATTGATATTGAGACCACTTTTAGACTCATAAGGAAAAATGTTCAGAATTTTTCATTGTATTATACTTCTTGTACTATACTTATTTACTTGTACTTAAGACTTACTTGTACTATATAAAATATAGTACAAGTACTATATTTTATATAGACTTCATATTATTTTTTTATATATTATATCTAAAATCTCCACCTTCAACAATTCAAATCGCTACAAAACACTTTCACATAATTTTTTTAATTAAAAAATCAGTTCGACACTGAACGCATCCAAGTTAACTTATTGTTTCTTCTTCGGCGGCTTAACCTCCGGAGCCGATCTCGCGGAAGAGGTCAAAGGCTAACGCGCCAACAATGCGGTCATCTTTATCGTTTCTTTTTTCACTTCTTTAACGTGTCCATATATAATTCACGAGGTAGGCTCCTTTTATTCGTTTCGGTGGCGTCCATCTGCTGCCGTTGCGTATCGAGGTTGCTGGTTTCGTTCGTCGACTTGTTTATATCCATAACGGTAGCGGAAAGCTCGTAAATTATTTTCGACTATATAAGAGGTGAACAAGGGGGAATAATTAACCTCGGGCGGATAAATCTTCGACATGCATTAGATTTCGCCATTTAACCTGACAGGTTTTCCTCAACAGTTTTTCATTACTTTGAATAATTCGCTAGAGCTCATAGACGATCCTGTGATAAATTGTCACAAAAAGCTGAATCATATTATGTTTCGTTGTACGACGACGGTAAGGCTCGGATGTTAACGACGAGCTCGTGCCTCTATGACGAAATGACATTTCGTTTTAAAAGGCATTTCAAGATGGCCGCGGCGGAGTCACGAATCGTTAATGGGGCAGGATTTCGTGTCGCCGTTTGATCGCTTCTGTGTCTTCGCGAGATAATTCAAAAATGATGGTAACATATTATAAAAGAAACGTTAAATCATGTCGGTGCATAAGCTTTTAGTGCGCCGGATGGAACACTTCGTTTTTTGAATCACCGAACGTATCTATGTGCATTGTATATATATTTTTTATAATAATGAAAATTTTATGAATATTGATTAAGAGTTTTATTAAATAGTTTAGTTTTCATCAATTTTAAAATTTAAGTAATAAATTATTCGGTCAGTAAATGGATATGATTACAAATTGTTAGTTTGAAACTATTTGGCAAGGGATAGTTTTATGTTTTCAATTTGAGTTTGAACGAAGATGGCTTTGAATCTTCTTATTCAATTTGATTTTGAATGAGGATAGTTTTCAATAATAATAATTAAACTATTGAGACGTTAAAATCATCTATGCCATCAATCTTAATCATAATCATTAAACTAAAACTATCCAAGTACTAAAAATCATTCCAATTCAAACTCAAGCATCTTAAGTACTAAAAATGATTACTTAAATTTCCTTTCTTTCTTCACTTTGTAAACTTTCCATGATAAAAACAATCGAACTTACAACAGTATATCATAAAAGATCTGTATTTTTTGAAAATATTACCTACATATGAATATGAAAAAGAACAAAAATTAAATATTTCACATCGTTAGCACAAGATCAACACATCCGTAAATTAATTTAAAGTTAACGAGGCGCAATCAAAATTTAATCCGGATCTTCGTCGTTTTATCGAGCGCATAAAATATCCTCAGGTCGCACATTTTTACGATCGAATAATTGAAAACGACGCGAGTAACTTTTACGCCGACGTAAATTACGCTTCCCGGTTATATTGCACAAAAGATATATTATTATTCGGGCGTTTAATTTCGGCGCTGCGTATAAATTGGCCGAAATCGACAATCGAACGGCGCCACCGCGATTCTGCGACCTCAAAAGGTCGTAACTTTGGATGCGACCCATGGAAAGTCGCATCGTGTTAATGTTAAAACCCTTTGATGATCGAAGGTACGTAGAAATGACGCATTATGTATATTTTTGGTTAAGTCGTCATCAAAATTTTCATATTATCTCTTATGTCTACTATAAGACGAGGCTTTTCTGAAAATCTTCAGAAGTTCATGTTTTTTATTTTTATTTATTATGATACTTGGTATAATAGATGGATGTGATGACTTGAAAATTTTAAGAATTTTTTTTGGTATCATAATATTAAATTTATTTAAGAGTTATTATCTTGTTGTATAATATACCTAATATATTGGAAAATTATTGTTCTACAGTGGAAATTGTATGATGATGATCATTTTTAAGTATAGTTTTGGACTGGACAATTTTTTTGGAATTCTATTATTATACATGTATTGAATTTGGGTTTTATGCTTTCAGTTTGGGAAATTCGTACTGCATTGATATCAAATTTATTTAGTTGATATTTAAATACGCGAATTATGAAAGTTATGATTAAAAATTGAAAATTTATAAGATTTCAAATTCAAAACTAACACAAAAAAATTGACTTAAGCAATTCAACAAGTTTGATACAAATATCGAATTTAATTTTTGGGTTTTGTTCTTTAATTTAAAGAAAATTTTTAGTGCGTTTTATAATTTTAGTCGTAATTTCATACACTCGATACGTCACTGAAAAAAAATCATACAAAATTTACGACCACGCTGAAACTCAATTAAAAAAAAACCGAACGCCATGCAGACAAAAATAGACATTCGATACACATGCATATTTTTTTCGCATATGTACGATTTCATAAACTGGTCAATCGAGAATTCAAAATCGGTAGGCGTTGTGCCCCGGAAAATGCCCCTCGAGCGTCCCGTTAATCGCGGGGTGAGCGGAAATCCTAACAAATCCATTATCTGACGGCTAATAACTGTTTTTTTGATTTTTTGTATCTGATTTTTTTTCAGAGCGCAACAGCTGATATAAATCGATGTTTGTATATGCGGATTGTCGCGTTTCGAAAAGCGACATTTTGTATTTTGTCTGTCGTTTTGTATGAGTTGAATTAATTTTATTTTGTAATTATCATCATCTTATATACAACTTCCATTAACGGATAAGATTTTTTAAATATTTATCAATAATATAAATAAGAAAAAGGTGATCTTTAATTAATTGGATTACTCAAAATCATCACTTGCCAAACGGTGTTACAATTTGTCCAACAATACACGCATCCGTATACAGAGCATATTATTATTACTTAACTTCGGTGACCAAAGAGAACTAATCCGTTCAATAAGATTATAATCTTTTGATTAATTTTGTAATATGTCGATCTATTTAGTTCAATAAGTAAGCTTTATTGAATTGAATACATTTGTTTTTCATCAATTATCCAAGTTAAGCGATTTAAAGCGGTCAATAGATCATACAGTTCTGATCAGAACTTAATCATACAGTATTGGTCTTTAAAATTATTTTACAATAGAAATTTATCATCCACTCAAAAAAAAAAACCCTTGAATTTCAACGTCATTTGAAAATGTTTCTATAATTTGATACAAAAAGTTGCATATGATGATTCTAAGTTAAAGAAACAAAATTTAAAAGTTAATATTTAATTATTCTATTATTTTATGAAAGAGAAAATCCACTATATATCGGAATTATTAGGTCGGTTTATTTGAATCATAACATTATTGGATTATTTTATAAAATGTATAATACGTGTATATAAAAAAATATCATATTCTCGCTTTTCGAAACTAGACGACTCACGTACATGTACGCGCATAAAATCGAATGGAAGCCGCAAAAAAAACTTGCATTCTGAGATTATTGATTGTGACAGGCTGCACGCGAGAACGCATATGCGAAAAAAAAGCTCGCATGCAAATGTACGCAGACGTGTAATTTTTTAATACGTCTTCTGAATAGACTTGTAAATTCGCCATTTGAAAACTGCGCCGAAATTTTACGACCTTGCGGTACCCGAATTTTTTTCGCACGTCCAAAATTAATCATGTGTCAATAGTCGCCAGTCACTTCGTATGTGCATCTAATAAATTTTCGTTTTACAACATCTGAAGTATTATGTTGAAAAACGGCGCGGCGAATTTGAATTTCCGCATATTTGCGTAGGTAATGTAATATTCAAATTTCGCTGTACGGCGCTTGATGTGTTAACTCAAAAGGGGTTGATTTATTCGAGGTTGTCGTCGGGATCCTAGTCGTCGTATATAATGAGGACTATCTTTCCGATCTGGAACAAATTTTAGAAAACAATGGGTTGATATAAATGGCCGTTTGGATTCGTATGGAAGTATATAAATCGGGTACAAATTCTTAACATTTTTTTATCGCGCGATCGATTCAATTTTATAATAAATTCGGTCGTAAAGTAAATTACATAATATGTCCAGATAAATGATCACACATATAAATTTTATAAAAACTGTAATTATTTAATAATTTTCGACGATTAACTCGAATGACGTCACACGAAAATGCAAAGAATTTCGCAAGGTGCGCGACTTTTACGACATTCAAAATGCGCGAATTATTATCATTTTTCGAAAACTCCTCCAATCGAAATACATTTATTTAAACAATTAAAAATGATTAAGAATATAAAAAAAAAATCGACAACCAATTCATATTAATCATCTCACTACGATTAAAATTTCAAAATCTCAACTTTACGAGACTTAAACGAAAAAATATTCAAATAAAACCCTTTTTAAACAATTTCAACAACCAGTAACTTATCAAAAGTATTCACAGATATTTAAAATGAATCCTTGTTTTTATTTTATTTCACGAATGTCGCACAAAAATGCACGGAATTTGCGCCTTGGGGCCGGCCGTCGTAAATATTTACCGACCCGACACTGTTATGTAAAAATACGCCAAGACGCAGCATAATGATGTCTCGAATATTAAAAATGATTTAAAACGAAGCCGGTCGAAGAAACGAGTCGAGCGAAATCGGTCAATCGGTATATCGTAATTTTTTTCGTGAATAATTAAAAAAAAATGTGTTGGAGATTGTCTAATTTCAAAAGGCGATACGCTCCTTTGCTCAGAAAAATTATCATTGAAAAAAATGTGACTCGTAAAACGTAATGTAAAAATTACCATAATTTGCAATAGTTAATAATAATTTCAATAATTTCCAAATGCAGATTTTTTGAATCCTCTTACATTCTTGTTAATTTTAAGAACATTTCATATTTTTTACATCATTCTATTATATTTTCAGTTTAAAGTTCTTTATATATCATTCTAGGATTTCGAAATATCCAATGTTACATTATATTTATGTTTTATTATATTTTTCTGTTTCTTTCCGATATTTCTAATAAATTCTTAATTTCCTTAAATATACTGAATTTTCTTGAACATTTTCCTATCCTATCAACATTTTTATCTTATCGTTAGTTTTATTCAGTTCTTACATTTTTTAATATAAATCATGAAAGAAAAATTGAAGTTTAGTATCAATGTTACGCATCGTTTGCGAAATTTCTTAGTTCGCGTACAACGAAAAACAGTTTTGCGTCATATACGAACAATATATGTAACTTTTTTTGATATCTTTCACCCAAATTTAGCTCTGATTGTTAAGATTAAAGTTTCGTTAGACGGAAAAGTAGGCAATGAAAAAAAAGTTCAAATTTCAAATAATGAAGGCGTTTAGTTTTGAAAAACATTAAAAAAAGCACCATTTCACTACATTATATTTGCATACGACGAAAAACTGCTTTGCATCATACGCGAATTAAGCAATTTCGCAAACGACACATAACATCTATATATCATACATTAACTCATAATATTTTCGGTGAAATTTCGCACATTTACAAAAACACAATTTATTCACAATCCGAGTAAACACAAATATCGCATTTTGACAAAACGCGACTAGTATATTCACTTTGAACTTGACTGTGGACGGTCACACCAGTTGAACCAAATCAACTTTTTTTTGTGTAACACATAGTATGAGCGAATGCGTAATCAAACCGAATATAATGCGGTACACGTGTCGTGTAAAATCGTATAACTCGTATAATAAATTTGTGTTAAAGTTAAAAAAAAAAGCACCATGGTAGATACTCGATGTGATGACTCGCTGATTAATATTCGATTTAACGTGCTGATTTGTTATGGATGATTGAAATCTTGTCGATATAAATTAGATTTTATCAACGTACACCTTTTACACTTTAAATTCAACCTTATATACATAGATCAAATTTAACCTTTTCATAAATTAAATTCAACCTTTAAACATCAAACTACACCTTTTACAAATCAAATGAAACCATTGAAAAGTATTATTAAGACAGTTGTCATAGTTAATCAATGAAATACAATTTATTCTTCTATTTGATAATCTTTGATAATCTCAGTTGGTGATTTTTACATACATAGTAAATTATATTTTTTTAATAAATTAATCTCAAAATACGTACCATGGATATGTACCTAATTTTTCTTTAATATTTTTTATGAAATTATGAAGAAATTGAAAAATGAAAAAAATGAATGTGCGATGAATGGATTTGATTTGAAAAAGGTTTAATTTGAAATTTAAAGGTTGAATGTGAAGATTAAAGGATTAAATTTGATTTGTATAAGATTAAATTTGGAATTTAAAAGCTATAGTTATTCCGAATCAAATATTTTCGGAAGCTTTTCAATCAATAATTCAGATCGAATTTAAAACATCTTCCATACAACAAAGTAACAATCGTTGATAATTTACGAAGACCTCATTCTTCCAAAACATGACTTTATTCAAAACGACCGAAAAAACCCTTTCGATTTCTGAATGGAAAAGAATTGATTATACGCCTCGTCCTCCATTAAATCGGCATGTCTGTATCCCTTTGTTTTAAGCTTCTTTTACGGATTCCTCATGCGCTCTATTAACCGACAATGGAGACCAACATACCTGAGCAGCAGCTTTCTTACTTCAACATTATAAAAGAGGCGGTTTATCAATTATGTAGGGACCCCTCGAGCACAACATGCGATATAATAACTCGAAAAGAAGCGGAATAATAACAATTTATGGCAGATACGGACTATTAGCGGTGGTGGTATCTAAAAAATGCGGGGCAAAAAGCTCCGGAGGATCCGTGAGGTTGTACGTTGTATGGGTTTGTTTACATCGTGCTTCTTCTTGGCGTGTTTTTTTTTCGGTTTGCTTCCTTTTTTATTGGTTTTTTTCGAATACGTATGAGTCCTAGTGTTATCCTGATGGCTTGTGCTCGAGAATGGTCGTAAAAAATGCGATGCCGCGTTTATATAATCGACTTTTTCATGTGAATTTTTTGAATAGATTTTCTTCCGCGTTTTAATTATGAAACAATACGATCCATTCTATGATTATTTTTGATTAAGTCACGAGCGGTTTTTTTGAATTTTTCAAAGCATTATGAATGTTGAGCTTGTAATCTTTCATGATGTATGTATAATATTATATATGGGTGTTAGGTTAGCTTATACGAATTCCGATACGTATTTTGTGAGGATAATGTGCTACAATTTTCGATTGTTCCAGAAACGCTCTGTTGCTTTCCTTTATACATAAATATAGAGTGACCATTTCAAGAATGCGCATAGAAATCACGCAATTTGTATGCATTGATACATACTGTTCTAAAAACAAAACCTTTCGATTTTTCAATCTGATGTATAATTTCGTCCTAGTTTTTGAAAGTATTTTTTTTATGTTTTTCAATTGTTTATTAAAAATATTTACGATTTTAGTTAGTCATCCTACTAACGGATATTTCAAATTTTTAAGATAAGTAGGCATTGAAAGTTCGTATTATTTGTTAATTATTACCTATTATGATAATTGTTAGGATATTAACAACTTTTGTTAACAGTTTCAAAAAGCAATATTTACCGAGAAATTGGATACAATTAACAAGTATCATTGTATGTGATCAATTAGAAATCAATAAAATAAGATTTCCCTTTCCTTAAAAACATGAAATCTATAACTTAAAACTGATATTTGCACAAAAAATCGTCGAATTTCTAAAATTAATTTTTTCGTTACGATTTTCAACTGAAAATTCTATAAATTTCATATATTTTTATCATAAATTCCATTATTTATGCAATAAATCATTTCAGACAAATTAGACATCGACGCACTGAGATTTTCCTTTAAAATAAGCACAAAACCCAAAATAAAAATAGGGTCACTGAGGGTTAACACTTGGCAGCCCTATGTCGCACCGAGCGCGACATTACATTTCTTGTGTTCTGGTCCTATATCGTGCCCGAGGCGGCAACATTTTAATTATTCAATATTTAATATTTTTTTCATTTATTACATTATATAAATCCTATAAATTATTAACTCATTAAATCTATTTGATTCTGTAAGAAAATATTTTATTTTTAAGTAAATTTGATAAAAATCGTAAAAAAAATCACACATGACATCTTCCTACATCAATTATTCCTATTTAATGATAACCATTTCAAAATATCTGCACTAAAATATAATTCGAATCTCGATAGTAATATTTTGATTAATAAAACTTCGAAATAATTCCCTAGTAACTTTTGTGGGGGATTATAAAATAGTAAGTTTTTAATGAATATACTCAAATTTAAGATCATCATTACTTTTACAATTTAAATGATTATATATATTTTAAATAATGAGTTAAGGTCTTATACTCGCTAAATACATTTTTTGGTATTTGTTTTTTTTTTCAATTTTAAGCTTGCGAGTATAAAATCTGAACCTGAAATCAATATCGAGAGGAAGCGATACCAACTAAAAAAAACAAATACGATCGTTAAAAGTTAATGTGTACAAAAACTCGTAAATTTTTTAAAATCCATTATTTTGTTTCATTTTTCAATTCGAAATATTGTAAATTTTCCATGTTGTATCATAGCTTTTATCATTTACTATAATTGATTGGTAACTATTTTTCTTCAAGTTAAATAAAAAAAAACTACAAAGACCAACCATTTCCCAAAAAAATTTCAACTCCAATCATCCCCAATACCTCCATCTCCACCCACGACCAACAACCACCTCCCACACCCCAACAAGAAAACGAGAGTACCGACTGAGGAATTCTCGCCGACTCTCCGGCGAGTCGCGCCATTTGCACCTGGCCCCGTTCGAGTTTTCGACACACAAAAAACGGTCGCCGCGAACCGACTTATTTGTTCCCCGGCCTGGCAACACTGGCGGGAAACCGACAACAACACGCCTCGGCGGCGGGGATTTTTCGAATTTTTCGCGCGCTTTTGGCCGACGCGCGTGTGTGTGCGCAAAGGGCTGACAAACGCGAGACAAACCAGTTCGGCGGAGTCGTTAGCTCGGCAATGGGATCGACAACCGTTTTCTTATTAGTATTCGTCGATTGTCAAGGTCGCTCGGTTGACCCCGGAGGAGGAGGTTAAATGGTGGGCCATGCTGATGGACGTTCGGGAGCCGTTGCGGTCATTGGTGGTTTGAGTGTTAGAGTCTTTTTTGGAGTATGTTAAATAGAGTGTGTTGATGTATTTTGCTGAATGATCTCATTGTTGGGTTTCGTATGTGTGCGATTTTATCCATCCATTGATGATATTGGAGGTTTATGTTGATGGATGTTTAGAAGCCGTTTGGGTTGAGTGTCGGACAAAACAGTGATTCTTATGAGCGTAAATGTATTAAAAAAGTTATCTTTCAAAGAACTGAATAATAATAATAATAAAAAAAAAATTAAATATAATAATTTCAAGAAAATGATCGAAAAACTTATTCATGTATTGATTGCATCACACATTGTTTAATTTTGGTGATCATTTGAAGCCAATGATACAGTTTTTACACTTAAAATTCAACCTTATACAGATAAAATTCAGCCGTTTTTCAAATCAAATCCAATCTTTCAAAGTTCAAACTAAACCTTTTATAAATCAAATTCAACCATCAGAAAGTAATAAGACTGTTGTCATAATAATCAATGAAACACAATCTATTCATAAATTTGACTTTGATAACCTCAGCTGATGATTTTTATATACATAATTAATTACATTTTTAATAAATCAATCTGAAAATAAGTACCATGGAATTGTACCTAACGTTGCTTTTTTAATTTTTCATGTTATCATAAAAAATATTGAATTAAGAAAAAAAAAATTTCCATGGCTTAATTTGATTTTTAAAAGGTTAAATTTGGAATTTAAAAGTTGTAAATAATATACAAGAGAAACGTTTGTTTCAAATAAAAGCAAATGCACAAAAATTTTAACCATAAACAAGTATTATTATGAATTATAGTAATGATACGTGTATTATATTATAGACGCTTCGGAGAACTCGTAATTTTCGTTTCGAATTTGTTAAAATTGAAAAATGTGGGCGATTGACCCGAGGAGAGGTTAAATGATGGTTATGTTAATGGTGCTTCGGAAGCTGTAAAATTGGTGAGTTCGTGTTTCAATTGAGTGTTGCATGGAAATTGGGAGTCCAATCGTGTTTTTCGGTGAGAAAGTAATGTAGTGTTCGAATCCAGGCACGTAACAAAAAATACACGTTTTTTTCATTGTTTCATTACCGACAAAAGTATAGTGCATTGAGTAATGAATCGAAAATTAATCATTAAACCTTCATGAACAAAATGAATAATTAATAACGTTAATGATTGATATCAAGTCGATGTAATGAATCAATTTTTTATAGAAAATATGTATCAACACTGTCTATAATTTATACGTAGAATTTGCAATATAATATAATATTATACATCCCACATTCATATTTTCTAACATTTTTTTTTTTCAGAAAGAAAAATTAAGCAATAACAAATCGAATAAACTAAACATCGTGCAGTTCTTATCTATACATTTCCAATAACATTTCACGCGAAACCAACAAATCGACACCGACACAAACAGGTGATTAGTCAATAAAATTATTATTTACAACAAAGCAGATACGATCATAACAAAAGCAGACCTCGAACGCGAAAGTATACAATAAATATTACTCATAATTTTTCAAAGCCTAATTTTTTCCATCGAAACATATCAGATTATCGTTAATACAATGATAAATTATTATCCAAACAAAATTCAGATCAAAACCACACATATTGAAAAACCAATCTAAACCTCAAGATACGGATCACTTTCGAAAATAATATTTCCTATCATAATTAATCCTAATTGTACCAGTGCGCAATTAATCATCGGACCAGATATCGTATCACGTATTGAAAACTTTAAACCTCATTTTTTTTTCGGACCTCGAACGGGCTATTGAGTCATAATAACTGGTGCATACCAATGGTGATAAATTGCCAGTTCTTTGTTGCGCACGGGTATGTTCGATTATTTTTATTGCTTTATATATCCTTCGGAGAGGTCCTCCTTGGTGTGTATGTGCGTGCATCGCGATGCTTTTTTTCGTATTATTTATTTATTTCGCTTTTGACTCGGTTGCGTTTGAAAGGAAACGGTAGTGAAAGAATTTTTCTCGGTCGTTTGTCATTCGGCATTTTTGTCGTATGAGAATTTGTCACTTTTCATTATTTCGATGTCGAGTCTCGTGGAAAGGACGCTATTCGAATTCTTGGCTTGTTTTGTGTTTTAATATTTATATTATTGTGACACTTGAAACGGGTAGTATATTGTGTTTTTTAAAATAAGCATTTTTCTCGACCAAAAATTTATTAGAAAACTCTTCATACTTTTCAAACATAAAATATGAAAGTTCTCTGCAAAAATTTTATTTTCAAAAATTTGAAATAATTTATCGTATTCTACACTTTTAAAATAATAAAAAAAGGAAAAACAATTTGATTTTGAATTGATTTTGATTCGTATACAGCTATTATACTCCAATTTCAGTCTTTTATAAATCAAGTTCAACCTTTTTCAGATCAAATTCAATCATCGGAAAGTATTATTAAAACTGTTGTAATACAATCTATTCTTTAATATGATTTTGATAATCTCATTTTCAGTGGGCGATGTAAAAAATAATTACAAGAATATGAAATTTCTTGCCTTATGTTGCCCTAATTAATGCTTATTTCTACATATTTGAATCCTATAATCAGTCAAAATAATTAAATATACATTTCCAATAATTAAATTAAATTTGTAAATGGTTAAATTTGATTCATAAAAAGCTAAATTTGGAGTGTAAAAATTGTATTCAAAATATGATCAGTTCGTATAGTTTTTTCATATTTTATGATTATTAATTTTTTCTGGCTCAAAATGGCAGTATCAAAATCTAGTTATATCAAAAGCCACTTTACAAAATTGTGCGGTGATAATTTAAGTATATTTCTGCGCCACAATCAAAATATTTAAGTCCGCTAACTATCGGAAAATTTTCAAAGCATACCTAAGTCGAATGTCGCATGTCTTCAGAATTCTTTCGTTCAGATACGAGATTTATATTTTCTGTTATTCCCGGCATTTTTTATCGCATATTTTACGCGACTTTACCAAACTCGGCGAACAATAAAATAAATTATCACCCATCCGCTTTATCTATTGTCGTAAGTTAATACTTTGACGCGTTCGATAAAATTAAAATTACTTTTTTTTTCACTCCGATACGAAAACGTTGAGCGTGAATTCTTGGAACTCGTCAAGACGAGCCTCTTCCTTGATTGTGCAATTAAATTTCGAAAAAAATATTTACTTTATGCTCGTTTATTTTACGTAATCGACTAACGAATCGAATTTGCTACGTAATGAGCTTTCATAATTGTAATGTCTTTGTAAATTAGTTTTTTTTCAAATCGCCAAGGTCGCGATTCTTCTATATGTATGAATATATTATATCGAAAATGAACCGTTTTTTTAAAGTGATATAAATCCTTTTTTATTTATATACATATATATATTGTGAAATTTTAAGGGATTTACGATTGAATCAAATTACAAATATAAATAAACAGCAATAGCAGCAACAGCAACAGCAACAGCAACAGCAACAGCAATAAGAACAACAACAACAACAATAGTAATAGTAATAATAATAATAATAATAATAATAATAATAATAATAATAATAATAATAATAAAAATAAAAATAAAAATAAAAATAAAAATAATAATATTAAAAATAATTGTTTTTTAGCTATGATTGGACTTATACCACTAACGACAATTTTAAATAATGAAAAATGATAACTATGCCAATTTTAATTTTTTTAATACTATATCGTGGACTTATCACTATTATTTTTGATATACATAAAACGATATTCATATCTAATTTAAATGGGTAAATATATAATTTTTAATTATTTAAGAATTTAAGGGTTCGTATTAGATAATTAGAATCAAATTATAAGTGTTGAAAAACGTTTGCAAATCCAAGTATTTTTTTATACATAAGCTTCATTTTATTTTGTAATAATAATTTTAAGGAAAATTATTATTTTATACGTTATAAATGAACTTATATCACTTTTAATAATTATAAATTATAAAAAAAATGTTAACTATACCAACATTTTTAAGATATGGACGAATTTTTAACGGACTCATGTTATTTTTCAATATAAAAAATATACATGTCTAATTAAAATTATCATTTACTATTTTTTCAATAGACTCATCCCACTTAAAAAAAGCCTCGCATAAAAAACCAAACATACCCCCCCTATAAAAAAAACCACCAAACGAAGGGTTGTCCTCACCGAGTCACGATCGCGAAACGATCCGCCGCGGTGTCAATGAACGTCGTCCATCGAGCACCCACAGCCCATCGAGACTCGGCCCATCGAGTCTCGAGTCTCGATTCTCGACTCCCGACGAACCTCGAGACCCGCCGAGGACAGCCTCTCGGCGAGCTTTCGGCTCAGTCGCGCCGCGGACGCCACTGTCGGCGCTCGGTCCGTTCGACCAAATTGTGCTCAATGTGATTGGAACCCCCAAAAGTACACACGGACGTCGATCATTTTGTGGTTTATAGTGTTTTTAAGTGCGCCGCAGTCCACGCGGACTTCCACCCCAAAAGCTCATCCAAGGTACGGGTCAAAAATGAATTATTTGTTTGAACGAAATCGGGTTCTGGCGTTATTATGATTGTCGAAGTTATGCACGCCGGCGTCCGATCTGCGTCTCTCTCGCCGCTCCAAGGCACAAAAGGTACGGGCCACATACGTATCTGTCTATCTACCTGCGATTCGAAAGCAGCACGTGAACCCATACAGGCGTAGAAGGATCTGTCCGAGAGGTAAACAGCGTTCGCCTTTCGAAAGGATCGCGCCTTTGTGTGCGTTCGGCGGTTGGTGTGGGTGAAGTTTGTTTTGTTCGGGGGAAATTGTAGTGTTTTTGTGACGTGATAAGGTCGTGTTGATGTGCGGGGTTTTTTCGGGGTCGGTGTGAGGTTTTGGTCGGTGGATGTTGAGGTTTTGATGCGTTTGGGAGGTTGGGTCGTTGTTGAATGTTATGTAAGATGGTGTGAGTTCGGGAAAAGCTTACTACTGAATTCATGTTAAATTATTTTGGTAAATGTTAGAATCCATTTATATCGATTGAAAATTGAAGTTGAATTTGAGTTTGTGAATCAAGCGATTTAAAAAAAAATTTTTTGAACGTTTAGGTTTTAAAATATTTCGATGGTTATTTACTTCGGATAATTTTGTGTAACTCAATTTTGTTATACTAATATTAATAATACTGAATCCATATTTTTAAATCACTACAGTTTTTATAATCCAATTTCAACCCTATACAAATCAAATTTAACCTTTTAAACATCAGATTCAATCTTTTATTAACCAAATTTAACCATTGCAAATTTATTTTCTTCGTTTTTTCAAAGTTTTTATGAAAAATATAAATTAAAGATTAATTGAATATCCATGGTACCTATTTTCAGATTGATTTATCAAAAAATGTATGAATGAAATTATACATTTATTTATACAAAAAAATGTAAAAAAATTTTGTAAAAATTTCTAACTGAGATAATCAAAGTCAAATTGAAGAATAAATTGCATTTCATTGATTGTTATGACGACGGTCTTAATAATACTTTCCGATGATAAAATTTGATTTATATAAGGTTAAAAGGTTAAATTTGATTTGAAAAAGATTGAATTTGATGTATACAAGGTTGAATTTGGGGTACAAAAGCTATATCAATAAACTTGACCATTTTGAAGCTTTTACAAAAATTTTTCACATCACTTTGATAAATATTTAAAATTCAACGATATAATCAAAGATTTACATGAAAATTTTCGTCTAAAGTTCTGTTTATAATTAAAAAAAATTCAATCCGCAATTTAAATACGTAATGAACGACAACAATTATAGGATCGTTTGACCGTGACCAAGCGTTTTTTTCCCCCCACTTCTATAAGAATCTTGTAATTGTTAATTGCCGAAATTATACAGCGCAACGTAAAGTTTTTACCCACGAATTATTCACATTACCATTGATTACGTATTAACCGTTTTTTTCCTCGCATGCATAATCGGTTAATATAAACGGAAAAATTAAATATATTAATTTTTCAAATTGTACGTATGATAATTACGAGCGGCGAATTTCAACCCCTTAGTATTATATTATACATATTAGTAATTTGCTAGTGTTGACTAAAATTGCTGTGATGTATAAATTTCCTTTTATTTAAATATAATATTTTATTTTCGGTTATTAAAATCATACGGTAACGGGTTGAATTTAAATGTTCAGTGCAAAATGAGAAAAATAAATCGAGTCTATCAACACGTGAAATATTTCATTCCAAAGCAGAAGTTTTACATAATGTTAGTTTTATGTAAATCAGGGTTATTAAAATTTCGACATGTTTCACATTAAGTGCGCTCTCATCGAAGAGTTTCTATATTATTTAACAATTTATCGGCGTTAAATATAGTTATTATTTGCGTGTACAATATATATTTATAAAAGGCTTTTGCACAACTGAAGAACTAGTTATAACAATGCTATTATTATACGAATTAACGAGTTCATTACAATGCAGGTATCTCAAAAAAACAATGAGGGCTTCGGTCAAAATGTTCTTGTAACTGCTTAATATTAATGGGATTTTATGTATGTTGTAAGAAGAATTATGTTTTTTTTCTTCTGATTTTGAAGACTTCATTTATAATTGGCATTTAGGTCTGTTTTTATTTTTTTTAAATCATTTATATATTTTTTTTGGTCTCAAGCTATAACGACTTTTTTGAAAATATCGAAATAAGACCTAACTATTTTTTAATATTAATTCAATCGAATTATTCAGCAATCATAGCGTCGATTAATCAATGAAAACTCAAAAGTATCAATTCAACTTCAAAAAAGGACATACAAAAAACCGCAATCATTAACGACCACGACAATTAACACCGTCTTTCGAACCTTCAAAAAACGCCAACTATTCAATCCACGCCGCTAATTACCACAGAAAAAACCTCCGACCATATAATATCTGCCATTTTTTCCAACAATCAGTTTCCGATTTCGAAGCACGAGCCCGTTTCTATGGTTCGGAAGCCGCCCTATTTGACGTGGACCGCTTTTTACGACAGCCTCGTGCTCGGGTACGTGAAATAACACATAAATATACCATGTACACGATATATGTAAGTACTCTTCAAAGTAAGCTCTGTGTGTGCGTGCTTGTATGCTCTGGTCATGTGTGTGTGTAAAGTACGTACTGGTAATACGTGTACCGGTTCTGTTGAAGTTTTAATACACGCGAATGATAGATACGGCGAGTTCCACTTCTGTTCGGTCGATTTTGTTATAATATAAGTTTGATAGTGTGTTACGGTATTTGGCGGTCCACGAATTTGAATAAATAAATGTGTTTGTGTATATTATGAGGTTTCGCGAACGGTTGTTGGCCGAACATATGGACGGTAGAAAAAGTGAATTGGTTATCTACTCGAGGAACCGTTTTTGTGGTGTGAAATTCGATCGGTTTTATATTGTGTTATCGTGTGGGATAAACTGTATAGTTAATTGATGTGGATATTCCGTTTTAATTGAGTTATTGTATAGTTGGTAAAAAGTAATGAAGATTTGATATCAGTATGAAGACTCGGTTAATATTTTCAGTTATTCTTAATTGCATACTTTTAAAATAATCAAATAGTGTTTCGAGTTTGATTGAATTAGAATTGCTAAAAAATATTTTATTTTAAATGTTCACAAAGAAACTTCAACGAGCGGTTAAGTACAAAACTTCAAAATTTAAAGAAACTTCAACGAGCGTCTAACATAAAACCCAAAAGTAATTTTCATGAAATTTATAGTGAACTTTTAATCACAACGAATTTGCTTTGATTACATTTTTAATCAAAAAAAGCCATCTGATAAAATATCGGACTATTTTTCATTTCGACGATTCAATTTTAGATACATCTTTTTTTTAATTAACAATTTCATAGCGCATCATTAACAGTTTTTATCTTTCATCGGCCGTTTGATGACTTTATCCATTATCTTGATTATTATTGCCGTACTGTAAACGAACACCGTATTAAACGTGAAATAATCACGCGAAAGCAAAAATAAATAAACATTACGTTTTCTATCGAAATGTGCAATTACTAGCCGGGAGCATGTGCGAAACGACAGCGCGCGAAACGTTCGATTTGATTGATATTTATTTATTTGAATATTAATCAAAGCCTTTAATAATATACTCAACACAAACGTCGCATAATAAACAATTTGATAAACGTTCGATATAATTGAACAACTTCGACCCAGTTGTATTGTTTACATTCGACGCAAAAATTTCAATCAACAACTCGATTAATCATTGAACGTTAAAGAATTTAACCTTTTCATTACGTTTTTTTGTTTCAACCTTTATTGAGTAAATAGACTATATATCTGGTTTGATTTTTGATATTTGCTTACAATGAAACTGAATTATTGTCTTGAGCATTCTGCTGTTAATTATCAAGTGAAACTAAAATAAAATCAATTGAAACATCTGAAAATATTTTCTTCAAACTTTAAATACCAAAAGATACATATCATGATACAGTAAGCAAACGATAGAAACTATATGAGTTTTATTTTCTTTATTTAAACACGCAATTTGTTGGCGTTTTCCGCTTTCGCACACGACCAGTTATTCTCGTAACAGATTTTCTCGACGTCTTTTCTTTTTCTCTTTGAAAAATGGTCGTTGATTTAGCTGTGGGTTTTCAACGCTCCACAGCCCCAAGGGCTTGATTCCATCGGCATAAATTAATGCGATTACTCCAAATGACCGTTATTAATATCGAGATAATAAATATTGGGAGTAAATCGTTCGCTCGATCCAAATGCGTACACGTAATAAATAACGTATTCGTAGTATGGTCCGAATTCCGAACAACCGGTAGTCATCAGGTTTTTTTTCAAGGAATATTTAATTTATTTTTTGTTTGAAAAAAAAAAAATATAAATGCATCGCATACTCTCGATTTTTAGTGTATAATATTTTTGTAATATCAAATTTTTAAGTTAATTAATTTGATTTGAATTGTATAATAATTAAATTTTTGTATTTATTATAAAAATATTATGTTTCAGAATAAATTTTCAATAATTTCACTTGAGGATTAAATATCATGTTGTTTTGTGTAATATATCATCGTCATGATATATAGTTATTTAACATCAACTATTATATAAAAAAGGATCTTCTGATATATTATTGGAAGTCAGTATATTTTTCCTTATCAAAGAAATACTAAAAAAAAACTTCCAATTTACCATTGAATATAAATTAATTTTTCCTTATCTAATTGTAATCTTTAAAAAAAGATATTTAACTAAATAGTCATACAATTACACTAACAGTACGTAATTTCAGTTATTTATTGATTGAGCCACTTTATGCATAACTTCAATAATCAATGACAATCAATTTAACAAAACTAAGCTATTGATATATTACATGTATCTTCCAACATATCATATATCGAATCTTTATAAACTAATATCAGATCAAACGCCATAGAATGATATCATGAATACAAGCCGCATAAATTCTTGATTTGATATATCGAAACAATTTAAATCTATTGAAAAAATCAACATTATAAACAAAAGGCATTCCATTACCATCGGGCTACCAATGCGAGTCACAAACCGACATAATATATCTTTTATGACACGTTTTATTGTTTCGAATTGATTCACCGAGAGAGCAGAAACGTGTCGAAATCAAAAACGTCAAAAGAACCACCAATAAAACTTTTCTATATCGGACATAAATGTCTCGGGAAAAACATACGACATCGCATACACGCGATAGTGATTTATGGTAACGGTAGATCCTTATCCATCGCATATTTCACCACGTCAAAAAAATAAAATTGCGAAACGAATTGTGCAAAGCGGATTTTTCGACCGGCCCGGAGCGACAGTGCAACCTGCGGTGTAAAAAATATATATATTATATATATGTCCAAACAAAAAAGTCGACAGTGTAAACTTCATTATGGCAACAATGGAAGTGTTGAGCTTTGAGTCCTTCGACGTTGGAATTCGGAGTGTATGTATGTATGTCCCACTTGCCGAATGTGTTGAAATTGGATCGCACGTATATGTGCGAAAAAATATAATGTTTGGATATCTATAATGGATTTGCACGATCACGAAAGCGATGGTGGTCGTGAAGCACGTGTTCGTTGAGGGCGCACTTCGAGATCGTCGAGATATAAAAAATTGGAAGTATTATATTGGATTTGTGGACGGGTAAAGCAAATATTATTAATTAGAACGATTTCGTTGAAAAAAAAATGTTTTTAAAGATTATTTTATGGTCGTGTTCGAGTAAATTGCATGCCGATATATATGCCAAGTTATATTTTTTCAAATCGCCGTTTAGATTCATATATTTTCATCGGACACAAAGAAATATTTAGATTTCTATATAACAAAAAACGTACGTCACTCATATTATGTTCAAAACATTATTTTATGATCATTCATCATTATTATGAGCCATTCATCATTTATTGCTTAAAAGATTTCATATACACTTCATTTATGATTTTTGAGACTAATCTATCAAATTTCACTAAAAAATAATAAATTTCTTTGCACTATATCATCATTATCGTCATCAAAGCCCTCACATAGAAGAAGACTAACCGCTGCTCTGGTCTGGGGGAGATATCTGAATTTTCTAAAACACTCTGATTTACAAAAATATAGATTCGTTCTTACTTTTAGATTTTTTGGTTGTGTTATACAGGTATCGTACCAATATACCTGCTATGACCGAAATTTAAAGGTTGCATGCGAAATATTGGTCAGGTGCGGGTCTTTTGTTGTTAGAAGCTTATTTCAAAAACAGATGTTCGAGTATCTAAAAACTTTCTCGTTCTCGTTTCCATAATTCAATCACAGCTGATTTTATTTTTAGTATTTTTTGTGCCATTCTGCACCAAAATAAACGATGAGAAAGATTTCATCGAATTTCGGATTCAATCCACATAATCGAGTTCATTCCAAACATTATTTGCTTTTAAAGTAGTGGTATATAATTCAGGGACCCGCTTGAACATTTTCTAAGTACTAAATTTTCTCATTACAAAACTAATTTTCGCTATAAATAATATAAAAAGATTGAAACTAATATTTTTTTCATGAATTTCAATTATCATTACAGTGATCATAAATCCATTATTTTTTTAAGAAGACAGTCCTTTATTTCACTGTTTTGTCTTATAGATTGGTTCATTTTTTTAAATTACCCATTTGTTCCTTATTTTATGAAACTAACTATTTGTATCAAATCTGAAATCGGATTTAGAAATGCCTCATTTATTTATTTGTCTTCTACTATTTTGTATCAATTAATTTGGTTGCCGGAAATTGTATTGGAAATTTTATGTTCAGAAATATTTGAATTATTGTTACTTGTTTTATTGTTTATCGGATTGCAAACTTGAAAACATTTACTCGAGCAATTCTATTCAAAGAGCAATGAAAAAGCTCAAAATTTTTTAAAGTTAAAACTGATTGATCTAAAAATAATTTTAAAAATCGAATCCGAATCGTGGGCCGGAGATCGCCAACCCCTGATCTAAATAATTCATATTTTGAATATCAATAAAAACTTTCAAGTACTAATCCATTAGCGGTACACCACCAACACTCAATCGACTCAATTAACGAATCAAATACTGAAGAAACTATACAAAACAATATCAAATCATTTGATCAGACATCCCATCTATTCACAGTCCGCAACATACATCCTTCAACTTCAACAATCTGGAATTCCACATCCATACATCATAACCGTAAACTTACAAAACATCCTCGACCGAATCCTATGGAATGTTAAAGATCAAATTAGCGAAACGGATGCTCGGCAATGTTGATGTCCTTTTAAACGTCCTGAAGCACTTCTCATTCGGCCGAATGCAATAAAATCCCTCGTTCTGCAAGCAATCTAATTTACATTGCATGCGTGTTTCTTGTTAACGATTCGCTCTTATTATTCGTATTTCTTGTATGCACTCGTCGGTTTAATACATTTATAATGGACCATCTAATGGTCGGTTTTATTGTATGGAATTTTCAAATCATTATCGAGGATTTTGGTTTAATGCGGCGGTGGGGTGGGGTTTTTTGTATGTTGTAATTTTTGGTGATGTGTTGAATAACGAATTATGTTATGAAAAAAATTGATATATAGTAAAAAACGTTTAATAAAATTGAATGGACTTAAATATTTTTTAGTGTTAAAGGTCATAATATTTTGTCAGAAACGCGCTATTACTTTTTGTTAATCGATTTTTCACGTTAAGTGTTTTTGTATTAAAATATTTCAATTGTATTGGAAAATCTTTATTAGGATATTTAAGTATCTGTACTTTTGAATTAAAATGACAATTAATCATAATTTTTGACATGTTGATAAAAAAATTAGAATGGTAAATGCAAATTTTGATGTAGGATATATTATTTTTAATTAAAATTTTTGGAATTGTGAAAAAATTAAATATAAAAAAATATTATTAGACTCTACTTCGAGTTATATAATGTGATTTATTATATAATCAAATCTTGACTATGAAAATGTCTATCAATGCATAAGTTATTTGAGTCATAAAAAACATAATCGTTTTTAATAATATTTAGAATCACAGTTCTCAAAAAGGGCTTTAGAAAGATATAATGATACGTTGTAAATAAGCACAAGGTTAAAAGCACTTAACCAACAAAATTAACACAGTAAATCACTTATTATTTTATCACACAAACACGAAGTCACATTAAAAAAATGACATTAAACAAAACCATTACGAAACTAAATCCAAGCAAATTCCAATCACAATCCAAAACACACACAAACCTCTCCAACCCCATAAATCAAACGTAACACCGCGTAATATGCAAAATACGAAACAGCCGACTTAACACCACCGTTAACCATAATCTTCGGCATTCACCTTGGCGCGTAACACCGTCCGCCATATTCATAACATGGCTAATGTAATGGCGTTCGCGTTGCGGTGTATTGCGCGAGTGCCGGGTGGTTTGTGGCTCGCGGTGATGTCTAGCAGTTTAGTGTCGGGCTGTGCGGGGATTGTGCGGGTTTAATGAGCGAGGTGTGTGTGTGTGTGTGTGTGTGGCGGGCTGAGGTTGGTTGTTGAATGGATGTTATGGGTTTTGTTATGGGTTGTGTTTAATGTTATTGGGTTTGTGGAATTTGTGTTTATTAGAAGTTGAGTGTTGAGGTGAGGTCTCGTGGGGAGTTTGAGCGTAAATAGGGATGAGTGTATGTATAGTATTTCAATTAAAATATTATATGAGGGAATGGTAATGATATATGTAAATAGCACTTTTTCATATAAAATAATTAATATAATTTTTTGATAATTTTTTTTTCGTAGGAAAATGAATGAAAATTTAGTTTAAAAATTTCAGCAAATCAAAATGTATGATATTCATCATACAGATTGTAAAATTCAAATTCAATCAAATAAAAATCAAATTCAATCTTTTGAATTTTAAATTAAACCCTATACTAATCAAATTCAACCTTTGCTTTGTATTTTATTCATTCCTAATTTTTTTTTATGATTTCATAAAAAAAAGAAACTTTAAGTATGTACTTATTCCTATCTATATACATATGGATATGTATCCACGGTATCTATTTTCATATCGATTTATTAAAAAATGAAATTATGTATGTATGTAAAAATTTGTAAATTTCACCAACTGAGATTATCAAAATCAAATTGAAGAATAGATTGTATTTCTTTGATTATTATACTATGACAACAATCTTAATATAATATTATTTTTCGATGATCGAATTTGATTCGTAAAAGGTTTAATTTGTAGTTTGAAAGGTTGAATTATTAAAAAAAAAGATTAAATTCGATCTGTATAAGGTTGAATTTAGAAAGTGTAAGTGTAAAAGCAGTACGTTGATAAAATCTAATTTATATCGACAAGATGTAAATCATCCATATCCATAGTACTTATTTTCAGATTAATTTATGAAAAAATGTAATTAATTATGTATGTTAAATTTAGTAAAAAATCACCAACTGAGATTATCAGTCAAATTGAAGAATCGATTTTATTTCATTGATTACTGTATTATAACAATGGTTTCCGATGGTTGAATTTAATTTATAAAAAGTTAAATTTGAAGTTTAGAAGGTTGAATTTGAAGTTTAAAAGATAGAATTTGATTTGTATAAAGTTAAATTCGGAGTGTAAAAGCTATAAAACAAATATAAATCAAACAATGTCGAAAACTATTTAAAAACAAATTAACGATTTCTAATATAAATCAAAGACTCTCAACAATATATAATATAATACAAAAACGACGATTCTTACGATGAGAAATGGGAAGGGGTCCACGTGTTGTCGATGATGGCGTGCTTGTTCCACTTATTGCCCGCGTTATTTAAATTAGATAACTGTTCGCCGTCGATCTGCGCTTCGATTATCATTATTGCGCAACTGAGACCCTCAAACTGTCGTCTCCGGGCTTTTTTATACGACTTTTCTTTATTTTAGTTCCGAATAGTACAACTCAATCTTTTATTATGCGCATCGGACGTCAATCTGTACATTAAAAATTGCGGTGTTTGAAACGATGCGGTTTTGAAATTGATTCGGCTCGCGCGTTTTAAAATTCGTACCGTGACGTATATCTTTCAAAATTTCCGCTTTTCGATATTGATTATCTGGCTATTTTGAAAAATGACAATGCGAAGCCTCATCAGTGTACAGTGTGTTCATTGAAAACGGTCATTTATCATAATTTCGTTCTGTGTTTGCTTTGAACGACTGGTTGAAAGGTTATCATTATTTGCACACAAGGTGTTGAATTCTAAACGCATACAACATGCATGATTTATTGTTAATGTTACATTCGAAAAAAAATGGATAAAAATGTTAAATGCATTTACGACAAATTGACTATCGAAAATTTCAAAATTATCGTAACAAACTTGTCAATTTAACAAATCGGAATTATTCTTTACACAATTTAAGCTCATGCAATAAATATAATATTGTAGAAAATTATTTTATGAATTTTGCCGACAACAAACAGCACAACGAGAATGGTTTAAATATGATAGTTAGCGATCGTAAAACGTCAATTATTCATTCCAGGAGTGAAGGGAACAAGAGTTACGATATCGTAAAAGCTAGACGTCCATTACTAGAATAGTAAATTTGTATGAAGTCGAAGTGGTAGAATGTCGGAATAATGATTGAGGAAACGTTAAATCGATTCCGGACGTGACGACAATGGTTTTCATCCAGTTTAACTGAGAAAAATGTGTTGTTTTTATTTATTTGAAGAGTTGTTATCTATATTAGTGTTTAAAGTATATTCATTGGATTAGAATCTTAATATTAAGTATCTATGGTCTTATATTAGATATTGATATATAATCTTATAGTATTTAGAATCTTGTTACTTTCTAGTTTATGTGAAAGCAATAAAATTTTACGACTCATTTGTTGCAGTCACAGTTTTATTATTCTTCGATGACAAATATTATTGCATTAATAGTTTATAATTCGACAAGTTGATTGTGATCATTAAAATTTTCAATATACATATAATATCTAATCCAGAATCTTGAAAAAAAATCGCAATAAATATTCAAGTCTTTTATCAATTAGACATCAACGAATTGATGAAATAAAAGCACAAAACCTAATAATTTTATCCAAAATATGCATGAAAGCTTACAGAATTTCTTAAAACAATATTTTGATCTTGTATACTTTAAAATTTGAAAAAAAAACATCATTTAAATATCTTAGTTATAAATAAACCGAGAAAAAATTTCATGATCTCCTTTCTCAAAAAGATTAGACAAATATTTTACAATGATAACATCACCCGAGACAGTTATCTTAACCAATAGGTTAAAAATAACCATTAAGTTCAAACGCCGAACAATAAAACTATAGGTTATGCACATTTTGCGAAAAATTACATTATAAATTGCGCGCATTATTCGTTCAAACGTGGAGGCGCGTCTGCATAATGTGGTCGTACCGTTATAATATACTATGGCAGTGAATCGAATTTGTTTTGCGCATATTTCTGTGCACAGATAGATGATGTAAATGTGATCATTGCGAAGGTTTTTTTTTAATGGGATTGTGAGTCAGAGATGGAGTTTAATGATCGGTATTAATGCGCTTTTAGTGTGTGAATGTTCATGATATTGTGTAATGTTTTGAATGTCAATAATTAGTTTTAGATCAATAAAACATAATTGCATCCATGTATTGATCATATGAAATTTCACTTAATTTTATTAAACTGTGGGAATCAGAACATTCTATGAATCTGAGCCGTTAACACCATTCAAATATTTGTATAGACTTATTTCAATATAACAAATCACCCAATAAAAAATTTAACCATTAAACGAAATTGCATAAACGTTATATCTAGAACCATTAAAAATTAAATTTATACCACTAAAAAAATTTAAATTTATTTGCATATCAAATTTTTCTAAAAAATACTAATATTTCCAAAAAAGTGGAGGTTATTTGTGAGATAACGTTATTTGAGAATTTTCAGATCGTATTCTGCTTTTTTTGATATACGACCGAATCGTCTTCGCATTTTATTATTGCGAAAAAAAATAGTCGGATATTAAATATAAAAATTATTATTTATAATAAAAACAGGAACGTTATGCTTTAATTGAGTCGTGTGAAAAATTCGCAGCGGACAAAAAAACCCAACTTTTTGTCCGACACGATTCGTATAAGATAAAATTATAATGGTCACATTTGATAAATGGTGTTGTCGGCGATGATACGTGGTTAATTTAATTGTTAAAAAATTGATCATTGTTTCTTTCCGCAGTTTCGATCACGCTTTTAATTAACTCGTATTAGAGTCGTTCAATCCGAAAAGTCGCAGTGGCATTTTTTTTATTTTTCCATGATTTACAAGCTTTTCTTAGGAATGCTCAATATTATAATACGATATTTTTGCACGGCGTTGTTTATTATATTCACAAGTGGGAAATCATGCATTATACATGTGCCAGAAGGAAATATGATATTTTCACACTCAATGTGCGAGAACGTATAAAAAGTGTTCACGAGAGAAAAATATCTTCTGCAGATTGCGATACGATCTCTTGACGGAAGATGTCTGCGAATAATACGGTAGCGATTTTTTTTTATAAATACTGATTTTCGCGTAATAATAGTTGGGATTTATGTAAATTTTCATGGCACCATAAAAAGCGTATAATGCGAAACTTTTGTAATGTTTATGAATTTTTGAATGGCGCACTAAAGTTTTGTACGAATAATTTTGTATAATTATCGTACAAATTATGTGTTGTTTACGGTTAAATTTTGTATTATGACCTACATTAAACATTCATTGTTTTGTGTACTTTGCAAAAATTTAAACACCATGTTTTACGATTCGACATTCAAAATTACCGAAATCTATCTTTACAATTTGTTTATACATATATGTAGTCACCAAAAGACTGAAGGGTTCAGAAAGGTCATAATTTATTCATTTTCGATCTTTTTCATCTTATTTTTTTATAAGTTATAAAGCATTTTTTAATGATTAAAATGGATGCATATGATGTTCAGCAACAATTAAAACTCATTAAGTTTTTCTATTCCAGTAAAAGATCAATCATTGAAATACAAAGAAAATACCGGTAATATTTTATAACTTTCAATAATCGATCTTTCACAGGAATAGAAAAACCCAATGAGTTTTACTCGTCACTGTTATCATACGTCGTCATTTTAATTTCCAAGGGTTTTTCATGAACGAGTAATGACTTTTTCAAATCCTTCAGACTTTTAGAGGCCACCATATACAAAACTTTTCTATCTCATTTTCAATAACTGAAATATTTCATTTAAAAATAATCTCAAATATTTTCAATGTCACTCAACTAATCGTTATTTCATAATAATTCAATAACATTATAATACCGCTTAAACATTTCAATGATATAACAAAAACTAGCACTAACGCCCGTCAATAACCATAGAGCATTACGGAATTCGACAATAACCTTAAAATACCTCAGGCAGTTCGTATAAAATATAAACGTTTCATAACGAGAAGAATGTCAAAAGACTCGTTGAAAAAATACCATCCACTGTTAGCCATTGCCGACCTTCAACAATGTTGCACATGCAACAAATACCTATCTCGTGATTTACCATGTTGTTCGAAAACACGTTTTCGATATCGGAAGATCGAAAATAATCCAGGATGTGTAATCGAATATTATATGAGGCGCGTGTGTATTGTAAATTTTGTTGTTTAATTGTCAAAGGGTTACGAAATCGTGATCTGGAACCGTAAAGTTGTTAAGTTAGCAACGCATTGATAAGTGCGGGTTTTTGTAAAATGTTACCATGCGTTGATGTTTTTTCTTGTATTATGACAATTAGAATGTGAGTTGGGTTTTGTTTATTTCTCTATATATGTAGATTTTTTCGGTTCTAATTTTAATGGAATTCTATATTTGAAAAGAACACATATTTCACAATTTACAAAATTTTTCGAAACTCAAAACAATCGATAGATGTTTATATACCATTGTATTCAATATTTACATATTTAAATGACAAAACTTTCATAGACACACCATATATTCAAATTTAAAATTTGCACAGGTTTAGCAACATATTCCATACAAAATACATTGAAAGTTCACAAAATTTATACCTCGACCACACTGTACAACAAAAACGTCAAACGTCCAAGGGAATTCCTCATGTTCGTTGCCATACTAATTAAAAGAGCTTGTGTGTGTGTTCTGGACTGCCAAACGGACAACAAACAACATCGCCAACAACAATCCGGCCGTGCAGAAATACGAAACGAAATATATACAATCTAGATTGACTTACAATGACGGAGATGATCGTGGAATGTAAAAATGGAACCGGTTCTTATTTTCATTCGACTTTTTTTTCGCCTTTTTACATGCGAGTAGTAAAAATATTCGTGAAAAAACGCCTATCTATACTCGGTGTGTCGAAAAATGGGATTCTTTATTAAGTTTTTTTTTTAATAATGATTTAGCTTAACATATAATAGAATATAGTTAATACATTATATTAATATGATCGTTTCAAAATTTATTGTATTTTAATATGTAAAATGTATAAATGATGAAAGAGCAAATTCAAATTCATGGCAATCGAAACGAATTATATCCGCCATTAAATTTGAACGGTTTTTAAGAGTGCACCGTACGTTTTTTACAATTTAATGAACGCAATCAATAAGATCGTATCTTTTGGGTTTTATTGTGTGTACAATCAATTCTTGTTTAATTTTTATTGTCTGTTTAAGTCTGAGCGATACGATAATACAATAAATATGCTAATTTATAAGTCAATTCTTCGTTTTGATTTAAATTTAAATGTTCCGTTCGAATTGAAAATGTTAATGGTTTTTGCGATTCAATCTGAATGTAGGATATAATGTTTATTGACGTTTTTTTGAAAAAACCGTTTTATTTATTATTATAATGAGGTGTAAATGTTAAAAAATTAGTATGAGGTATTTTCAAATCCATTTTAATGATATTGCTTGAATCTGAATATGGAATTATTTAGTTTATTGTCGTTTATATAATAGGAATTTGGTATTTATATTCATAGATTTTCTAACATGCTTCTTTCTGTGTTTAGTATTGGAAACTATAATAAATTTGCTCGATTTAAATTGACAACAATCTTAGATTGTCAATAAGAATCAATAGCGAACATAAAATACCATTCAAACTAAGGATTGTTGAAATTGTAGAAAATTTTCAATTATCGGGTTTAGCGTGAACCCACGCGTTGACATCTCTTTCAAAATTTACGTAACGTCAATCGATTTTTTAACATTTTGAATTTCATACAAAACAATTTCATACAATTTCATTAAATTTCATAGTATTAATTCACCATATAAAAAAAAATATATTTTCAAACGGAAGTCCAATTTATTTTATTAGCTTTGTTGAAATGAATAATAAATATTCATATTAATAACAATCAATCAAATTCATTCTTTTCAATCACACATAAAAAATCATCCGAAACAACCAACATAATATAAACTGAATTATATATTCCACAAGCACATTTATTACAACAAATATGATTAATCCGATCATAATAGACACTAATCATAATATCCGGTCATTTCAGCGAATACGAAGAAATCAACCGATCACGATCACTTATTTACAATCAATCATATTGAGACGGGTCATTGGGTCAAAATAAACAATTGCACCGATCAATTTGGGAATTATAAATCACCGGAGATTCTTCAAAAACTCACATAAATCAAATTTCCCGTAACACACATTTTCGTAAATCGGTGGCCGGCGAACGAGTCTGGCGCGTAATTCTCCGAAGCGTACTCGTAATTGAACGATTATCCGTAATAAGCATTTTCGTTTATTATATTCCAAGTAACCGGTTCGTTTTTTCGCGTACCGGAGAAATTAAAGGTTGTTCTGCTCGGCTTCTGTTCTCGAATGGTCGACACCTCGGTTAACGTGAGAGTTTGGAAGTTGAGGTTTTTTATGTGGGATTGTGTTGAAATTTTTTGATTATTTGTTGATGGATATACGTTTTGATGTTGATACTAAAAGTATTAATTAAGTAAGAAACATTTTAGTGATGATTAGTTTGGATTGTGATTCTGTTTTTAATGGTATGATTAGAATTTATTCATTTAAAAAAGATCTGTTTTCGTTCCTGAAAAGTTGTAATTTATGCTTGTTGATAAATCATGTATCGAATTAAAATATCTCTTGTGAAGTATAATAGTTATAGAATAGTTCATGTATTGGCTATGCTACGTATCGCTGAACTTTGATAATCAATGGAAAATGATGTGTTCGATAAATCTAGATTGTTCTTGATCTTATAATTAGATAATAAATAGAAGTATGTAAGTTGAAAAAAATGATCGATGGTATGTTTGTTTCATTGTTATTGATCGATTTGTATATAGATTTATATGTAAGTTTGTTTTTGGAAAATTTATGGATTTTGCAAAGATATTCATTTAATAAAAAAAAACTGTTTGTAAATGTGTTCTTGAATGATCGATATCTCTGAATATTTAAATATATTCCTTACGTATCAAATTATAATTTTTTCGTCGAAATTATCATACAATATCCATATATTAAATTAAAGTCTATGATACTGAAAAAAAGTTAATATTATATTTCCGTTCTTCGCGAGCTTCTGTTATTATAATTTTTTACTCATATCGAAAAAAAAATCATAAAAATTAAATTTTCATCCATAACCTCAATTAAACTACCATTTTTTCACCAAGCACTCAAAAATTGTTTAAGAAAACCAAATAAAACGCGAAAAGGTGAAGAACAATCGTCGTGTTATTCTGAGTGCGTTCACCTGTCCAAATTTATCGACACTTCCGCACCGGACCAGATTTAAATTATGTTAATTTAATCGACGACAAAAAAAACTTGCTTGTTTGACAGTTGGTTTGCGGTCAATTGTCTGTTATACGGTACGCGATATAAACACTTCTCGTGCGTGGGCGTTTTCGAGTTTGTTCTATAAATACGAATGAAATGCCGTAAATCTAATGGATTTTCGCAATCGAATGATTTGTCTTATTAGTTTTCATCGTTGATAGTTTTTTTTTTCTTCGCATAATTTACACTGTTTAAGCTTTGAGTCAGAATTGAGTCAGAAAAATAATATTTCTATGATGCTTCAAATGTTTTTCATAAATTAAGTTTTGATCAATATTTGTAATGTAAAATTTTTCCTTTATTTATTTATTTGCGACAAAGAGTACTTTGAAAATTTTTGATTTTGTCTAAATTTTCAAAAAGTTTCCTCAATATCCATCAAATTGAGTGTTGGCAATAAAAATATATATGAATAACCTTTGATGTATCAATACAAAAAAATTAAGATGATATTAGAATATTACGTAATAATTTTTTAACGTTTTGATCTATACTAATATTTTATTTATTTTTTTGGTTCGAAAATCAAAAATTTTTATGAATTTTTTTTTTTGTATACGCTCAATGTGGAGTATCAACCTAAAAGTATCACCTCATATTAAGCATATGAATAAATGCATCATATTCACTTTCATCATAAGGCTGTACCTTAATCTTTTACCTTTTACCTTTACCTTTACTTATTGACGGCAAACATCATCCTCATAACAAAACCCAAAATTTTTCAATCATTCAAAACATTCCCCGCTTTACAACAAAAATCAACCCTACCACTAAAACAATCATTCCAAAACATCATCCACACATTCTTACCGAACTAAAAACCCAAAAACAAATCGAATTGCGCCTTTCGCACCGACACCCCTCACCCAAAGCATACACAACGGACGAATCCGAACGGAATGCGGTCACTGGGTAGGACGGACTCAATTTCCAGCGTTCGGCTCGCCGAGGTGGTTCTGGAATGCAACAAGACCGACCAAAGATCGAAAAAAAGCCTCCGAGATCGATAGATCCGATCCACCGCGTGCGTGGATCGGTTAATCGATCGGCGCATATTTGTCTTCCATTGCCGCCGCTCGGAGATGGAAAGTGTTAAGTGGCGGAAGGGTACATCGAATTTCGGTTTTTTTATATGGAGGATGTTTTGTGTGGATTGTCGTGTTTCGGTTGTTAGATATGCAAATTTTTATCCTCGAACGTTTGTTGTTTTGATGGGCTAATGAATGGTTGTCGTTGAAGGAGGAAAATGTATATGGAATTGTCGTATATTGCGATATCATTGTGTTTAATAGGAATTTGAATGTTATATGAGAAATTTTAAATTTGCATGAAATTGTATTAAGAGTTTTTTGTTTGTTTGATACGAAAAAGTTATAAAAGACTTTTTATTATAAATTGGGAAATTTTGATTGTATTCTTCAATCAAAAAAATAAAACTTTCATTGTATCATATGATATATTATAAATTCAATATTTTATTCAAATGAAATTGTATCAAGTAATCTATTATTATATAATATTATATGTATTAAGCAACGTTTCTGTAATTGCGTTTTCGATGAAAAATGCAAAAAAATCTTGCGTTTTTTATAAAATTGAACGTCATTTATTAGTGTTATCCACCCTTTGTTGGAATTATTAAAAAAATCGAATGTTTGACTTCATCTGTCAAATATGATAGTTGACTAGTCTTACGATATAATATATCAATGGAAGACTGGGAACGACTTGTATTGCTGACACCAGAGTGTCGCAATGTAGTTAAAAAAGTTGTTGAGAACCAAATACGTAAGGTTCGGCTTTGTAAATCATGAAAAAGTTCATTTTACAAGCTGGGAGTCAGTCGAAAAAATTATTTTGATACGAATGTCAAATGTTCAAAATTTACAAGAAACGCAAAATTTTCGTGATTTTCCCGGAAAACACAATAACATAAACGTTGCGTAATATACAATTAAAAAAATTCAATAACTTGATAAATATCAAACGACAAGAACATATTTGAATATGACAAATTTTATACGAACATAAAAAATTATTCAAACGAAACATCATATGCTATGTGAAAAGTTTCAATTAAAAACCTCAATAGAAAAATTTCCATATAACATTTTTCGATAATATTAACAACAAACTAATAATAACAATATATTAAAAAAAAAATACAAATTTCAATGGACCATATAAAAATATCATTGAACATAACCCGTTTCGAAACAGGTCGCGATCGTTACGCGAGTTTCCCGAATGGCTTTTCTTCAAATGGACATTTCAAAACGATGGCCGAAAGGCATCTTAAAAAAATCATCGGACCGGACCGACTCCTACGCCAGTTTTCATTTATTTCTCGGACTATTATTTATTAAAAATTATAGGGAACATTTATAATAATTACGAGCGTGGCATGGCATAATTGGCAAGGTCGCTGATTTACATGTGGAGCCCGAGGGATTGTTTTAGATGTAATAAATACATTTTTTATTTAAATATCGAACGTTTTTTTCGATTCGAGTAGTTGGGGATTTATATTTATATTTTTGAATGTTTTGAGAATGGAAATTGCGTATTTTGCAATATTTTATTTGATTTAAATTTATGTATTTCAATGCGCCCACGCTTCGTTTCAATATGATAATTGATTTGTTGCATAATAATTATTTATGTCGTTGTCAGTTGAATGAACCCAATCATTTATTTTAAATTTGCGATGCTGTTTCGGTAGCGAAATTTCCTATATGGAAATCGATACGTTATTTATTTGTGAGGAATTCGATGATTTTTTGTTGTTTTTGATAAATGGTGTCGTTTTGTTTGATTGGCAGTTTGAAAGTGATAAACGTTTTAACTTTAAATTGGGTTTGAAGTTGGACAACAAACATTTTATTATTTATGTCTAATTGAATTAGTCAATATTTGTGTATGTTGGTATTTTAAAAAGTTTAATGAAGAGTTTGCTTTTCATTAGAGAAAAAAATTATAATAGTTTAACGGCTTTTTCGATATATAAAACAATATTTACGCACTCGATAGATAGCTTAAATGTTTTTTTTACAAAATATCTATACAATTAGAAAAATTATTAAAATTATTTTCATTTCGTTCAACTCCATACAAACGCTATTTTGGTTATTGCATATTTATTTAATAGCTTCGAAAAAACCCATTTTTCAAATATAATTTACAAAATATAGAATCAATCAAACATTAGTCACGATGAATAAATTGAACTTTCTACTCATTAGAAAAAAAAAATATAAAATTTCTTTTAAATTAAAATAAAATTGACAATTTCAGATCACGCCACATTAACTCCAAACACACACCGCAGAGGGCAGCACCAGCAGCAGCAACAACAATCACCAAGATGCGGGGGCAGAGGCGCCTAGTGGGGCGCCCCTGCTGAGGCGATGGGCGAGCCGGGGGGGGGGGGGGCGGGGGCCGGGGCGGGGCGCGGGCCCCGGGGCGGAGGCGCAGGGTGGCCCGCGGCTGGCAGTCGTCGGCGGGCCCCGCTTGGGGCGCCCTGCCCGGCCCCATGAGCCCGCTGTGCATCACGGATGCCACCCATGAGATCGTCAGACCGAAGCCGAGGAGGTTGGTTTTTTTTTAATGTTGCCATTATTGGGATTGCGGTTGGTGTTTGGTATCAACTTGGTGAAATTGTGGATACCGCATTTAAACTTGATTATTATTGAAATGATCGCAAGGAATTGCGTTGATAATACGTAGTATGTGCATCCAATCCTTTTTTGGTAAAGGGCAATTTGAGCGCATGAACAAATTTAAGTTGGCACTCCAGAAACACATACATACAAATTTAAAGTTTGACGTTTTCGTTCTTAGTAATGAGTTGGTGTTTTGCATTCACGCACTCATTCGCATCCATATTCTGACGTTTGTAACGTCAGTTTAGGGCAAACTACGCTACACTAAACGACGTGTTTTATACTCATATTGTTGCTTTTGATAAAATTATTTTTATCAAAAGAATGGCAAAAGATACAATTGGTGAACCTGATTTCGAAGTACTTGGGGTAGTGGTAGATAAGTATAACTACGAGTATAATATATTATTTGTTTACCTTGATTACATTTTTGTACGCCACCATAAGGCATGAATCCATTTTCGATTTACATATAATATTTAAAAAAATAAGTTGATAATTTTATCTTATTCGTGTATTTCCGAGAACCATTTTAAAAATTGTTTTATTTTCTTTAATCTAAAAATTTCTCCAATTACATATGTTCTTGAAAAATTGTTCATAAATTTTAAAAATTATAAAATTTACACAGGTTTTACTAAAACTCGCGCAACATCATAGTATAAAGCCGTCAATCTTGACTTCATAGTTCAGGAAATAAAGCCATTGAAATCTATAAAGTCTTGAATTTTGAAATAATTTTATCGATTATTATTGATATACTTCAAAAGTCAATTTCATAAAAAAAGGACAAATGGACGATTTTAGAAAATATAATTTGCTTCTGTGTAAAGACACGTCTTTCTTCTTCAGAAAGTGATTCAAATTTCATGATTTCTATTGGGTTGGTATGAAAAAAGTATTATATTCATCAAAAAATTATTTTTCAAAAATACTAGAGCCCTCTTAGGTGCACTTTCCAATCGAGGGCCCAATCCACCACCTATAGGTAAATCCGCCACTTTAATCCAAACTTTACCTCCAGTGAAAATTAGTGCATCCCCTACTATGGGCAAGGTCCCAGGCAATCCCGGTATTGTTCTCGCACATTTGTATAAATGTCTTCTCGAATACAAAAACTTTCCATAATGAATAAATAACGTCAAAATCAAAGATAACAACAAAAAAGAAAGAACTACCATTTAAAAAAATTAAAGTGAACAATTCAAATTTTTAGCCTATTCACTGATATGTTTAATAAGTTGGTTGAATAATTTTCAAGTGATATGAATTTGATGTTCTCACCACCAGAATTCACATGCGACTGAAAAATATTGTTAAACAAAAGAACTTATATTGTATCCTTTTACATCGATATGACGTAAATTGCAAAGAAAAAAAACTGTCGCATAAAACTGCAAAAATATATATGTAAGTTGGATAGAGAAGACATGTCAAATTCCCGGATATTATTATAAGTACTAGTTTGTTACTATCTTGTATTCTAATATATTATAAAATAATTTAAAAAAATATTACAATCATAAAGAATCCACCTTATTTTTTATCAAATCATTTTTCAGATTTTGTAAATCTTTACCAATTTTGTGTGTCATCTCTTCAAATAATCGAATCTGAGACCTCTAATTCTGTGATAATACAACATTATACAATAATATGAATAACAATTCACAATGTCAATTGCATTTGATTATATATTACATAAGTAAAGTTAAATTTTAAAATGATATGTTTAGTACTACAAAATCTACAAAAGAAAGAAAATTTTCTATTTTCGGGTATCGTAATTGACAGTTAACAACAATAATATTGTTTTGCGTACATTCTAAGTGTTTTTGTTTACATCTCAAAGTATCAGCATTTATAACGTCAACATCAAGAAAATGCTTTTCCAATTTTCCTTCCCATGTTTGGATTTTTTCTTATGATAATTAGCAATTTATATATTCAAAACTTTCCCAAATTATCTCAAGTTAACAATGCGTAATATTGGTCTTCAATTGACTCAACTATTTGTTCTTTAACTTCTATGTTGTGCATTTGACTGACTTGAAATGTTGTTAAAATGCATTTATTATAGTTTTAAGGAAAAAAAAGACTTCATCATTTATGAGGTTATATCGCAGTCCATTCTATGATCTGAAGACTACACATATTCAAACGTTTATCAATTTATTTTTTTTTAAAGACGATAACTATCACCGAGACGGTTAACGACATATTTTTTCCAATAACAAAAGTCGTTTAAATAAAAATGACGTTACAACGCAGCTTTAACGGTCCCCAAATATGTTTTGCTGATGTTTTTTATGCTAATAATTAAATCTCAATTCCGTTCCGAGATTGCAGATAAAATACGCAGATAAGTTAATGATTCCGGTTTGAATTTGCATTATGTCAACTCTTATTAATTTTACAACGTTAAGTGTATCATAAAACGGCTCTATATTAAGATATAACAATATAATATAAAACGCGCGAAAAACGAATATTTTTCTATGAGATAACGACATCTATTGATAGAAATTGGAACGTTTTTATGGCGTCGTTTTATTTAGTCGTCCATCATAGAGTGGCTTATAACATTTATTACGATACATAAATATGCATTAGTTTTATTCGAAAATAAATTAAATTTTTATATGCCACGAATAAATCTGCTTTTAAGATCCTTCATGCGAGAAACTTGTACTATGAAAAAATATTCTAAGCCCGTTTTTTTTACTTTTAATTTTTTGTATACGTAATTGATTACATTTTCGTGCTCGTCGTATGGTTCGTTCGATTAATTTAAAAATATAAAAGGGATCCTTTTAGAACCATTTTTTTGTATATATTGTTAAGCTCTTCATTGTTTCGAAGGTTCTACTTTTTTACATAGCTATGTAAGAGGTTCGAAAAAAATAAGTAAAAGTAATTTTCGATTTTTTTTATTGGATAATTAATTTTATGATCCATATAAATCTGGTATGATATTAATATATGCGTTCTGAATTTGTTTTTTTTTTAAATAATATACGAAGCATACTTTCATTTTCAGTGCTATCAAAAAATATATTTTATTCATGTTTTTGATTGTTGAATATTTGATTACAATAGTTAATGCATCGCTTAATACAGATCACCTAAGTTAAGCTACGTGCATTTTGATTCATAAACGAATCGTTTGTTATTTATAATCGTATAACCAACCAATTCAATTCAACTATTCAAAAAGACTTCAACGCCAAACCAAAACCCATAACTCAAACCCCGCAAACCTGCATAGAAAACAAAACCGCTTACCACACAATTTACACGGCCCATCGAACGGATTAATTCACTCCGCATAAATCGACACTCGACTACACTCGAGATAACATCTCAACAGGTGTCCGCAAATCCCCGCAACATCCATATATGCAAATACGACTGCACTCGACACCGGTCCGACGTAAATCTGCGGCGACAGAACCGATTAACAAACAATTATCGATAGTCCGTATGTGTGTTGTGTGTCTGTTATGACGTGGCGGTTCAAGGTCGTCGGTCGGTTAGGGGTTTTTGACGTGTGGCGTGTTGTGGTGTTGCTGCACGCGATGGTGGTGTCGTTGTTCTTGGTTGTTATCGATATGTTTTGGTATGGTGTTTAGTTTCAGTATAGATTTATTGATTTGTTAAAATTATAGAATATTATATAATAGTATAGATAAGGAAGGTATGATTTAAATTAGTGTAGTGTATGAATTAGGATGAATTTCCACGGTGAGCGAAAGCGTAAGCGTATCTTGTGAATTGAATTGGGGATGATGCTGAAAGTATGAACAAAATAGAAGTATATGCATACGTTTTTGTGTCTTTGATATCCTCCAGGGTTATGAGATATGTTTACGTTTACAATTATGCTTACGCTATCATCAAATTTTGCTCAATTTTTTTTTCTAAATTTTTCTTATTTACAATTAGACTAGATAGGAATTTCGAATACTTAGGAAATGGTGAATTTAAATCATTTTTTTAAAAGATGAATATCTATTTAATATCATTAAAGATCAATAGCTTTTATACTTAAAATTCAATCTTATGTAAATCACATTCAACCATGAGAAATTTATGGAAATTACATAAAAATAATAAAAGAAATATGTTCATTTACTGTAATTAACGAAATACAATCTATTCTTTAACTTGAATATGATAGTCTCAGTTGATGATTTTTACATACATATATAATTAATTCAATTTTCAATAAATCAATTTGAAAATAGGTACCATGGATAATCTAATGTTTCTTTTATATTTTTCATGAAATTATAAAAAAATGAAAATGAAGAAAATAAATTTGTGATGGTAAAATTTGATTTGTATAAAATTGAATTTGGAGTGTAAAAGTTGTATGAAATCTATTATATGTTAATTAAATAAGATTATTAAAATTAATTAGTATACTGTTTATTATTTTAAAAGGTTCGTGTACTATTTCTATATTTATATTAAAAGTGAACTGTTTCTTATTAAATCACTTTGTATATTAAAAAGTGAAGCTTTTATTTAGATGAAAATGCTGTAGTGGGTTTTATTTTGTTTAAATGTTTTAGTATTTATTTTACTTATTAGATTTATAAAAGATGAATATGATTAAGAATTTTAGGATCACACTATACCGTCATCTATTTTTATGTAGCATGAAAATATTTTCGATTAAATTATTTAAATTTTATTACACGTACTATAAGTGGACGCAATCTAATATTGAAATCGAACTTTTGACATGTTTATATGCGAAAATTACACAACATAACTTCGTGTAACGTGCTTATTCAGAAGTCAAACAAAATTAAACTAATTTCCTTAACAGATAACACATCCGAAAATGCATTACATATTCAAATTGGCGTATAAAAATTAGCCTAATCAAAAACACTGCACGATAAATGCGACGTCATTAAACATACACGTTTCCATTAATCAACAATGTAATTAAAAAAGTTGCAAGTCTATTCAAATTTGTAAAATGCGTCGGCAACAATTGTTTTGCGTTTTTTTTTTGCCTTTTACAACGTTCGCTTTGCGATAAATCGTAAAAATTAAATTAATTGCTTATAGCGAATGTGCTGTTATAGACTTTTTATTTTGTTTTAATTTTTCCGAGCAATTATTTTAAGAAACAATAAGAGTTACAGAATGATCTGTTATTCGCCGTTTAACAATGGCCCCGGTTGACACTATCTTTCCCGCGTTTTTTTAAAATATGTGAATTAATTTATTACGATCAATTTTTTGACTGAATCTACTCTCGAAATCAGGCCTCTTCAACGTCTTAATTAAATCAACTTTTTTTCGAAAGAAAATCATCAAAAAATTCATCGAAACTTCGACACGAAATATTTACCCATTTTCATAATTTTTCGCGTAACTTTTTGTTATTTTTTCTTTCAAAAACACAAAAATAACTCTTTGCTTTATAAAAATTTTGAAACGACACTAAATCAATCGAATTTCAAAATGATTTAACACATTCGCGCGGTCAGTGTGCCGCAACGGAAATACGATGAAATGTGTGTTTTTTTATTATTATTTTAAGCGTTATTATAAAATATAACACGTACGTTTATAATACATCAATTCGGTATTTATTATGCCGTAAAATTTTCGTAATAGTAAACGAATTGCGCCTTGCGTTGGAAATTCTAACGGAATTTTCGCATTCCGATCGTGATCGTAAAGGCCTTGTCAAAGTCGCATTTTTGTGCGTATAACGACATCAAATATTTTCGAAATTTGTAGATTTTTTAAATACGTGATTGGAAATTTCATATCAAATCCGAATCCCACATATTACTTTGACAACTTTGATCACAAAATTTATCTATAAAAATTGAATCCTTGAAATTAACACATAAGAGGATACTCACATTTTAAAAAAGCTATCTTTGTTAGTAAATTTATGAACTAATTTTGATGATTTTTTCGTTTTTAAGAAAAACCCTGTTAGGTTGAATATCAGTCAAATCAGAAGTTTTCCTTTTTTACGACATGGGTAAGTTAAAATGTACTGATTGCGAAAAATTTTATGATCAAATTGTTGATTATCAAGAAAAATAATCCTATTAATTCATCTGATACAATATTTTGTGATATTTGGCTGTTTTGCAATGGAAAAAGGAAGATTTTTTGAGTCTGCTGATGTTCAACCTAATTTGCCAAGGAACTCGAAAGTGTTCTGCAAAAATTGTTCCAGAATTATAATATTTCCAGAAATAATAACACCCTCAAAATTATTGCATAAATTTGCAAGGATAACCCTTTTAAAATAAGAACATTATCTTATGCATAGTTTTGAAGAATCACTTTTCATAATTAAATTCCACGATCAAAGTTACCACACCATACATTTTACATAATAAATAAATCTGAAAATTTTCGAAAGCGGCCTCCGATCCCATCGATTCTAATTTTTTCTCTGGCTGTAATTATATTATATATATTTTTTCGAATTATTCATCGAGTGCAATCGCCGTTCTGTCCCTCGTTAGGCCTAGGCCCGGAGAAAATTGTAGAAGAATCCGAAACAATGGCGTTTTCCGATTGTCTATCCGAGCGCGTTGATTATTATGCGAAAACGAAACACTAACAAAGGAAAGAAAGAAGCGCACTCGTCTCTTCATCATTTGCATTTATAATGCGTTCGGTTACGTGTGTGTATGTGCACCTTTTTCTCGACTCTGTGGAAAGGTGCTCAGAATCAAAATTCGCGTTTTTATATTGAATTTATATCAGAGGGATACTCTATCGCGAGCGTGAGCGTGACTCATGAGTCATTATTTTTAAACATGACTCATGAATCAAGAGAGTGAGTGAGAATACAAGAAAATATACGTATATTTCACTCACGCTCACAGATCAAAGCTTTATTGCTTATGAGATACGCTTACGCTCACGCTTACGCTTTCACTCATGTTTATACTTATGTTTGCAGGTGTATTTACTTTAATATTATATTTATAATCAGTCTAATCGCAATTATTTATAAGCTCCATATTTATAAAAATAATTTGTTTTTGTGAATAGCTATAGAAAATTAATGGTTCCGAGATTAATATTATAGTACCTATATTAAATTTTTTGATTTTTTTTATTAGTCGCAATTTTGCTTAAAAGGCTTTTGAAATTTATTATTACATTTGGTTTGTTTGATCACATGGAGAATATGAATAATTATTGATTATTCCGAAATAAATAACTACCAAAAATGTGGAAAAAAATGAATTTTAAGCAACTGCTTATAATTTTTAAAGTTAATCAAAAATATAATGTTCAATCGATGTTTTTGAATAAGTATGATTAATTTTAAAATCAAATGGTTATAATCCAATGTTGGTTATTATTAAATATTCATAATCCAAGATTATTTTTCAATAAATTTTTAAACTGTGTCTCAATAATTAAATTCGAGTTACTCAATTCAACGATTTTTTTTATCTCAATATAAGTGCTAAAGCATCCAAGCGTTTAATTTAAGAAATTAATGGAAAAAAATTCAATGACAATTTAATTATTATTAACTAACGAGTTTTGATTCCAAACACCCCATGTATAAAATATGCCCGATAAAATTTTTCATAAAATTGAATCACAAGTGAAAATGCCCTATAAAACATGGCGTTTTCACTGATTGACTGTATGAAACGAAAACGAATGCCGATTCATATCAATATGTATGAAAAAGCAAAAGAATCCACCATTCGATTGTATTATTCAACGTTATTTTTGCTCTGATAATCGTTCGATGTCTTTGAACTCCTTTTTTCAAGCTTTTTATTATTATAATATTAAATTTACATTTCGTATTAATAATATCTGATGTCATTTTACATATATGAAAATAACGATTATGTTTTAATTTAGGATCATATTAAATTACACGAAGCTTTTTCCTTTTCGGGCGAATTTTTACGAGAGTTGATTCCGAGCTTATTTTATCACCGCATAATTGAATATTATTGCGAAACTTTTAAAAGCTTCGTAAATCGACGATTTGTCACCGATATCAAGTTTCGCACCGAAAGCGCGTGGGTCGTATTTAAAAATTCAAAACGTCGCCCAACTCATCCGAATATTAATTTCGATATCGCGAATGACTCAATCCGACTTTTTTAAAATCGAAACGCACTTTTGCAAAAAAGAGAGTCCCAAATGCGTTTTCCACTCGTTCGAATTCGGCTTTTTTCCGTCCAGAAATATGTCTCCGGAGCGGGTTATTAGAGCCGTTGGTTGTGCGTGGTGTCGTGGACGGGGCAGCATTCCTGCATACTCGTCTCCCGTTATTTACCCCGACACAAAAGGATCGACAGAAGGCCAAAATTCGCCAAAAAATTGCCACTTTTGACTGATGCGGCAAGACGCGTGGCCGCGAAAAAAATCCGCCCGCCGCGACATCTTTTGGCGCGCGCTCGAACTGACGCTTTTCGGTTTGTGCTTTTTTGAGCTTTTCTATGTTTTAATTTTGATAAAAATCTACCAATTAATGATTTTTTGATTATTTATAATACTTAATAGATCGGTTGATCGTTTTGTTAAGTTTAATTTATTAAAAAATCGGTTTTGAAGTGAGTATTATTTATTGTAATCATATTTATTTATTGTAATCATAGTAGATCGTGTATGAAAACGTATTGAATTCTAATGATATGGTATATTTTTTTATTTTAGAAAAGCGCAAATATTCTAGTACCTCGTGTTTGAATATCGCCATAAAACGTGAGGTTCTCACGCAATTATTATTAGGAAGTCAAAATTTTCGAATTTGCTCGGTGAAGGTAAACAGCGCAATTTGGATCGGATTTTATTGCTAGACGAACTGATCGGCAACCTTTTATTTATATTTTGAATTTATCTATTATTATTATTATTAAAAATAAAAATATTAAACCAATGCAATTAATATTTTTTACATTTATTTCGCCTCATAGTCATTTTTCAAGTTTATCGAAATATCATTTTATCATTTCATTTAAAAATCATAAAAACTATTTTTTTCAATGTTTCATATCATAATATGTACGTATATTTCAAGATCTTTTTTAAATTTTTAAGTCACTTTTATCACGTTACGATCTTTCTATTATTTCATAACTTTATCGAGATTTTTTCCATATTACTATAATGAAATTTAAGCCCCATTCTAAAAATATAATTCGATATATCTTAATTTATATACATTTTTCAATTAATTAAACTTATCTTTACATCATTTTCATTCAAAAGATTAATAATTTAATATAAATCCATAACTGTCCATTAAACGTAAACCCCATCGATTCAAACATTCAACCATCAACTCCCATTAAACTCCAATTCCCACAGTCCCAAACATTTACACACCACATCCTCCAACTCCACCAACAACAAAACCCCCAAAAAAGGCTACCAACCCCTGACTTTTACATCACAAAAACGCATCTCCGCGAGCTTTTGTTTGACCGCGAATCGGGGTTTGCGGCGTTAATGGCCGCGCATACGTACAACGCGAAGAAAGTGTGAGAATTGTCGATCCGGCTTTTGTTATGGGAGAATTTTGCACGTACACACACACACCATGGGATGGGATCGAACCGTGAAAGTGGTGCCCTCCTAGAGTATTCCGAAAAAAGAAAGTCTTTCTCTCGGGTTGTTGATTTACGCGCGAGAACCGCCCGAAATTCTGAAAACGGTCTCTAGGCCATTGTTATGCGTTTGTGGAATAGAGATTTTGTGTTTTTTTTTTAATTAATTTAATAATCGCGAATTGTTGTCGAGAATGGGTCGTTTTTTGTGTTTGGATTCGTCCTATTTAAATTTTATGGTGGTTTTTTTTGGTTGTAGAATTGTTTGTTAAACGAGTTTGATTTGTTTAATTGGCATAAAACGTATTTGATCTGAATAGAGATTTTCAGTCTTATTGTTATGATAATTTTAATATTTATATAATTGATTATCAATAATTATGATTCTATTTATGTCTTTAGAATGTTAATTACTGAAAAAAGCATTTCCAATACAGGTTTTTCCCTTAAATCCATTTACATCATTTTTTGAATCGATAATTTATATTTGATTGGTAATTGGTTGAATTTGGTTTGAAAAAGGCTGAATTTGATCCATAAAATTTATTAAAATTAATATTTATTCCATTGAAATTTATATTCTCGTTAAATTAGAGAAAATTTCTGATATTAAAAAAAAACTGAATGTTATGATGATGAAAAATAAGGTACAGTGGAAATCGTTTAACTTGAAAAATCGGTTAACAAAAAATAAAATTGCGGTCCTGACAAAATACTATTACATGAAACGCATTGATACATATTTTCTTGCAGTTTTTCATAATACAAACCAACGACAAAACACATTGACTATATAACATGTATACTAAAACGTTTTACATGATTTTTTTCAACACGAAAAAACTTTCGACCCTTTCAGTTTCATATTAAACATTTCCCACTATAACTCTCAAAGAGTCAAACACCAAAACCATCTACCAAACATGTTATTCTACACAATCAGTTCAACTCCAACGATAACGACATCAAACACTGAAACCATCAAAGAGTCAAAATTCATCATCCAACGATCAAACCACCCATCCAACAACCGACACCACCAATTAGCGACCACCGATCCACAACAACAACAACAACCAACCGCAACACTTCCCACATCAAACACGCACTTTTGCACGAACGACAAACGACAACCGCTTAACACTTCCTATTATTAAAACCGAAAGTCGACAGATAGCCATCGGCCGACGTGCGTGCTCGCTCACCAACACCGCTCTTCATATCGGCCATATTTTTTTACGACCGCAACGGCAATAATAGCGCACGTACGATTTAATTAATGCCAGAAGTGCGACAATATGGACGCGCTTTCTCCCGTCATGGTCGGCGGGCGCTTCGCTCTCGGAATCGGCCGTTTTGTTAATTGCGAGTTGATATTATGCATGTTTGATTTGTAATATGAATGTGGCTTGTTAGGTGCAGGGTCGGAGCTAGGTGTAGGCAATTTAGGTATTTGATTAGGGAGCTAGCCGCTCAGGGTGTTGAAAGTTGTATTTTTTTTTAATAATTTAGGCAATCTAGGTTTTTGATTAGGGAGCCAGTCGCTCAAGGTGTTGAAAGTTGTATTTTTTTAATAATTTAAAATAATTTCTTAAAAAATTTTGAACAATATAGGTAAAAAATATGGTGATTAGACGTTTGTTCAAACGACACTAGAATACACCGACAGTAAAACACATGATACGTTTTAGGACTATGTATAATATATGATGGTGTTCGGGTGTTTTGATATGAAGCTTTTAAAGTTTTGGTGGAAATTTTACTAGAAAGATCTTCGGCGAATGTCGATTTTGTTTTGGATAGAGTTATTACAGTTTTTGCATTTCAAATTCAATATTTTGAACTTCAAAAGAAACCTTTTCGAAATCATTTGAAATGTATTGTTGAGATAATTGTCATAGTAATCAATTAAATACATACGAGTACATCATACAATCTATTCTTTAATTGTATGTAATAGTATACAATTATATTTCATTGGTGACAATGGTCTTAATAATACTTTCCAATGGTTAAATTTGATGTTTAAAAATTAAATTTAAAGTATAAATACTGTAGTGATTAGGTACATTCAAAATTGGTTCTGAGAAGAATCAGGGTGAAATTCTATTAATGATGAACTTAAACGTAAAAGTATATTATGAATATATGAGGCAGAAGAATGAATGAGAATACAAAAACTATATTTCACTTTTACTTCACTGTCACTTACTTGTTTACTCACATATTTAAGCTTAACATGAAATTTCACCTTTAATTTGATTATGGAAATGATATGTTATTTTTATGTAATTTTATCATGATTTAATAAGACAAAGATGTACAATAAGATTTAACTAACTAGGTTAGTGTATGTCAAGATCCCATTATTTTTGCAATTAATCGTTTTTCTAATTGTAGTTTGTTCTAATTGATATGTTGCATGTGTCTGATTTATAATTTAAGTGTGATGATTATCAGTATATCATTATAATTATCATTTCAATAGTATCATTTTGATCTTAATTTTTTTAAGATTTAGACGGATGTAAAAGCACTTATTATGATAATTTCTTATATTGATTTTTTTAAATAAAATATTATACTTCGAGATGTTATATACTTCATTTAAATTTGAATTTTACAATTTGCTATATATTTGAAATTGAAATTCGTGTTATTATTCAAAAAAAATAAAATTCTGACATTAAACCAATGTCTCGTTATGGAAATTTCAAAAACGTTATCTGTAAACATCTCACACTACAATTAAAATTCAAAATTATGCTAATTCAAATCACAACTGAAATTATCAAAAAAAAACGCTCGAACACATGTTTCACTTTTGATTTTAATTAGAAATTCGACCATAAAAAAACGACTAAACGATTTACAAAATTTTATATTTCCTGGAAATTTTTACTTCTTAATCTTCTTTAATTACCCAATCGGAACTTCCACATTCGATGAAGCCATTAAAACATCTTCATCACTAAATAATACCTTCCATCCGGCGAACCAAACGACTTTTCACCGGATCGAAAATCGAACCCAAAAAAACCTAGTACAAAACCGCTAAAAAAAAATTAAAAAACACACAAAAAACGCATGAGAACGCTTTCATACGTGAGAGAGATAACAATGAAAAATTTACAAATATAAATATGAAAATAATAATGTGTAATTCGCTCGTGCCTCAAGAGCGGGCACTCTCTCTTTCGACAATGACCGAGCAAGCGGAGGAAAATGGCGCGACGATTCCCACATATCAAATTCAATTTGATATACGCCGATATGGGGTTTTTTTTCTCTATGGCGGTTGTCGTTTTTCGAATGGTGTTTTTCTCGAAATCGAGCCGTGCTCGTTGAGAGTGTTTTAGATGTTGTCGCGATTTGGGATCGTTTGGAAATTGTGTGTTTGTGAGATGGGATTGTGTTTGGTTTGATGCTTTTTTTAAATGATGGATTTTATCGATATTTTGTTTTTAATACAGATTTTATACTATAAATTGAGCCTTTTAACAATTAAATTCTACCTTTTTACAAAACGAATTCAACCATCGAAAAATATTATTAAAACCGTTGTTAACAGTTTTTACATTCTTAATTCAACTATCACAAATTTATTTTCTTACTTCTGAAAAATATAAAAGAAACGTTAGGTACATATCCATGATACCAATTTTCAGATTGGTTTATTAAAAAATTGTAATTAATTATGTATATGAAAATTTGTAAAAATCATCAACTGGGATTATCAAAGTCAAATTTAAGAATAGATTTGTATTTCATTGATTTCTAAGCCAATGGTCTTAATAATATTATATAATACATTCTGATGATTGAATTTGATTTGTAAATGGTTTAAATTGAAGTTTAAAAGGTTGAATTTGTAGTGTAAAAGCTGTAGTAATCAATGAATTGCAATCTATTCTTCAATTTGACTTTGATAATCTTAGTAGGTGATATTTACAAATTTGTACATACAAACAAGAAAAATATGAACGATCATGTTCTTATGAACGATCGTGTTATGTTAATTAATGCTTATTTTATCATATTTAAATTCTATAATCTATAGAAAAAAATTACGATGTTTGAATTTTATTTGTAAAACGTTGAATTCAGAGTGTAAAAGCTGTATATGAAAATTTATGAGTTCGATGCGAAGTGAAATTTGAGATGATAAAAAATGTACTAAGAAATAAATTTTATACGAATTTGATCTAGTGATTAGTGAACTAAATTTGTATGAAATTGGTTTTGTATGAGAAATGAGGTCTTTAAAAAAATGTTATAATTTAAGTAAAATCTCACTTATCATAATTCTAATGAAATTTTTATGTTGTTTAACAATTTTTTAATCAATATTAAAAAAATTTACATAAGCAAAATTCAATAAACATCAATTTCAACCATAATTAAAATCAATTTCACTCCAATAAAAAAATCAAGAACACCCCAACCCAAAAATAGCATCAACCACCACCCTCACCATCACAAAACACCCAAATCTCACTCAACCTCAAAATAAAACCTCGAAAGCCTCCGCAAAGCGATCTCGTACGACACGTGACCCAGTTGAGGTCTGGGACGGGTTTGCTCCTTATACGTCCTCTTTTCGGCCGCTCGTTTTTGCGACAACTTCTGGCCCACTTCTCCCCTTTTTTTTCGGTCGACTCTTTATCCTGGTGCTGATGCTGCTTCTGGTACCTTCCGGTGATTGTGTGTGGGTTTCGCGAGTTTCTCTGCGCAAATCCGCCATGTCTTGTAGTGATTGAGGCCTGTTTCGTTTTTGGGTTGGGCGTTCCAATTTTTTTTTAATGTAATGTTTATTTCGTTTGAATGTTATTAATTTGTGCAATTTTCTGGTTGGTTAAAATTTGGATTATCTCAAGTTTAATCTACAGATAAACGTTTTCGAAAATTATTTTTATAATAGTAATAAAATTTAACTGGACTTTTTCTATGCAAAGTTATACAACGCTCATATTTTTTTATTATGTAGAAAAATTTCGCATACGATTTTAATTAAGCCTAAATTCTATATGTTATATATTCGTAATTATTTTTATACTTTAAAAAATGATTAAAAATCAAAAGTTAATACATTTTTTCATAAGAAGACGGAAATCTAATATAATATTTTTTGTTCAAATCTGAAATCAATAAAACAATAAACCGCAAATCATTTCAATAACAATTGCGTTCGAAAAAAGCGCTATCGTCGCGAATGCACCCATCAAAAATAAAATGGAAAAAAATTCAAAACTTTCGACCGAATTGAATTATTCAAATTATAACTCGGATTTCGCACGAACGCCAGATTTGGCGCCAATTAAAAAACAGACAGATCCGTATCGAGCTCGAAGCTCATTGTGTTCGAAACGACAAACGAAACTGCTTCTTCTTCATCTTCTTTATTCTTCTTTTTTACCACCTTCTTAGCGACAATTGTTTCATGCGCGTACATGTCCATGGGAAGTGGAGCACCGTCTGGTGAACATGGGCTACTGCAGGGGATTTCAACCTTTTTTTAAATTCAACTAAATACTATTTTATATTAACAACTTATATTATTCATAAAGTCCTTTGCGATATATAATTTTTATGATACTATCGAATGTTCATAATCAACATTTTATCTTGGACGTATTATATTGGAAGTATTATACAATATTTTGTATGGTAATATGAAACTGAAAGAACCAAAATATATTTCCTGTTAAAAGAATTTCATAGTATTTAATATGTATACAGTATAGTGGAAGTCGTTTAATACGAAAACGTTTAATGTGAAAAATCAGTTAACAAGAAATAATACTACGGTCTCAACAAAATATAATACAGTGGAAATGTTCTACGCGAAACTTTAGGGCCCGATATACGTTTTTGTATTAAAAAAATTACATATTAAACATCATATTATACATATATTGTCAGGACAGCAGTGTTATTTCCTTGTTAACCTAATTTTCATATTAAGCGTTTTCGTTTTAAATAATTTCCAATGTAAAAGAAAATGAACTCTCAAAGAACTGAATAATAAAATTATCATTTGTTAAATTATTTTAAGTATATGTAAAATCATATATTTTTCTACTGATCAAATTATATATATGTAGCTTAACTTTGATAATTATCAAGAATTGGTTCTTTTCTTTCTAATATGTATTATATGATATTTTGAATTGCTTATATACGAAAATTATTCATATCTATATTATCGAGTCAATTTCGTGCTGCGGTCCGAAGGTTAAGACCCCCTGGCCTACTGTCTTCAGCGAGTTGGTGGGGCAGAAGCTCGAGGCTTTGTCGACAACTAACAACAACAACAGTGGTGTTGCGTCCTCCGCTCGGAGCGGACCTCGTGCTGCAAATCGGTCTACAATTTAAGTGCGAAATGCTCGCGTTTCGGATAACATGATCTGCGCCAAGGACTGCACGTGTCTGCTGTGCAAGGAGCTGCAGACTTACAAACCAGACAAAGCCAAGATGAAGAAGTCCGAGAGCAAGCATCAGGACAATGGCAACTTCATCCTGCGCAAAGCCGAGGCTTTCAAATCGGGCGGGGGAGCTTTGGGCTTCATCAGAGGAGCTGCTCGCATGTCCGTGAGGAATTGGCAGTCTAAGGAGCACAAGGTCGTCAATCATGGCACACAACCGCCTCGTGTGTCAAGAGCTGCTAGCTGCGAGCAGATCTTTCCCACGAAGATGACCCAGGATAAGATGTGTAGGGCACCCAGTTGTGAGCAGATCACCAAATGTCGTCTGAACGAGTCCAAGCCGTTTTTGAGGATGATCACCGAGTCTAAGTTCGTTGGGAAGTCGCAAAATAGTGATTTGTATTCGGGGAAAGATCAGAAAGGCATGCTCAAGTTTAGGAAGAGGGATGATTCTACGTACTCGAAGAACGTGCATGAAAAATATATACCATTAGCACCTAAATTTGATCAGAATACTTATACAGAACTGAAGCCGAAGTTTATAAATGAAAATCGAATGTCTCCTTTGTATCAAGAGATTAAGAAGAAAACTGATAAAAATAATGCTAGACCAGCAACTGTTAGAGTGACCCAACCGAAGAAACAAACTACAGATTTAGCAGCATGTTTCCAAGAATTGAGCCAAAAGAGTAACACAGATACTAGAAAACACGAACCTTTACGCTCAACGAAACCTTTAGAAGCTAACGTTAAACAAAATCACAAAGTAATAATTTATTTCGGCGATTCGATCATAAGAAGTCAAGCTGACCAAAAAGCTCGCGATCGCTTAAAAGAAGATCTATACGCCAAACGACTATTGGAAGAAACCGAAAATTTAGGCATCACCAAGAAAAACACAGAACTAATCTCACAAGTCTCAGTAGAAAACGAACCGATATATTCAGAGATAAGCGAACCTAATCCGGAACAGAGCATGGAAACCGACTCCTTAGCCGAAAGCAAGACCACAATAGACGATAACAATAACAATAGTAGCAGCGGTAACGTCATCACCACCAGATCCGAAGACGGAGTCATCAATGTGGAGTTCAAGGACAACTTCGAGTGCGCCAGGAGATGGGTGGACATCATCAGCGGCAGTGTCGAACACGAGGATGGTGGTCCAGAAGTGGCCAACGAAAGCCTCGATTGGAGCTTCGTGCAGAGATGGAGGAAACGGTAATTGGCGTGTGATGGCTTTCAGTTTTTTCCGGGAAAAGTTCGATATATGTGATTTCGTGATGATTTTTTTTTCGATCTAATTATGTCGGACGGAAATTTAACATTTTGAAAGGTTCTACAGCTTTTATACTCCAAATTCAATTTTTTAAACTTCTAATTAAACCTTGCACATAAAAAATTCAGTTTACAATCACAAATTTATTTTCTTCAGTTTTCAATTTTTTTATGATTTCATAAAAAATATAAAAGAAACATTAAATACCAAAACATTAAGAAAAATTAAAACATTAATACCAATTTTCAGATTGATTTATTGAAAATATATAATTAATTATGTAAGGTAATGCACCAGTGGCACCAGTAATTAACATGTATCGTAAAAAATGTAGAAACGCCCTTTCCAAAAGATTATCGTTTTTAAAAACTTTAATTTTTACGTTTTTCTGAAAAGTGGTCAATTACTGGTACATGGTTAAACACTGGTGTCGTTACCTTATATAAAAATTTGTAAAAATCATCGACTGAGATTATCAATGTCAAATTGAAGAAGAAATTGTATTTCATTGATTATTATAACCATGATCTTAATAATACTTTCCGATAGTGTTGGTTTTGATTTGTAAAAGGTTTAATTTGAAGTATGAAAATTCAAATTTCATTTGAAAAAGGTAAAATTTTATTTGTATAAAGCTTGAATTTGGAATGTAAAAGATGTATTGTTCATTTTTTAATGACGATATAAAAACGGCACGTGTATTTTCGATTTGCGAGTATAAATCATAATTTCGCAGTCTAATTTTCGATACTTTCGAGCGGTCGTTCAATTATATAAAATTAAATACGAAAATTTGCTCCGTATTTGATTTATAACGCACTTAATTATACGAATCAAATCGTTTACGAATAATGAATTATGCTAATGATTCGACTTTTACGCCGCCTCCGTATATAGACAACTAATTGATATTTTTCAACTGGAATTATTTAAAAAACGGATTCCGAATGGTTGCACTTAATAACGACAAATTATGAAAAAATGTATGTAATTGTGCATGCAGTTTAATTGTGATTTTTCGAATGTGGAATTTTATTTCGTTTACACATGAGTTCACGCACTGCGAAAGTTTATAAGGCCATTAAAATATTTGTTACGGCCGAATTTTTGAATCGAAATCTGATCTGGTGCAAAATTAGAATTGTGCGATGTGTATAAGTAACATTATAAAATTTTTAATTAGGCACAATTAATTTGTGAATATAATCGAATGCACTTTCATGAAATATAATATAATATAACCGATTCATATTATCGTGTTATGTAGGCGGCCTGAAACTTTTTTCAATTTTAAAAATTTATTTAAATAATATTTGAGAAATTGTTAATTTGAAATTATATTATTAAAATAACTTATTTCATATCATTACATTTTTTCATTCTAACCCTTTATATAATATTTCAAAATTGATGTCAAACTCTGCATCCTTGAATTTTGAAAACTTATAGATTTGGATAAAAAATTATCATTTCCGCAATTTTTTTTGATAAATAACATTCCCGGATTATTTTTCATCATTTAAATAAATAAAATTATAAATTCAATGATAGTTTTAATTTTTATACAATTTTTGAAATTGAAAAATGTTATGACTCTACCTAAATCTTTCTAATACAAATTAACAATTAGTGTAAATCTATCACGAACATGAAAAATCTGTTACTAAGAAATAATACTGCGATTCTGACCAAATACTATATACATATATTATGATATTTAACATGAAATTTTTCTAATACGCAAACATATTTCAGTCCCTTCAGTTCCTTGTTAAACTTTTCCACCGTACGCAAATAATTTAACAATGTACTGAAAATTTATACAAGTTTTACTCTTAAAATTCAACATTGAAGTTTAAAAGGTTAAATTTAAAGCTTGAAAGGTTGAATTTGATGTTTAAAAGGCTGAATTTGAAGTTTAAACCAGTAAAAAAAATTATATTAAAAAACATAACATGCACCATCGATGCACATACGCAACCCATCAATTTCGATTGTTATGTGAATATTTTAGAAATTCACACAAATTCCACGACTTCCCATGTTTAATGATATGTGTGATACGTATCGCTATTATACAATAATTGGGCAATAGTGCGATTTTTTCGAAAAAAATTTTACTTTTACTTGCGTTACAGAGCATAACTGTAATTTTTCCACGAAGGTTACCGTCAGACATATGGCCGATCGGTTTCGATAACGGACGTTTAGAACGATCATTTGTGCCGATGATGGCTCATTAATGGTAAATTAGTCGTAATTATTTGTGGTTTTTGATATGAAGATTGAACGGTTTTGTTAGAAATTGGGCCGCGAACTTTTTTGATCTAACAGTCGATATCCGTTAAATTTACAATTATATGTCGATTTTTTTTAATTCCGTGTCCGATTTGTGAATCTTTAAAACTAGATCGTCCGTTGAAAAAGTTTGAATTGATTAAAAGTGTACTAATTGCATAAGTTTTAATTGAAAAATGACTTAATTGATTTATCTTAATTTTGTTACGAGAAAGTGTTTTTTTTAAATTATTTTATTGCAGTTAAATGCAGAGTTTTAACATAAATATGATTTATGATAATTTTAAATTTATTCAAAATATAATATAACGAAAATTTTGAAACGATACATAACTTTGTTCTGATTGTGAGTTGAACTCAACTTGAAAATCTTACATATGAAAGTGTTATGGGAAATGTTTCCATTCAACATAACCACGTTTTCAATAAAAATAGTCATCATCATCATCATCATTTTGCAGTCAACGCACTGAAGAATAAATCCATCACAAATACAAATCATATTTAAAAAAAAATCTTTTCATAAAAGTTAAATACTAAAAACAAACAGTTATTTAACTCACAGTTATACAGTTTTCAGTTAAATACTGAAAATCGCTTATATTATATCAAACATCAATAATACTCAATTACATTCATATATTAACCATAACATCTCTAACTTAACTTTAATATTTGATATTCGTCTTCAAAATTGTTCTACAAACAATATAAAATTACTTAACTAAACAGTTATTAAAAAAAAAACACATTTCCACTTCTGAAAAACACTTCCACACAACGAAACCCATTAAAACCCACATCTTAAAAATCCATCATCAATTAACATCCCGACAATCGCAAATTCGAAAAGCACATGTGCAGTTGCATAAATTGCGCGAACTACAAAACGCTCATTGTTGCGGAGAAAATACCGTTTCGCGCAGTTAAACGGACAACTCCGGTTCAACTATCGCCGGTTACGTGCAATAATAACGTTTTCGTATATAATATTGTTTGTGATTGTTGTTGTTGTCGTTGTCGTGTGGCTCTATGGGTCGATGCGGGTTGCGCAATTGAAATATCGAGCCTGATAATATATTTATAAACGGGTTTTGGAATGATAGTTTTAGGAGTAGTAGTGGTTTTTGTTTTTGAAATTTGTATGTAATTTGAGTAGTTTGTTGAGTATCGATGGATGCATTTTTTGGAAAATTGTTTAAAATAAAATAAGGAATTTAATTGGTTGGAATTTCATTGATGATTGGTGCAAAAATGATCTACTTGGGTAAAAACTTTCGTGGTGAAAATCTAGTGGGTGAAAATAATGAGGGGTGAAATCCTTCAGGGTGAAGAAAATATGGGAAAAATCTATGGGGGTGAAAAGTGTAGGGTTAACTTTCAAGGGTGAATTTTTGTTTTATGAATTTTCTGGTAGCGAACATTCGTGACATCACCAAAAACATATAAACAATAATCGCTTATAAAGATGTGTATGATCTTGAATTTTTTACTTTTTCATAATGGGTGTCATTTAAAAAAAAAATCCCAATAATAATTTATTTTAAATTAATTTACGAAAAAAATCATAATAATATTTCAATATGAAATAAGTTACTTGTTTTGTTTGAAGATTTTATCGACTTGATGCATTGTGGTTGTTGTTGAAATTGATGTAATGTTTAATTTATGTTTGATTTTAATATATTGTTTGAGAAATTTGTTGAACTTCATGAATAATTTCGTAATGATTTGTTTGCGAATTTGTATTGTTTCACATATGATTCTTAATTATTATGAATAATTTATTTAAGAATTTTTCATTCATTAAAAAAATAACACTTGCCAATATTTTTTACTTAATTAAGCAATTTATACTCAAAACATATTTTCGCTTACATAACGAAGTAATATATTTTCAAGAACTTAATTTTCTCAATCAACAAACATAAACAACCATAAAAACCAAAATTAAAAACAACACACTTTAAAACGATAGAATTTCAATCAAATTATTTTATTACACAATCAAATCATATTTTAAAATTGCACAACTACGCCCGCACAAACTATATAATTTCTTTTATATTTTCGCGGAATTTTATCGTACTTGATTAATTAAAAACGCGAGAATTTCTAACGTTTTTCGTTTTCGTTTATCAACTTGTGCTTATCGTGAAATTAAGTGTGCCGCTTTCGCGTCTGCTTCTCGTTCGATTCGACCGTTTCAGTGCTGAATTGGTACAAATTTTTCAATACGATGTCGAAATTTTCATTTGTATATTTATTATATGTTGTTGAGTTTGCGTAATTCGGCATTGTTAGTAACTATTATCGTATAATAAATATTAACACTGAATAAAGTATTTATTCTGGCTATTTGAATTCTAACTGATGTATTTTGACCGTGTAATATAAATTCTGATCAATTTAATATAAATCCTAATCAGTTTAAAATAAATTTTGAAAAATTTAATATGAATTTTGACTATAACCGTATTAAAATTCTAATCCGAAAAGTACGATATTTTGGTTAGAATTTCTTGTTGAATGTTCTAGTTCGTATTAATGATTTTTATTGAAGTTGAGTAATTAGTAAATTAATGTTATTAGTTTGAGACTAATTTAGTATTTAATTGTAACACTAACAATAAGATTAATTATTTATATTTAGATTCGTTAAGAGTTAACTTTTCTTTTATGAACAATGGAAAAAAATACGAATAAATTTCTACTAATGCAAAGTCATTAGAATTCATAAAAGGTTTATTTGTTATACAAATATCAATAGATTTTTATAAATAATACGATCATTTACTAAACGAAAATATAAAAAAAACCCATCCGTATCAAATCAAACACTTTTCCCGCGTCCAATTCTGAAATTTCCCCGGAAAACCTCGGAAAATTCAACGCTCGTGACTGCCGCAGTAACCAAACCGTATCCGACGCTTGACAGTTCCTAGAGATACACAATTTTATAAAAATTCATTATTTCCACGATATTTTTTTTATATAATACATAAAAAACGCGGACGGCATGCGAATTCGAGACGCTCCGATGCTTTCGCGGTTCTCAAAACCGATTTAAATTCAATTATCATCGACGTCGGACAAGCGTTTGAGGTTATGTCTGTTTACAGGTTATATCAGTGTTTGAGGTTATGTCTTAACAGTGGGACCGGCGCGACCCTGAGAATAAACGGTAAACCTAATTAAATTATTGCTTTTCCTGGTCAAACGTTATTGTTTGCATATGCGATCATCAATTGCATATGTTATTGTATATTTGTTGTTTTTCGCGGATTATTTTCGTGGGAATTGTAGATGATGTTATGATGAGTTATTTTGATTGATATCTTAATATAATTTAATTGGAAATTTATGCATTTAATGTGCTAATTATTTAGCGGATGCTTCTTTATTGTAAAATTGTTGGAATTTGTTTAAAATTCGACGCAATTCAATAGTTGTTTGATCGAAATTTTTTGGAAAAAAAATGATCTAATTTATGTAATGGTGATTCAATTTTGTTGTTTTATTCCGAGAAATTTCGTTTTATGACCGAAAATCGTTAATTTCACATTTGATACGTTTTAAATTTGCTTGAAATCAATTAGTTTCGTTTCAATCAATCGGACGGTTTAAAAAACAGAATCGTTTTCACGAAAATGTGAAACTTTTTTCGTAAAATCAAAACAGTTCTTTATTTAAAACCGTTTTATTTTCAATCAATAATTTGATACAACATTTACAACTTAACAAAAAAATGTACTTATATTTCAAAAGTTTTCATTGACTTGAAAAATGAAAGTATGTATCATGTTCAAAATTACAGTTATCAAAATATTTCGAACAAAAAAACCAAAATTCACATAAAATTCCATCGCAAACTCGTTTGAAAATGTCGTGCATCGGACACATTTTCCCGCGCGTTTTTCAAAAGCGCGCGTATAAAAATGAAAAAGTCATCGTCATCAACACGTCTAATGACGCACTTTTTACACCAAAGTCAACGTTTGCTCTGTGCAGCACTTTCACTCGGACATGGTCGTAATTACGGTTTTAAGACGTTTGTCATACGAATTATGCGATGAGCGATGGTGGCTTAGGATTTCCGATTTTGTTTTGTTTGTTTGAAACTTTCGCTCTATATTGATGGAGAATAATTGATGGTTGTGCTAATGTTGATGTCGGTTTTATACATGTTGGAGGTTTTATATATGAAAGCAATTTTGTAATAAAATGTTTATTGTTTTGTGAGTTGGTGATTATTGAGTTTTTTTGAAAATGATGCAAACTTGTTTTGGAAAGTTTATATGAAAATTTCGATCGTTTTTCTGGATCGGATGTAATTTAATTAGTGTATTTGAAGATATACATATTTGCTGAGTAAATTAAGAAATTTGTGATAAAATAAATATTTTGTCGATCAATTTTATAAATATGGTACAAAATGGTCCAGTTTTTTAATTGACATAGTAATATTATATTATACTTGAAATTTTAAAGCTAGAAAGTTAATAAACATATCGAATAAAAAAGCATTCAATATTTTGAATGCATTTTTTCAAGTATTTTAAATCTATGATGTTAATTTTTAAATTTTAAATAATGTAAAATATTTGTGAAATCTAGAATTTTCCAGTACATAAATATACCATAAAACAAATTGACAACAAACATTAAAAACAATAAGACTTTTTTACTATTTAACACCAATTGAAACTAACAAACTATAAATTAGAAGAAAAGTAATCGAGTTGACTTTAAATCAATTATTATTTTTAACTTTCTACCTCAATTACTTATGCACTATGTCAATTCGAAAAGTGGACCATTTTCTACCATTCCATTCATATTTCGAATAACTTTCAATTTAACTCAACACAAATAATCATAATTTATCAAACCTTGAACCCACAATGATTACATAATGTATATTCATCTAAAATAATTGAAAAAAACAACAATTCATCACAAAATCCCAAGACTAATCAACAACTCCATTAAAACACACAACCGATTCCGCATCTAAAAAAACGTTGATTTTCAAATAAAAAACTTAACAAATTCAAAAACGCTCTCATTCCAAACAAACCAATCCACACATATCTATACGAAGACGTAAATTCTATATTATTAACGGCGGGGAAATCGCCGCGATGAATTAAAGATGGCCATCATCGTTCATTCATTACCCATGCGTTTTCGGTCGGCCATTTTCACCAGAAGAAATCGAAAAACCAACACCTCGAAGAGAAGAGCAAACAAGAGTCCGCGGATTATCATAACCCGCCATCTTGCCGGTGAACGCTAATTGGCCTTTTTTCGATTAGCGTCGTTTATTGTGTGTTCGGCTTTTGCTTTTCTGTGGCGATTGTGCGTTTGATGATGATGGAAAGAGCCATGAGTTTTTCCCCGGGAGGTTCCCATCGGATTGTTTTGTCGTTTGGAAATCGGTTTTTGTCGAGTCATTGTCGTTTCATGGGCGCGTTTGTTTGGCGAGCTTTGCGTGCGCTTTTTCAGGTGAAAAAAGTCGGTGATGATGTTTTTTTGTGATGATTTTTTAATTTTGTTCATTTGTTAAGAGATTTTTGAAAATTTGTAATTTCATATGCTATCTGGAAGGTTTAGCTTTCACGATTGTTTAGAATCTAATCTAATCAGGGATGGCGAATTTATGGCACGCTTGTCAAAGGTGGAACATAAAAAAATAGGTTGGCACGCGAAGGATTTACAATTTTTAGTTCAAAACCCATATCCAGTCATTATTTTTAAATTTTAGCTTCTTTCGCTCAATACTCGTACTTGAAACTTACAATACCAGCATGGAATATTTTTTTATATAATTATTCTTGAAAGTTTTCTTTACTCAAATCTGTTATTGTTTATAATATTTCACCAAATACGATCATCTGAGAAAAAAAGTTTGCGTATTCCCGTGCATCCTAATTGAGGAATATGGCAGGATATTAGGTTTTAATTTAATTGCGGATTAAGCAAACGGAAATTTTCAGTTGTTAAATGAAGAAAATTTGGCATAAATAATTTACTTGTGTACTGTTGTACAATAGTCTTTGTAATAGCTATGTTGCGGAAATTTTTTTCAAACATTTTATTATATTGATGAAATTAAGCTTTTTTTTAATTGATATCCAGATTTTGTAAGGTAGTAATAAAACAATGATTGTGATGTTTATTTTAATCAAAACTCAAGGCACATGATGAAAAATCAAACGTATCATTTAATCGATAAAATTTTTGAACGCTTGTTTTTTTGGTCATTCAAATTTCCTTGGCATGCCTAATATTTAGTAAAAAATATTTGGAAATTTTGGCACGTGAACGAAAAAAGGTTTACCACCATCGGCTTAGATAAAAGTTAAATGTAAATTAGGTGTCCGCAGTTTTGTCGAGTGTGACTTGCTTTCGAACATATCATTGAAAAATATGAATTAATTGATTTTACTAATACTGTTTTGTTTTTTTCAGACCTCCTAATGGATCAAGAGGAGATGTATCCTATAATGGCGGAAGTCCAGCATCGCACGATCCCCAACACCAAAATCCTGGCCTCAAACAGAGCGTCTCTTCTCCAGGAGTCGTCGGAGTATCAACAACGCCGAATCGAACACCAACGGGACCTCAACAGACTCAACAGCCACCAGCACCTTTAACCAGAGTACATACTCCGGCCAACATAGCCCAACACCATCGATTGTCCAAAGATCTATGTCTAGTGGCTCAATCTATAGCAATAGAGCCTGCGAGTCCAGGGAATACCTTAACCCACAACCACGGGTCATCGTCCAAGCTATTACAAGATGACCCACCCAACACCACCTCGCACAGTCCAACGTCTTATTCGTTAGGCCTCAATGCGCAGAGTCCCATGATGCCGAATGGCCATTCTGGAAATGTTTTATCAAAATCGACTCATCTGCAGCAGCAGAATATGATCCCCGAAAGGGACACGGGTCCTTCTAAAATGGGAGTGTCGCCCTTGAAGGGAGCGGTGGCTCAGATAAGTGCTCCTGTTAAGAGCGTGGCTAGTCCTTCTAAGTTGACTGTTCAAAGTACACCTGTCAAAAGCCAGAATCCTATGATTAGTTATGGTCTCGAGAGAGGGATAGCTGTGGGAGGCGGAGGAGGACGAAAGGATCATCCTGGAGTCGGCGGGAAGGATTGGAGAGGTGGGATGCAGGCTGTGGGAGGACAGGATTGCGATCAGCCTATGCCTCAACCTCAACAGCATCATCATATAAATCTGGCGCATGATGTCCGAGCTGGATTGCAGGTGAATATTCATTAATTATTATATTTGATCTAAATTTAAATGTATCAATTAATCAGTATTGAAATACAGTGAAACCCCGATTTTACGTGCCAGGAATTCACGTTTTCCCGTTCAATTTTTGCACTTCCGAAAACCTAAATTTTTGCATTTTAAACTCCTAATCCACGTTTTGCCTCTAATAACATTTTTATTTTAGTCAGTTCCTTAAAAACGTAAAAACGGGATTTCATTATATGCATGTAATGGAGTAAAACATGTATTTTAAAGATAAGCAATAAGTAACGCCGTAATTTCATAGATTTAAATACGTATTGCTAATCTGAAAATAATGTTTTCAACATTTCATCAAATACATATTTTCTTTTACGGAAATTTTTTGAAACTTCATGATATTTTTAGATGCATGTCCTACGTTAGATACTAGTATAATACAATGCTGCATAAATATAAAATAACAACAAAAAAGTATCATAAATAAAAAAACTGATAATAATTGACATACTAATCGGCGTCTATTTTCAAACTTTGAAGAGCCCGCGAAAATTCGCACGGCATTAAGTCTATATTTAGCGACCAAGGGCGCTCACAAAATGAAATAACCTATAATTACTTTATAACAACAATGACGGCGCCGCAGCCAGATAATAATAATCGTTATTATTATATTGTGTAAACTTTCACATTCCGTGAGAATTACTTTCTCAAAAAGCGTGAGCGGCGCGAACCGCGCGCGGTTGGCAGCACTGCTCGACTTCCTGTGACATTTGACGTCAGGCGAAATAAAAAAAATTGCATTTGCATAATAGCAATAGTTAATGAATGAATGAAACGGTGACGTCGACGACCTTCAGCCGTTTTTTTTTTGTAATTTCAGTTTCGCTTTTGAATCGAACGCGTGTGGGTGGAAAAATTAGAAATTAAGTTCGGGCGCGGAATTCAAACAACCGTCCGTTGTCACGCACGGCTTATGCTCGAAAAAGATATGCCTTTTGCCGCACACGATGATGGATTGCAAATTAAAACAATTTTTAATTATTGCCGGTCCGTCCATAATTGTTTACGGCCGCTTGCTTCGAATTTTCGTACTTTCAGCTTTTCTTTTTCATCAGCATAATATTTCCGCATGAACTATGATGCTATGAACTATGAAAAAAAATCATTTCAGATCATTTTCATTAAATAACTTTTTTATTTCCGGTTTATTTTCGTTTCAGATATTTTCATTCCATTATTTTTCACTCACAATGCTTAATTGTTTTTGAAAGGTAGCTTATTTAAATTTCATGTATTTTCAGCGTTCGGCTAGAGAATGCAACAGTTCATCGGACGAAAACAGATCTTCAGGACATGCTTCAATGTCGGATAGTGGAGGAGGTGGAGGAGGAGCATTAACTGGAGGAGCTGTCGAAGATAAAGCTGGTGGAGATAGATTAGCAGCAGGTGTGACTCAAAGATCGACGAGATCCAGAGCTAGCTCACACCATTCCAGGAACAGACACAGAGCTACACCAGCTAAGGTATTATACTTTAAAAAACCGATATTAGTTCCGAAACTTTACAAAAAATTATTTTCATCAACAAAAAATCATCAGTTGCAGGTTCCATGGTCTGGAGCCGGAGGACTCGAAGATATCCGCTTAGCCATTCAGCAGTTGACTTTAAGATCCCATACGTCCACCAGCACTTACTCCAGCCTGAGTGCTGGTTCGGATTTGGCTGATGGTGCTGCTGGAGCCGCAGCCCGTCTGGCCAGAGCCCCTCGTCTCGTCAGCCACTCCTCACTGGAGACGGTCAATACGAATGTGACGAGCGCCGACGAGTTCGTATGGGTCGACTCTCATAACCGGTTGGTATTTTTTTCATCTTCCCCCTTGAAGATTCGATCAATTTTTATGTGGTTTAATGTATGCAATTTTATTGTTGACAGACTGGTTGAATTGCAACAGTTACCATGGAGTGCTTCGGACCTACAGAGGGTATTGCATTCTGGTCGGTGTCGGGATCATATAGCCAAGATATCAGCTGAGACGATACCTCGTGTCGGATATTTATTACAAAGGTTAATTTTAATTGCTTGCATGTATTTTTCTTTTCTTTTTCAGAGATGGAAATTCATCTCTGATATATAAAATTGTTGAATTTTGAACCATCTTATTGTATGATCAAATTACTAATTCTTATTATATTCATAGGGCTCTTGTAAGAGTAGCTCGTGAAGCTCATAGATTATCCCAAGGTTTTGGTTTGTGTTCCAAACATGAAGTGGCTGGAGCGTTACGTATAGTTTTGTGTCCATCTTTAGCAGATTCTTGTGTTAAAGTAAGTTTTAAATTTATTGTATGAAATGAAAGTAAGTATGAAAACCAGTTTCATTTTAATGTTTTTGTTGTAGTCGTGTTTAAGAGCTGCAACAATGTTTGCTGTCTCTGGTGACAGTGGTTTGAGACAAAGCAAAGCACAAAGAGCAGCTTTGCAATTATCGGTAGGAAGATTCCACAGATGGATGGTGGATGTTCGTTTGGGGAAATTTATACACGAGTTTGTCTATTATAAATATGATTAAATAAATTTGATTTTGTTAGAAATGAATTTAATATGATTAACAAATATTTTCAGATATGCTGCAATATATTTATGTGCCGGAATGGAAACGTTATTAGAAGAAATAATGCTGTTGTGCATGCCGTCCGATCCTGGTGTGTGTTTAACACCGACTCTATTAGAACATGCCATTGCTGCATCAGGAGATTTATGGGGTCTTTTACAACCTTATGCACATTTGAACGCTGGCAGAGTAGCTTCAGGTATTTAAATTAATTTAAAAAATGTACTTACAATGTATTTAAAGAATTGATTTTACATAGAACTAAATGAATTTCAGGTGCATTATCAATGCCAAGGTGGGCATCGTTAAGTTCAATAGGATCAGGTGGATCTAGCAATTCAGCAAATACCTCAAGTAATGACCAAAATCATAATAGTAGTGGTTTAGCACAATCAACGAGCCATCAATCAATATCAAGTCCAACAGGGAATCCATCCATTGGGAAAAATTCGAATGGATCAGGTTTGCAATATATTCAGAAGAATATTATCTTCTTTTATAAATGTTTAAATACAAATATATTTTTGTAGGAGGCGCTGTATCCAGAAATTCCACCGAAAGAAATGGAGGGACTGCAGATTCATGGTTATTAACAACTTGTGTTGGTGCTGTAGGAGAATTAAAAGAATTATTAAGTAGAGCTCCTCATATGATGCCTTTGACTCACACTGCCATCAATGTTTTATTTTATTTTATGAGATGTTCACAGGTATTTTTTATTACATATTATTGTACGATTATTTTTAATACACATTTCAAATAAACGAATTTCCAATCTAATTTTTCAGTTGGAACATTCTCAAACTTGGAATAGGGAAGGAGTTCAAGAATTATGGTATGAACGAGCTTATGCTGTTTTGCCTCCATTAGTGGAATGGATACGTGTTGCAGGCGCGCATGCAGAGCAACGAGGAGCTCCTGCAGCTGATCACGATGATGTGATGCAAGCTGCAAGGCTTTTATTACCTGGTGTAGATTGTCCACCAAGGCCTGTTGGGTAAATAATATTAATCGAATATGTTCACCCTGAATTTTCATTGATTGAAATATATTTGAATATAAAATTTTAATTTGTTTAGAATGGAAGAATGTTTGCCTCCCAAAAGATTAACAGGAGTGTCATCATGTGAGGATGGTGGCCGTGCACAGTTAGAATTAAGTTTCAGATTATTGCTCTCTGGTAGAGCTGATCTTATATCACAAGCACTGACTCTTTTGCCTTCAACTGGTTTGAACACATTAAATCACCACGGCCTAACAGCTTTAATGTTAGCCGCTACAAGAAACGATGAACAAGTCACTACTGTGAGAAATTTTTGCTTAAAATTTTATAATTTCAAAATAAAAAAAATATTTTTATTAACCTATTTTTAATTTTTAGATGTTACTGGACGCCGGTGCCGATCCCAACATTGAAACACCAGGATGTGGTGCAAGTGGGGCAGTTCCTGGCTCTCCTCCACCTCCACCTGCTTGTGCACCATGGGGAGGTGCTGCTGGATGGACAGCTTTGGTTTATGCGTGTGCTCGTGGAGCTTCTCCTGTAGCCGCCATATTACTAGCTAGAGGTGCGAGAGTTGAAGGTGCTGCTACTCATCATGAAGATCGAACAACTTTAACTCCTTTACAAGTAAGTTATCCCATATTTTTATGAATTAATATGGTATGTTGAACTAAAATATTTAACTTTTTTTTATTAATTTCAGGTAGCGTGTGGAAGTGGGAATATAGAACTTGTGCAATTACTTCTTTCTCATGGAGCTCATCCATTCTTGAGTACTTTATTGAAGGACTCTTTGTGCTATTCAGGGTCAGCACAACGTGGATGTTACAGGTAAAAATATATGTCCTAAAAATCAATATTTGATCAGAAAAAACAAAGCGTATATTTATGTTTTGATTTCAGTGCAATATCAGTATGTTGTGTCCACGGACAAAGGACAACTTTGAGGGCATTACTTTCTCATCCTATCGCTCCTCAAGGCGATGTATTATCCCTTGAAGAAATGTTAGCTGAAGGAGCCCCCAACAGCCCGGTGCCTTCAGTATCTACTTCTTCCAGTGCTGCAAATCCAGCAAATAAATTTACAAAATCACAATTGCGAGCTTTACAAGAAGCTATGTACCATAGTGCTGAAACGAATCATTTAGGTAAGTTTTTTAATTACAGTTTTGTTTAGTTACAAACACGTTAATATTCTAAAAATTTTATTTTTCATAATATAGATATAACCTTGGAACTTCGAGCATTGGGAGTGAGTTGGTCTTTGCATTCATGGATGCTTTCTTTAGCTGCTGCAGCCGACCGAAGAATGGATGCAGTGATCGATCAATTATTACAAGATTTCTTACAAGTTTGTCCTGATGAATACAGTAGAACTTTTGCACATGAATGTCTTCCATTATTATTCAATATATTCCGCTATAGTAAAGTAAGCCGAAACTTAATTAATTGTTTTATTATAATAGTTTTCATTTTATTTTTAATTGATTATTAATTATATCATAATAACTTGTAGAAAGAAGGAACTACTCTACTTCTTGCTGACATATTCTGTACATGTTATGGGTGGGAAGCCATCAAGCCTATTCGAGAACCAGCACCTGTTCCTAATACTGCATCTCGTATTGATCCCAAATTTGTAAATAATCCAGAGTTATCAGATGTAACATTCAGGTAAAGCTTTGACCTAATTGACGATTTATCAATTATATAAAATTCTTCATTTTAATTGTTAAATATTTTAGAGTTGAAGGCCGCCTGTTTTATGGTCATAAAATAGTGTTGGTCACCGCATCTCCAAGATTGCGAGCAATGCTGGCTCCACCCCGAATATCAAATCAAGGATCAAACGGCATACCTGGTGGCCAAAGTCAAACTTCTTCAAATAATAGTTCTAGCACTTCGTCACTGGCTACAAATCAATCAACACAGTCAAGTCAATCCCCGACAGTACAAATCAATGATATTCGATATCATATATTCCAGGTAAGAATTGTTATAATCATAAAATTTTGGCTTGATTTTAGATTTTGTTTCAAATAATACATTTTTCGAACAGTTGGTGATGCAATTCTTATACTCTGGAGGCTGCAGTGGGTTGGATGTGCCTCCGAGTGATGTGTTGGAACTACTCGCTGCGGCTAGCTTCTTCCAGCTGTTGCCATTACAACGGTACTGTGAAGCGAGATGTGCCCAAGCGCTCGATTTACATAATGTTGTAAATATGTACATCCATGCCAAGGTATGATAAATTATATTTTTTAATAGATATAACTTAATTAATTTACTAATTACCGAAAATTCTTTAGGTTTACAATGCTGTTCAATTACTAGAATATTGCCAAGGTTTCCTGTTACAAAATATGGTAGCACTCTTAACATACGATGATTCAGTTAAGCGTCTTTTGTTCGGAAAGAGATTACCTGGACATGACGTATTAGGCGCTTTATTAACAACTTTACAACAAAGGATCAAAGCAAGACGCGGCCCCAACAAAGCTCGGTAGCTTGCACTTTGATGAATATTTTTTACGTAACAGGTAATTCATAAGGTTTACGATATTTATTTGTTTTCTTCAAGCATCTGTTGATTCGACTGATATAATAAAAATTACTTTTTACTAAGTCGATTTGCAAAGAGTAATTTGTTGTTGATTTTTGAAAAATAATTTTTTATGTGAATATTGTTATATATGTGATGATATGCAATTTTTTATACGAAAGTTTCTAAGTTATTTTGATATGTGCTAGTTTGTGTGAATGTGTATTTAAAATATATAATGTGAATATGAATGTATAATATGATTAATTTTTATAGTCGTTTGGATTTCTCAACTATCAAACCGAAATATGAATCAGATTTAATTTCCATTTTCATTGAACAATACAGAGATGTAGCTTAATTACGTTAGTTATAAGGACAATACAAACAATTGTTTATTTGACTAACAACTTTCTCTACAGTCTGTATATAACTTCAATAGTTACCAATAACCTCGTACTTTACTAACTAAAGGTATAATAAAATTGCATAATTTTTTTCCAAACGATTAATTCTCTTTGTCAAAGATTTATAATTTTACTTTAATTTACTCTTTCAGTATTTCAGTATTTTGTTGAATAAAATATTATAAATGTATTTATTTAAAAATATCTTATCTATAACTTTGAAAAGGATATTTTCTATATTTTAGTGCCAATCAAATTTTGATTAAAACATTAAATGTAAAATAAATTGTTTTTCTTAAAAAAATGTAAATGTTATTTTGATAAAATTTATTAATAAAAATCCTGCTAAACAATTTCTTTTTAAGATTAATTTTAGAAATATCAAGAACTAAAAAAAACACAGAAAATGAGTTCAAATATAGTTTATTTTTAAATGCAATAGATAGTACAACTATGCACCAATTCCAAAAGTGAACAATATTCACGACACAAATATTTTGAATGACAGATTTTTTTAAATACATTATCAATTTTTAATAATGAAATTTGAAACACAAAAAAATTAAAATAACTAAATTAGTATGATTAAGTACAGATTATTTGCTATGGATAAAAAATAAACTTAAAACACCCCTATAAAAAAAATATTGTTTACTTTTGATATTGAATTTGTGTACATAACCTCGCATACACGCATATCTCGCACATGAATAAATTACAGTCACACCTGATACAATATTCAAATATTCATTATCAATAATATATATGAAACATATTTAGGTACATTTTGACAGGCTTGACATGAATAAATATATAGTTTCATATTAATATACATATCCACACATGTATTAATATATATATATATAGTTTAATGTATAGCAAGTCTTTAATAAATTTTAACTATGATGATTGATATATACATCTAATCACGAAAATAGCATATGTATAGAGAAAAAAAATATATTTTATAAATGTCAACAACACACGCTACAACATTCAGATGAAGACACATGAAGATTTATATTTATAATGATCCATATAAATTCAAGTACGATTATTAAATTGCGATTATATAATATTCAATAATTAAACGTTAAAGCTTTTTAAATGTGAATATTTAAATAATACTGTTAACAATATATTTGAGGCAACTAAACGATGTTAATCCATTCATACTTTTAAATATTACACACGAGACACAAAGAAAATTTAAATTGTCTTTTTACAATTTGAGATTACATCAGTGATTTATTTCGAGATTTGCATAATCAACATTGTATGCAAATAATATAATATTAATATTTGATTCGTTAAAAGTTAAATTATAAATCAAGACTAGTTTAAATTTTTTTTTTGATTAAAAAATTAATATAGATATAGATGAATTATATGAATTAGATTTTTTTTGATTCACTACCCTGTAAAAAGACATTTTTGGATGCAATAATAAATGAGATTGTCGATAGTGTATAGAAATTAATATAAATTTGTAATTCGAAAGCTCGTAATGTTTTTTTTAATTATACGTGACTATAACAAAAATTAAAATATCACAATTAGTTTGACGATTTTTATGAATATATTTTTATTTTAATAATTATTTATATGACTCGTTACGATAAGACCGTTATGTGACAAATGTGATTTCATTTCAGACAAACTGAACGTTAATTTAGAAATGGGCCCAATTTTGTTTTCACAAACGTGGTTTTGATGATCTTGTCATAAGTATCGTTAATGTAATCTTGTTAAGATGTGATTGTTTCGAATTATAATTATAATCGTGTTTAAACTTTGGATAGTCGAGTATGAGGATTTTGAAAATAATTGAAAATGTTAATTAATTCCCAAAGAGGCGAATTGAGGTAGAATAATTAAAATAGGTTTTGATTTGCAGATAAGCTTCAGTTGGGATTGATTGTTATAATACGATGTAAAATAATTTTTTTAATGTACACATGAAATAATCTATAATAGATATGATAATTTAAAACGACCTGAAAGATGAGAAAAATTGTTGGAAAATTACCAATAATTAAAATGATTTAATGACTAATCATGAAAAACAGTAAATTTTCAGATGTTTACATACAATGCTATCATAAGTGAGTTTGATTTTGGTTAAGATTGTAAGAAGTTACTACGTAACAAATTATTAACGCCATGCGTTTTTGTTTTTACAATCATTAAAAATTATATGAAATTTTATATCATTAGGACTATCGCAGAAGTGTGTCAATGATTTTACATTGTTTAAATGAGTTAGAAAAATATTCGTAAAAATTTCACAATAAATAAATACTATGTATATTCAATTAAGTCTTTCATGCTTATAAATATTAATAATTGTTTTACATATTTTTGTTCGAAAATACTATCTCATGCATTCATATTATAGTTTATATATGATTCCATTACGTACACACTTAAATTGATTTTTAATTGTGGTGAGTTTTCCGGAATAACTATAAGAACACATAGAGATTTTAATATTAGAGTACAATCTACGAGAGTATACTTTGGAGTTACTTTTTATTAATTTTTTTATTCGATATCTTTGCACTTGGTGATTCAATCGTAAATGGCATATGTGTTTTCATGAACTCTTTGATTTCTTTTTTCAGCATCTTCAAATTATATTCGTACATGAATATAAACTGACACATTAGAAATTTTTTATTACACTTTAAGCACTTGATTATATATTTGTGATAGTTTCTTGAGAAATATTCAGGTCGCTATTGAAATAAAAATTTAAATTTACATAAAATTTCTGAGATTTTTTACAAATTTCAAGAATTATTACAATAGGATCGAATTTGAAATGCATCATGAAATATTTCAAAACTAACAATAAGTACAAAATACATTTACGAATCAGATGTTCAAGTGCAAAGAAATCAAAATAACTTTCTATAATACATAACATTAATATTTAATCAATTATATTCTCTATACGTGATCACTGTTAAAAGATAAAAATTGTGAAAAAATCGGATCCAAATCCCAGATATGCACTGTCTGAAATTATCCCCTAATATAAGTTCAGTATTTTTCAAACTTTAGTGTTCCCTTTACGTAGCACAGGAAAGGAAAAAGAAACATAGATGTGTCGAAACACTCGATACTAGTACACATGTAATCATAAGCATTTTACTTTTAATATAATCTTTGATATTGATTGTTATAGTAGAGTAAGAGAATATAAAACTTTTAATTAATTGTTCCGTCATTTTTTTAAAATATCATATGACCATAGGTAAGATATAAGGCCATATAGTACCATGTTTCAAAACCGAGTTTATTTACTATTCATATCACTGTGTTTTGGACAAATATCAATATCTTTTTTTTATATACACACGATATGTTGAACAGAAAATAGACAAACATGTGCTGATGCCTGCGGTAGATTGTTCTCGAATTTTGAAGAATAAACAAACACTTTTCACATAGCATGACTATAAACAATTTTGTAAAATTTGGCAATACATATAAAAATAACAAATCAGTTTAAAACTAGTCAACTAGACCAAGAAAAAAGAATCAAAACATTACAACATTATGCAAATTACATTTAACGATACACTTATTAACTAATAGTTTTCTCAATAACACTATCAATTTACTGACAAACAAATTAAGTTCATCGATACAAAACCAAGACATACTTAACATATTCGATAACTACAATTGATAATCTAGAGAGATGTAGACCGTTTGTTCGCCCATATTCATAATACGCGGGGCACTAATGTGACCGTAATCTTCAGTATATTAGTACAACGAACGAACAATTAAGGTATCATTTAACGTGTGAAAGAATCTATTACACATATTCAATTAATGACATACGTATGCGATATAATAACTTGTGCATTCAATACAGTACACGTAATTTTGTTTAATAATGTGTATCGAATTTAACAGTCTACCGCAGCAGTTTCCTACATGCCCTCCGGTTTTGGTTTGTTTGTGTCGTAAGCTCGTATCACGTCCGTCTGTGTCACAGTTCCGCCTTCCTCTTGCGAGAATGCGAATCCATCTAATGAACATCAATATACGAATTATAACAGTGAAACATTTTGGTTTATATAAAATTGATTGATTTAGAATTGAAATTTGATTTGATCAAGAACACTTAAGTGTAAAAATATCATTAAAACAGTAAGAAATAATAAACAGTTTGTACATTGCTATTAGCTGGAAATAAAAAAAAGTGCATATGTAAATAAAATAAAGGAGTGTTTTGGTAAGAATTCCACGCGGTAACTAAGGTGTATTCACATCACATAAAGCCTCATCAATATATTTGAAGAGTTTATAATTCTATCGGCAGACATTTATTCTCTTTCTAATATAAAATTCAAAACTATCAAATTTACATACCATTTCGATGTCCAGGACGTACCAATTCGTATAAAATATTAAACAAATCCCAAAAAAAATTTTTAGAAATAGTCATAGCATCGTTTGAAGACAAAATTTTGAAATCAGTCAAAGAAAATTCAAGAGAAGTTGAACGAAACTGAATATAAAAGTGTTCTGTTTTTTTTAGTTTTTTTTTCGTATCGAAAAAACATGAGTAAGAAGCTAATATTGATGATATACTCACGTGACATTTCCACTTCTGAAATTACCCTTGAGTTTGTCCGTCGGCTGAAGACGTTTCTGACGTTTTTAAGCAGACCTGCCCTCTCACTCAACCTGGTAACATACGTAACGCCAAGTGGCATCACATAATACTTAGCACAATCCACATACCATATAATATTTCCACGATTTATTGGACTTAATATATATGATAATACTCCGATAGCGTGACAAACCAAGCTAGTGAAAGACAATGTTAAGCATTTAATAATACATTCAACTTGCACTCATGCCAATATACGGTTTAGCGAGTCGTCGAGGGTATACGGTTTTCGCTAAAGATCATTTTTGTTTGGGCATAGTATAGTAAAATGTGTGTATTATCGTTACAGAAAGAATCAGTTTTAAAATATGAATCGTTTTAAACAATTTGTATTTGAATAGATGATAAATCGTGTAACGATAACGCATGCGTGTTTTAATATTGCCGGCTAACGTGAATTAAAGTGTTTCAATAAAAATTGTGCAAAATCTAAAAAGAAGCTCTACGATAATACATTTAACATTCACAATAAGAAAACAGTAAACAATTTTATCATATTTACTACAAATGACACTAGTTCAGATATACTTACACCGAGATAATCTTTCCAATGCATGCAGAGGCCTGCCATCACATCGCCACAATAGTTAAACACATTTTGTAAAACAGGTTACAAGTGAGAAAGGAAACAAAAATCACATTTGTTAGAAGAGTCAAGTAAATGAGAAAATTGATATGTTAAATGTTAAAAGTTATATGTACAAATTTTCAGATATGTACAAATACAATAATGTATATTATTTTTGCAATGCAAATCTTTTTACAGAACATTCCGTCGAAGTATGAGATAAATAAAAATACTCAATGAACTGCACACAAATTTATTACTCAACGTTCGTTTCTATCAAAAATTGGTAGGTGTTTGCGTTTCAAATAATTACGAAACACATGTTATATAAAAATATAATCAAAAGTTCAACTAAAAAAATCTTTGGAAATCATAATTATAACTAAAATAATAATGGCAACATTGTTTTGTATAACAAATAAATTTAAAACACTTAAATTTCATGCATCACATTTAATGTGTGATAACAGTTTTCATATTGTGCAATAATATGTATTATACAATGGACGGTCATTGATCACAATAATTTTTAAAAATTACAAGTGCAAACGTGTATCGATGAATTATTCTACTTAAAAACTATAATTTAACTTAAGTACAGTTAAAGATAACATATTTACAAACATTATGTGATAATGATATGTTAAATTTTAAATGATACTCTCTTTGGAAAATCTTATCAGATTCAATAAAAAATTTTAAATTAACCCATTTCATAGACTTGAAAAATTATTATATAATAATTTACTGTCATGTTAAAGGTATTATAGATAGCTAATTTTAAGTATAAACATCTTTAAAGAAAATAAAAACAAGCAAAATCAATTTGATACTAATCAATATAGCACTGAGTAAAAAAAAATATAAAGCCCATACAACGTATTGAGTCGCTAAAATAAAATGAAGAATAATATTAATTTTAGTCAAAAAGAATAAATTAATGAAGCAAAGCATTATATTACATTGAATATTAAATTGTTCCTAGTACTAACATAAAACATGCTTTGGATTATATACATTTTTATTAAAGAAAAACAAAAAAAGAGATTGGTGTTTTCGACATCGAAGATTTATTATAATATGTAAACAAAAATAGATATTCCAATGATGTATTATGTATTCAGAAAAATGAAAATGGTATAGTTTACTTTGTATGAAATGCTTATATAAGTGAAAAATAAAAAATCTTGACATTTTCTATATTATTATTCAAACACTTATTGCATAAGTGCAACATTCTACGTATGGCTTATAGTGATCCAATTAAGATGAATGATAATATTTACAATGTAGTGCAAATTTAACACTATTTACATCATCGTGAATGCAGTATGGAAAATTGGTCCCATTTATAAACAATTTTCTACGTATCAAAAAAAGAATATATCCTTTTCACGATATTAAACTGAATAATCAAGTATATTATTAAGTACTATTTAGATTCAATCAAGAAACATATTTTATTGTGGAATGTGTATTGTTAGGAAGACAATAACCGTAAATTATTTAGGATTATTAATATTTATATCACAAAATTTTGATAATTAATCTAACCTAACTAACTCCATGATGGTTACATTTATTATGAGATTTTCAATTTTTTATTAACAAATTTAACAATATTCAGATAAATATAATATAAATAATTCTATTTTATGATGATAAATTCCAAAACAGATAATGAAAATAATAATAGCACAGTAAGAAGGAAGCACACTCGTATATAAAAAATATAATATATCTGATTCAAATAGAAATTTGACAATGTGCTTCATCAATCTAAACTGAGAACATCGTTATTCTCCCTATGTAACTGTACGGCTGCATTTGGTCTCACGAAAGACACTCTTTTACTGCTTGTGGAGCTTCGGAGCACCGGTGGAGTGACTGGTGCTACGGAATTACGTCTGCACCATCTTCTTCCCACTGGGTCGCCCTTCATCTTTAAACTATGATATAACGAAAAATATTGCATTCCATTCTTAATCTCGTATATATTGATTTTTCATTCGAAAGAATATTAACTAGACTTAATTTAGTTGAGAAACTTTAACAAAAATACTTATTTTATATAATAAAAAGATTGTATAGAAAAATTAGTATTCTTGTTTTATTCTCTCATACTACTAGACGTTTGTTTTTTCTATTACATTTTATTACGTATTTATGTCATGGGGGAACTAAAATCTAACAAAAATTTTCAAAACCCAATCCCTTTTTGAAAAATAATTAAATGGGGTGAAAAAACTAAAAACAACACAAAAAAATTCAAGTAAATAAACAAACACAACTTTATATACACAAATAAGTAAATGTGCATATTATACCACCAATATATAAAAAATAAAATTAAACATGCAAAAAATACCTATTTTAATGAAATATAATCTAAAAGATAAGTGCAACATACAGCATACATATCTTTAATTAGATAACAGAGTATCAGTAACTGCTCATCATGCATTTTTTTATAATTTTGACTTAAAATTGAATATGTACCTCGGAGGTATATAAATCAAATTTTAATTTAGATCTCAATAAAAAGGTTTACATAACTTGAAATAACGAGTAAAAAAATTTTGTATAGCATTTGTAACACAAATAATTATAAGTCAAAATTTCTATATAAAAGCTCAATCTGTACGTTACATTGAATTTTGTAATTGTTGATTTGGATGATAATTATTACACAACTACTTGATATGCAAATTTGTTCATGTATTTTGCAAGTTGAGTGTATTTACACTATACATTGACTATGTTAAAAAATTAATTTAATTTGAAATATGATAAAATTCGCAAATTTTGACAAATATAATTCAATTAGTATGAAAAAATATTGACCCGAAAATTAATTTAGATGTTACAATTTTTTATCCTCTTATAGCTGAAGATTTTATTGGAAAATTAAGATTCCTGTGCGCAATTGTAAATCATTGATGTTTAACTTAATGGCTCTTTCGGGTAATTTCAATCATTCAATATAATTAATTTTCAAACAATTTAAGTCGAAAATTTCTAAATTGAAAAAAGAACATCTATGATCTAGGATGAAACTGAGAAATAAGGGAATGAAAATTTAAATTACAGGGAAAAACTAGCGAGCCAAATTATGGTTAGACATCTCTGATTTATAACTATTAATTTGATAAAGCATACATAGAGCATAAAATTAAGGGTTACTTACGACTGTCTATGCTGATTGTTCATTACTTCGCCTGGATCTGTTTTACGAATTTCGCTTTCTCGGACAGCTTCAGTTAATGATTTGAATATTGTGTTGTGAATCCTATACATAGAAATAGTAAATCGAATATACATATAGTACTTGAAAAAAAATGAGGTATTTTTAATTATTTTGAAACTTACACTCGTACTACAATATCTGGGATTATAATTGCAAGTGGGATAAGGAAAAGTCCTAGCCAAAAAACGGGTGATGTGAAAAGCATGACTTCCATTCCGCGCATGACAGAACCCAAACCAAAAGTCGGCCAAAATTGACTGTAATTCAATACATAGTTAATAAAATATAATCAAGTTGTCAAGATTAATATGAAATAATGAAGTACCTGTAGATTCCGATGAATGCTAACCACATTAATAAACTTCCCCATATTGCAATATGAGATACCCAAGTCCATGAACTAGTGACGAGACCGGCTTTGAAACACACTGTCATAACTACGTACTGTAAAATCATATGTAAGTTAAAATATGTTTTCATACAACATGAATGTAGAAAAATTAAAAAAATTAAATATAGGTACCGTATATACAAAATTTCCTAAAACTAAATAGCCACCATCTTTTCCATTTGACCAAACAATATCGTGTTGTGCTGAATACATGGGAAGCCAAAACAAAAACACTGAGTGTATCAGAGCATTGAACATCCAAATCCAGAAGACTTTGACGTTGAATAAAGTTCCGTTTTGTGATGAGGCATAAAGTTCTGGATGCTGAAATGTGATAAAAAATTAATAAATTGTCATATTTTTCATGAAAGTATTATGAGAATGATATCAAGAGAATTATAATAAGATTAAGTATGATTTGTAATTATTTTCAAAATTTAAGAGGTCAAGGCCCCCTGGCTATATCTGTGAAATAACTCAACAAACCTTTAGCATAGTTTCAGCGGTACAGACTTTGTCGAATATTCCTATTGCAAATGGAGGCATTGCTGTAAATGCAACATTGTATAAACCAATTGTCCATCGTTCGAATAAGATCTGTCCCGACCTAAAACAAAAATTATTGTGTCAAAATAATCTATACTAAATCAAAAATAATAAAATGCATAATAATGTTTCTTACCATCCCGAGTAAATAGCAAACCACAGTTCAATAACATATAGACAAATATTTTTATAGAAACTGTATAAGATCAACTTGCACATTCTACTATAATTCCACGCCCCATGAACTAAAAGCAGTCTCAGTAGGAAACGGAACTGAAATACACAATTTAATAAAGTATTTTGCAAAATATCGTAAAAAAAATATATAACAATATGAAACTCACTTGTGCTATACTATAATCAGATGCACAGACAGCTTGTAAACCTTCAACACCAGATATGCCCACACCTACAGCTGCCCTTTGTATCATTGCTACGTCGTTTGCTCCATCCCCTATCGCTAATGATACAGATTTTGTATGTTGCGATACTAATTCGACAACCTCTGCTTTTTGAATCGGTGAAACTCTGCAGCAGATTGCTACTTTGCAGGAAATACACAAGTCTAAAAAGTCGGTCCGTAAGTCACAACTTAGTGCATACTTCAGAGTTTTCCCGTCTATTATGAGTGCGATGTCGTTTGGTTTTTTAAGGTTTTCTCCTAAATCTGCATTTTGTCGAATAATTGTTTCTCTTGTACTCTAAAAATAGGATGGATGTGTTATTATTGTGACGTTTTGAAGATTAAAATAATTCGTTGAAACTTACATCTAAACTATCTTCGTTTAAAATAATAAGCGGCATCCCATGAACGATCAGTCGTGCCGAATATCCGATGTTGATAGCGGTTTCTTGTTTATCACCTGTTAAGATCCATACATTTATATCTGCTTTAATTAGAGATGCTATAGTTTCAGGTACTCCTTCCTATAAGTTTCAAAACATCATTTTTTTTCAAAATAAACAGTTATTCAAAAATTTAATGAAACAAATTATTATACATACTTGCAACTTATCTTCAATAGCAGTTGCACCTAATAATCTTAAATTATTTTCGATCAATTTTGCTGCTTCTTCTATTTTTTGTTCTCTGTAATTCATAGACGTTCTTGCTTTATGATAGGTGTGTTTCCATTCCTGAAAGTATCGTAAAATTATTAGAAACGAAAAATATAAAATTCACATTATTATAAATGAAATTAAGATTGAAAATGTACTTCATAAAATTGTAAAGGCACATCTGCTACTGCACAGCATAAAGTTCGAAAACCTTCAGTGGCAAAATGTTCGAGATGAGTCAAGGTAAGTTCACTGTATTTTTGACCCTGAGTACTCAATCTTTCATAAATAACAGTATCAGCTCCTTTGCAAAACAATTTTATTTCTCCTGAAATTAAAAAAGATGCAAATAAACGTTTGTAAAAACAAAAATACTCAAAATATAAATATGAAAATTACCTGTGGGGGTTCTTACTATCACAGACATTCTCTTACGAGTCGAAGTAAATTCCAGTACATTTAAAATTTCATATTTTTCTCTGACTCCCATGGCAATTATTTCTACAAAATGTGGTGTCCGTGTATCGAAAACAAAACCAAATTTGGCTGCGCCATAAACAAGTGCACGTTCATCTAAATAAATTATATTTTTTTAGTATATGTCAACATAGCAATTTTATAAAAATTAAGAATTGTTTTCTTTACCAGGAGACGCTGCGTGATATTGAATTTCTCCATTTTCATCTTTCTCCGGTATTACAGTATGACAAACTGCCAATAGGATCATAAACTCTCTAATGATGCATGTAGTTGGATGTTTTTGCACTATATTTTGTGTCAACAAACAGGTGTCTAAATTTTCCGGAGATGACGGGGGGCTGTATAATATTTCAGCTATGGAGCATTTTTTGAATTCCATAATGTTTCTAGTTAAAGTTCCAGTTTTGTCACTGAATATGTATTTGACCATGCCAAGTTCTTCGTTCAAATTCGAAGTCCTGGCCATGGCAGGAGTGTTTGTTTCAGCATGATACATTTCTATGTCCATCGATATAAAGGTGGCCTTAAAATTATTAGTAAAAAGTATTATATTTAATTGAATTATTTATATTTTGAAAGCAGCAAATGGTAATCTTACTTGCATGAACCTAACTATCTCAGCAGTTACTTGGAGTGATATGGGAATGAGATTATTGTATAAGATTATAAAAGTTAAAAGGTTGAATCCAAAATTTTTGTTTACCATTACTGAAACAATACAAAGTTTAATAAATAAACTTATTTAAAATATGACAGATTTAAAAAAAAAATCAAAGAAACTCACTATCTAAACCAATATACCAATCTGTGTCCATTCTCGTTCTGGTCCACAGTTCATTGAGTATAGCACTCAACAAACACAATACTATCAATATAAAAAATAACATAAGAATTTGTGTATTAGTAAGTCTATCAACAGTTGATCTTTTCAAAGGAGCCTTTGTTGAATTCTTCATCAATTTGGAATCGTGACCAGTGTAAATAACAAGACCGAATACCCATGATGTGTTTCTTAATAAAGAACCCCTTAAAAGCATCTGATCTGGACCAAGAGGTAAAGTTCTGCAAGTTAAATATAAAAAAATTACATACATATATACATATATGGATATATTAATGTATTATATATTAATGTATTAATAGAAAATATCAATTATAACATACTTTTTATTTGTTTCTTTGAGGTTGCCTGTAAACTCATATAAATGTCTATTGGGTTGTTCACATTCTACTGTAGCAGAGAACCTCGAAAGATCTGTAGTGTCTAAAAATTTGGATGTTTCTGAAAGTCCTTGCCGAATTTTCAGATTAGTTTCGCCATCCAGATTAGATGTTTCTATCGATGATATACCTTGTGGTTCACTACAAACCATAAACAAATAATTTTACTCCTTTCATTATATAAACTTATTGTTACTCAAAATACAACAAAATCATACCTGGATGATAAGAGGATTAAATCAGCAGGGAAAAAATCATCTTTTTGCACTTTGCAAATATCACCAACTTGTAAACGCTGCCATTGGATACGTTGCCACTGTCCATCTCGTAATACTTCCACCATTCTGTGATTAATTTCATCGTCAGCTCGGTGCCTTTTCTGTAAAGACATTTAGAAAAATCTATGAATTAAACCGATGATTTTGAATTATCGATACAAGTCATTTATCTGTACCCAGTCTTCTGCAAATTCTTTGATGGCACTGACAGCTAGAATGAAAATTAATGGAGTGAGTGTTGTCCATCTCCCTGTCGGTGAAACATCAGGTATTTGTTGTAAAAGGGCAATCAAAAGGAAAAAGCAATTAGAATATCTTCTGAATTGTTCGAAAAGAAAGCACGGCAGGAAACTGATGGCACTGTAAGAAAAATAATAGATTAATCGATATATTATGGCTATTACTGAAAATTTATTTACAAAAAATTACCTGTATTTAGCAGTTGTTATGTGATTGTTGCAATATTTGGTAGTCTGAGGAAGGTTGACGAATATGATTCTGTGCTCGTTGATTCCAATGCCATCAGTGGCAACAGAAGTTGTCGCATCATCTTCATCTGAAACACAAGAAATTATATATATATAATTAAAGTGACTCAGAACCTCATTAATTAAATCTAGGGTTAATAAAAGTCTACTTGTAAGTATCATTATACTCATTCTGTATATATGCTTTATACGGTAAATTTTCTCAGATACGAGGTAATAAAATCAAGCCTTCGCATCAAACTAGATTTATTTTGTTGTGACAAGGAACCCTTAGTGATAATGTCAAAGTAACAAGGCCATTTCTTCCATTAATTGGAAAAATATTATAACACCACCAAATATTATACATTAGAAGTTTCTACACATGTTGAAATGTATAGAGAAAAATTATGTTGCTAACACGAAAGTTTTGAAAATTTCTGTTCTGTTGAGAAAATATGTTCTAAATACACACTAAATGACGTACGTATGATTAAAAAAAAGTTTATTTTATGGTGTAGATTAAATAAGACATAAATTACTATTCATACACAAGATAAAACTAACAGGTGAAAATTTTATTATCAAATAATATGAAAAAATTAGTCAATTGTTTATATTCTTTTAATAATTAAAAAAATATAAATTATTTTTTTAAGGATGTATTATAGCACGGGAGACTTGTCTAATTTTGTGATACTAAGCGTTTGTTTGTCATTATCTTGTAAAATAATTAAAACAAAGCTTACAAACTTAAAGCCTCAACCTTCTTTTTCATCGAACCATTATTTAGTGTTGTAGTTCATTTCCAATTTGAAGTGACATCTCCTCAAATAATCGAATTGGAGACGTCTAATTCCATGATACATTGGCTAATTCTGTGACAGTGGTTGTGTAATTCCGTGATAGTATACTCAATTTTGAGAAAAGCTTCGTAATGTTATTTTTTTGATAATAAAAAGATTAGCATTGAAATGTTATAAAAAATTTATCATTAACAATATTTTTTTTAAATAATTGGTGATTTTATGTAAATACTTTTCGCAGTTTTAAGAAACGTAGAAGTAAATGAAGAAAAACAATTTTTCTTAATGAAAATATATTTAATAACGAATATTTTCATCAATACTGACTATTAGGTATCTGTACAACAATTATTTGTAATTTATCTTAAAACTTAAAATTGTTAACTTAATTAACAATGCCCAGATTCTTAAGGCTAACATACGCATTCCTGGACATATTTTAACGAAAATAATGCGATACTCTTATACATATACTCCTATTTTATCTATTGACAGAAAAAAAATGTAAATCGAAAGTTTTGTTTTACTCATCTGAATCATGAGTATACTCCGCACGGCGAAAAAACAAAAAAATCGTCGCAAAACATGTCTACATTATTAGCATCATACTTAAACGGTTATCAATAAATTATGTCATCGTGGATTTGTATATATAGTGGCAAACTTTTAGTAATTATAGTTCTTTAAAATACGTTGGAATTATTTAAAAAAAATCAACTTGATTTCGGCTATCACGGAATTAGCTGTGTCACGGAATTATACAAGTCTCCCCTAATTAATTAAAATTAATGAGAATGAAAGAAGAAATTAAAAAAAAAAATGAATGAAAACTATATTACAAAAAAAAACATTTCAATTAAAAAGAATGTCTGAAAAGAATATAGTTTTATAAGTTTTAAGATACAATAAAAATTAAAAAAAAAGTTAATAATAAAAGGATAAAATCAAACTATTAAAAAAAATACGCCAAATCAGATTTCATATTGATAAAATCAAATCGATAAAGATGTCCACTTATCATGAAAAAATCAATTATGTAAGTACCAGTGTTTTGCGGAGAGCCAAAAACATTTTCGTCAGACATTTGTATGACAAACGACCGATACTATTCGATGATTTGAAAATTGCGAATTTTTTAAATACTTCACATTGGAGGGATAATTCTGATAAGATATTATATATCTTTTTGTAAACCATATCTTCTGTTATCTTTGTGTAACCATAAATATTATATATGGCACAATTGTGGGATCAATTTGTTCCAGGAATTTTTGTACCGATTGTCAACAGATATCTACAGATGTTTCAAATCTGATGCATTTTATTTTTGAGAATATTTGAAAAACATATGTATGTATTATAGATACGAAAAATATAAAAATTAATGAAACTTTGCTTTTATAAAAAGATAATCAAATTTTTATATAAAATTTCATGAACATGACATTTGGATTTCATAACAAAAACGATCGAAATCGAACATATTTTACGATTTTAATAAAATCGAATTATATAAAAAAAATAAGACCAACATTTTCAAAAAAAAAAAAAAAACACCGTCAAACTACAACCGACAGACACGTCATGCGCCATAAAAAAAGTCGGCACATTAAAAAAACAATCGATATAAAATTGTATTGCACTACTGACGCAGGCGTGCCAACTGCGCCCGCACTCGCCACGTTGTCGGCCATGTCGTTACCCGCACGACGATGGCGGGACCGTTTGAAAAGTGACACATGGCGACGCGTCGTTCTGGCGCGGTATTTTTAATTTCGCCAAGCCGTGGAAGTATGCCAAAGCGGGAGACGGGAAAAGATTGTCGCCGAATATTAATTTTCGCAATGTTGGTAGTGTTATGGCGTTCGCGAAAATCGCAATGTGTAGATGTCGGAAAATGGCGGGTTTTTTTCGATGTGAGAGAATGCTGTTTAGTCTCGAAAGTTGTGTGTTTTTTGGGTTGGCGAAATAAATGCCTTTTTGAGTTCAAATTGAAATTTGTTTTATAAAAATTATTTAATTTCTGAAACAATCTTTATAAAAGTATTTTTGAAACTATACGAATATCAATTTATGTACATGTTACGCAATGTTTATGAAATAGCGATTCCTATGAAAAACGCAAAAATCTTGCATTTTTTGAGAAATTTGACATCTGTATCTAAATAATTTTTTAACGAGTGACTCCCTGACTCGTCTTCTAGAATGAACCTTTCTATAACTTACAAAACTTAACCGTACATCTGTAACTACATTAAAACACTGGTTTCAGCAATGCAAATCTTTTCACGCTTCCCATAGGTATATTCTAAGACATTTCAACCGTCATATTTGACAGATAACGTTTAAAATTTAATTATTTAATAACACCAATAGAGGGGGACAATAAGATAACATTAATTTTCACAAAGAATGCAAGATTTTTTTGCGTTTTCCGCAAAAAAATGCAATTACACAAACTTGCGTAACATATAAATATATTTTTTTTAATTCATATACTCCTTTCAATAACAGTATGATTGATAATAAAAATTAACACAGAAGTGTTAAAACGTAAATAATCTATTAAAAAACCAGATACATCTAGAAGCATTTGCACAAATAATTTCACGTGCAATTACGATGAATGGCTCGATAAATACGCAAGAAAAAAATGTCATTTTGCAAGAATATAAAACGACATGAAAAAGAACGACCGGATATCCATTTTCGCAGCTCTTACGAGACATCGAAATCCATTTCCTATTACGTCTATTCGTATACGTTTATAGTATATTATGACAAAATCATCTACAGAATGATGTATTTAATACATAATTGTCTATCTAATATGAAAAAATCATCTGTTTTGTTTTGTAATAAAAAAAATTCGATAAAAAAAATGTTGAGATAAGTTTTAAAAATATTAAAAATTCAGAGTATGATCAATATTCATATAAACATCTGTTTCAAATATAAAAAAATATACCGAAAAATACAAAAATCGAAAGTATATGTAACATATCAAATAACATAAACATGATGCTTATAATAAAAATATTCGAAAAAAAAAATTGTGATAACAAAATATATCATTACAAAAGTTTTTTCGACATAATAATCATAAACCGGACAAAACCGAGTAAATATTTCGAACAGGCCCGGCATAATTTAATAACTGCGTAGGTAATTCGAAAATAATCGATTCGGTCGGAAAATGTGGTCGGAAAAGCGGCCATGTCGGGAAAACGGCTATCAGTCGCGCCGATTCGTGATTACTACTGAATTAGAACGAATGAAATATTCACGGCGATCGGAAAAACATCGGAAAATTCAAAGCGGTGGAAAATGCGGTAAATCTTTTAGGAAAATTACGATGGGCTTGTTCGGAAAATTAACGGAGTATCGGGGAATTCGTGTGAATTATATAATAGATGTTTATCTTTGATTAAATTGCTTATTGATTCCGTAATTAATTGTATTATTGTTTTGATAATCGAAATTTTTAAGATTTTTAGCACTCAAAATATTTTTATTTTGATAATGATCTACAACTTTAATCTTTTACGTAAATAATATATTGATCGAGTTTTTTTTAATATGGTTTGTAATGTTATAACTTTGTATATAAAAAAATATTTGTTATAGATTATTGCGCATTTTCTTCTACAAAGTACTATCAGCGAATAATCACATGATTGTTTTTAATTATAAGTCTTCAAGCTGTTGCAAAAAACCACGAACATTTACTTAGCAATTAACGTGACTTTTTTTTACTGATAACGAATAGAATATCACGAGGAAATTTGTATAACGAACGATAATACAAAAACGCTTAAAGTGTACTTTTATCAAACACCAGGAAATTGACATATCAATTACAAAAAGGCTAAAAGGCCATCAGAACCACAAAGATTGACACATCACAAATGGCTGCCGATTTAGAAAGCGTTCTCATATCGAAACAATTAATGATTATTATTTCAATTTTCGACGAACAATCATTTTGCGAAACTGAAATGGTTAATGATTCATTCGATGTTATCAGGAAACACGATCGCTTTCAAGTACATGCTGATTACAGTATCGAATATGTAAAAAAATAATGATTTGTATATAAACAATTTTCGCAATATGAAAACAGTGCATATTTTATAAAATTTGTGTCAAATTTGAATTCAAAACGGAACAGCAGTATGAAAATTTTCAATTATCAAAATCGATAAGATAATACAAGGAAGTGGGCGATAATCGAATGAGTTTCACATACGGAGAAATTATCGGATGGAAATGATGATTGTTGGCAACTTTGACATATAAAATGACGAACTCGTAATTGGTTTATGAATCAAATAAATAGATCGTTTATGTAATTTATTCGATGGAATATAAAGCATTTGATTAAGTCGGGAACGTTCCACGAATAATATCGTTTATATCAAAGATTGGCGTTGTGATGTCATAATTGTGGGTATTGTTGTAAACCATATTTGATTTAAATAATAATTCTATAAATAATTTAACGAATACATTGCATCATTGATTAAATGCGCAGTTGGATTATGATTTGAATTATTTTTATGTTCGTTCAAATTAATTGAAAATATCCAGGTCGTCACACCCCTTTTCTAATAACATGAGTATAAATAACTTTTTTTATCATAAATTTATTGCCATGTATAGATATTACATAATATAACTTGATGGTAAAGATAATGCTAGATGAAATGTATTATATGAGCCGTTTTATTGAAAGTGGTATAAGTTCTTTTTAAAAAATGGTTAATGTTCTTTATGGTTAGATATAATATCTAACCAAAAAATATACTTAACATTTTTTTCTGATAAAAGACTAATATACTACGTAAAAAAAACGGCTTATATGTTATATATTATTATTAATTAGTTTTAAATGAATTCTAGTTATTGATAAGAAAATATATTAACGATTAAGGAAAAACCAATTGGAAAATTTTATCAAGAGGAAAATTGTTTGAATTTCTCATTTATTACTGAATCGATACGAATATTTATATGTAGCTGTTAGTACAAATAAAATTGCTATTCAACGATTTTTTTTTGTAATCGAAATCTAAAAATACCGCAAAAAATTAACATGAACACTTCCGCATAGTCATGACACGTCAAAACAACAAAAACCCAAACTACCACCACATCAAAAACCGACAACAATCAAATCAGACACGAACGAATGCAAAAACGCAATACGCCCCAATGACCAATCCGTTCAATATGGAACGACCAATTGACACGATTGACCCTAGCAGACAAAACAAATCAAAAGAAATCAAAGGCTTCGTTAAACGAAAACCCAAACAATCGTGACCTAGAGGGGTCGGTATCGATTTTGTCGATATTTCGATTTGTCTCTTTATTATTATGAGCTTTGTGCTCTCTGTATTATTATAATTTTTATCGAAAGAAATCGATACGTATGGAAAATTGGTTTGAAAGGTTGTTATTTTTTTGAAGATTATCGGTTTTAAAATTATTTGTAATAATACTATTTTTTTTTAAATCGAGGTAAAAAAGAAAGAAATTGCAAAATGTATTCTAAAAAAAAACATTACCATAATCTTAAATAGGGATTATGTGAGATGATTTGTTTAAATTATTCAATTGAAAATTTTGAGTGTACGTCATATAAATAAAAAAAATATTGAAAAATCAATCATTTTATACAAATAATTAATATTTTAATAATAATATATGAGCCTTTTTTGAAAGTGGTATATGACAATTTTTGAAAAAAAACGAGTTAATGTATTTTCACTAATTTTCTGAAAATGGACTTATACCAATTCAAAAAAAAACTCATAAAAAATTCATCCTCGAAAAAATTCAATCTCACATTCCTTATGGAAGCTCAAATCCATCCCCAAACCAAAAAAAAACCAACAAAAAACAAAAAAACATAGACCAAAACAAAACTCACGCCTAGAAACCCTGACCCTCAGGGCCCTGTACAGCGACCTTATGGACATCTTGACTGACAACTAACACTTCCAGCTAGCACGCCTACCCGTCACTGTACCGTCCGCTTTTCCGCCTGTCTATGCACGATGACATCTTACCACCCCAATTTCGGCGGTCCGGAAAAGCCACCCGCGCCCTTTGACCCCGCCAGCGGTTGGCAGACCCCGAGAAAGGCTTTGCTAAGCCAGAAGAACGTTTGACAGTGGCGTCGCGACGCGTCGCACTGAGCGAAAATGAAGCGAGTGCGCACGCGCGCCACTGACGCGTTCGTTCGATCGCGGCCCGTTAACCGTTAGCGTTGTCGTTACGTTCGTGTTGTTGTGTCCGGTCGTTGATGGGTTGCTCAAGGTCGACGCCTTGGGGAAGGTCGCCGATGGAGGATGGATGGGTTTGTTGTTGGGCGGGTTGGAAGATCGGAGGCAGGGCTTCAGAGCGGAGCTAGAGCACGGAGCAGGTGGAGAAATGGGTTTTTACTCGGAGTAGGTGAAGGAACGGGTTTTTATCCGGAGAAAGAGCACGGAAATTCGTAGTGCTCAGCTGTTTCGATTTTAAATGTGAAAAAATAATTTAAAATTTTAGGTAAAGGTGACAATTAGCTTAAGACAGTAAAGTGGGCGCACTTGGGGGGGTACTATGCTATCACCCTGCACTATGTCAATATGGCGACACTTATAAAATATTCTTGATCTAAATAAGATACGTTCAGCTTAATCCATCAATGCGTTAGTAATAAATACATTCAGACTTTTAATTGACTGACAAATGTGGCATTAAATAAATGCGTTTAGTTTTACTGACTGAGAAATTCGACTTTGCTTTAAATTTTGTCCAAAAATTTAACAATTAATCAAATTTTTTTCAAACTTTTTAAAATTATGTATAATTAGATTGTTTTGACTTTAACACTATTCTCTCCTACTTTATAGTGATATAGTTATATTATTTGTGTATTTTTATATTAAATATTTAAATAATTAATTTAATTTAATCGGAGCGTGGAGCGGAGCCGGAGCGGAGCAACTAAAAAAAAGTGGTCGCTCCAAAGCCCTGAATACAAGTAGTCCTTGACTTATGACGGTTTGTACTTATGACCGAATAAAAATAGTATACAGATATTCCTCAACTTACGACGAATATAAGAACCTCGGTCGTGAGTCGAATCTACACCAAAAATACATTTATTTATATAAAAATTTCTATTTTTAATGCAATAATTCGAAAGTCCATATTTTTTCTGAAACACATTAATGACGTCATCTCATGATTTTGTAAGCAATTTTTGAAAAATAATTTTTTTTTTGGTCGTAAACGAAAACCGTCGTAAATCGAGGACCACCTGAATTATATGTATATGTAATTTTTTAATTAATCATATTTGAAAAGTCACTTAATAAATTACGAGCTGCCGTCACCTACGGCTAATGTATTCTGGAATAAAAATTGACACATTCGAATTATTATATTAAAAATAGAATTTTGGTATAAATAAAATCGATTGATTTTTTTATATGGATTCGAAGGTTCAGGAACATATCTTCGTAATTCGAAAAATATCTGTAATTGAAATAAAATGAATGGGTGTACAAAGTGACTAAAGTCACGAAAATCAGTATGTGAAGAAATTGAAATGTTAGTGGGCGGAATATATTGCATGAAGAGAAAACGTTCGCTGGAAAAGAGAAATCCTAGATTGGTAACCAAAAGGTATCAAATGTTCGCAAAAAATATCGCGCAGTAGATTGGTGAACGAAATACGCAATATGTGAGGTGTTGCGTGAATGAGAGTGACTTAGAATAGAAGTGAATAGAACAGTATCAGGGAGGTCTTTACCCAGTAGTCGGCATGAGCAGGCTGCTTATGATGATATGGATAGTAAGTGTATTGAATTACGAATGAAGAATTATAAGTAAAAAAAACGTAGTAGTGATGATGTTAAGGATAAAGATAATTATGACCGGGAATATGGTGGGAATGAAGATAGGTTTTGGGATATATTGAAGATAGTTTGGGATTAGAAACGAGTTTAATGTAAAGATGAGTTCGTGGATGGTATTGGGGGTGAGAATATGTAAGTTTGGAATTAAATTAGCGTGAGCGTGAGTTATGGTGAGGGGGTGAGTTTGAGTATGGTTATAGGAGATGATTTCGCAATAGGGGTGGTTTAAGAATGGGGATAGTTTGAAAATTGGGGTTGAAGTATAACTGTGCGATGGCTATGCACTCATTTTTTCAAGTGTTATATAAATTTGTTATTATAATATAATTGATAGTGGTGGTTTAAATGAGAAAGATATAATGAGTGAATCACACCTCGAATCTTGCAATAGTTTCACAATAATACAAAGTTAATAAATGAGGTGTCGCAAAATATAATATTTTGGTTAAGAAGTTTGTGAATTCACAATCAGATAAAGTATCCTACATATCATTTCGAAAAAAAAAGAGTTGAGGTAAAGCACTATTTGGGCAAAATATTATTTTTGCGAATCAAGTATGCTTAGACGAAGAATATACAAGAGTGGACGAGGTACTGGAATCATTCCATGCTTCGAGGAGTCGTAAGGCCATAATAACCGTTAACGTTTAACAGCACAAAGGATTTTAAGATGAGCAAGTTTGAGTAATGAGAGTTAATCTAATGGAAGTCGAAAAGTTAACCAGTTGTTAAAAAATGGGTCACCATAATTCAGAAACATGGACCATCGTATGAGTCTTCAAATACCCAATGCAGAAAGTTTATTTGCAGATATTATCGAAAATTCTTATTATTTCATGTGTTCAATACGTGGCAATAAAAATAAGGTTACTTGAAGATGGTTTGAACGGAAAATTAAAACACATCGCACTAGAAAATGGTTTCATTAGAATAGATAATGAAGTAAGCTATCGATGAATTGTTTTGTAAGCCTACTGTAGCGGGTAATTGATGACTATTTATTTGTAGGACAAGTTAATTGATCGTTGAGAGAGAATAGATTTTTAACACATGCGGTATAACGATGCGACACACGTTTGTGTTTCTATCGAAATTGTGTAGGACGTTAAGCTATTTCGAGGTCAAAAAAGGTAAGGTAAATAATGAGTTGAATCGACGGCATATTATTGTTTTATTACGTGCTGTCGGTAGTTTCAAGATTGCTGTATTTGATAAGGCGCAGGTGTTGGATGGGTTTGCGGTGAGAAAGTCGAGGAAAAAGTTGGTTGATTATCGTTAAATAAATTGAAAACCGTAAAAAAGTTCAAGTTCGAGTTGCCTGAAGGTTTCAAGATTGTTAAAGTGTAAAGTCGTCAATCTTACATGGGCCTATGGTGGGTCGTTGATGATTATCTGTGTAATTGGGTCGATAATCTATAACATGTAGGGCACATAAAAGGAAAGTTTAATCGATGAAAGTTAGATAATGGAAGTTCATTGATCTCTTACGCTCGAGTTATAAAACTGTATCTAGTGAGTACATCCGTAATTACACGTCTACTCGTGAAGAATTGCCTAGTTAATCGAAAAGGGCTTTTAGATAATATTATCAAATATTATAGCCTGCTTGATGGAGTAAAACGAGTCGTATTTATAAAATAGTTTCTATTTCTATTCGTAAATAACGTTTGGTTATATGGACCGTTTATTTTGATAGTGGTGTAAGTCCATTTTCTCTTGTTTCGAGATAATTAGAGGTTTGCATATCTGTTAATTAAAAAATATAGGCAAATTATATGAAGTCTGGCAATGTTTTTATTGTTTTATCAATATTTAATTTGATTATATAGATTTGTTTTAGACAAATTAGACTACAATTATACATATTTATGGGCTGTAAATGGACTTACACCACTTTCAAAATTAGACATTTGTAATAATCGTTTAATTTCAATTTTGGAAAATCAAATATCTCCTAAAATATACTTTATTTTAATCCAATTTTGTTTACAAATACGCATGACATGACATAAAACTTAATTTTAGACGCTAATTACATTATCAAAATTACAAGATACTGACAGTATTTACTTATGCTCTGCATGTGGCAGTGTTTCGAAATATGCATGATGCACCGGTGGTATATAAGGTAATAACTGCTTGATGTCTTTATATTTTTCGTAAGTAATAGGCCTGGCATTTTGGTACAAAGGCGCCAGGGCGATTTTTTCAAATTTTAGCGGTCTTCCAGGACGCGTGGGTAATAAATTTATAGTTTTAAATTCGGCGTCCTTCATCGATGTTTTATATAAAATAGTATATGGTGCACTTTTGAGAAACCTCAACCAACATATTTGCAACCAATAGACCTGTTCGCCATTAGTGTTTTTTTATCTGTTTTTTAATCGCATTTTGAAGATTTTTCGTTGAAACGAAATTATCTCGTTTCATTTCATGTAAAATAAATTTGTCAAGTTTTCTACATTGTGTTATTACATCATAATAATCTTGTGGTGTGTACAGAATATTCTTTTTTCGCAATGCCATTTCTATGATGCCAAAATCTGCATCGTTCGGAAGGTATGAATGCCCCGAGAGTAAAAATTTGTGATCAATTATGTGAATGTTATTTTCCAATGACTGGACAACCTCAATGCCATTTGTAAATTTCGATTTTCTCCTGTACACATATCACCTGCAGAGCCACCTACCGGTGTCAATTGGACTTACACCACTTTCAAAATCAATGATTATACAATTTCATTTACCGACCGATTTTAAGCTGTACAAAACATGGAAATTTTTTAAGAAATTAAACATGGACTAATTATACATAAAAAATTTACATTAAATTAAGCATGAATTACGGGATATCTCATTTTTTTTCAAAAATGGACTTGCACCACTTTCAAAATAAATGGTCCATATAATATAAACAGTACTTATCATTTGATGAGTTTCCGAGAATTGTTTTGATTCAAAACAGCGATGAAATAAACCATGTTTCTACGACGTGTTATAAATAACAATAAGTACATTGTTTACGAAGTATAAAAGCCAAATTCACTGAAAAACTTAAGAGAGTTAAAGAGAAGTTTTACACTGAAGTATTTGGCAAAAGGAGACTAGTAACAATATTGAACCATTATTTTCTATAACTTTTGTGGTAATAAATTTTAATTTTTTATTAAAATTCAAATAAAAAGCTCCCATATACGCATTTTCAATATCAGCGTGAAGGTTATGACGAAATTAAGTGATGTCTGTTATTGATGGCCGAAGAGTAATTGATGAATCGTTATTCATACGATGGGTTATCAAGTGTCAACGCTGCTCGGAAATTTTATAAATAATTTATACTGCGAAAAATATTCATCCGAACAAAAATAATACACAATTCGTGGGAAATTATTAATACGAATTTGAATATGAAGTTCAATTGGAAAATTGGTGCACAGTCGGCTGTACGAAGGTCGTTGTACTTTACTATGGGATACAATGAGTCAATGGTTCATTGCTCATGCGATGATCATCACAGTTCAACTATGAAATTGTGAACTGAGATAAATGGTATTTTTTAAATAAAACAGCGTTTTTTGTAATAAAATACACTTATCATAATTCATATTAATATCACCTATCGTTAAATGCTGAATTTATGTTTCAATTTAAGAGAATAACCCGCTAGGGTCAAATTCGGATAGTCTTCAATATGTTAACGTTATTAACGAGGGTCAGCAAGAAAACCCTCCAATAATATTGCACGTGATAATAATACAATGATGTTAAAAATATATGGAGTATTTTTGTACGATAGTTCAGACAACTCATGAAAATTTTTGGCACCGTATGGTCAAGGTTAAAATTAATTCGAGTTGAGTGAAGCATGACAAATAGCAATTACTATTATAGAGTATTACAATGCGAAATTCATCGCTGTAATAATATTGTAATTGCTATCGAACAACCATTGGAATAATTTTCTTTTAATTTAAAAATTAAAAAAATATTATTATTATTATTATTTTTCTTTTAATCGGTATTGGATTATATTTTATATGTAAGGCACGTATATGTTACTTCTATCGACGTGAAATGTATAAAAGGTAACCATGTATCTGATACAAAAAAAAAGTGACGAATTTTTGTGATTCATCTCCATGATTAAGAACCATAAAAATTTCATAAGGAAAAGTATGAAATAATTTAAAGTGCAAAAAAATATTTCGTTCAAGTTGTTTACTATGAAGAAATTAAAAAAGTATATAAACAAAACAAATTTTGAAATTAATCATTGTTTACGACTTATTTTCGCAATCGTGTTGAAAATAACAATGACCTTAATAAAACTGGAGAACAATAAACTCGTTACCGTATTTAAGTATCATCCGTGTGGAGTGAAGTTAAGCGAAAAAAAATAAAATTACACACCACAAATACGAAAATAAACTATTTTTTTATGATGCAACTTAAGTATTATTCATAAAAAAAACTTCATTGAAACTCGTAATGGAATTTTTTGCGTAAATATTTACAATTGCACGATTATGCAACGGTCAATAACAGAGTTTAGCCTTGTTGGAAAAGTCGATTTTCATCAATCATTGAAGTTAAGCGATAAATAGCGTGATCAGTAGAAGGATACGATCACGCACTATTGATCTAAGACCACATATGTATTATATAAAGGTTAGATTTTAATATAAAATCCTTTACATTTCTTAGAAAACCTTCAAATTGCGTCGAAAACACCTCATTTTCCAAAGCATATGATTATGCAACAAAACATCACACACGTCAAGCTTAATTAAAAATTCAAAAACAACATCAACATTTCAATAACAAATACAACATCCAATCGAAAACAAAACCAACATTTCAGACACCCGATACTCCTTATACACACAAAAAACTGCACTCCTCGACCACAAAGACCCATATAATACACGTCAAAGAAGAAAATAAACAACCGAGAAACGACACGGATCACCTTTCTTATCGATCAATAGTAAGAAAACGCCGAAGAAATACGATCGGATGATGGATAAGCAGAAACGAGCCGATTCGCGAAAAATGGCGCGCGCTTTTGTTTTGGCGCCATTTGTTATTTCCAGGGCGAAAATGGCGTTAGAGTGTTCGACATTGACTCGTGCCCTTCGGATGTATTATATTATGTTTTTTTCGGCCTACTTGTTGAGAAGGTTACGTGCCCTTTTTTCCAATGACGAGGGAAAGCCGCGTTTGAAAGAATCTATACAAACATCGCCCTTGTGCGGCCATTGATGAGGCGAAAAAAATGCGTATTGTATATTTAAAAATAGAGGAGATATTGATTTTATTATGATTTGTGTGAGGGTTTTTATCATTTTGTAAGGTTGGATGGATTTTTTTTATTTTAAAGTAGTATACGGAAATATCGATAGGTTGCATAAATTAAATGAAAGTACAAAACTATTAATATTATATAATAGATTTATGTTCATTCAAAAGGGGATAGTGCTATTATGCAATAATATAGAATCAAAAAATGCAATTTCGAGTACAAGTAAAATATTTATTTTTGTTCATTCAAAGTTATATCCGATTGATGCTTGCGTGTACAAATACTATCTGTTTTCATAATGGCAAAGGTTTTGATTGACTTCAATCGTTTTTTTACCTATATTTTTATATGCTTCGAAATGACATTTTTAAATTTATACTCATCATATAAAATTAGATACTTTTACATAATAAAATCTGAAATTTTCATACAAAAACTTAACCCAATTCCTATTCATATAATTTACATTTCGCGGAACGCAATTAAAAATGCAAACGAACGCAATTACATTTCAGCACATCGACTCTGAAAATGTTCGAAAAACATATTAAAAAAAGTGTTTTCAAGTATGCACGTCTGAAAATCAATACCGAACAACGTTTATTAAAACGCTCGCGGTGTTGTATAATAACGTACAATCAAGAATTGCTGAAAAGAAATGAAGATAAGACACGCCCGAACAATTTGCCTTCAGCCATCGTCCATGAAAAGAGTTACGGCGCGATAGTGTCAATTTTATGCAAGGCGTTATTTTTCAGCACGATCGCCCACAAATTACAATTAAATAAAACACAAGGTTCGCGGGAAAATTTCAGGCAATTTCGCCCACTCGTTATGCAGCCTTCACGTTTCAAAATATGATCGATAGGAATTTTCATTACTGAAAACACATTCTGGCGCACATATGTGGCACGAGAGACATCTATGATCGCATATAAATATTAATTTTAATTATTATGTTATATTTGAATATTTTATTAAATGTTGATGCATGTTTAATTTTTATTAAGTCACAAAACTAATTTTAAAATTCGCTTACACAGATTACGCATACATTATAGACTTCAAAGGGTTAAAACTCTAGGTTGAAAATTACAAATTCAGCACATACCTTTGCACGGCGTTTCGAAGCGACTCTTCTTTAAATAAGTTACCACAAGATTCGAAACAGGTATAAATAAATAATTCGAACGTTCACCATTCGGCCGCACGCACCGTATACGAAGCTCGCTGAAAATTCGTACTTTTTCAGACATTTTCAACCTGTATATCGTATATCAAATCCGACAGAAAACTTTCAAATTCTTTCATATATTCATAAACGACTAGATTTCTGATACAAATTTCGATTTTACATTAAAAAACGATAGAACATTAACGATATTTGATTGAAAGTACAGTTTAATAATGTTGAATTGCATACTTTAGACAAGTGCATGTGTTTTATAGACCAATATCGATTTCGAGCCGGTAATTATGCATACATACCGTGCAAAGTGCATGTCTATCTGTTGCTTCGTGAATTTTTCATTTGCATCGACAAGGTCGTAGTTTAATTTCGTTTCGTTTATGTGGTCGTTCAATATGTCGGGTTAAATATAAGTAGAATGTGTGAATGTTGTATTATGTTTCGATATTTGCGATTGCAATTTGTGAGAAGAATGTTTTGTGAAAGATAAAGATGATGCTTTACTTTGAAATCGATGTTATTATGTAAAGGTTGTTTTATTCTATGGAAAGACTTGAAAATGTTTGCATCAATAGAAAAATTATGATTGTAATTTTATTTTTTAACAGTTAAATAATAAAATATATTTTCTAAAAATAATTATCGTGTTCAAGAAAATTTTATGAAAAATATGAAACTATAATGTTAACGCCATCTACGAATCGTATTTTGAATTTTCTAATGAAAACGCTGAGATATTATGAAAATTAAGTCTTTTGTCATTGAGCAAATGACTGAAGAACAAATAATGGAAAATCTTTTCAATACAATACCTAACAATGAATATTCGATTTCGAACAAAATACCTCGAGACAAATAGTTCTCGAATTCGACCCTTTGTTATTCGATAACAATCTTTCGCAAAAGAAAGTTACAACAAAATAATATGAAAATGTATTCGAAAACAGTTTTTTATATATAAAAAAGAATTTGTATAAAAATGGATTTTCTGAATTTCATTAGGTAATGGAATTTGCGTATATGGTTTTCATTGTAACACATGTTTCCCTGAAGAAATAGGATTATTAAAAGAGAAAAACCATGTAGGCCGATACAGATCTAAGTAAGTGAATTATAATCGACATATGAATCCGACATGCATACATAGAATAAGTGAAATAATTTACATAGAAAACAAAATATCTGAAAAAAAATGAAAACTAATATCTTTGACATTTGAAATAAAGTATGTGAATTTGTAAAAAGTGACCTTCGTTTTTCCATAGGGGTGATAAAAAATATATATTATGGATCGATACACGGAAATTACTAAAGTTTTATGTATAATACAATGTCAGATTAATTACATAATGATTATACATCAAATTTACTAATTAACAAGGTCAACTATACTACCTACATATAACGAATACGATTTAACTACCATAAAACATTATTTATTTATTTATTTATACAAATATCTACAAATCAAAAATACCAACAATATACAAATAACAATCAAATCATTTTACCGACTAGCAATTGTCTTTTGAAATGTCGCTTTCTCTTAGCCGTCCTCACCAACAGCTCCATATTGGACGGAAAGTATCACAGAAACTTTCCCATACATTTCCGCATCTTTCGGCAAAAACAGACCAATGAAACACAAAATAGACGAAAACAGTCGACCATGGCGGAAAGGTCGAGGACTCGTTATACGAAATCGAATTCTGGACACAGATTCGCGTGCGAAAACCGACAAATAATAAATTTCGAGTGCACCATTACGAAACTGGTCACGTCTGACCGAAAGGCCACAATTGAATTAAAATTTTCAGCAAGGCGAAGGTGAGTTATATATGCTAGTTATCGACTTTGGAAGACTTAGAAATTCCTCATGATGTGTAATGGTGCAAAATGAAAACAATGATATAACTGTTCGAAAATAAATCGTATTTTTGTATGAAATTTTTTGATGCGTTCAATGGTTGAAAATGGCTACTTTAAAAAAAAATCAAAAAATTATACCTCAATACGATAAAAATACATCCATTTTAATAAGACATTTCAGTTATTTAAAAAATTAAACTTTATGAGTAGATAATGTCAAAGTCTTCTTCAACTCTCTGTAGACGAAAATCCAATCGATCAAATGCACAAAGTATAAAAGCAGACATGTGACTCCGTAAGTGAATATCAAGATCTGAACTAGCATTTCTGATCTATAGATCGCGATTTATAATATAATCGATAAAGAAAACTATTGAAAGATGTATGAAATAGACATTTTTCAGCGTGTCCGTTTCAGGTAAAGACTAAGGCCATACTGAAAAAAGAAACCATACGCGAACTAATGCGACAGACTTAATATAATTTGCCTGTCACACGGGGATCGAGTGATTTTCCGTTTTGTTTTATTTTTTACAGATTTCAGCACTTTTTAATTATTTCATGTTAGCCGGATTTGCGCTTAATTGACCTTCGGTAAATTATAATTCGAATAGAAACATATTGTGATTTATATACTTAAACGAAAATATTCCACATTTTCAATTTAACATTTCGAATTTCCAGAATTCTTTTCGGAATATATACCGATTTGATTTCAGCGAAAAAATTCTTAACTTCAATACGATGAATATGCAATTTCAGTCTTATTCAAATTTCATACATCGAAATCGAATTTGTAATATATGTTCGATACAAAAATTTCGATTCACGAACTTTTCGTCAAACTCACATGACATCCAACGATCGGTACTACGATTTTCCGGAAAAACCTCAGTTTCCATTTTCGGAATACGTCCACTGGGGTAACCATGCGTAATAATAAGATTGCGGAATCAGATTTGACCGAAGATTGATTGCGTGCTAATAAATTAAAAGGGATTTCGCACGAATACACACACACAACAAAAATATTATAGGAATATTAATATCGTACGTTCGAAATAATGTTTCGAAACGCTAGAGCCTCGTAAACAATAATGTTCATTGCGGAGAAAACGACCCGCGATAAAGTCCCATATTAATCGCGGGTATGAAAAACTGAATTATTATATGTTTGATTTGTAGTTTGGACCTTTGTGTGTCGATTTTATGACTTGATCACTATTCGATATCGTTTTGTTCAGGGGGATTTGATATTTGGTTATGAGTTTAAAGGTCGTTCGAAATATTAATTTGGATTTTGATGATATGATAATATTTAGATTGAATTGGTAAATCTTTTTTTTTATATATAATTATTATGTTTGTAATATATCGTTTTGATTTATGTATTGATGTTTCTGAAAAGGATAAAATGTTTTGGAAAACCCATTGATTTTTATTATGGATACTATGAACGGTCACTATACTGAGAAATCGGTCAGATGATATCATCTGAATGATCTGAAATTTTTAAATGGAATCAATGGAATGAAAATGATAGCATATCATCATCATCGACTCGTATAGCGTCATCATAATTAGTAACATTAGAATATTAGTCATTATAAAGAGAAAGTAACTCTAAAGTTTAAAGACTCGGTGTTTCCCAACTTTATTTGTGCCATGCATACTTCAATGTTTCAAAATCTCCACGCACCTCCCCTATCAAAATTTTAAAGTTATTTAGAAAATTCTAAAAAAACAATTAGCCATTTTACCCAAATCTTCCATAATAACAAGTACAACTAAATTAGTCACCACTCACTTATTTAGCCATTAGGATTGCTTAAATTTTCACCTGAAACATTTTTTTTTCATACAAATATTTACACAGCGTTGCACTATTTTTTAGGAAAACCAGAGAAATCAAAATATTTTTAAAAATATGTTTTTTAACAACAACAAAAATTAAACCAATATTAATGATTTGAGCATTGCCAAAATCATTCAAATTCCCCCCCCCCCCCCCTGTGGAGCATAGACCCCACTTTGGGAAAACACTTGTCTAAAGAAAATATTACTAATCCCATTTATTATAATTTGCTTATGTGAATGGAAAATTGACTAAACCGATCTAATTGTAAATACTGAACCTTTTAGCCTTGTATGTAACTGTCAGTTAAAAAAACTGATTATTTTTATTGTAACTTAATCTGACAATGAGTGAATAACACATTGACTAAAATAATACAAATTTTCTATTATCATATCTGTATACATTTTAAATTACTTCAAAATCGGAATTTCGCTAACCAAATTCAACAGCGAAGGATTAGCAATGGCCGTTTTGGGCCGTCGTCGACTTGAACGACGGAATTTGCGTATTTTGGCACTGAAATCCTGAAAACGCCCACGATGACTAGTCACAGTCGCATTCATTGTGGGGCATTACTAATGCGACATGTGTTCGAAATATTAAAAGTGCATCGTCTCAAGTTCGGGTCCATTGTACAATAATAACACACAGTTCGGATGCCAAGTGTGAGATGGGAAAGAATGTCCGAATGTTTGTGTTTTAGGGAATCTTCAACGGGAGATCAAACGTCGAGTGTCGATTGACGGTTTTACGACTTTTTTTGAACTCGAAGTGTTTTCGTTTATTGATCTTGGAAATATTGCGAAAGTTTTAGTTAAATCTGTGAAATTTTTCGATAAAAATAATTCGTATTCTAATTGATGTTTTGAGACGCGTTTCTAAGAAATTTTTATTGACAATTTTATATTCAACACACTGAAAAAAAAATCATTCAATTTATTATAATACATGCACCTTATTCTGTCATTATAACTGAGACAGTTCAGATGATTTTCAATATTATACAAAACAATACAACTAGGCCGACCCAATTTGATCATATCAAAACTATTGACAGCCATATACATTTTTTTTTAAATCAACTACAAAATACTAAAAACATAACATACATCTAAACACCATATCAATGCAACTACCACCACCATTAAGAGTAAATTTCCACAGCGAGCATATACATAATATAGGGTCTTTCAATAGGCACGCTCGATTTTAAAACGTACAATAAAATTTGACGATTTACACACGTTGCTCAACACGGTAATTTGTCATACACTACTAAACAATTGACAACAAATTTGACATATGTTACATCACTTCAACAACACGGCTGCTATAACCTAACAAACTTTGAGCGTCCCTATTTCAGCCACAACATACTCGCAATATTCGAGGTCACTATCGAAAGACCCTATATCCTTTACAACTCCGGTGTCGAGTGTGACTCGACATTTTTTTTTCAAATTTTTAAAATTTTTTTTTCAACTTATTATTAATATTACATAATTTCCATTTTCGAAAAGCGTAAAAAGTATATAATTTGAAAAAAGTTTCGCTAGTTTCGAACCCCTGGCGCGCATAGACACGATTCCCTTCGCAGATTAAAAATCGTAAAATATTCATCATCTTCCGACGTCCATTCTATTCAATGATAATCTGAAGATAAATGATACTAAAATACAATTTCAATCCCGATAATTATATTTTGATAAATAAAACTCCTGAAAAATTTCCTCGTAACGTTTATGAGGGATTTTAAAATGACAAGTTTTTATTGTATATAATCGGATGGAAATGTATTTTTATTATTTATTTTATAATTAAAATGATTATATTTTGTTTGAAATAATAATTTAAAATCTTATTCTTGTTGAATAAATTAAAAAAAAAATTTGAAATAGTCTAAATACGTTTTTTTTCGATTCCTTTCCCTTACGGTGCTAAAAACAGTATGCGTTCCGACGGTATGTATTTTCGATATCATATGAAAAAGTGATCTAAAACACTATCCCATTTTTTATACAATATGATCAATTTTTCATACGATATATCTTTAGATCACTTTTTCACATGATATCGAAAATACATACCGTCCGAACGCATACTGTTTTTAGCACCGTAAGGGAAAGGTTAAGCCCGCGAGAATCAAATTTGAAAAACATCCGAAACTAAACAAGAGTTGGCGGCACCCCAAGCTCAAAGAAGCCCGAGTGCCAAGGGACATATGGCCATGTTTACGCTCACCATGGAGCCTCACCCTAACTACAAAAAATACTCACTCTTTCTAACGCTGTTCTCCTCCTGGTTAATGGGCAACGGCGGCGGGGCATCCAAAGTCTTGAGCCTCCTCAGCTCGAGCTCGGCCCGCCTGGGGGGCCTGACGGGGGGCGGAGTCCCCGGCATGTCAGCGGGGCCCCCGCGTCATCTCGCGCCCCCAACACCGCATCGAGTGAACTTCAACACTGTGGTGGTTGTTAAGAGAACATAAGAGATGGATTCTCATGTCAACGGCGAAGGCACCTGTTGGATGGAAAAGTGATTTTTTTTTTTGGTGATGTGAAGTTTATTGTTTCGATTTTTTTTGGGATCGATTTTATTAGGGAAAATCAATAAAGGAATAGTATTGATCTTCATCGGTAGTTGATTCAATGATTGAAATGTATTTTTAATTGAAATAATTGATGTGTGATTGATGCAAACATAAATAAATTAGAAACAAATCAATCAAATTGATATATTTATTTCAATCGAGTAATTCCGATTTCATTACTACAGCACTTATGTGTATGGAATTAAAAATAACTTATATTATTTTAATAGATCGATGAAAACACGAAATCGATTGAGTAAATTGATATGTCCTTTGGGACAGTATTGACGAAAACATTGAAAGGAAAATTCTAATTTCTTTCAAGAAAATGAAGGTGAAAGTTCGACCCATGTAAAAGGTTCTACCTTCTACTTAAGGCATGTATATACTTAAACAATAAGTACTAGTCATCAAACATACATTTTCAATTTGAGCAAATGAGAATTTCCTATTTGTTCCGCAAAACAAAAACAAAGTACATCACACTATTTTAGAAATAATTACGCTTACGTGTGCGACAATTGTTATTCGATAATCACGAACATATTTTGCATTTTCATTTCAGACAAACAACAGGAAAACAATTCCGTGTAAATCCTGTTGAATATTAATACTAAAAGCCTAGTTTTTACCACCTGTTACATTAACTCGATTCTAGGTCAATGTTACTATAGAAATTTGTTGAAACTAAAGTTAAGTTACAATTTGTTAAGAACTGCAGTAAGTTAGAATACAATTTTTCTACTTAAATAGATGACTTAAAATATGTTGAAATTTATATTAGAAAAGTTTTCATTATGGAATAAAAAAATTTCATCGTTCAAAAACAAGAAAATATTTTTTTTAAAGTAACATCAATACAATTTCAATAATTAAAAAAATTGATAAACATCACTCATTATTTATTCAAATCGAATTCAACGAGGCACAAAAACCACTACGAAAAACAAATACTAAAAAAAACCACAAAACTGAAAAACACAAATTTCCCGCATAAAGCAAATAGCACAGACAACTCGCGTTTTCATCAGGACGACGACCTTTATTTACATATTATTATGAGGAACGGTAAAACATGTCGAAACGACAAAGGTCACCGGGTCACAGAGGACACGAGGGGTGAGTTGGCCATAACAATGGGTACACGTGGCATGTGTGCGACCTCTTTGAATGCGAAAGTGTTACGCGCCTTTTTCGTGGACGTGCGTGCGTTTCGGGTTTTTCGGTATCGTTCAATTTTGGATTTGTGCGTGTTTCGAGAGATTTGGAATGGATAAATTTGAGTTTTCAGATCTGATGATTCGATTTTGTTGATGATAAAAATGTGTTTGAATTGAATTGGTGTTTGTGGGTGAGAATTTTATGAATTTAAAAAAAAATGTCCAATTATGTAAATTTTGACAATAAAATCTGTAAGTCAATATTTAACGATATTATACAAATACCCGCATAATTGTTTTTCAATATGATAAACAGTTTTGTATTAGATATTCCGTTCATGAATATTAAATTTTCAATACATATTACATGAATTTAAGTATTTCATATTTATTATACAGAGTGAAGGGTTTATTATAAAATCTGAAGGGTTTGGAAAAATTATAACTTGTTCTTTTTTCAGTTTTTTTTACAGATTAAAAAACCCTTGGGGATTAAAATGATATGTCCAGAAACGAGTAAAACTCATTGGATTTTTTCTTTTTTTTTAAATTCATTATTGAAACCCAAAAAATATCGGGAATATTTTAATATACAAAATTAATTAACGAGTGACTAGGTCCATTTTCATTTAAAAAAGTACACGAAAAAAATAAAACTGCTGATTTTGGGGTACTGAAAATGTCCAAAAAACATATCAAAAACAAACTATTTGGTGCGATGTTTTCTCTGACTTTCAATAATTGATCTTTTACTGTTAATAGAAAAGTCTAAAGAGTGTTGATTATTGCTGGACATCATATGTATCCATTTTAATCTCCAAAAAATCTCTATAACCTACAAAAAAAGTATGAAAATTAACAAGTTATGACATTTTCAAACCTTTCAGTCTTTCAGTGATCACCCTATAAATAGAAAAATATGTATATATTATCAAAATATAATATTACACTAACTAAATTTTATACTGTTCAAAACAAGATTAAGTATTAAAGCGATCGTAATATCTTCATGTAATGTAATAAATATGTACAGCTGTTAGAAATGACTTAATGAATTTTCATGTGTTATCGTTATCGAATACTAAATGGTATTCAAATTCAATAGCAATTGTCTAAATAGGTCGACAATTGATTATGCAAACGTTTATTATTCAACGTGTCGAAATTTAAACAATTTTAAATGCACCAGTTGAAATTCATAAACATCAATTGAATAGAACAATCGGCCATTATACTATATTTTCAAAACGAGCTTAAGTATTTTTATAATAAGAAAATTTTGTTATTTTAAGTTTAATAAAAGTGTTTTACTAGTGAAAAAAATTTATATAATAAAAGAACCGAACGTTCAGTTTAATTAGGATTAATTAGTTGAAAATTCTTGATATTTTTTAAGAAAATATTTCACATTATTTTAAACGTGTCATTTTTCATGATAGTGATACGTTCACCATTTTCGAATTAATTTTCATAAAACATTTTTTTTTAAATCAACAGAATATTTAATCATTGCATAACGAAGATAATAGAATCGTCGAAACTGTTACTTTAGCGCAAGACAAATATAATTTCGCAAAATGAAATTGAAAATAGAACAGAATCATCACGTTTATATCGCACACATAAATCCAGGCAAATATTTACTAGAGAGATTCAACGAAATCCTCGAAAACTAGTACATTTTAAAATTCGGCAAATAAATAAAAAAAATTATCATTCCGGCGCGATTCGTATCGGAAAATGGAATTATCGCGGAAATTGAAAGTACCATCTGACGGGAAAGCGATATCGATTTTCCGGACGGAACATTAATTCGCTTATTGTGTTTGCATTTGTGGAACTATGTGAAAAATTGATTCGGAAATAGACATTGACGGCTAAATGAAGAAAACACAAGTCGTATCGATGCCAATCAATCATTTGCCAACGGTGTTTACACATTTAATGACGAAGCGTCTTCCATTTTGAATTTACAAGAAATTTCTTCATAGAGAATTTTCCATTATGTATGTACATATGAAAATGGCAGCAAGTTATTCGAAATATTTTACGGTTTTTGTATATTATTTTTTTTATTTAATTTTATCATATAATATTTTTAAATAGAAAATTGAATTATGTATGTAATATTTCAAATTGGTCAGTATTATGATCATTTGCTAATGGTCAGTATTATGTGGTCAGTTATTAGATTAAACGATCAGTAAGTTATATAAAACGATCGAATTTAAATTAATTGGTCAATGATTTGAAAGAATCGAAAATTTGAAGCTGACATAATCATATAGAAACTAATATTTTAACATCTTAAAAAATATAATTTAATATTTTTATCTAGCAACGTCATCAATCGAAAGCTCATTTATATTTTATTAATGACTGTGTTTAAAAATGACTGACAATTAAAAAAAATTCACTAATTATTCACATTTTAAAAAATAGAAACTAATTATTTAATGAAGAAATAGTATCCAGAAAAGCTCGTCATACATCGTCAAATGAAAGCACATAATTTTTCAGTGATCATCAATTGGGTTACAAACTGACCATTTTCAAAAAAGTTACAAATCATTTATATTATTTAAATATAACAACTAATTATTTAGTGAGTAACTAAATGCATAAATGGTCTGTTTTTTTTTTAAACTCATCATGCTGAACGTAACATATAGAATGATAAACTTCCATCGATACCGACCATTTATATATTCAGTTAATGTCAAAATAATTCGATACAAAATTTAAATAATTAAATTTTCATATTATAAATACATTCAAAAACCCATCATCGACAAAAAAAACCTACAAATCACCACAACAAAAAAAATATTTGTTTACCCCAAAACACAAACATCACGAACCCATCAAAACACGCACCGAAAAAAACACACCTAACGCCACATTTTCCACCAAAACCTCCACTCGAACCCCCAAAACCGAACTCCTCGAAACCCAAAAACCCCCCCTACGCCGGAAAAACTTCAAAAAACCTCGGAAAAGCGCCGGAAAAGCGACACGCGGCACGTTCGGCGAGTGTCGCCCGAGCCGCACTGAAACCGAAGCGTCCATTGACGGTGACCGGGTTCCAATTTTAGCCAGCACGTGCGTCTCACTATTTCCGAATCGGATGCATAGTCTGATTCGCTTATTTCGATCTTCAATAAGAGAAGAGTGAGCGTGGAAGACGGCGGTGAATGGGTTAAGTGCGCGGAGAATGCGCGTCCGTCGCGGCAGACGTTGGAATGTTAAAAGGAAATTGATGGATTTGGTGGATTAGTTTAAGGATTGTTCGTTCGATTGATGCGTTCTTTTGATTGATAAATTATTTTTTTATTGATGTATTGGTCGGATATACAGGGTCTTCCCCGGGACTTCGATAACTTCTAATCGGATTTAAAGTGACTTAGAGTCATGATAGAGAAGTGAGAGTGATACCATTCCGAATGAAATCGGCTACAATTTATTTTTCATTATTTACCCCCCCCCCTCAAATTTTACCTCTCCCCCCCCCTCTTCCATCGTCGAATAGCGTACTTCCGTTCACTAACTCGTACAGTTCAAATAATTTTTTTTTACCCATTCGACGATGGAAGAGGGGGGGGAGAGGTAAAATTTGAGGGGAGGAAAAAAAATGAAAAATAAATTATAGCCGATTTCATTCGGAATGGTATCACTCTCACTTCAATATCATGACTCTAAAACCGATCTTTCAATTGTCGGTTAAGAGTTATTCTCGGAATAAGCCTTTTAGTTTTATGGTTATTCGCGGCCGGTCACGGATAAAGTCACGTATAAAGTCACGGATAAAGTCACGGACAACTAGCTTATAGTTGTCCGTGACTTTATACGTGACTTTATCCGTGACCGGCCGCGAATAACCATAAAAACTAAAAGGCTTATTCCGAGAATAACTCTTAACCGACGATTGAAAGATCGGCCCTAAGTCACTTTTAAATCCGATTAGAAGTTATCAAAGTCCCGGGGAAGACCCTGTATTATATTTTTATATATGATTAACTCCACTTTTTGAAAAATCTTAAATTTAAGTGTCAAAGCAATTGGTATAGTCATAACTTTTTGTTTAAAATAACTTTCTTGAATAATAAAGATTAACGTCATTAAACGACAAATTTTATTTTGGCCATTGAATAATAAATTATTTATTTCAGGGTCATTTTAATTAATTCCATACTCTAGTGTAAATTATTGTAATAATGCAACTCAAATGCACTACATATGTATTTATGCATTCTACAATATTTATTTGAATTCATATTGTATGGGAATTTAAAAAAAACAATGTACATTGTTTCATGATATTTCTCAACTTTTTGTTTTATGGAGTTAATCAATGTGTGTAATGAAGGCTCATATAGCTTTTAAGCTGCGAATTTAACCTCAACAAATCAAATTAAACCTTTTACAAATCTAATTCAAGAATCGCAAATAGATTTTTTTATTTTTCAATATTTATATAATTTCATGAAAAATATAAAAGAAACCTTATGTACATGTCCAATTTTGATTGAGATTGATTTAATAAAAAAATGTAATTAATTACGTAAAAGATCTGTAAAAGGTTTAATTTGTAGTTTAAAAGGTTGAATTTGATTTGAAATAGGTTGGATCTGATTTTTATATGGTTAAATTTTGAGCGTAAAGGCTCAGTAGTACTAGTTCATATGTATGTATAAGGTCAGTTACTAAATTGGTCAGCGATTTATGAAAAACGGTCAAATTCTAAATGAAATATAGTGAAATCCCAATTTTACGTTCCTGGAATTTACGTTTTCCCGTAATTTACGTTTAATTTTTAATGTCCCGAAAACTTGAATCTTTATATTTAAAACCCTGTAATCTGCATTTTCCCTCTAATATTTTTTTTTCTGATCCTTCAAAAATGTGAAAACGCGGTTACACTGTAAATAGTAACTCGAAAAAATTGTCAATTTTATTTTGACAACTCGTAAATATTAAGAATTGCCATAGATCATAACACTGAAATAAGATTTGTGATGTCCTACAAAATGCATTTGATTCTTTCAACACGCAACACTGTCAACTGATAACTCGATGATAAATTTTAACGACAATATAAATATTGTTATCAACTTACCATTTGTATGACCGAATTTCACAAACATAAACATAAGAAAACTCTCATTTAGAAGACAACAGTTTGAAAAACGCTCATCAATTGTAATACGAACGTCAAATAATTTTCTTGGCCTTCGAACAGATGCAGCGTTAGATTGATGTTAATGCATTATGCTCATATGACTGCAATTTTCCGAAAGATATATATAAATTTTCATCACGATATTATTACAGTTATATGAATCAAACTGGATCATGGTTTCAAAGATGAGGCAATACGTGCAGTTTAAAACTTGGCTCAAACTGAAATAACTCGTTTTATAAGATAATTTATGAAAACGTCATTCGAAACTAGGTTGATTGAAAAGTCAAAATGCTTTTGAAATTTCATATTTTCAATACTCAATTATATTTTATGGAAATTTCCATTCTCAAATCTTCAAAAAATGATTGAACAAAAAACAAGTAATTATACAATTACTAATTATTATACAAAAAAAATCGAAATATATTATATGAAATAATGTAAATCTTATATAAAAAAATAATACAATAAGTACCTTAAAACACGAATATTGAAAGAACGCGGATACGTTAAAACAGTAAAACACACGCCGAACGACTGACAAGAAAAAAAAACGAGGAAAAATTGTTTAAACATCTACCGTGGATGATATCGTCATCACGTAAGTATGTAAATGATTATGTACACCGACAAAAACTAGTTTCAACGATAGAATCATCGAAAATCTCTAAACACAGGACGCCATCTAATTTTCATTTAAAAAAATTGAAATCATAAATCAACCGTAGACGAAACATTTTCATAATATAATTAAATGTTTTAAAATAAGTATGAAACACTGCAGAAGATGAAATAAGTTTATTTGTACGAGAAAATCAGAGCACGCATTTCAAACAACGTTTATCTTCGAAGATAAGCAATGTGGACAGAATGATTCAAAAGTGAATTTCAAAAATAGCATTCGGAAAAGTTACCGTCATTAGAGAGGCCACTTTCGAAAATTTCCGCGACTCAAAATCGAAAATTAATGGACGACAATCAAGTTGAAATCAAACAATGCTCCGTCATTAAACTTCGCGCGAAAGTTTCCCGAAAACTATCCGATCGAGCTAATCGTGATTAAAACTTTCCACGTTTATTTTAGTTTAAACCACTCGAAATAGGATATAACGATCCGAATTAGTAAATAGCGTCGTTAAAATAATAGGCTGTATTATTCAAATGTTAAAATTAAAACTTACATCAGTTAAAAAGTCCATAAGAAAAACGAAACGCATGGCGAAGGCAACTTCGGTATTAATTAGCGTTATTAACTATTATGCGAATTTCGGGGGTGCGCGTCCCGGAAAGTTGCGGAGTCGCTGGTTGGTCCCGAAATTATTAAATAATTGTATAGTTAAAATATTTAATATAAACAATTTGGAAAGGCTGCGTGCGCGATTGCGATCCGCGCCGCACTGAACCGCCCGGGAAAACTCGGGACGAATTTTCCCGCGCGGCGCCTGCGCGGGAAAATTTTCGTTTGAATTCGAGGAAAAGCGGGCAGTTTCGATATGCTGAAATTTCATGAGAATGCTGATAATTATAAATATATAATAGTTTATAATCATTTTCTTATTCAAAAGTTTGTAATTTTGAGACGCTTTTGATTTTTTTAATGAAAAATCAAATATTTCATATATGATTTCATATAATAAAAAAATGATAATAATACGAACAAAACAAATATTATAATTATTGACAGTAGAAAACGTAAAGGACGGAAATAATTTTTCGTGTTAAAAGAACTGCATATTAAATGTTGTAGTATACGTACATGGTATTTTATCAGAACTATTGAATTGTTTCTGGTTAACCAATTTTTTACATGAAGCGTTTTGTAGTTCAATGATTTCCGTCGTTTCAAACATCTTCAAATTCGATCGAAATTTTTTTTTAAATAAACATAAATAATTTTTTTTTGAATACACAGAATGATCAGAATTTGCAGGCTCTGATTTCTGAATAGAAATTTTCCCGGAAAACTCCTATTAAAATAATGGAAAATTGCCCACCAAGCTCAAAAAACGTATGTAAAATCATAATATTATACACAACTTTACAATCGATCGTAAAATAAGTGCTAAAACTTTATATGTTTCGGTATAAACTAAATGTATTATTTTTATCGCTTTTCCTAGAAAAAAATCATTATAATGAACTATGAATATGCATTGTTCACGATTTGTACATAGATAATATCGAATAAGCAGAAATACGAATCTATTGATAGATTGTATTCATTAAAAATGAATCATGGCTTATCTTTTGAGCCAGTATTAAAACATGTTGTCGGTCATTCACAATCAATTGTATAAATATAGATCGATATTGAAAAATATCATTCCGATAATAAATGAATAATTTATTGTAATAAAAAAGATAAATATATACTACTTTAAATCTATAAATAAGATATAAATTGCTTACAAATTTATGGATCGAATCGAAACTGACAATTATACAGACAAACCCGTCACTTATGGAATAGTTCAGAAAAATCTGATACTGAAAAAACAACGAAGAGTCGAACAATGAAAATAACGGTACGAAATGAAAAGCTAGTTCGTGTCACGCGAAGTTTCTCCGTTACTTTGGCCTGAAATTTTTAATCACGCAGAAAAAATAAAAGCAACCGCTGAAATAATACGCATAAATATAAATAATATATTCGGAGGTACAGTGAAGCCTTGTTCATATAAAACCGTTTTTTTATACGGGTTTTCAAAGAAAATTACAGATTGAATCAATTAAAAGATTTCAATCATTAAATGTTCAATTTTTATTGAAGTCGATTATCCAATGAAAAAAATACATAAATTATATGAAAAAATTTAACTTGATTATTTAAAAATAATCTTTTAAATGAAAATCATTGATGTTTTTCAATTCATAAAATTTTAATATATTTAAAAAACTTTTAACATTTCAACGATCGGTCAACACTTTATGTTAGTTTCATTAAGCATACCAGTTTCTATCAATCATCGAAGTTAAGCGACATATAGGGCGACCTGTTAATATATGCCTTTATAAATTATTGACCTAACGATAAGACCAATATATAAAGAATACTTTTAATTTTAAACCTTCTGGAAGACATTTTTTTTAACTATATAATATAACAAATCAAAAATCTTCGACGCTATCATGAAAAATTGATTCAGAAACTAACTTTAACATAGACCGCATATAACGAAAATTCCAAAAATCAAATCTATACATTTTCACAACATTTTCTCAAACTCACAAACGATAAATTACTGAAAATCGAGGTCATACTATACTCGAATGACTGAGAATTCACGCAATGTTGACGGACGCACCCCTGCCGCGGCGAATCGGTTAATGGACGGAAAATCATTCGGGGAAAATTGCCACGAAGTCGAATCGACTTTTTAATTAACGAAAACCCGAAACGGTCAGTGGACATGGCCGATTATGGGCTGTATAATTAATCGGATATCACATTCTTGGAAAATTCCGTGATTGATGCACGTCGAAAGTTGGAACAATACGTTTTTCGAAAAGTTTCTCGATGGAGTCGATAGATTTTATTTTCATTGAGACGATGTTATATGTTCTACGCAACGTTTGTGAAATATGTTGGTGTGTTGTCCCTTTTTGTTAGTGTTATTGAAAAATTAAATGTTTAATATCATCTGTCACATTCTAAAGTTGACGTGTCTTGAGGTGTCTTTGGGAAAGACTTGTATTACTGATACCAGATTGTTGCGATTTGGTTAAAAAAGGTTTTGAGGACTACAGTCGTAAGGCTCAGCTTTTTAAATCATAAAAAACGCATTCTAGAAGATGAAAGTCAGGAAATCACCAATTAAAAAAATCATTTTGTTACTGATGTTAAATATTACTTAAATGTCATATAAATTTCATAAGAAACAGACGACTTGAAAAATGCGATTATACAAACCTTGCGTAACATACATGTAAACAAATACATACTAAAAGAAAAGTTTATAGAGATTTCCTTACAAATATAATTTTTTATTTAAAAATCTAAGTGATTGTCGTAATTATCTCATATCCGAGATATAAAAGTAGATAAAGAATAAGAGAAAATAAAACAAAATTGACGTAATTACTACATACATTTATATTGATATTTTCAATGGATATAATTTCGTGATGATATGAGAATTATTTTTGGTTTTAACGAATGGAGTATATAAATAATAACCGGAAGACATGATAAAGTAACGTCGAAATATTAATAGAATTTCTAAACATGACGTAAAAATATATTATCCACGCCTCCATTTACGTCAATATAGAAAAAGAAAATGTTTTGATGGTCAGTCTCGATAACAACGGTATTTTTGGCATTCGCAGATTTTCAGGCATTTATAATTATTATATAAAAACAACTGAAAGATAAACCTTTAATATATTAAGCCAATCCAGCTATATAAAGTATTAGTCTGAATATCTAAATTTGGATATCTAATTTTAAAATATATGTCCGGGAAAATTTCAAATATTATTTCTGTATTGAAAATTTTAGTTAAGTTTTATGATTTAAGTTGAAATTTGTCGACCCGCATAGAAAGTGTTGAAAGAAAAGCACGCAGAGTATTTTGTTCTGCTACAATTTTAAAGTATTCAAATTTCCAAAAAACAAAAAGATAATTTGACACGAAAACACAATATACGCAAAATTTGAATATGGCAGCCGAACCTTGTTTTAGAATAAATTTTGGAAACTGTATGAATATTTCACATTCAAAATATTTTTCGTATGAATTATAAATCAATTTTTATGACATAAGATAATCCCGCGTATATATGCGATTTATTACATATCCATAAATTATATTTTAATTTAATTGATAACAATAATCATCATTAATCATACCTATAATGTTAAAATTAACAAATATGATTTTTTTCTTCAATAATCCGTTAAATTTTGTCACAACTAATTTATGTCTCCATACAAAAATGTCAATTAAGACAACTCCCAAGACGGCCATCAGGAAAAGGTTAACCCATTGTCGACCGATTGAAATCAATTTAAAATTTAACAAGCAACCATCGCCTGTCGATATAAATCACTTTATCGTCTCCATTAATCGCAGAGAAAACTAAAGCAAATATTTACCGTAGTTTTTTCACAATAATAAAAATCCAAGATGAGAATTTTTCGACCGAAAGGTTGAAAACAGCGCAACGATGAGGCAAAAGTTCAACCTGGGCCATTGTCGAGTTGGTGAAATGTCAATATTTTCAAAAGGCGCATCTGAGCAACAAAAAATTTTCCGGCAAAGGTCGAACGTCGCTTTTCCGCGAAGTGGAAACAATATGGTGCATCGCGATTGTTCAGCTTTCGAATCGATGAAAATTTTCGAGGAAATGAGTCAAAGAATAGACTTTTTTGTATTATTTATAGTGAAAAATATTTTTAATTTCATCATATCATCAATATATGAGCCATTCATTGCACAAATCGATTAACTCCATAAAAAAAAATTGAGAAATGCGATGAAACAATGTACATTATTTTTTTTAATTACTTTTATAATATAAATATTGTAGAATGCATAAATACAGATACAGTGCATTTGAGTTGCATTATTGCAATGATTTATATTAAAGTAAGGAATTAATCAAAATGGCCTCTAAAATAAATAATTTATTATTCAATGGTTGAAAAAAATTAGTTGTTTAGTGGTGTTAATCTTTATTATTCAGGAAAGTTATTATAAATATAAAAAAATTACGACTATACCAAGTGCTTCGACATTTAAATTTAAGATTTTTCAAAAGGTGGAGTTGATCGATTTGTGCAGTGAACGGCTCATATGTAGTTTATATAAACGTCCAATGCAGTATGAAGCCTTTTTAACATCATAAAAGTCAAGTAGAGCTCAAAAAAAATATAGCAGAAATTATAAATATAAAAAAAAAGTTTTATCAAATCATCACAAATCAATAACAATTTATTTGCTCAATTTTGACAAATAAACAGAACTTATACATATGAAAAAGCATCACAATCAACTTATATTATAAAGCGATTGATATCCGAATTTATCGCGATTCAAAATCAACGCCAACGGCCCACCCACCGATCGCCTGACGCAAGACAATAAAGCCTAAAAAAAAGCGCCGCACGAAGAAATAAAAGGGGCGAGGGCGGAAAAGCGCCGCTTTCGGCCAAATGAAAACGGGAAAATGGCCGCCGGCCGCGGTGATGGATGACCGGCGATTGGCGCGACGTCCGAGTGTCACCGAACGTCGAATTATTGCTTTTCGGCTAAATTTGGACTTTGCGACAAAATTGCCGAAGTTGTGTCGGTTTCAGGGCTTGCATTACCGGTTAACCGGTAAATAGCTACCGGTAAGTGTACCATCGGTGTAAATTGGATAAAATACCGGTAATAACCGGAAACGATTTTATCGCGAATTAAGGGTAGATACAGGCATATAATTGTGAAAAAATTTTGAAAGGGCGCTTTTATGAATGTGAAAAGCGCAACTATGGTTTTGTGAACGGGGGGGGGGTAGTAATCATTTATTCTAGCTTCAGCACTGAAAGTCACATCATATAAAATATATTTATGGATTTATATGACATTATTCATCTATGACGTATTGAAAATATTTAGGTTTCAATCAAGAATACTGTTTTTAGTAAAGGTAGCCACATACATTTATACTTTAATTTTTTTATTTACCGGTAATGGGAAAAATTATTTACCGTTTACCGGTAATTGAAATTTGACGGTAAATTGCAAGCCCTAGTTGGTTTTTTGGCGGTCGAAGTCGGCGGTGGTGATTTCGGCCGTGGGTTGTTAAGGGGTAAATTTTTTTCATGGTGAAAAATTGGATTTGTTCGTGGATTGGATTGTCATATGAGTCGTTCGTTACACACATTGATTAACTCCATAAAACAAAAAGTTGAGAAATGCGATGAAACAATGTGCTTACATTGTTTTTTAATTCCCTTTACAATATAAATTCAAATAAATATTGTAGAATGCATAAATACAGATGTAGTGCATTTGCGTTGCATCATTGTAATGATCCACGTTAAAGTATAAAATTAATCGAAATGGCCTCTGAAATAAATTATTTATTATTCAATGGTCAAAAAAATTTTGTAGTTAAATGGTGTTAATCTTTATTATTCAATAAAGTTATTATAAATATAAAAAGTTATGATTATACCGAGTGCTTTGACACTTGAATTTAAGATTTTTCAAAAAGTGGAGTTAATCAATGTAGTTAATCAATGGAGTTAATCAATATGTAGTGAACGTCTCATATATATGTTATGTGTTCTGTATAATGTTCAATGTTAGATTTTTTTTTATTGAAATTTTAGGTTTCTTTTGAATAAGTAATATTTGAAAATACTGAAAATTTATCTCAAGTTAATTGTATCTATCTAATCCAGGAATGGCTAATTGAAATCACTTAGTAGGTTAATTAAAATAAAGCATGTTTTCGAAGGGCCATACATAAATATTGTAAAACTTAATGAAATGATAGTTTTTATATAATAAAAAACAGCTTACAATTAAGAAATTTTATTATATTTAAAACCATACCTCGAAAGGACCAATCAAAACCTTCAATTGGGTCACATATGGCCCGCGGGCCTTAGTTTGACCATGGCCGATTAAATCAAATCATTTATCGCTTAAATTCGGTGATGGTTAGAAACTAGATCTTTCTATAATGTTGCCAGGTTATGTTCATAATTGAATAGATTATATTTGATATATTTTGAAAAAAAGTTTACAGTACTTTCCAATTTTCAATTCAACTTGATTTTTTTTTCTTAAACTACTTTCGAGTTATATAAAAAAAACATTTCATATTAGTCAAACTAAAAAAATAAATACCCTAATCAATCTACACAATATTTTTCCACATTTTATGCATATCACAATCCAAATTCGTATTCCAAGATTAAACTAAAAAAAATTCTCACACGCACCAGTGCGTGCGTTCAAAATAAAAACCTACAACTCAATTTCCCAACCAATCAACCAATTAAAACCCGAAATCGACACCACCACAGAATCCCGACTTAGAAAGGTCCCACTTTCCATAGACAGCCGAAAGCCTCCGAAGAACCTTTAAATGTTAATGTCTTCCGCGTATAATTCCGCTTTTGTGCGCCCAAAATGATACAATGGCATCGCCCTTTATGGACAAATATCATTCGCGGAAAAATATGTTTCGCGGACGAGCGAGAGATTAATTAAAATCTGAGTGGAGCGGTTTACGACGCTCAAAAGGTTAACGGTATAATTTGCATATGGTGCACGCGACACAAAACGGGTCAATTATCCTCCGGAGTACAATGGTTTGTGCATTCAATTAATTTCAGCTGAAAGTGGATAGTTGTCGGGGTTTTTCGCTGTTTATGTCAAGTTTTATATTGAATATTTATGGTTTTTTTTTTAATTAATGATGGATGAAAATTATTATTATATATAATTAAAAACGTTTAATATGAAACTGAAATATTTTTAGAAAAATTTTTATGTTCAACGTCATACATAGTATTTTGTCAGGTTCGCAGTATTATTTCTCGTTAATTAATTTTTCATATTAAGCGTTTTCGTGTTAAACGATTTGAATTGATTCCTGAAAATTTTTGTATATTTCAGAAAATAATTTTTCATATTGAATGATAGTATTAGTGAACGTAAATGTGAACACAAAGTTTTTACGGTGAATGTTTCCTGAATAATATCCTGAAAGCGTTTTAGGTCAGTTTGTTATTTCAGTATGACTTTCAAACGTTTCACCACTTTCAGTACATCCTGTAGTGTGACCTAATTGCAGCACTATGTTAGAAAATCTTTATATAACACAATTTTAAATGCTTTCAATACATTACTTTAACTTAAAAGGTTTTCTAACCAAATTTTCAAACAGATTTGAAATAATTTTCCAATAACATCAATGACAGAATCATTTATTGCTCAATTTTTCATCATATCGTCATTTGATACAAAATTTATCCCAAATTCCACATCCTATACATTATTGTTAAATTGGAACAATATCGAAAATGGATTCAAGCCTGAAAGGCTTATCCGAACCGAGCATAATTTAGATAGAACCTGTCTTTGTAGCGATAGTTGTGATCAATAGTCACGCCATGACGATGACGATGACGAAACCCAAAATCGATCGCTTTCGATATAATAGTTTCATTAAACTGTCAATGGCTCAATCTCCTTGTAATTTTCCGTTTGATGAACACGAATCGAATATAAATTATACATCAAACTGATTTAACAATTATAAACTATAAAAAATGTATTATATAAAATTGTGGTTGAAGATTTTATCAAAAATTTGATTTGATTAACGAGAAATTTGCGGTTGTAACATAAACCGCAAAAATTTGATACAGTTGTTTGTTATAAAAAAAACTTAATTAATTAGATATTGTTATTCGGATGGGAAAAATAGGATGATCAATTAAATGGCGTTTAATTATAATGGACTAATTAGTCCCGAATGTGTAAAAGAACGCGTTCAAAATAGAATCGGCCACAGAAGGTGCGTCCGTCATAAAAACGACCTTACTCTTAAATCCTAAAATGGGTATTCAAATTTTTTTCCATTTTAGAAACACCATCAGTGGGTTAATTAATACGAATCACCATATTCGCGTCGCGATTATTCATTTCGTTGGAGTCTCGTACAAATGATAATGTTTGAAACTATGTACGGAGAGTATAATGTGGGTGAAAAGTTTATGTTATATTTTGTATTTTATTTTTGATTTTATAAAATGATTTAGTTTGGCAGTTTGTATTAATATTTGTGTTTATATTGAGTTGAATTTATATAAATATGTTTTTTTTTCTCATCCAATAAATAGATGGCACTAATAACTTATGATATTCCCAATATTTGATAATGAACGGATACTCTTACATTTTTTTTCGATTTTAAATAGCTCAGTGTATTTTTCAAACCTTTTGATTTAATTTATACATATCTTAAGCTGAAATGTCTCATTTTTTTTCCACAATCTTTTCAAACTACATCCTTGAATTTTACATATTCATCTACATTTTTTTGAAGAACATGTCACGTTTTCTATATCGATTTCTATCGATCATCAAAGTTGAGCAAAAAATTACGCAGTTCATAAATAGACGAGATCACGTATCTGATTCTGAGATCATCAATCACTGATCATTCAGTAAAAGACTGATTTAATATTAAATTTTTTTAGATTAATTTTTCCTTTTTCACAAAAGAAAAGATGCCCAAACTCTCGATGTTATTACAAACACTTTGCCCTACAATTGACAAAGTACATACACTCTTATCATCTATTACTTCAACAAATGAACAAATTAATACAAAACTCATATAAATGGATCCACACTTAATATAATTGTATACTGCGTGAGATTCTATATTATTTAAGATTCTATACTGCTTAAGATTCTATACTGTGTGAGATTCTATATTATGTGAGATTCTATATTGTGTGAGATTCTATATTATGTGAGATTCTATATTGCGTGAGATTCTATATTATTTGAGATTCTATACTGTGTGAGATTCTATATTATGTAAGATTCTATACTGTGTGAGATTCTATATTGTGTGAGATTCTATTATATATTATGTGAGATTCTATATTGCGTGAGATTCTGTACTGTGTGAGATTCTATATTATGTGAGATTCTATATTGCGTGAGATTCTGTACTGTGTGAGATTCTATATTATGTAAGATTCTATACCAGGCTTGTCCAAAATTTCAGTATGCGGGGCCACTTACAAATTTCAAATTTCAAAATTTCAATGTTTGTAAATTCAAAATGTAATAAGTATTAAAATATTGGTAAAGTTATTTATTTCCATTATAAAACTATTTCGATGAGTACATTTTGGAATAAATGCTGTTTGTTATGTTTGTTTTTGTGTGAAAAATGGGGGCCACTTTAGCACCGTAGTGGCCCTTTGGACAAGCCTGTTCTATACTGTGTGAGATTCTATATTGCGTGAGATTCTATATTATTTGAGATTCTATACTGTGTGAGATTCTATATTATGTAAGATTCTATACTGTGTGAGATTCTATATTGCGTGAGATTCTATACTGCTTGAGATTCTATACTGCGTGAGATTCTATACTGTGTGAGATTCTATATTATGTGAGATTCTATACTGTCTGAGATTCTATATTGTATGAGACTTAACTATGCGGAATTCTTTTGTGTGAAATTCCAAAGGTTCCATCTGCACAATTTTTCTAACAAGAAATTCCAAACTGTGTATAAGTCAAGATCATAACATTTTTTCAAGACATTCCAACATCAATCGTTTTGTAACCACCGTGTGCGTGGACACACGGTGAGCCGGTGATGGATTGAAGGTCGGGAGGGGGCTCAACGGAGACGACAGGGGCTCCAGGGGGCGAGGGCGTAGCGCCATTAGCAACGATGAGGCTTTCACGCCATTTGTGGGCGCGCCGGGAGGCGACCGAAGGGGCGCGACCCGCTCTCAATTCCGACTAATCACGAACTGAAAAAAAATCCTGAAAAAAGGCGGAATGAAAACGGAAAATGGCGAGGCGGTCGCGTGATGTCTCCGCCTTTGACAAATAAGCGCTTTTTATTTCGGGGCTGTTGTAATTTGAATGCGGGACTGAATTGTGTTTTCGGTGATTGAGCGGTCGTTGGGGTTGGATTTTGGATGGGTTTTCGTTGAATTAATTAAAGAATGCAATCAAGGATGAATTTGATTTCGAAATTTATTTTTTTCAATGGTGAAAAAGATATGTGATGATTGAACAATTTGAATTCTAATAAAGATAATTGTAGTCGATGCTACAAACAGGGCTGTTGAGAGGGGGGGGTGAAAGGGGTGAATTCCTAGGGCCCGTGACTGATTTTGAAAATTTTTGGGCCATGAATTTTTTTCCTATGTTTTGAATAATTTATAAAAAGTGTTAATTTTTAGGGTTTGAATAATTTTGGAAATCGTAGATCTTTTTTTTCGGGAAAAATTTTTTGGGGTTCGAATAATTTTGGAAAGCGTTTACCTTTTTTCAAAGAAAAAATTTTTGGGTTTCGAATAATTTTGAAAAGCGTTGAAATTTTTTTTTGAAAATTTAAAATTATGGAATAAATAAAAATTTGCAGGGAGCAGGGCCCCGGAATATTTTTATTTATTTTTTCCAAGACCCGGAATTTCTCTCTATGGCCCTAGCTAAAAGTACTGATTAATTTACTTTTTCCAATGATGAAAAAGATATGTCATGATTTAGGTGTTTATTAGACAATTTAAACTCAAATAAAGAAAATTGTAGTCGATGCTGTAAGTTCCGATTAGAGAAGTTGAGCCATATATGGTCGATGAATAGTTAGATAAGAATAGAATCCGTTTGATAAAAGTTGGTTTTATTATAAAATTTCCTTTTAAAACCACATATCGGATGTGTACGATAAGAGGAAATACCCAAAAATTATTGCTATTAAGCAAACAATAAATTATATACGTTTAAAAATGTAATCAAAATAATTTCTTATACATGTAAATAATCTAATAAATTGAATGTTCTTGTCCTATTTTTTTTTTATATACACAAGTATACTTTAAAAACACCGTCTGATGCTATTATATTTTACAATAGTAAAAATTTATGTGTGACCATTGCTCAAAGGATTAACAAAATATTTAAAAAAATGTATATACATAGTACTTGATTGGTTGATGTCACAAAACTGGCAATGAATGTAATTTTATCTAATTTACTGGCTCCGTGGATCAAAGGTGAACACTGTCTTTGAATCAGATCAAAGAATTGGTGAAACGTTGTAATTTAAGTGAACTGAGATTGGAAATGACATGTTTTTTTAAATTTTTATATTGAAAAAAATTTCCAACATATATTGAGCATTTTTTCATTAAATGTATATTACTATTTCAGTATGTTATATAGATATTTAATTTTATTACAAAAAACATAATTTGATTTAGTACTGAAAAAATGGAATTAAAGTTATATTCTTAAATATAAAAATATATACCTATAAAAAAAAAAATACTTATATTAAAGTATTATTTAAATTATATACACAATGACAGATACTTTTTATTTACACATATGGCTAATTTTAAATATGCATTCAAATTAAACCCACACCACTAATTTGAAGATATATTTTCAACACATGACACAATTCATAACAAAAAATATAAATGATGCACATGCTTTTTCTGTACATGAGTAAGTACTATTGGATAAACAAAATTTAATATGATAAACAAACCGCCAATACAACTGAAATATTGAAATTCATGCGGAGTGTTACTGATAAAAATAATAGGACTTTCAATAACTAATAGATGATAATAGGCCACTAAAGAGTTTGTAATCGGTTATTTTATAGTAAAAAAATTAAAAGAAAGAGAAAAATGAGGTCACAAAATATGTCCAAAGTGTTAAATTTCAATAAAATTCATGTCGAGTATAATTGATAAAAATAACAAGATATTTAATCATTGATGTCATAACAGGACATCATTAATATGTCTCAATAGGACAATCAATCATTGATATGTCATAACAGAACATCATTGTCTCAATAGAACATTTTATTAAAAAGTTAAAAGAATGCGAAAAAACGGGGTCACAAAACTTTCCCATACAATAAACTGAAAAAAAATCAAAAACACAATAAAATAAAAAACGAAGAATTCAAATAGAAATTTGTTTAAACAAAGTAAATAATACAAATGGCTCAATCAATGACGTTTACGTCCCCATGTGTCAAATTGCACATGCGCGTAAAACAACCGGGAAACCAAAAGTTTTACAAGTTCGAAATGTTGTGATAAATAAGTAAATATGGGGCTGATGATGAATATAATGATGGAGCTTACTTGAAGTCGATAACTGGATGTAGAACTGCGAAGAAGGCATGAAGCATGGCCCCTGAAGAACACTGGATATGTAAGAGGACACCGACGTTTGTCATGGCCGTAATAGCTTATAGTGTGACCAATAATGACTAATATATGGTCTTTTTTTTATTATTTATTTTAGATTGCTTTATAGTTAATTTTTAATACGATTTAATATTTAGATTATAAATCTATTAGATTTCAGTTTTTTTTAAATTATAAAATATAACCTAGCAAAATAATTACATTAGATGTACTTTATCATCATCAATATCGACCCGTTGTGTATTCACTGCAGGACAAGGTCTCCCCATCGAATGTTGGGGGTCTAGGCTATATATCTTATCCAAGAGCCAACCTCATACCGAAGATGTACTTACTTATCTAAAAATAGATGAAACACTTGATCAGTCAACAATTTGAACTTGATATATTGTGAAATTTATAAACCTATCTATATTCATCATCATCAATATCGACCTGTTACTTGTCCACTACAGGACAAGGTCTCCCCGTCAAATGTTGAGTCTCTAGGTTATATATACCTTGTCACTATTATAATATACAATTGTCGTTTAATTCTTCAATGTGTTCTGTTCAACACGGGCATAACCAGAAGGGGGGGAGGGGGACATAGAGGCCTTGGTCCTCCCCTAAATTTTAAAAATATAATTATGAAAATGATGTCAAAATATACACAAATACACAAATTGTGAATAAATTATTTGAAGCCTTAAATACATACTCCAAATGAAAAACAATAGCATATTGATGCTGCATTATTTTTTTTTATAAAATACTTGGATTTTGTGTTTTGGCCACTCCCCTTAAAAAAATCCTGGGTAGAACTTTGCTGTTCAATTTTAAATCGAATGAAAAATCTATATGAAAAATAAGCATTTATTAGTTCAACACAGTAACAAAATTGCTCATACTGAATTTTGTTTACACAATTTAGATTTGAGTATAGATTTTCGCAATAGAAAAATAAAACAAAATCACAGAAGTAACCAAAATACTTTTTAATAATTTTGACTATGCATATCATTCGCACCGTGTTTTTTTTATATAATAATATATAAAGGTAACGATTTTTATTTATCAAAACAGTCAGAGACGGCTTAATAACAATTTTTATATTTAAATTAAAAATATATTAGAAAATATGTGTAATATTATACTGGGAATCCTTCAATTTTTCTTTTTTTAGATAATATTCAATATAAAAATTCATTTTAATACAAAATATAATTTCGAACAAAATCGAAACTCACTGGGCAAGCAAATATCAATTTATACATTTAAGAATATGAGGAACACGAATATATATATATATATAAATTTCAAATTTGAATATATAGTTAAATCCTATGTATATCGGCGAAAAGCGAAATAGGATAAATTTATTATTCAAAACATAACACCTATTTTATTGCGAGATAAAAACTAAACGAAGATTTGGTAACCGATGTTTTCACAATTTGATACAAAGATTCAAAACATAATACTCGGGAGTGTCAATTATAAAATAAATATGAACATAGGAGAGAACTACTTAAAATTTATACGGATTAAACAAAACGTACATGCTAAAATTAAGTAAAAAAAAAACTCTTAGTACTAGTAACGATTCATATAAAATAACAAAAAAAAAAGATACACTCTTATTAAATAAATTATTAAAATACACTTTCTTGTAGAAAAAGTCTAAAGATTATGGTCGGCACGTCAATTTCTGTCATGCTAATGAAGGGAAAGATGAATTTGGCTAATTTGATGAATGGATAAGGGGTGCTGTGTCTTCGTCTTGTGAGAAGTCCGAATCGGCTGCAAAAATAAACACACATGCATTATAACACACCACACTCATTAAAATACCACACGAATAAAACAAAACTTTGGTTAAACTAAATAAATTTCAACTAGATAGGGTTTTATGAAACAGAATTAGGTTCGTAACACAAAAAGGTAGGAAGCGTATGCAGATTAGACAATAAATTAGCTAAAAGATGATCAAAAAAATAATGAATGATAGTTTGAAGCGATAGCAAGCGTGAAAAAAAGATGTTAAATATATATAATATAATAATCATTAAAAAACTTTGAAATTTAATTTATAATATATTTCCATTAAACAAGAATACACTACAAAATACAAAACTACCAACCAATTATTTTTTTTTGTATTAAAAATATATTTTTGTCCACTAACTATGCATACTAGTCGTTTGTATACACAATTTACTCACACCTGTTATATAATTTAAATTAATTACAATGTACTTCATTTAAAATACAATACATTTTCGTTATTCAAAAAAAACCTAACAAAATATGTTGAAAAAAATCACAAGTCCGTAACATAATAACATTTAACTTTCTCATATGGATTATCATAGATTTTCTATTTTACATCGTAAAATAAATAATTTGACATAAATAAAAATCGAAAGGTAAGAAAAATGGGAGCGATAAAGGTGATATTGAAAGCTTAAGTCAGTAAGCCGCCTGCAAAAAGAAATTTATGAGTATCGGTGAAATGCACGATGTTAACACATGTAATTACAGTTTCGAAAGATTCCATTCATACTAATCAAAATATTTTAGTTTTGTTCACAGCAAATGTTTAAATATATATTATTATTAGAACAACAGTTAGTTTCATTAGTACCATCACTATTCTAACACATCAAAGTAAGTACACGTTACAAAGTTAGAAAAATCTCGTTATGTCAAAGTTGCAATGTGCAAACACTTACCACGAGATCGGATATATCGATTTCAAATGTTGTAAAAGAATTATCAAGAATATGATCATTTAAAAATTGACTAACAGTATCAAACATTATTCCCCGAAAAGCGTCGAAACAATTATTGATTAGTACTGGTAAATACGTCAAATATGTGAATAAACAATGATAAAAACAATAACAAAATAGCATCATGCATTTGAGGAGTATAATATTTTTCATTGTGCGAAAGGTCAACAGTATATCTACACATTCGAAGATTGCACAAAAGCTACTAACACGACATTAGTTACCAACAGTAACATGATCTAAAAGAATAAATTGATGATTTTCGTCTCTTGAATTGCGAGACATTATTAAGATTCAACGAAACATGATTGTAAAAATTTATAATATGATTAATTTAACACAAACCATAAATAAACGACAATGCGTTATGAATCGTCGTACATATTTGTACGAAAACAATGTTTTTCGATATGCGAGCTGAGCTCGTAATTAAGTTCTTCATATAAGCAAAATATTCATATAATTACATCACCTTATTAAACCTTAAATAATAAATACTACTAAATATTGACTCTTGGCTGCTTTTTTCTAGTCATGGTTGTCATTGAAGCATATAATATATGGGTTTTTATATTCGTAAGCACGAATAAGCTTACTCAGAAGGAATTGTTAATCTATTTCACAGTAAAACGAGATATATGTAGAATCATGTCACATAAATATACATGAAGATTCTTTTGAATAAAAATCTGAAAGTCCCTTTACTATATTTACATATATACAAAAACTACATTTAGGAAAAAAAAAATGATTTCGTTCAATGTAAAAAGGTACTAAAAATTCGAAAAAATAAATAACATTGACTATTAAAATTAATGAGCAATTTCATTATTCCGATGTGCTTCCTTCATCGAATAAACAACGCACCATCCTCGAAAAAATTGGCAATAATAAACGGAAGGACGACATAATCTAAGATTCATCCGTATAGACAAGTCAATAATATAAATGAATACCCTATTTTAATTTCGAGCACATTTTCCAATAACTACATAATATTCAAATAGAAAACATTCGGATTACCGAACGCCGTAGGTTAGATTTGACGTGTCTTTTGATTTTTCTATGCTTAAATGTTAATGAACATATTTCCTAATGCTTTGAACAGAAACATTCATGTTTTGAACTATTGACCTGTCAAGCACATACTTTAATAGACCCTAACTCTGACTCTTTCTAGATCTGAGCCTGTTACGAGGATTCGTACCATTTTTCTCTAAGACGGTCGTCGATACGTTGACCGTCTGACTGGTGTTGTTCTTTATCGTCGGCGGTGGAAATGGTATAGTGAATAATTTTATTTTTAAGTATTCGCATATCTCCAAACATATTTGACAACAATATCTAACGAGATCGATTGCGACCCATATCTAAAATAAAAATTATAACGTTAATATATCACAAATATTATGTATAATATAAAAATCAAAAAACTTACTAGACACATCCATAAAACGTAATATTCGGGTATCGTATTGTTAAAATACTGATTTAAGAAAAGCATTGCGGGGCCCATCAGAGACCAGTCAAAATATTCCATTTCGCTTTTTGTCATATGGGAAACCTGAAAATGTTGTTAACTACTAATTCTATCGAGATAAATGTATTTAAAAAAATATATAATAAAAATGTACACTTACAACTAAACGATTAGTGACTTTAGCTGCGACCATGCCGAAAGCTATTATATAAAGGCATGGGTGATTTTCGTATACGTGAGATTCACTTTTTTGATAAATAATAAAAGCTGGCACTATTACCATCGAAAATGGAATTATGGGAGATAGTACACTGGTGCCCTATAAATTGATAAAATAAGGTTTAAAAAAATAAATATCAATCATAAATTAGATTATGAATGTTTGAAAGAGTAGCTTTTTTGAAAATGCAAATACTTTACTGTAGCAAGCTATATATTTTTTTTTTATATTATTTAAAATTTAGGTATCATTCTTGCTGATGATTTTTTGAATATCAAAAAATTAGAAGAAATGTAAAAAAGTATCAAATGACTGGAAGTTGGGATTGAACTTTCTTACAAAAATAATAATACTGCAATAATATAAATATAATCGCATAATATATCAATCGGGAGTTAGCAATAATTAATAAGGTTATATATGTATAACATGCATTAATTTCAAAATACAGTAAACTATCAAAACTTAAAAATAAACCGATACTTTTCAAACATTTTCCATTCATACTTCATATTTGAAAAACGTCGGTCATGCAAAAGAAGTATAATCGAAATAATACTGTGTATTAAAAGCGAGCAGATATTGTATAATAATAGTGTTTTCGAAAGCGTTAGTAAATCATTAAGAGCTTACAGCAACAGTAGAACCGTTCTTGCCGACTCCACCGGTGAAGATGACAGCAGCATAACCAACAGCCAGATACAAGGATATAAGTATGCTTAGATAATAGGGTATTATAAAAATTTTAATATTCAAAGCTGGAATCTATCGGTACAATCGATATACATCACCAGGCGTGTGGTTTACGACAAAATATCCATAAATAATCGTTATTTATTTTTATGTTTCAGATGTTATTCGGTAAACATGCAATGTTCGCAGACAAATATTTTCAAATATCGTTGTATAGATTATGAAACAGCAGGCGGGAAGACGGGATAGATGTCGTAGTGAAAACGGCGACGCCCGAAAAGAAAAAAGAAAAATTTTAAATATTATAACATCTAAGTCGCCTTTGCACACAAAAATACAAGTTGAAGTTTGGTTGTGAATCTCGGACCTGAAAATTAATATGAAGCAAACTAAAAAATAAGAAACATCGAGTAGTAGCTGAAAATTAAAAGATACCACTGTAAAAACTAAAGGTTAAACAAAAAAAAAACACCACACGAAAATAAAATTAGATTTGTATCACAGGCAATCCTTTTGTTATATAAATGCATACCCATTTCTATTATAGACCAATTACTCTAAAACTAAATTAATGAACCATAGCCAATGGAAACATTCTTCTTGTTCACTATTTTTTTTTTTCAGAAATATAATACAAATTTTGCGAGGCCTTTACGTGTATAATGGAAACAATAAATAGCATGAAATATTATACATCTGCAAAAGCAATGGTATCCTTCTAAAGACCAAAAATAAACCGTTAATGCCAGATAACACACTAATGTCAAATTAAGCCCGTAAATTTCCCAAAGTCGAAAAAAAACATATAGAAGGTTCATAAAGAAAAATTGCTCAATAGAAACAGTTCACAGATAGAATGGTAAAGGAAATATTGAACAAGTATAATTTTGAATTTGTTCTCAATTTTGGTATGGTGAAAAATGGTGTAAATTATATGTTTTAAAATAATTAGTACATCAGAAAAAAGGAGATTAGAGAAAATTAGTATATGTAATAGATATTGTTTTATATTATTAATAGGTATTAGTATTGTTAAGTGTGTTGTATTTAAGCCCCTATTTCTTCAGTCTGAAAATTCAATCCCAAAAAATTAATCTTGCCCCGCATATTCACAGTAAAAAAATTAAAAAAAAAATGCTCATAAATGCAGCCCTTACAGCGACAGTGGAGCCATTCTTTCCGACCCCTCCTTCCCGGAAAGACTGACAAAAAGAAATAAATACTTGCAGGTAGCCAGTGAAAAACACCAAACATACACAATACGTCATAGGTATTTGAAGAACCGGTATCTGTGAATATAAAAAACCAACAAAATCTACAATATCCATGAATTTGATTACCGCTCCGTGCGCGCGTGACATTTACGTATACACGTGAAGACGACGCAAGACAATGAATGAAATTACGATCGTGATCAAGAAAAATCCAACGTGATCATGCAGTCGAGATGTTCGCATTCGATATGATCATCTTATTGAAAGCATTCCATACATATATAAGTAGTTTTCAGCAAGTAATATAAAAACTACGTTCGATATTTCCACAAAACCCCCATTTGATACTGTCTTTTGCATTTGACAAACTTACTGCCACTGTTGATCCATTTTTCCCCACACCGCCGCTGAGAATCACCGAAAATATGTTGAAGAGTGAATACGACGAACATATGATGGTCATCAATCCAAGCAGGTAACGTAGCTCTATCGATTTCGTTAACTACGCGGTCATGTAGAAGAATTCATTACAATGTTTATTAAAACATACATACATGAACATACATGGATTAATCAACAAAATAAATCTAATAAACCATAGTGTGCAAATATTAGTCAACATAATGAGAGTTCGGAATTGAATTTTTTCAAGTTTTCCTATGTTAAGTAAATATTGTTTTCGTTTAGTGTAAATGACCCAAAGAGATAATTTGTTAGAACATGATCGGACACTAAGTTAGTTATACCAACATATAAGACAGAACATATGGCGATACATAAATACTTAATGTAAAATAAAAATGTTACAATTACTTACAGTCGAACGTAAAAAATAAATTACTACGATGGTAGAAGATGTATGATGAAAATAAAAAATTATTAATTAAAAAAATTATTGAATCTATCCAAAGGAAAATTTTTTAAGATATTTGACCTATCGTTATTATCTATTTTTAAATATTTTTTGTAAAAGAAAAAACACGGAAGTGTCATTATAATATAATCAGTTAGATAAGTCAGCCAAATTTCTAATTTTGAGAAATTTTTTCTCTCAAGAGAAAAATATATTTATATAATGCTTTTCTATTTGACATTAACATAAATGATATTTTAAAACACATAAAATTATCTTGATTTCAGGATAGTCTTAAAAATTTTCATATTTAATACAAAACATTATCACTAAGGAAAAATTCTATTTAAAATCAGGTTATTCAGTGAAACACATCTGAATGAATTTCTATATTTAAAATTTAAATGTGATCTACTAAAAAAAAAAAAACAAAATCGATTGCTTACCGTCATGAGCCAAATTTCTGACCCGAATATCGCCGATACCAAATGTATACCAATAATGGCAAATTGAGCTTCGGTAACATCTACTTTACCGAATTTTAATGTACCAGACACATAAGTTTGCCAATGGGCACAGTAGAATAAAGTCATAGCACAGAAACACTACAAAAAACAAAAATCAAATAAAATTAATTTGCAAAGAACAATTCTAGCGATACGAATAAAAATTACGGACCTGGAAAAACATCCATGTCGGATAATGTCCTAAGCGCACCGCAGCACAAGCCGAAAGGGCAACGAAAACGGTTGATATCGAATCACAGCCATGATCAAATAGTTCACCTAGAGGCGAACTCGTTTGAGTTCTTCTCGCTTGCTTTCCGTCTATGGCGTCCAAGCTTTGATACACAAATAATCCTATACCGCATAATGCGTAAGTCCATCTCGGGGCGTCTCCTTTAGCATCGGAACTATACCTAAAAATGTAAAAGATACGTGATGTATTGGCTATAGTTGGAATCATTATTTCATAAGTGACAGTATTTTATTTATGTTTGAATAAATGCCGATTCGATTTTAGGGTACTTTGGACTTAAGGAATCAACAAAGCTCATTTATATGCATGCAAACTGCAAGGTGACACAATCCCTGGTTTACAGTGAAATTGTAAAGTGCATCTACACTATGTCAATATTCAACAATGATTCAATTATAATGACGATTTAAATAAACACGTTTAGTGTTTTTGATAGAATTGTGTTCTTTGTCCAACCTCCTACTTTTAGTTACACTAAAAGAAAAGTGAAAGTAAACATTATAGAATCTCAAAATAACTAACCTAACCCAAACGAACTGAACTTCAGACTTGAGCATGCAGCATTTGCCCAACCTCTACATTCACTTGTTCCAAAAGAAAGTGAAAATAAATGTTATAGAATTTCAAAATAGTGAAGATCAGACTTTACAATGAATACAAATCTGCGCAATTTGACAACTGGCTATTTGTATATATCCGTATAAGTACCCAAAAAAGTATAAGTGCACTTTATAATTTCACTGTAAATCAGTGATGACATCTGGCGATTTGTATGTGGGTGAAAGGGTTACTTTTTTGCCACTATAATAGAAAAATACTTAATTTAGTATAATTAAAATTGATCCATTCGTTATCCAATATAGATGTCTTCAACCAATGTTGAAGATCTGGGTTAAATATATCTTATCGTGTGAACCCACCGCGTACTGATAAGGGACGGGAAAATAAGAGCCAACCCGTTTGATTTACAATTAGTATAAAAATGAGGAAAAAAAAACTGAGTTTAGTCACCTCTGTTTTTCACATATTATATAATTATAATTATGGAAAATAACATGATTGTTTTGAACTGCTAGACAATTTTTTCTACACATTTTTTTTAACACAAATTTAATACTCAAACTTATGATTTGAAATCAAAAAATATTTCATATGTATAATTTAAAATGAAAAAGATCTATAGGTACATATATTTATACTATACAAACTTAAAACAATGCCTCCTGAACACTACTTATTGATAAATGACAAAATTGCTTAAAACTGAAATTATTCAAATAGTTTTCGGGGTCAATATCCAATTGTTAGTTTGACATTCATCGGTACTGAATACTTTTTGTATTTCTATTTTTTATTGCGCAAATACAAATTGCACAATTATTAAACAAATCCACTACAAAAACACCCCACCACAAAAATCGAACAAAAAGAACACAAACGATCAATTACAAAGACATGAAAACTTTATAAATACCACAAAACGGAAATTGGCATTCTCTAGGTACAAACGTGACTGCTTGCACAAAAACCCCCGCACGTCACAACCCCACTTAACACCCACCACAATAAAAACCACAATAGCTTGCTCCCAACCAGATAACGGCAACCCACTATCTACTACTATGGACATAACCTACACGAAGGTCACAGGTGACCAAATTGCACCAAATTGCACAACACAACCCCAACTACATCATAATTAAAGCTGAAATATCTCGAGTTTGAACAGATAACACCATCCATGGACATAACTACACAAAGGTGAAAGGTGATCGATTGCACCAAAATCGCACCAAATTGCACCAAAAGAGCACAATACAACCCGATTCATAACTAAACGGTGAATTACCTAGACATAACCTGTACGAAGATGACAGGAGACCGATTGCACCAAAATCGTACCGAATTGCACCAAATTGCACCAAAAGAGCACAATACAACCCGATTCATAACTAAACGGTGAATTACCTAGACATAACCTGTACGAAGATGACAGGAGACCGATTGCACCAAAATCGTACCGAATTGCACCAAATTGCACCGAAAGAGCGCAATACAACCCCGATTCATAACTAAACGGCGAATTACCTAGACATAACCTGTACGAAAGTGACAGATGATCAAATTCACAAAAATCGCACCAAATTGCACCAAAAGAGCGCAATACAACCCCGATTCATAACTAAACGTCGAATTACCTAGACATAACCTGTACGAAAGTGACAGATGACCAATTGCACCAAAAGAGCGCAACACAACCCCGATTCATAACTATACAGCGAATTACCTAGACATAACCTGTCCGAAAGTGACAGGAGATCAAATCTTTGGATAAGTCGAAATTATACAGACCACACTAATAAGAGGGTGGTGACGACATTGACCGTCAACCCCAAGCACGTGATCAGGTTAGGCGCGAGCCAGAGGGGCAGCCTCGCGACGAGCCAGCACCACCACGGCTGGAGCAGCGAGTCCAGGAAGCTGACGCTCTGGCAGGAGTAGCGGTGGTCGGCGAGCCTGCGCAGCTGCGCGGCCGACAGCAGCCGCTGCTTGTACAGGTGCATCATCGGGCGGCTGCCGGAGACCAGCGGGAGAAAGTGTCACGTCCGGCGGTCAGCGGAAGCGGTCGACCGTCACCATCGCGCCACTGGAGAGCGCGTACTGCCAACGCGAACGGAGAAAACTGACCATTTTCGGGGCGGCAACTGTTAGGTGAAACGGTGGGTTTTTTAGGAAGTTTCGGTAATTCGAATTTTGCTAGTTGTTTCGAATTATCGGGGTTCAATGTTTGTGGTTTTTTAGTTGATTTTCGTTTTTTTGGGCAAAAATTTTTATTCAAACATTAATACATGTGACGAAATGTAATTTGAATTTTATTTTATGATTATATTTGAAAAATGTTTTTAAAAATTGGATTGCTTTTATTTTAATTGAAATAAACTCAATTTTTGAATCTAGATACTTTATTAAACATATTTCTCAATAGAATATAAAAAGTAATGAAAAATATATTATTGTTAAAATATGAATATTCTCAATCGTCAGATTTTTTCTAGGGTATTTTCCGATAATTATCGAAAATTCGTATGGTACTAAACATTTATATTAAATGGTACGTATTTCAACCTTTTTATTATAGTAAGCGATCAGTCTCCGTTGTCAATATTTTTGCAATACACGGACAGACTTATTACTTTTTACGTTATCGAAAATTTGTCACGATATTTTAATAAAGCCCGCTTTATTGGAACTTTACTAAATATTTTACAGCCAAATCGTTCAATTTCACAAATTTACAAGTCCGCCAATTAAAATTTTATATATACACATGCTTCAATTTTGAACTAATGCTTACAATACTAGTTCCAGTATTTAATTTAACTAGTTAAAGTTACATTAATTAACAATACATATTTTATTTATACCGACCATCTAATAAAATAACACTAACCCGAAAAATATTTAAATACTGACCGAATATTTTGTTCTCTTTTGATTATTTTAGTGTGTGTTTTCTATTATTTTTCAAGATTTTTATTATCAAATAGTAAATGTATATACAAATTCATTGTAGAATAATCTTCAGATTAAAATTAATACGCTTATTAAAAACGCTATAATTAGAAATTATTTGTATCTTGTTGAAATCAACAAGATAATCCGGATTAACTTCGTAATGATATGAATTATCATGAAATTCAATCAAATTGTAAGCAATTAAATATATTTAAAATCATCGACTAGCGATCTGATAAAAAAAAATGCTAATTCAATCAATCGTTATTTAATACTACGAAATATATTGAAATTTTTACGTCTGTTCATGGTTTATAAAATTAACTTAACCTAAGAAAATGAAATTCTCATAACTATTTTAATCACTTCTTATCGCATGTCACCGACTCATGCTAGGTTGTAGGGTCAGTACGTCTTGAACAAAGCTGTTTTATAAATAGGGAAGTATTTCTTGAAAATATGATACATCATAATCACGTTTGTTATGCGATTATTAAACAAAGAATTTTATACGCTTTAATTTATTTTTATTTAGCATTAGCCATCTTCATTTTCGTTCTTTTTGGACTTTGAAAAAAAATTGATGTTATTCTTTTGAGCTTGTCTTACTTAAATAATTGTTTTTCAGTTTGATGGATAAATTAAATAAGCTGCACATTCTTATAATATTCCTATATGATTCTTACATTTAAAATTCGTAATGTTAAATCGGTGATCTAATTCGGTGACTGCCAACCTTTTTGATGTTGCGGACCACCTAATCATAATTCGAAATTCTATGAATAACCAACATTATTATTTTAAAGGATAAATATTATATATTCATAAAATAAAGATCAGAACATTTCCATTTTATTGATATGCAATGCACTCATTTAATATTTGAAAAAAAGTCCATAATCCCATATTTTACATGCACCCACCGTATACCAGCTTCCTTAGAGCCCATTTAATACAATAGAACTTATAAATGCTTATTTAATCAAAACAAAATCTTTTGAATAGTCAACGATTGCTCCATGGCCTCATCTCCATTGTTTCTAACTTTCTAGTGCAATTTGTGAATTTTACGCAATATGAAGGCCAAAATTGTTACTCAAAATTATGAATTTCCTACAATGTATATATATTTTTTTGTTATTATTATATGTAAATAAATCGTGAAAAATACAAACTATGTCAAGATTTCCCTGCGGATCACCGGTTGGCGATAGCTGATCTATTCGATACCGTTGAAATAAAATGAAAAACTTTTTTTGCTATTTGAGACAACCTATTTACATTTATATTTAGCGCTTTAAAAAATACTTTCTGAAAAACCCGCAGTATTTGTATAATACAACTTTACTATACAAGTCTTTGTTCAAATACTACAAGGCGATATGAGGAAGATTCTATTTTTATTTCGCATTATATTTATTTACAAAATATCTTACATTAGCTAACTGCTTCTTCCTAAACATATATGTTTTTTAATATTAAAAAGTAACCCATCACACATTTAAATCATATTTAAAAAATATTTCATTCCGATTCTATGACGAAAAACCATTACATAATATTATACGTACTTTGTTAGATTATCATAGAAAACCAAAATAACAAACAGCATTACCAAAACCTGCGACAGACATTGACAAGAAAGCGATCTGTTTTGCAACGGCGGTAGCGGATCTCCAGTTTTAGGGCAAGGCTCATAGTGGGCGAAAAAATTAAAAGATTTTCAAATAAAAAAATCCAAATACAATTTTCGGAAATCCTGAACTTAAGTGCTTATATTATTTATTAACAAATTAACATTTCAACACGAATAAAAATGCATTTTGAGCAGGGTTTTGAAGCGACTACTTTTTTTTATTGCTCCGCTCCGACATCAAAGTACTTGCTCTAGCTCTGCTCCACGCTCCGATTAAATTAAATAAATTTTTAATATAAAATATAAAAATACACAAATAATATACCTATATCACTATGGAATAGAAGAGAATAATGATAAAAATCAATACAATCTAATAACAATTGAATATTAGATAATCATCTAATTTTTGATGAAAATCTTTATTTTCTACAAAATTTCAAATTATTTTTTCAATTTTAAATATAAAAATGGAGCAGCTGTCCACTACAAATTTCCGTGCTCCTGCTTCGAGTAAAAACCCTTTGCTCCACCTGCTCGGTGTTTCTGTTCCAGTTCCGCTCCAAAGCTCTGTTTATAAAACAAAATATGCGAGGTTCACTGTGATTTTTAAACATCACAAGCTTACGACTCACTAAAAAAAGGTTGCCCATCACTGTCTTAAATCATTCAAAACCAGGGCTTTGGAGCGGAGCAGGAACAGGTGCATGGAGCAGATGAAGAAACGGGTTTTTACCCTAAGCAAGAGCGGAGCCGGAGCACGGAAATTTGTAGTGCTTCGATCTTAAGTTTAAAATTGAAAAAAATACTTGAAATTTTAAAGATAATTAGAATTTTGTCCAAAAATTTGATGTGAATCTAATTTTTAATTGTAATTAGATTGTATTGATTTTATCATTCTCTCATTGAAATGATATAGTTACATTATTTGTGTATCTTTAAATTTTATATTAAATATTTCAATAATTAATTAAAATTAACCGGATCGCGGAGCGGAGCATGAAGGGGAGCGGGAGCAAGTACTTTGATATCGGAACAGAGCTGGAACGGAGCAACTAAAAAAAAGTTGCTCCCAACCCCAGTTGTATAAAAATATTTTAATACTTCATTAAATTTTACCGGAGCATAAAAAATAACCGGAGCAAGTACTTTGATACCGGAACAGAGCTGTAGCGGAGCAACTGAAAAAAAAATTGCTCCAAAACCCTGTTTTATATTAAAATATTTTAATACTTAATTAAATTTAATCTCAACGAGGAGCGGAGCACAGAACAGACCCGGAGCAAGTATTTTGAAGCCTAAACGGAGCATCCAAAAAGTGCCCATTTCAAAACCTACTAAAATCCTCATCCCAATTCAGCAACATCCCAAAAAAAATGACAACGCAACGCTAAGGTCAGGTTATCGACCAGCACCGAAGACCACTAAACGCGCTGGCCATTTCACATTTCACCCACACACGCAACAACCGCAACAACACAACAACAACTCGGCCCAGGTGGGCCAGCAACGCCAGTCAGCCGTTGGCCGCAACGCTCGCGGCACGCGTCCATGACCGCGCGCCGGGCCATGCTGTGACACTCGCCGTTTGTTTTGCGCGCTTTTTTTGTATTTTTTTCGGTTGCTAGTGGTTTTTTTCGAGGGTCGAGGATGGCCAGGTCGCCCAGGAAGTTGCAGATGCACTCCAGGACGTCCAGGGTCGGGTCCAAGGAGCTTAATAGGCTGAAGGATCATCTGGGGAAAAGTCACGGTATTTGATTTTTTATGTTGGTAGGGTGTGCGTTTAAAATTGTATATGTGAGTCATTGGTTGTTTTGAAAATTTTATTTTTGTGTTGGATAGATGTATCATTGTGTGTGGATGAATTTGTATCAATTGGTTTGTTTCTTCGTTCGCAATATGTTAATTTTAGCACTGACAATAGAAATATGAGTAACAGATTGAGTTTCGAGTTTAGTGTTTCGTCATGTGCAGTTGTGGTGATGCATTTTTTTGATGTGAAATTTTGGATTTTCCGAATAAAAAAAGGTTGAACTGAAACCCGTAATTGTATACTTACTCTTTCGTTTTCGAAACTGAACTTTTAACAACTTTCGAAAACAAACCCGTATGTTAACAAGAACATGTACTCTTCAACCACCATAAGATTTCTCGAATTGATTGTATCAAAAAAACTTTGGCAATTTCGAACAGAAATATTTACATCGTTTACTTGACACATTTGTAAACAATAATTTTCTATTTGAATCATATTTTCCACATAGAAAAATATCCTTTTTACACGAAAGAACTCGATTTTACCAGTTTTATGGTTAAAGCAAATGTCATTCATTAATTATTCATATCGCAAAGCGGAAAATCTATATCAGATTTATTATGCGGTAATTTTCTGCAAATACTTAGAAGTAACAATTGCATCCTGGTTGTATATAAAATAGATCGAGGTTTTTTCAGATGATGAATTCCAGTTGAAATTCGAATCATCTTGTGAAAGTTAAGTACGATATGTACTTTCTCCATAAACTTTGTCGCATCCAAATGTACTTAATGTACATTTTGTAATACAATATTTATCTTCGAATTCGTTAACGGTATTTTAATTGGTGTATTTTGGTGGGTTTTGAGCCACGATGATTACATTTAAATATGGTGGAACTAGTCCATTTGGTTTGAAATTAAATTCAAATACGTTCATTATCTTGTATGGGAAATCCACGAAAATTTTAGTAAATCAAGCGATGTTCAAAGTTGTTTTCGTTTATTTTACGCATCTTTTTATTATAAAATTAATTTTTTTATGAATAGTTTATATTGTGATACAATTTTTATCGTCCATAAAGTATCAACACCTGTGAAAAATCGTATCAAAATTCTTTCGAATATTCGTCAACTTTTGACATAAAAAAAACTAAGCAAACATTTTTTTTTTTCAATAAAAAATCAAATTCAACATACAAACCAAAACTTCATTTTATGAAAACATCAAAAAAAGCACAATTTCTTTATGAAAATCGACACTCAAACGTGACATATGTCTGACATTAATATAGTTCGCGTGCCCTTTCGGGTTCGCATGTCCGTTTCGAATAACGCCCTTATTCCTTCCGTATTTGAACTATTTTGATGACTGAAACTACGACTGTGATGATGATCATCTACTCCATGTACCTAAACTACCGTTAAGAACGAAAACGAAGAACGGTGAAAGAGTTCCGTTGACCTCTGCTCGAGTAGAGTTCACTTTCGCGCATGTTCATACATTCAATTGCTCTTTTTTTAGAAATGAGATTATTTTTTTATATTTAGGATCATTTTCATGTTCATCATTCTTAATACGATGACTTCATTTTAAATCTAAAGCTGTGCTTTCAAAAATATTGATTAATTCGATTCAAATTGAATGTTTTATTGTGTCATGGTTGAATATGAATTTAAAATTATTTAGAGTACTTTTATCAAATTTAATATTGAATTGTAATTTATATATTTATGTGATTTTCTTGTTTTAACAAAATATTGACTTTTAAGTACTTTATTATTGTTTAAATAATTTAGTGGTTAAAGTTTATTTTACTACGATTTTCCTGTTAGATCCTGATGACTATTATTACGACCTCGTTTCAACATATTCTGGAAATGACTAATTACTTCAACTCATTTCGTCTACATACTTTGCAATTAGGACTTTTAATTGATCCTGTTTTATTTAGAAGAACTCACCTTTTATTTCAATATTTATTTATTATATATATATATAATAATATATATATATTATAAATATTATAATATAAATATTAAATATTATATTATAAATAATATATAAATATATATATATTTATTTATTTACCTCAATATTTCTCTTTTTAAAAAAATCATCATGTTCACTATAATACCTTTATGAAATTCGAAATCTTCACAATAAATTTTCCCATACAATCACCTTCCAAAAACCGATTTACGAGTCGAAAAGAGTACCTACCATATGTGGTACGAGGTCTCAAATTGTTCGAACTAGATCACCTTGGATTCAGTCGCTAAAAATACAAAATGTTATATAGAAAAATAGTTTAATAAAACAAGTGTGTTCTTATGGATGAAAATAATAATACAATAATACCAGTTCCCATTGGAACTTTCCCGGTTTTATTATTTTTTTTATGTTTTCGTGCGAATGTATGCAAACATTATCAGCGATAATGTTTGCTGCTAATTTCATAAAAATATACGAAATGAGAAAGTTTTGAAAGATGTTTTTTATGTATTGTATGATTTTCGGATACATCCGTGTTTATTGTAAAATTTTGTTAACGATATAAGTGATTTTTGATAATTTGTTGAAAGACGAATGAGTAAGTGTTTGATTTTTTTGTTAATGTCGCGAATTTCGTAAAAAATATTAAGAGTTTTTTTATTCAGTTTGTAATTTAAAAGGTGTGATTCTTTCAGATGTAATTGAATGCGAAAAACATTTGTATAAACATTAGCAAGTCTTTGTTGAATGTTTTGAAAAAAAATGTTAATATAAAACTGAACTCCGACATTACCAAACAAATAATATAAAATTTTATTATTTCATCAAATAAAATGAAATTTCACATATCATTTTCAAAAAATAAAATAAAATAATATTCGATACACTTTCGAACTTTTTTCATGATATAATATAATGCATAGAAGAATCGAAAGTGAATGTCAATCTCCATTAACCCACTTTTCGATGTTCCATTTTTTATTTTATCTTCCATAAGTCAATATTGGAACATCCATTGGTGATATTCATAATGAGGACCTATTTATTATGATTCATATTACTATTATTTATAAACCATCACTCATAATAATTATCGGGAGAAAAGTAAACATATAAATAAGCTTTATGATGATGGAAAATTTAAATATGCAATATCGTTTGTACTGGAATATTCAAATTAAAAAAATGTTATCTTTTATAATTTACCTCACATAGAATTCCTTTCGGTTTATATCTGAATCATATTGTGTCATTCATAGTCTGAATCATACACATATTATTATGATTTACATATTTGAAAAAATAATTAATATATTTAGACGTTCTGTCAATTATACAATTATTCTTTGTGATTTTTGTTATATTTATGAAAATCTCATGATCGAATATTGAAATTAATATATTGTTAAAAGTATATTTATGTAATTTCTTTTAATAGAAATTGTGAAACCTATTGAATTCGTCATCTTAATTCCAATTTATATAATAACAATTACTGATATTACAAATGTATTTATTAAAGGTCATGATTACTCATATAAATGATAAGAGAAACCAATGTTTTATGCCAGAGTTTAAAACTGTACCAATTTATGAGTCAACGGTGATAAGGTTGTTTAAAATTTAATTTTATCAAGTTTAAAATATTATAACATCCTCGTTTTTGTGAAATGAGCCAACTTGCACTTAAAAAATATATCAAATTGTCTTAATTATGTATCATGGATAAATATTTAATATTGGTTATCTACTTTTCGTGTCAAAATTGAACTTTATACACACAGCATAATTGAAAATTTGAAAATTAGTCGAATTTTTTATTCATCTATTCCAAATATCAAAACTAAATTCGATATTGATAATTTTTTTCTAAAAAACGTATATTCAACCAATTATTCAGATCGTATATTTTATTTTTAAAATAAACTAACCATTAGAAATATTAAAATATAAAAAAACAGACGAAAATTTGTATTGAAAATTAACATTCTGTACGAAATATTATAATTAATTTTCACCATATAATTGTCCCATTTTTTCAAATTTTAATGGATATGTATTAACGATGTCACAGTTTTGAAACATACTGTAGGGAATACACACCCAAATGTTTCAAAAAAAAAATGTTACCGAAGAACTTCTAGTCACGCGATTTCAGTGAAAGACGGAAAATCAGAGAATCTGATATTGACCGTCCATCATTTTTCGACCACATTTTTTTTTCAATTTGCAAATTGGGATGAAATAAGCACAAGGGTTGTATTTGTGTTATTTTCCAAAATTGGAAAATATTTCATTACAATCGTATCATTTTTCAAGCTTTTTTTCCCCATGACAATTCTATTGTATTATATTCTATTATCAAATTTGTTATTTTTTATCAAATAATTATAGAAAACATTAATTATATTATTTATAATATATTTTATTTATAATTCAAGGTTTTCAAATGTATAAATAAACAAAACCTTATTAAAAAACTGACTTAACTTTCAACCGCTATTAAAATCTGCAACACAATCTTTGTTATTTTTTACCGTTCAAAACCAATTTTCACAATCAAATTCAACATCAAAATATTTACAAACCTTCCTGTATCTATTGACCATCAAAAAACAAAAAATGAATATTAAATTTCCTCGAATTCGAACTTATAAATGATGACGTCTTCGATGATTTCATCGACGAAACCGAATCGAAACTTTGCGCCTATTGTAAATATGCGAAACACTCGTTTTTTTTTTATTCATTCACTTTGCTAAAATTTCCGCATACGAACATGGTCGACTGCCTCTTCTTCTCCGGCCAAGGTTAACGATTTCAAAATGTCTCGTTTTTTTATTTTTCCGAACAGTTCTTTTGACCGTGATCACTCGTCAAACGGGTTTATTTAGCAACCTTATCTGGTTTGGTTTTATCTATTTGCATATTAAAACAATAAAATCTATTTACGTTTTTGTTATATAATATGTTTTTGTCAAATATTAATTGAATCTTTTGGAATCGAAGGTATTTTCGTTTTGAAAAATATGTTCGGTTGCATTGAAATTTTCCTTCGAACTTACTGCGCAATAATCTTCGTTTTTTTTTTTAAATAGTCATTGAGTATGAGATGATACATTTATGCAAAGTAATGAGGAAATTTTTATAATCATATACTCGTTTTTTTTTTATTATTATTCAATAAATCGACTTGGAACCGGATAAAAATTTATATTGTCGAAAATTTTTGTTGTTTTAATTTCGATGTCGTATAATAAAAAAAATATACAATATTTTCTCTCGATATCATTACATCATTTCCGAAAGTAAAATACAATTTTTATTACTGAAAATATGCTTTTTCCGGTTATTATGATTAATGATCGTAATGAGCGAACGTTATGAAATGATTTCATATTAACCGAAACATCTTTAAAAATCTCTGTTATTATGTATGTATAGTGTATACCTTTTACAGTCCAAATCAAATTGTACCTTTTTCAAAACAAATTCAACCTTTTAAACTTCAAACTAAACTCTTTACAAATCAAATTCAACTATCGGAAAGTATTATTAAGACCATCGTCATATTAATCAATGAAATTCAATATATTCTGCAATTTGACATTGATAATATGAATTGATTATTTTTACAATTTTTTTATACACATATTTAATTATAATTTTTAATAAACAAATCTGAAAATTGGTACTATGAGTGTGTCTAAATAAATTTGCGATGATTGAATTTGATTTGTAAAAGATTTAATTTGAAATTTGAACGATTGTATTTGGAGTATAAAAGTTGCATTCGTTACTTAATTAAATTTTAACAAACAAACTAACCCATTAACATATATTACAAACTGACATTTTCAAACATCCTTCGTCCAATTTCCACCAAAATCAATGTCATCCTATAAAAAACGACGTATTGAATTGTTGCACAAAATCCTGATTTGAATACAAATTTTTCGAGGCCACGGAATGAATAATGACCATCTTCGCAGACTATTGCCAAGGTCCTGATGCAGAAGACGAAGGTGACACGAGGCTGTCGTCTATCCCCACGCGATCTCGTTATTTATTTTTTTCCATTTTAATTACCCTACAACATATCTAGAAATGATAATATGTATAATACCTATGTCGGTTCAGCACGTAAGGACAGTTCAATGATAATACGCGATTGATTCTATAATATATTGGTTTTTATGTGCGTGTGGGTTAATGGTTGTTTTCGTTTGTGCATTTTTATGGGGATGTATCAATTTGTAGTCAGATTAGAGTTTTAATTAATTTTTATGGATTGTTGAATATTTTTGTTCAATTGTGTGAATATAATATTTGAAATTGCTGATGAAATGATGAAGATTTTCGGATTGTAATGTGATTTTTTTTTCGTTAGATCTTACTGGATATGCAATGAAAAAATATGTATGCAGTTTCAAGATTATAAGAAAATTTAATTATTAGGCAAAATAGTTTGTATTTTGTGTACCTTGAAATTATATAATTATTTTAGTATTATCTAAATTTTAACAATTATTTACTTCAATAGATTAGAGTAGATAATGGATGAATTTCTAATTTACCAATTTGGAAATAAACTTTGTCTAACAATAAACTACTTCCGTTTTTAACGCGATAACGATGCACATTCGGAAATATAAAAAATAGATCACTTATTTAACACGTTAACCTTCAATTCAATATGAAAATATAAAAAAACCTTAAGTAATTAATTTTTAGTTCAATTAATACAACAGAAACACATTTGACATATTTATATATTCAAAGCACATAATCCTATTATAAAAAAAATGAATTTGCATTCGAAAAATATTTTCTTCATGTATAAATAAGTGCTTGACTTTGAGAAAAGTTTCAGGAACTTTTTTAAATTTTATGGAACTAATTATTTAAAATTATGGGAACTACTACTGAAAATTTTAAAAGACAACATGTTTTCTTAATTTATAATAATCTTTATATAATAATTTATAACTAATTCCGTCTGTTGTAACAGACTGTTAACATTTCGAGATTTATCAATTTGAATCGAATTGAATTACAATATGTACAACAAAATTTATTTTTTTTACTAACCAGTATTTAAAAAACACGTCGTACAGTCCTCAAATGAATATCAAATGAATATCAAATGAAATTCAACATTGCAAATACATAAAAAAATCTATTTACATGAAAAATTACAACATACTCCATTCACATCAAACACTTCGATCTGCTCGTACATAAATTATTTTTTTTACTTTTGTCCACTCCTGTGTATGGTATAATGCCCGCACCGCACGCACGATGCATAATATGCTTTTTAAAGGCTGTTTTTTTCTTTCTCCGTGGCCAACAAGAAAGGAAGTTATTAATAATTCGTTGTGTCGTCCTTCACGCGGAAACACTCGAAAGTTTCCGGGCTGAAAGTGTGCTGAAAAATCGATATCAGCCCTCAAATGAAAGGTCGCCTTATTTATCGGAAGCATCCATTTCGAATAGGTTATTTTTGGATAAAAAAAATGTTTTGTGGCCAAAATGTGTATATTTGGGGCCGCATTAGGAAATTGAGTGTTTGTCGAACGATTTTATCAATGGGAGGAAATTTGTTTGTATAGAATTTGTTAATCTTTTTTTATTTCGAAGGGAACGTATTGTACCGTATACATATAAATCATTAGAGTTTATATAATAATATATATTAAAATAGAATTTATTGGATAAAAAGTGTGTAGGTAACTTTTATGTTTCGCATACTTGCGCATTTTAACTTTCTATTTTTTTACAATTGTTAATGCATAATTTATTTATTATTACCCAACGTGTAATAAATGTTTCGGTATTATTATGAGATTACATCACACGATCTAAAAAAAGTTGAATTACCATTCCTATATACATACATCGTTTCAAGGAGATCTATTCATGACTTTTTTTTGGTACTTAATTATATCAGATGTTACAAAACGAAGGACAATTTCTCAATAAAATACATGATATGTTATATTTTCAATGATTCGAATAATAAATTTCAATGATTCTTCAAAAATATGATCTGAAAAAATAACACGATTTCATGAACTTTTATATAAACAATATCGTTTCAAGGAGATCTATTTGTATTTTTTTGTACTTAATTATATCAGATATTACAAAATCAAAATAAATCATAGAAAAATTTCTCAAAAAAACATATAAATTTCAATACTTTGACTAATAAATTTCAATGATTCTTCAAACATGATCTGAAAAAAATACGATCTCATGAACTTTACATAAACAGTATCGTGTCAATCCGCAATATATTTACCGCTAATTACACGTGTCAGCTAAATTTCGATGTAGCGAAACGCAAAAGTGACATTCGAAAGGTTTATGACACAATTGTGTGTAATGCGATCTCGAATTAGAACGCAATTGTGCAAACAGTGGTCACGTGATGTTGCCATTTCTAATATTTCGCGTTTCCACAAATCATCAATCACCAGAAAGTGGAAAATAATGCAGTGACATTACCTCTTTTTTCGGTGTAAAGGTTCGTTGGATCTCAATTTGTGTTGCGAATGGGTTCTTTGTTGTTGGTTGAGAGGATTGTGTTTTTTGGTATGAATGTTGGTGTAAAAGTCTGAATATTGATGAATTTATTATAGCGTGATGATGAAAGTTTGAAGAAAAAGCTTGAAAATATTATATTTTGATTTGGTTATTACAATAAATTTTAAGATCTATGAAGGTTTATTATTTAAGGTTTATTATGTTTGATTACGATTGTACTTTGGTTTTAATTTTTCTTTGAGTATGTAAATTATAAGTACGATGGAAATCATTGAATATAAAAACGTTTAATATAAAAAATCAGTTAACAAGAAATAATACTGCAGTTCTTGCAAAATACTATGACGTTTAACATGAAATATAATACTTTTCACACGGAAAAATATTTTAGCCTCTTTAGTATTTTGTTAAACGTTTTCCACTGTAATCCCAGTCATTTATCTCTTATAATTCAATGAGATTCAATTTTTGTATCATACCTATTGTACTTACTACCTATTAGTCCTTATTTCAAATTATCATAGTTTTTTAGAAGATAGTTTGATGAATTTTCTTACAAAATTTTCCTATTTTGTTATCATGAACGTTAAGATTCATCAATAAAACTTAATTTCAATAAATTTCGAGACTTACATATCAAGATTCAATAAATCTGAACCAATAAATCCAAAAATCTTAATTTACCATCGATGCCTGCGATTTATCAAACTTCAAACATACAATGACACAATCAGAAACTATTAGCAGATGTACATAATATTTTAAAAATATTATTCCTACCAAAAATTTTCAACAGCTCAAACTTTAATCCGCAACGAAACACTCATACAAATATACAAACCAAAAATTCTGATTTCCCTCAAACCTAACCAAAAAATTCAACAATAATCATCTTCAAAAAAATCGTCAAAACCCTCCGATCAATCTTCCGATCGACAAACCCAAAAATCATGTCACCGTCCTATCGCAAATTGCCTAAAATAACAATGATGGCATTGTTAATGATGACCGAACAGTCCAATGAACAAGTCCAATGCCGTCTCAATCGAGCCACGGTCAGGACCCCCATTGACCCTGATTAGGAGGACGTGCAAAATGGGACCTCTTCGATATTGGCTATGTATCTAATTTGTGTATTTGCAAAACGGAGGTTTTGCGTGGTCGTTTGATTGGGCCAAAGTGGACGTTTGTGGACATTTCGGTGTGATGAAGGCAGTTGTTTCGTAGTATTGATGTTTTTTTTATGGAGTAATAAGTGAAGGGAGTTTTTTTGAATGGTATCTTTTTTATTAGTGTAAATGTTATACATATATAATGTAATTTTTTTATTTAATATAAATTCACTTGTCATTTCGTATATGATAATTTATTTCAGTGTATGGCATGATCTGTTTTTTGTTCGAATTAAATTCATATTTATATTGAATTTTCATTGAATTGTATTAAAAATTTGATTATATTTCTATATAAATTTAAAAATCTATTGATTTTATAATTTTTCAAATTTACTACATTCTATTTGTACTGAAAAACTAAAATAGAGTCGATTGAAACGCTTTGCTTCACAAAAATATATTTTAAAATTTTTTATTATTATTCTTTCGTCATTATATACTCGTAGAGTAGAAATTAACCATTACTATTTTTGTATAAAAAAATAAAAATTCATACAATGAAGGGTTAAAGCAGTATTAACACTCAAAAAATAATCAAAGCGACATCTGTCAAATGTTTCGAACAATTTTTCACATTATCAATCAAAATTTCAACAATTTCCACGAAAAACTGTCGAGTTTATAACGTTTATGAATTTTTAATAAATATGTGCAAATCATAGTGTTTCAATAAAGCAAATGCGAAATCAAACTCAAGGTGACCCGTGCGCTTTTAGCATTGAAGATCTAATTGCAATTTGTTGAGTAATTCCAAGTGTGTAATCAATCGAAAAAGATCCTCGATGTAAAATCTCAAAACTCCACACAATATTTATTTTCGAAACGTGGGCGTGCAAACATTTCGACATATAAATGTGTTTTCAGATGTAATTACACTCGAAATCGGTCAATCGGCGCGGGAAACTTGTTTCTAGTTTACATTCAACGAATTTGCAAATTCCGTAAATTTCGTTACGAAAAAAAACAGAATTTAACGTCCGTGACATTCAGATCGGAAAACGAGGAAGCGGCCTAAGATTTGACTTTTTCGAAATTTCGAATTCTGAAGGTCAATGTTGAGCGATTCGTTTTTGAAACATTTATTGCACAATCGATGGTGCATGTATTTTTGCACTGGTATTGTAATGACGTATGTTTTAACTGGTGGTTACAATGTTAGAATTGATCGTTACGTCTTTTTTGGGTGTGTTTATAATATAATTTTTCGTAATCTATTGTTCAAAATGGGACGTAATCGTTGTTTTTGATCAATTGGTTGTGATAAGTTTTTGAAAAAAAAATGTCGTTGAAATGATTGTCTGATGCTTTCGTATCAGTAATCGAGTTGTGTGTATGTTTATATAGCATATAACGTTTTTTTATGAAAAACGTAAAAAATGTTGCGTTTTTCGTGAAATTCAAACAAAATTTGACATCCGTATAAAAATGGTTTTTTCCACTGACTCCCATTTCGTAGAATGAGCTCTTTTATAAATTACAAAATGGAGCTATACGTATGTGATCCTTAATGCTCTTTTTTAACCATATTTCAATACTCTGGTGTCAGCAATACAAGTCTTTTGCAGCCTTTCATGCGTATATTTTAAGACACGTCAACTGTCATATTTGACAGATGACTTTAAGCATTTAGCTTTTTAATAACATCAACAAAAGTGGACAGTCACTAACAGATGAAGTTAAATTTGACCAAAAAGCGCAAGATTTTTTGTGTTTTTCATAGAAAACGTGATTACACGAACGTTCCGTAACACGTGGAATGAAAAAAAAAGTTGTATGTTCATAAGAAATTTGAAAATCCGATTTATTAAGAAAGAGTTGAGGAAAAACTGATTTAATTTATGTTTAGTTAGAGTTTTTTTCCAAAAAAATTGATTAAGATGTCTCAATATTTTTTTGATGTATAATATATCAAAATATAAAAATCGATTGATTAAGATGTAACGACTTTTTTTAAATCCATACAAACGATTTTTAAATAATTTTTCACATATATTTTCGTTAAAAAGAACAGAATAAAGACTATATTTCATATAAAAAACAATATTTATGTGAGGTTATGTCAACTTTTCAACCGGTTTAACTTAACCTCGATTTCCATACAAAAAAGCTAAATCCCCACATTAATTTAATAACCTCTGACACGCTCAATAGCAATATCATCTCTTCTGAATTACACGTATAATTGCAAGCCTCAATGACCGTCTATATAAATCTCAAGGCTGCGTATTTCACGCATAAGCGATTTGCACAACACTCAACGGCCGCTTTGTTTATTTTTCGAATTTCGCGAAAACTTCGACGTGCATGGTTGTCGAATGCGCTGTTTTGGCCGACAATCGAGCCCGGGCCAAGGTCGGTTCAGTACGGCGAACTCGCGGTTGTTTGTATGCAATTGCGGATTCCGCAAATGCATTCTAAAATTGTGGTTCGGTAATGGCGTTGCTTGATCCGCAGCGGTTATATAACCTCAAATTCTTTGGGGTTATAAACCTCAAAGTCTTTGAGGTTAAGTAATCGAAAACTCTTTGAGGTTATGTAATCGAAAACTCTTTGAGGTTATGTAATCGAAAACTCTTTGAGGTTATGTTGTTTGGCGGGTTGTTCGAAATGGAATTCGTTGTGTTATAGGCTTGTGTTTGTTTTGTCAGTATCATTCATGTTTTTTGTCAGTTTAACTGATTTTTTGTAATATATGTAATTATTATTATTAAAATGATCAGTAAGTCTTATATATAGCCATAAACTATTGGTCAGTATATTTGTGATCAGTTAATTAGATTAATTGTTTATTGTATATCAAAATGGTCAGTAGTTTCTGGTCAGTAAATAAACTAAAAAGTCAGTATATTATTTAAAATGATAAGATTTTAAATTTTGATCAGTGATTCGAAAATAATTCTAATTTTATTATGAAAAATAGTAAAATCTTACAAAATATTATACATATTTATATTTTAGTACAGCAAAATTAATTATCGACAGCTTGTTCATAATTTATGTATAAATATTTATTGTTTTTAACTGATCATTGATTATTTCAGCTATTGACCTTTTATGTATGTATTCAGTTACTTTATATTTCTATATCATAAAGATATGCTGTTTTATAATACACGATGAAACCTTTACTATGTCATAAAAAATCTGGATTTTTTTAAAAATAACTTAACCTAATCTAATTTGACATAAACTCAAAAAGTTTTCTGATCAATTATAACGCCGTTTATTTAAAAATTTGTTCCATTTTTCTATCAACATTTTATCTAAATACATTTATGAAAAAAACAATAAATAAATAACAATTCTACTCATCTAAATGTCACTTTATACTAATTATGCAATTTTTTATATACCGTTATCTCTCGAGCGTTCGCATAGCGCAATAAACTATTTTGCATTTCTCGTATCAATTGCGGCTAACGGCTAGTTGCACAATTTGACAATTTACGTCATCGAGCTCGTCCAAACAGTTCAATTTACGGCTATGTTCGGTATGTCGCATCTCTGTGCGACGTGTTTTTTTTCACGCATAATTTACTATCAGCACATGCTCGTCTAACAATAATAAAATCAGTTTTTTCCAGTTTGATTATTTGTATTTTTAAGATGGGAAAAATGTGACGAAAGAATGTGTGGGATTTCCACATTCTATAACAAATCAATGGTGCCAATTTTGTATTATTATTATTTTTTTATTTACTTATATTGAAATCGGTTAGATTAGAACTTTTCGTTTGACCGTTTTTATGAATGAACTTTTGGTGCGTTTATTTTGTATTTGAAATTATTTTAATACACGTTTTTCCGTTCTAATTCAGAGTTGTGTTGTTTGAAAATTATAATATAATTATAGTTTTTGTATTTTGATTTTCTATGTATATATTTTGAGGTGATCTTTGTGGAATCGATCCATCCACCACGCCCTTTCCGTCACACGCTACATCAATCCAATTCTGATGATTCTATTTATTATTCTAGTGTATTCTGTATATTTAATATATTATAATAATATACACAAGTTATTGCATAAATAGTTTATTCGCTCTTGAAAATTTGGTATTGGTTTTACATATCAAATTTAATTTATCTGTTATGCAACATACATATAATACATTTTCATATGCAAAAAAAACTAAATCGTTACATTGTTATAAAATTAATTAATAAAAAAATAATAAAAAAACATATTTGCATTAACTTTAATTAAAATACTTAGCCTCAGTTATCGAAATTATAATTGATCAACAATTGCCTAAGAAACATCCTTTTCTTCTATGCAGTTTTCTAGGGCATGCTTTTCCTCCATTTTGAGCTTGGGCCTAAAAAAATATATCGAAAAACATTTGAATTTCAATAATATCGATTTAAATTCAAATATATATATAATACCTTGATGGTCCTGAAACTCGAAATGAATCCTCTTCCGCAACTAGCACTGCATTGAGACCATTCGCTCCAATCGGTGAACATGCAATCCTGACGAAGGCTCGATGCTGGAATCCTTTGACTAGGATTAAAGGCCAATTGAGGACTCGTTTGGAATTGCTGGATACGTTGAGGGATCCTCGGGGATTGAGGTTGTCTAGAAAGATCTTCGTCATTTTCTTCTAATCTTGTATCGACTTCGGAACTCGATTGAGAGCCTCCTATTAAGGCATCTAAAGTTTTAAATTGGAAAAATTATTAAATTGTGTATGATATTTAGAATCGACAATTATGAGAATTGTTATTATAAAATTTTAAATTTTATCGAAATGTATGAAAAGTTTAGAAACATATGGAATCGATTGATAGTATTTGTACATTAAGGATTTTTGAATGAATAATAATGACTATATTTTTGGTCGATTAAAACGATGGGTAATTTAAACTATATTTAGAATACTCTAAATAAAAATGTTCCTGTAATTATAGACACTTTTGAAATACGAAACCAATAAAAAGTACGTCACAGAAGCCTATATAAAACTTCAAATTCATAAAATGTTTTTAATGCGTCAATCTTTATCGATATTTATTCAATAACATTTTGTATTACAATATTTTCCTTTTCATTCCGAACTTTATTGTAAACGATAAGTACTGCAATAAATTGATAAGAAATATAAATATTAACTGAAAAATCAAACGATGGTCGCCATAAATCATAAGAAATTGTGAACAATAAAATTATTTATTAAAATACTGAATAGACTGTTGAGCACATGAAAGGAAACTTGTTTTGAAAAATTAAACTTAACGTTTTATTTTTAACAATTTTCCAAAATATACATCCGTTAATATTCAAAGGATTTTTCATTAGTTAAGATAACTATTTTTATCAAATTAATCAGGACATTAGAGTAGGATGACAAAGAATGAAAACAAAACTAAATTATTGACATTGATCTTTTGATAATCGTTTTTGATTGGTTTCGTTTCAATATTAACCAGAAAAAAGAAACTTAAAACCAGTACTTTACTAGAACGAATGGACACCCTACTAATACCGATGTAAAGGTTAATCATTTTATACAAAATTCACAACCCATATACGGTTTTCAGAATTCGTTTCGCATTTCGTGCTGTTCACCCATACGCACGACAATAATTTTTCAGGCTTCGTTCACGTGTCTGAAAATTCGTATCTGTCCGTTTGCGGGCCACACCTAGCTAATGGCATCCGAATTTTTTTTTCATAATGCCCATTTAAATAAAAATCGCGTAATTATTTTATGGCACGTCACGCGAATGCGGGTCACAATGATGTCGCGATTTTCTAGAATTATTTTTTCATATCGAACATTTCAATTATTTTATCTAAACTCGCTGGTCGTTTAGTCATTATTAAAGCATTGCATCATTTGAGGAAAACACGTGAGCTATGCGGTTTATTGTTCGTTTAAAAAATGTGATTTTTCGGGCTGAGTGTTCATAAATCACGAGTGAATTGTAATTTAATGCAAATTAATTATTTAATATGTTTATTTAATTTGGAAAAATAATACAAATTTCCACGAAATACACACGATAATTTAAATTTATAGTAACGAGCGCATGTAGAACGACCTGATTCCGTTATCGCAAAGATCGAGCGCAAATTTACAACCTTTTCGCGAATTTTCGAGTACTTCGAACGTTAATTTTTTTCAATAAGCTACTTTTTGGTAGAAACGGACCATTTATCTCATAGTTTCACAAATCGAACGACCTCGACACCGATATAATGGCGACGAAAATAAACGCATCGGACCAGCCTTTTAATATCGATTGATAACGTTTCGAAAACTACATAATGCACCGTGGGCAAGATGGAATGATGGGTTTCGTATTATTATTTTTTTTTAATGGATTCAGGTCGAGATATGGGAAAATTTGGGTTTAATTGGTTCGATTGTATTATGTTTTTGAATTTGAAAAAATTTGGGTTTGAAAATTTTGTTTATCTGATTTTTTTCTATTTTTGGATTCGGATCGTTTTGTAAATGAAAGTTTTCTTATGAATTAGAACTGCATTCGTGATCAAATATAATAAATTTATCTTTATAAGAAATCTAAGAAACTCGGAAAATTCGTATCAAACTAAGAATTTAACAATTTCAAAATTTTCTTATTTACATATACAATTTTTTTTTAGTTTTTATACTTCAAATCAAATCTTTTAAACTTCAAATTAAACCCTTTATACACAAATTCAACTAAATAAAAAAAAAATATTATTAGTACCATTGTCGAAGTAATCAATAAAATACAATCTATTCTTGAATTTTACTTTGATAATCTCAGTTGGTGATTTTTACAATTTTTTACATACATAATTAATTACATATTTTAATAAATTAATCTAAAAATAGATACCGAGATTACGTACATAACGTTTCTTTTATATTTTTCATGAAATTATTAAAAAAAAATTGAAAAACGAAGAATATAAAATTGCGATAGTTGAATTTGAAGTTTAAAAGGTTAAATTTTGATTATATAGCTGTAATAATTTCTAAGACTTTTTGAAAATAAAATATGAATCATTACTAAATAAAAAAATCACTATATATTATAATAATTAAAATTATATGAAACGAACCATTCAAAACGATTTTCTCTCATAATCATGAATTTTGATTATGAAAATTCAAGATGAATCGATTTCGATACCAATTCGTTTGCCGACTTTCAGAAAAATGAAAAATTGTATCACATCGAAGATTCATAGACGATTTTTATCATTGTTTATGCGTAATTTGACATTCGTACATTAAAAATGCATCATTCGTATTTTGTAAATGATTGCGTTTTCGCGTGTCACGACTCCATTTAATAACTATTTGGGGTTTCGATTTATCTTTTTTCGTGTAATACGTATTATTGTTTCGAAATCCATAATTTTGCAATAACCCAATGAAAGATAATATAAATAAATAATCAATTGTCTCGACACTTTGTAACGCACGCACATAGTTTCCGCGATTGTCAAACTTTTTATGAAAAATCGCATATCATTAAATTATTAGCGCCATTTAATATTGCTCAAATTGTCAGTATGGAAATAGGGATTAAAAAAAAAAATTCAATTTCATTTCACTACTTATAAGTCTATTTTTTCAGTCTTGTGCGTAACAAACAAGCCTATAAAAACAATCCTTAACAAAAAGTCAATTTTTTAGGGAAAATTGTTATTTTAAAATAGAAACATAAATTATAAGTATTGTATGTTTGTCATAACCAATGTTTTACATGTTGGACAGTTTACTATAGTATTTTGCGATAATCCTTTTACAGTGCATTGACATGTTTGCAAATAATAAAATATTGTTAAATGTACAAAACGTGAACTGACATGGTTATTTGAACATCGGATGTTTAAAACATGATAAGTTTATCAGTTTTTTTCGCGTAAACCGCATGTATTTGTTAAATATTTGCATAGATATCTTTTTAGTTTAATATATATTTTTTTAATTATTCGACCTTATTAAAGAAGGTCGTTTACATTTTTTATGTTTATTGATCTTTTAATAATATGATTTTTATTAATGTAACCTGTTTTATTAAAGTATTTTTATTTTGTTACAGGTATGAAAGAAGATATTTCTTGGAAGGTTAAATTAGTCAAATTCGTAAGCAATTTAAAATTTAATTACATTTATTTTAATTTTCAATGAAATGTTTATGATTTTGAATAATTATAATGTCCATTTGAACTAAATGTGAGATTTAAAAAAGCTCGCTACTTTACAGAATAATACATTAGAATATACAAATGTATTATTCAAATGATACTGTTTTTACATTTTATAAATAAATTATTATCGTAAAACTGATTTTTAATACGAAATAAAAACGTTGCATAAACTCTGCTGTACGCATGACTCACGGCTACAATTACCTCGCACCTAATACATTTCCCTACTTGAAAGGTTTCTTATATCGGTGTCTGTAGCCAGTGTTTGTCAAACTGTGAACTTGATTGTACCTCTCATTGCCAACGTCGGTAAAACGTACGTAAAATATACATACATAAGTAGTATAAATTATTTTTAATTTTAACGGCGTATTTTTATATGAAAAAGTTAAAAATTGAATAATTGATATTGAAATAACTTTATACGTGTCCTATTTTAATATCAAATTGGTGAAAAATGAGGTTGCATAAACACGATCGATTAAAACTCACCTCTAACTATTCCGCAAGTGTTCAAGCAATCTTGCTCCGATAAGAAATTATTCCTATTGCCTTTACAACCTTTATAAACAAAAGGCACACACATCGCTTTTTCAGTATTAAATGCCCATCTCTCAATGGAACTTTTACACAATCCGGTATTCACAGGCTCCATGCACACCCCTAGAACCACAAAAACCCATCAAAAACGAACCCATCGAATTCAACAATTCAATTCATCAAGCAAAAACTGACTTTTAGCAGTGGCCATGTCCAACTGGCAACTCTCTCTTACGGAACAAGGTGCGTGTTCAGTAAGTAGAACCCTTTGGCTGCATTCGTCCTTCAATTCTTGTTCCACTAAAAGCATCCTCATCCTGAGCCTTATTCCTTGACCACACGAGGTGCTGCATTGAGACCAGTCACTCCATGGTGTCACTGGACAGTTTGGATCTGGTATTTCTATGTCTTCTGGTCTGCATTCTGGTTTCATGCACTTATCCTTTTCAACTATTGAGTAAAGATTTGTATTATTATTTTATTTGTTTTGAATATAACCTTGTTTTTCCACCTGTGATAACTTGAGGGCATTTCTTTCGTCCCATATGATCCAAGAAGTATCTTGTCCTCATCTTAAATCCGATTCCACATGTAGCAGAACATTCGGACCATTCAGTCCAATCGCCTGTTGCACAAACTCCTGTTTCTCCAGGACTTTGTTCGATTTCTTGATCGTCGTTTTCGCTAGCAGCGTCTTCACTATAATACAAAATTAAAATTTGCCATCAGATCCCATTGGATACAGTTCAAAATTGTTGTACTAGTTTTTCCAGACGAAAGTGAAAACTTAATGAAAATTCGCAATGTTCGTAAAGCACTTTTGTTGTCGTTGACCCCGTTCCGTTTACCGGCGAACAAAAAGGCAGGTCTGTTAAGATAATATCGAACGCTGAAAACAAAAGTGTTCGAAAAACGTACAATGAGTAGAATTGCGCAATTTTCGATTCAGAAAACAAAAAATAGATATCGAATAACAGTTGCGAATAAACAAAATTGGTGCATATCCGGTACAACAACCTTTTTCAATATTTATTCATAATAAAGATATATAAAATGATTAATTATTTAAAAATATATATATTTAAAATCATAAATTAAAACTGCAATGATTATTGATTCATATTTGAATTTATTATTGTAAAAGAAAAATAAATAAATAAAATAGTTTATAAAACAATTCATAGATGTCGCTGATGTTTTCAGCAATTGAATTTTCATCAAAAACATATTCTTCGAGATATCACAAACCATATCAATAATGATAAACCATTTCAGTCATTTTTAAATAAAACGGACTTTTAACCGTCATTATATGCCATTACGGTAATTAAGTTTTATCGTTATATACCAGTGACATTTTCCTTGCCGGTATAAAAATGCAAAATTATTCCGCAAATCGAACACATACATAAAAGCGATAAAATATGGAAGTGCGATCATTAAAAAGCAATTTCGATACGTAGAATCATTAGGTAATAATATTTTCGACGTAACATCAAGGATTGAATAATTACACTCGGCGAAATGAAATGCAATTATAATTAAAGCTCAAAAGTCGTGCCCTAATGACAATTAGTTGGACCTTAATTGGTTTAAATTAACCATTTCCTTTCTCTCGTGTGTATGTTTTTTCGTAGACATTCCTCGGCAAACGTTCAATTATATTACGACCGTTCGATTTTTATCTCCGATCATTATCAACTGAACTCACTCTTAAATTGCGAGAATAATATTAAACCGATGTACAGCCATTAACAATTTGAATAATTACTCGATAGCCATCACGCTATGTATCGTGTAAAATTTTAATTACACACAACTACACATATGTATATAAAAAATATTATATTCGATTAATTTCGAATCAAAAATCTATAAAGTGACGCTTGATTAGGTTAGGTTATATAAAATTCCCACATCCGCCATTTTATAACATTCAATAACTATTGTATTACGATCGAATACAATGTAAGATCTTGAATTTTCTCACGTTTTCGAAATTATGACGTTAAAATGTGAAAATCTAGAGTTTTTCGTATCAAGATCGTTGCGCCCTTGGCCTCCATGTTTGCGGCCATAACAGCTTTGTTTCAGGTCAGCTGGATCACGACAGGTTTTTGCCCATTCTCGTGGCCGAAAGACGTTAATCACGATGAAATATCATAATATCACAAACACGAACGGGGGATAGTTTCCATCGAGTTTTCCCCCATCCGCCATTTGCAAATTCGTATTGTAAAATGGCGCCGACGTATCGAAAAGTTATCCCCTCATTTTTCAGGACAAATGCTGTAATAAGGCTACATAGCCCGCTATTCAACATCAAAGGGTTAACCTAAGGGGTCACAAAGGGTCAAAAGTTATTGTGCTTACTCGCATTCGGAGACGTCGGCGACGCACATTTCTCTGGATATTAATTGCCTGTTGCAATTGAACATCTTCACTTTTTGTTCAGGCATTACGTATTCTCTGGTCCTCATTCTTAGTCCTTTTCCGCATGTTACTGAACATGGTGTCCATTCGGAGTATTCGGAGACGGCACATGCGGCTTGAATTTGTAAAAAGTGGTTATTTTGTGTTTTAAATTAATGATTTATTTTAGAAACTTACGATTTTCGACGTCGTCAGTGTTTTCAGATACTGACAAAGTCAATTGTTGAAGTGTCTGTTCGTCGTAGCTTTTTGGAATGATTTTATCTCTGAACAAAAATAATCTAGCGAATGGATTCATTTCATCTTTGTATGGATCATAAAATGGAGTTCTTTCGTCTTCTGGGTATTTTGTTGTTATACGGAACATCTTTTCTCTTGGTTTAGTTTCAGAGTTAGGACTCTAAAATTTATCACTTATTATCAGATTGAATCATTTTAAATAATTTGTAATGTATTTGAATACCATATATGTGATTCCACTGTCGGTTCCAGCATCATAAAGATACAAATCCATCACTATATTTTCAACCCAGTTACAATTTTTCAAGCACAAATCCAATCCATCAACACCCACTACCCAATCTGGGGTTGGACCCAACATCGAAGCTAATGAAACTAAATGTTTTTTACTATCTACTCTAAACGTGCTAGTTGTATTTGTATTAACGTTTGGATACCACAATCCGGGTGCTTTGATTATTGTCTTCAAATGTTTCTTTTTCTGAACCAGTTCTTGTTCCATCAATCTGACTGAACCCCATTCAGCTAAACTCCTGAAATTTTCTCATTTTAGAAATTATCAAAATAAATATATTTTTTTTAGTCAATTTACCTGAAACCATCGCTGGCAATTTTCCCTTCTCCCCAAAACGAAAAATTCTTTTCATGCGATGCGCCAATGACGTCTGAAAAATGTGTCAACCACAAAGAGAACGGAAAATCTTTCGGATGAGTGACATTGGACCATAAACCTTCGAAAACCATCTACAAATCATTTAATTAAATATATAAATAGTACACACGGTTCTAGGTCATTTACCTATTGAACACATACCCCCCGGACTCAAACCCCATAGGCGTTAACTCTCCCGGACATTAACCCCCCGTGCAAAAATCCCGCCATGGATCAAAATAAGTAATTTATATAAATTGCCAGTATTTTTAATTAAATTCAAAGTAAAGGTTTTTTGTACAGGGGGTTAATGTCCAAGGGGATATTTTTCTAGGAAGTATGTGTCCTGATACCAGTGAACACATATATAAAAGATCAAAATTGTTACATTATATTTGGCTTCATCCAAAGCGCAGCATTCGTCGTTCAACACAACAGCCTCCTTCCTGGTCTGTTCACATATCAACTTGGTCAACTGGCCATCCTCTGCAAACCATTTCCTCGGATTCTCAAACACCATAGCCCTGAAACGACCATCGATTGACCAAACTATCGATTGGTTCCCATTAAAAAAGACACGTTTACCCACTTGATCTGGACGCATCCCGAGCCAGCCTTGGGCGCCATCCATTGCACTTGCACCTCAGTCTTGGGCAGGTCGTTGGCCTCTTTGACCACGTTGACACAGTCCTCGTCAAAGGTCGACATGGTGTCCGCAAACAGTTGGAACTGGCCATGGGTGAGGGGGCTGGATTGGGCGTTTGGGTCCCTTGGTTCTGCTCCGATTGAGAAACGGGTGAACGTCTGCAGCTGGTTGTGGGTCCTTGCACCGACCAGTGTTACTGTCGAGAGTTGATTTGCATTTTAATTTGCGTTGAATAACTGGTTATGATGGTTTGATTGTGCAGAAGAGTTTGCGTATGTTGTATGGTTTTAGTTCCATCTGTGTATCAACTGCATGGCCGTAGCCAGGGGGGGGACGGCCCCCTCTGAATTTCAAAAATAATGACAAATTATACTTAAATGATGAGACATATGTTAAGATATGTGTTTCCCCCCTTAAAAAAATTCTGGCTACGGCTAGTGAAGTGAATATTAAGGAAATTGACTAATACGAATATGAGGTATTTTTATCTTCATTAGTATTTCATCAGTAACTGAAGAATATATCAGAAAATTTTCTATTTTTTTTCATCATCATCATCATCATCATCATCATTATATGCAGCTTGTATATAATATGACGATTACAAAAAACCTTTGTCATTTTTTTCTTATTGCATATACATATGACGAGTCGTTGTGTTTGTAAGTGGCATATCTCCATTTTTTTTTGTTTCGAAACATTTAATGTTTTGTGTTTTTCAATACTTAAAAATACCGTTAATCTGTTAAATGTAATGAACTTATTTTTCTTTTCTGATTATGAGGTTAAAATTTAATAATTATAATAATTTTTTTTAAATCGAATATAAAAGAAGTATATATAACTTTCGGTTAAGTGTAACTGAAACAGTGTTTTCGGAACTGAAAATTGATTACGCCACTTTCATTTATAACGAAGCTTGAAAAACTTTATGAGCCGTTATATATTTATGAAAGTGGCGTAAACGCCAATTTTGGAAAAAATGAATTAAATCTAGATTTAAGTTAACATGGATGTCCTCTTTGTATGTTTATAATAAACAAAGTTTATAATACAGTAATATTTTCATGCAATGAACTAAAGATATTTCACTGTAAAATATTACATATTTGCTTGCATTTAATGATTTATGTACGGATTTGAACAAATTCGAGTAATTATATAGTAAAAAATAGTATCCATAGTACATATAATAATATAATTGTCAATTAGTCAATTTATGAATCCAAAATTTTGGCGACATAATATCAGATTACAAGAGTGAATAACAAGTGGAATTACGCCATTTTTAAATATTACATACATATAATATATGCGGTTATATTTTACAGCGAAATTTACGATGATATTATATTGTTTTAACTTTGTTTGTTAGAAACATGCAAAGAGTACATTTGCGTCAACTTAAATCTAGACTTAACTCATATTTATCAAAATTGACGTTTACGCCACTTTCATATATAACAACTCATATAATATAGTACCTACTACATAGTGGTAAAAACTATCCTTACCAGTTGACTTTAAATTTATAATACACATGGACATACTAATCACAAAACATATCACTCAGCTCCAACAACCACTTTCAACAAAACAAAAAAAAATGACCATACTTGCATAAAACTCCCCAGGGATATATCTATCCGGTTCACCATTGATGATAATCTTGAACCCGTTATCTCCAGAAGACTTCGGAGACCTACTAACACTGGGATGAGGCCTCCTTTGGCACGTATCAGCCTCCACCACAGCCCACAGGCACAAAACGACCACAAAGCACCTCATGCTGACTTCGAACATGCTTCTGGAGCGTTCCACCTAAACCATGTCACTTAACACTGCAATTAATGTGACCAACGTCACATCCGACCAGAGACTGCTCCGCTTCGGAGGAAGCCAGCCGATAAGAGAGGTCGGGGTCAGAGGCGAGGACCTCTAAATCTCGTAAACACGAAACGTCGCCGGACGGTTTTGGAGCTGGGCTCCCCGTTGTGATGTGGCCAACTGGCCGGCGAGGTGGTCGTCACTGAACAAAGGACATCGTCCAGTTTCTCCGTTGACCTAGCTTTTGGAATTCTTAATCATGATGAGCAGGATGGCGCGAGCCGCTTATTAGGAAGTGAGACAATATCCTCTTGCTTTGTTCCCGACCAGACGTGTTGAATTTTGGGATGGAATCTTAGGAGTTTTGTTTTGGTAGTTTGTTTGAATATTGATGGAAATTGGAAAAATTTCAGTCAAAATATCAACAAATTAAGAGAATAGTTAATATAAAGACGATGTCATTTTGCTTTGTTCCCGATTAGATGTATTGTTTTTTGGTAGTGAAATTTTTTCGAATATTAATTTTATTAATTTTTTTGACAAAAATTTGAAAAATGTCGAACAAAATATCATCAAATTATGAAAATAGTTATTGTAAAAATATCATCTTGCTTGGTTCCCGATTATATGTATTGAATTTTGGGATTGAATCTTAGGAATTTGTATTTTGGTAGTGAAATTTATTCAAATATTGATTCGTTAATTTTATGACAGAAATTGAAAAATGTCGGTCAAAATAACAAATTAAGAAAATACTTAAAAATTTTTATGTTATAATAATTTTCAATGCACTTTATATTATACGACCTGTTTTTTTTTTATTTTATCAAAATATTGGTTAAGACCTTGAGTTCTTTATCACTGAACAAATTCTGAAATATAACGTCATTTGGAAGTTATGAATAAACGGATTGTTTTTGTGTAAAATTTCATAAAATTAACTGTTGGAAGATCCGATTTGATAATTTTCACATAATATAGTTTATTTTGAATATGAAAGCATTAGATCATTTTTAATAAAAATTTCATATTTACAAATATCATAATTATGCAACGATATTATGATGTATTTTTTATATTTCCATCATAATGATTATAGCATAGATTATTAATAACAAACATTTCGAGAAAGAAAAAAACATTACAATCAGTTATATAAAAGTAAATCGATCGAGATAAAAAACTGATATATTATGTAACAATGAGCAAATAATTTTATCGAAATTATACCAACAAATCGTTTTGCAAATAAAAGTTTGGTAACTTCTATTCGTAGGCGTAATAGTTGCATCATTTTCCTGTGTGACATTCGGCCATTTTAATTTTGCATTAAAATGCACCACGCCATTTTGTCATCCGTCGTAAATAATTCATTACTTTATACCGTTATAATTTTCAGTCAAAATGATAAATTTACGCCGTTTTCAAACATAAACGGTTCGTTTACATTTTACGAAATTATTTTTAATAGAGAATATTCGTAAATAGCATGGAATTATTTGATACTATCAAAGTCAAATTATCGAATTTTGTGTTGACAAGTTGTCACCGCGATAAATTTTGGGTTTTGCCGTTGATGTTAATCGTTTGTAATCTGCAATTACGATAATTCAATATGTAAATGTGTGAATCGTTTAATTTTTTCGTGTAAGAAAAAAGTTTATATTTAAAATTAATTTATTATAATCATACATATTGATGATTCTTACAATGCTTTTACAATCGTTCAGAATAGAAATAAATAAATATATAATAAATGCAATACATACATTATTTATAATATACATTTTTTGTAAATGGCTTTTTTTCAGCTACAGAGCGTTTTTAGTGTTTTTTTCATTTTCAAGTTTTCGTTCTTTTAAGTTTAAGTTCAATATTTCATAATTTTAAAAATAAATCGTATTATATATTTCGAAAAATCACATATCACATGAGTATATAAACATTTTCGCTAAAATACAAATTGTATAATTTTTTTTTTATAAATATTCAATACAAATTGTAATTGAGTATGATTAGAAAAAAACGCCGACATTTAATGCGAATATTTTGTGATGATCTTTTAAAAACTTTTTTATTTGGCAAAAACACACATTCTGATATTTAAACAAAATTCGAATCGAATACAAGCGCGCTTTAAAAGGCGTAATAAAATCATTATTTCATTAAATAAATCATCAAAGCGTGCAAGCCTTAAAACATTACAGTCCACTGCAGCCAACTTAACACAAAAAAAAAACAATTAAACTTGATTTGAACCAAATCAAGATTGAAACATCAGAATACAAAGATTGGTGTTTTTCTTTTTGACAACAGCGAACTGTAACATTTTCGAAAAAGTGCAAAACGACACATATTCAAAAAAACGAAATTTTTTGAACGTTTTGTACACACACACTCGAGGCGATCAGTCACAAAATACAGGCAAAAAGTGCATTGGCTTTGGAAAGTCATCACTGCTGGGGTTTCGTTGATAAATTTGCATAGCGAAAAAAGGTTCGCTATCGCTGGCCCGGTGATCAGAAGGTCAGGATCGGCCCTTCGCGGTGGTCCAGGATGTCTGAAATCGTTAAAGAATTGTATTATTAAAATGCGCAATTGCAAGGAATAGAGTCATACAAACTACGCATAACGGAATAACGCATTTGCAATACATGACCTAGGTCGTAGATCGCGTGGTTTCGACCTTGTCACAATGAGGTATTGTTGGTAGAGAACGCAAATGAGTAATTTTTGGTCGTTTCGAATTGCAACAATGAATCGAATGACAATGATGATGAAAAATGACGAAAAAATAATTGTCGTATTGGATCATGTTTGAAAAATCTGATTATTATATAGCCTAGTTAAGTAATGACAAAATATAGGTAGGCTCATTGTCAGTTAATAATGAGTGACTAAATTTTGTTTATAAATGAATACTTCTTTATTGAATTGAATAAAATATTGAAACTACAATAGAAAACGTTTTATAAGGGACTGAAATGTTTTCGTGTTAAAGGAATTTAATATAAAAAGTCATAGTATACGTAGATAGTGTAATATTTCATCAAAACCGCAGCATTATTTCTTGTTAAGTGTTTTCCACTGTATTACTAATCGAACTGGGCCATCTTCATCTTTCGCTTTCAGCGTCGCGCTGAAAATGAATGAAATTCTTTTCAGAAGGTCACCGTCGGGCCACGTGTACCTTTCTGTCTAGCTTCGAGCTTCCGAGCGTCGTTCATTGTTTATTTATAAACGTAAAAGACGTACACAAGCCAAAACTTTCAGACGCTCTTTGTGTACGACTTTCGATAGAAATTCACCACTTTTTTTGCTCCAGCGAGTTCGAAGAACTTTACGACTAACACTTATTTTTCGACGCCCTCATTTATAACGCGATTCGCCAATAGTGGCTTCTAGAAGGCGACCCATCACCTGTTTTTTTTTTTAACCATATACTTGGCAGTGACAAACGCTATGATAATTTGGCTAATCGACAAAGAGAGGTCCCCATAACAGATATTTTCCATTTCGAATATGCGATTTTCGACAAAAAACACCGCTCGACATGTGTATTTATAAAAATCAGATTTGGCACGTGAAATAAATGGTGAAAAAATATGATAGAACGAGGCCAGATTATTAGAGTTTCGGTCACGCATCTGCGCGGATGATTTCGGAATAATTGATCGAAATGGTATACCTTTGGCGATACTCCACCATGGCAGTGTGACGTAAGTGAGGAAGGCATTGAGTGGTGTGCTCTGTTGTCTCTTGTTCTCCTTCCAGAAGTGGAACGACTGGGTAAAGCCTCGCATCGCCCATAGAGGATTGTATGCCCCGTCGTCCAATTCTAAACATATCAAAAAGAAATTAGCTACAATGATGATGGTATAAGCCACAACCAATGATTAGAAACTAATGGGACAAAGACACGTCTACTGTATTAATAGTATTGTCAAACAATCATGTACCGTTGGGAGCCTTCTTCGGCACATCGCACCAGTAGTATATGTCGGTACCGTCGGGGGTGGTCCTTCTTGGAGGTCTCGATGCGTTTTGACCTCTACGTCCTCTAGGGAGAGTACAGTATCCTTGGATGTCCCTCTTGACGACGCCTAAGGATACGGGATTCTCTCCTTCATCATCACCTTCATTACCGTTGTAGTCTTCGTCTATCACCTTCGTCGGTACCATCTTCGTTTCTGCCTCGTTTTTGTTGATTTCTATTGTTTTGATAGTCTCCAATGGTGGAGTGAATGTTTCTGTAGCAACTACTTTTTGTACTTCTTCCTGGACTACGTACACGTTACCTTGTAAATGATAATTTTTGATTTCGTCTGTACACGGAAGCTCTTCTTTCCCGTTCACCGTAATGATCGATGACGGGTCTAAATCGGATATTCTACCTATTTTATTATCTTCGCCGTTTTTAGTCTCTTCGTTCTTCGCGTTTTTTTTTGGTTCCGGATCGTTCAAAGAAGTCGCATCGTCGGCTATCTCGAACTCTTCCTTATTGCTTTTCGGTTTAGGTTGAGCTTTTTTAGCAGTCGTCGTCGTCTCTTGAGTCTTTTTCGCAAACCTCGACCTAATCGGCGTCTTTTTGGGCGGAACTGTTTTCTTCTCTGGAGCAGCAGGCTTCGGTTGAGGCTTAACTGGAGCCCTAACCGGAGCCTTCTTAGGCGGCTCCTTTGGTTTGAATTCTCTAGGCTTCGGTCTAGCTTTTACAGTTTTAGTTTGGGTAACTTTCGACGTCTCTTTGGGTTTAGTTTCTTTGACGACAGGCGCAGCCGGAGCCTTCAAAGGAGGGGGTCCCGGTGCGTCTTTGGGTTTCTCTTTTTTCGGAGTGACGGTGATGAGACAGGCGGGGGTCTCGTTGGCGCAGTCGTCATCTCTTCGATAGACCTCGGACATGTCGCAGGAGGGCGAAGTCGCGGGGGCGCAGCAACACCGCGAGGGGGAAGAAGCAGGACGATTGGAGCTTGCTTGCTCTACAACAAAATAAATAAAAACAGAATTCACTAACCGCGCGCCATTCAAATTAACTTCTCTACATGCGAGAATAGAAACAACAGTATATTTTTGTAAGCAAAGTCGTCCTGCTTCCTTCCCGATTGAGAGGTGGCAAGCCAGCCGGTCGGCTGGTACCGAAAAATAAAACCGTATGACTGATTTGAGAATGAGTTAAGCTCAATTTAAATACAAAATGGTTTCGTTCTTGTATTTGGTAGGCCACCGCTGCTCTATGCGCAAAAAGATTTATATGGCACTCCGTCCATGTTGTTTCTACCCTTGGAAGGAGATCAGAAGCTTCCGCGTTCGTGATCTAACAACTACTGCTTATTTTGAGGGAGGGGAGGGTGAGGGGCTGAAAAACTACGTATTTCAGATTAAATACCGTCTCTCAAGTCACCAGCTTCTATTTCTGACACTCCATTCGCTAAGGAGTCTAGGCCTTCGTTTTCCGATCGACTTTTGGCTCCTGCCGATTCGTAGTTCTTCGTTTTCCATCCGCCTCTAGAATAGTTGTTGAGATTGGAACTCGGATCGCTCAGACGTCTCTGGAAAATCGTTACAAAAATATATCAATAACAATATTTTAATACCTATATTTATATGATATGATTGATCCGAAGTGTTCTTGAACTTTATTTATATGGAAATTTTATTGTACGATGAATAAATTTCAAATTGAAAAACGTGAGACCTTGAAAGAACCTATCGTTGAATGTGAACGCTTCAATTCTATTGTTTATCTCAAACGAAGAATAAAATTATATAATACCTGATGTCGATAGACGTAGAAGTCATCAGGATCCTCATCCCAATCACTATCCCACATATCAGTGGCACAATATCCCGGTTCTGAAGTTGGAGTCTCGACACCTGAACCTCTAGGCCTGCTCACAGCCATCTCCGCATGACCCTTCCCTTGGGGACCTTTCATCCTGACGAACTCGCATCTCTGCCCACTTCCTCCTCCTCCTCCTCCGCTGGACAGCAGTCCGAAGGTCATCCTTTGGGCCACCTTCGAGCTGAGAGACGATTGCTGAAACGATAAACACGCCGGTGTCAAGTGGGTCATCCGCAGTCGTTAGCACCTTCGCGTGTTGACGTCGAAAACGTCTTTGGTCTTTTGTATGCAGTGAATGGTCTTTGTTAGGGATGGCAGATGATTGAAAATATTAGATTGTGGTGGAAAATTTGTGCGCATATATCGGGAGTTATAGTGACATCTATGTGCTATTTAAAATATATATTGATATGTGTTGATATGATTTTATACATGAACTATGGTTAAAGTCTGTGATTTGAGGAATGTTTGAATAAATCATTATCTGATTTTAATGGAAAATTGTGCATTTGAATCGAGAATTATAGTGACACCTATATGTTATTTAAAAAAATATATATTGTAAAATGCTATATAAACAGGGCAAAGTCTGTGATTTGTGCAATTAGTTTTAATGGAACATTTACACATTGAGATAGGTAACGTAATAGATGTAGAACTAATTGTAAGTCATAAGCTGTGAATATATACTCTGATTTCATACTCAAATACAATAAAATAAACTACATAAAAAAATTATAATTTCATTTGTACTTTGATATGGTTCATGTAAATTCCCAAAAAAAATATTTACGAAGTCGTAAACGTTTACGTTGGACGTTAAATGATCTTTTGCGAATCGAGTATGTAATGTTAAAATAGAACTGCAAAAAAATAATGCGAGACATCAAATGTGTTTTTTTTCTGCACACTCATTTAGCAAACAAAAACTTAAAAATTCGTCATTCGACGTATAAAAATTTCAATACTCTTTTTCTGCGGTACTAATGTTTTTTGCCAACAATCAATGAGCGTTTTTTTCAAAAGTGCGAAATCGATTTGCCTCTAGAAAATTCGATGAGTACCATTTACTTTTTTTATTATTTTCTATAATCGAAAAATTTAGAATATTTTAACAGACCGAATCTAAACAAATCAAATCATTCAATATTTATATAAAAAATAAATATTTAAAAAAAAAAAACATTTTCTTATCTCACATTATCCACTCAAGAAACTATGAGCATAGAAAGCATTTCCTTGTTTCTAGCACAACTTTAACATACATAAAAACACATCAAATACAATCATACTTAATCTTTACAAAACAATATTGAATATTGATAAAGGTCAGTTTATCAATCTAAATATTATCACGACCAACATCAAACATTTACATTAGATTCCTTAAGATATTTATTACATATAAAAGAGACATATAAATAATTAATATCTTCACATTTTATTAATCCAACGATAATATCCATAAAAATATAAAAGTGATAAAATTGCGATCGAATCGACTATTAATTGATTCAACGTCGCTATCGCGAAATTGTGACTTTTCGAACTTTGGCGGCGCATCTCTGGCTGGCTTATCTCAAAATTTTGGCCTAAACAGCTTCGTCGACGGCAGTACAGTGCGGTCCGTCGTCGGTAACGGTAGTGCGAGTATTTTCGAAAAACGACAATAGTCGCTGTCGGACTTGTGCCAAGGTAAAAATAAGTTGCGAATAGGCGGATGTTGAAAATTCGGAAAATGTGGTTTTTTGTTCGGAAAATTTCGCATTGTTCTTTGTTTTTTGGATGTCGTATCGATTCAATGTATTATTGTTTGTTGCAAGTCCATAAAAATTATCGGTATCTCGTCTTTTTTTGAATATCGATCATTTTTTTGAATGATAAAAGTTTTATATGGCTACTCTACTGTAATATATAATTATTATATTGTAATATAATAATTTAGTAGTTGCTTAACTTTTGTGATTAAAACAAGCGTAAACAAGAAGATCTTTCATAAGCTTAATTAATAATATCGGGAATTATTTCTTTATTATCAAATACTGTTCATTGTACGATATGAAACAAATAGCACAATGAAAATTGATAAGAATATGAATATTTTTTTTACAAAAAAATTTAATTAAGTTTTAATTACCATCGAAAATGAACGGTTACATTAAAATATAACAATTTCGACTTCGTATCGTTTAAGAGTTAAGTGTTTGCATTGTTAACTTGAGTCTATATCTTATTGTCAACACAGGTTAAGCAATTATTTAATTTTCCGAATGCAATCATTGTGTTGAACGAACTGTTTTTGAAATTAGAATTTCAAATGCACGTATTATAATTTATCGTTCGTTTATTGTTTCGACAATCAATTTTTATCATTTTTTCCCGATCCGAAACTATATGGAATTACATTCGATGAAATTTAATATCATAAAAAATATATATGAAATTCAAATATATTGCAAATATTTCGATAAATATGGAAAAATAATACGTACACCATGCGAAATATGTGTCATGGTATATTTTTTTATGCTACGTTTGTATTATATAATCGCTCCGTTAATGGACGAAGCAAAGAATCTTGCTTTGTTTATGAAATTTAACAACATTTGGTGTATAAGCGCCATTTACTGTAGGCACATCATTTAACGTCTTCTGTCAAATATGACATTTGACCTGCCTTACAACAGTGGCGACGAACCTTTTTCCGTTCACGTACCAAAATTTCCAAATATTTTTAGGCGGATCAAGTAAATTTGAATGCCTTCTATAAGTATGTCGTAAGACACATCAACTGTCATATTTGACAGAAGACATCAAATGACGCACCTATGCTAAATGGCGCCTATACACCACTACTTAATAAATTTCATAGACAAAGCAAGATTCTTTGCTTCGTTTATATATGTCACAGTCAGAGCGTTCATCGTCGTTAATACATACATTATCTAGAGATTGTATACGCGCGCTTCAAGTTTTAGAGAAAGCGCACGATACGAGATTTCGCATACACTATCTCTAGAGATAGCACATATTAACAAGAGAATGCATCGAATCGCTGACATCGATTAGTCAAACCGTTCAAACATATACAAAGCGATTACACAAACGCAGTTCATCACATAAAGAAAACTCCTCACCCTCGCATCATACACCTTCTTGAGGGCATCGTATCTGATGGACCCGAGGAAGATGACACCCTGGACAGACCCTCGTCTGTCACTGGCCACCAGCTCGACACACACCATTTCACCATCCCTGACGAGGATGTCGCAGAAGACTTCGTCGAAGTTGTCCACCATAAAGCAGATGTGGGGATAGGTCATCTCTTCGCCGTCGCCTTTTGTGTCCATCTTTCTTCTGCTCGGAGATGCATATACCTGTTGATCAACAATAATGATGATTAATGATCGATGTTTATAATAGTCGTATTCCGTGACCTGTTCAGCGAAGTATGCTTTATGTAATAATAAATGAAGAATTGCATATTCTGCATATTCTGCATGAATACCAAAACATGTTTTTCTAGGAATAATTGCAAAGCATCTATATAAAGATCGAACGTAAATAATATTTTGAACATGGAAATTGTATGGCGATGATTCAATCTTTTCAAATATGCCGATTATTTGAGTTAAGCGAAATTTTATATATCGATGATTTCAATTTTCAAGTCTTTGAGAGTACTTTTCTTTTATCATACAAAGAAAAAAAATTGAATTTTTTTATATTATTAGAAAAACCTTATTCAATGTATCAATTGAATTTAAACTAATTATTAGATGGATATTTTAATGAAATTGTTCTGTAAAAGATTATTTCAATATTGAAAATATATTTTCTATAGAAATCTCCAATCAAAGTTAATTTTATCGAAAGCTTTTAGTTTCATCAGAAAGACTTCATCATATTAAGAATTTCATATAATTAAGAAAATTTCTCAAACTTTCCCTTTCGCATTAATTCAAAATCGTATTTAATAACTTCACCTATCCAAACATGGAAAATAGATCGATCAGTGACAACATCAATAGCCACGCAGCACATATTAATTTGCCCGATAGTCTCGAATTACCGACGTTTATATATAAAACGCGACCAGACGTCCTCGTTCAGCTGAAAAACAACACGTACCGAAAAAAAACAACTTAAATCCGCACACCCACCAACAAACACGTGCACAAACAAACCGAAACCGAAGTTTTCAGCCGTCGCAACCTACCTGTTGCTCCTGAAACGTTCGATCAACTACAAACCGTATAATTTTCGAGCTATTTTCGTAAATTGTGTATTTTTCTTTTTTCACCCGTCACGAAAATAGGCCGCGTTTAAAAATAGCCGCGTAAATTAAGCCGAAGTTCAATTAAAGTTCATGAGTTTGTCGAATGACATGTAATCAATTCGAGAGTCGTTTTCAATTCGGGTAATTGCGTCAAAATTTAAAAACGTTAATAAAAATAGATCGTTCGAAAATAGACATTCATATGGAAATTAATTAGCATGAAATTAAATCGCATTGTGAACGGTGTATGGCCATTATGTCGCGCGTTACGTCCTCAGACGTGTTCGGCGTCGACAAAACGGCGGCAAAACTAAACCGCTTTGAATGGACCCTTCGTATACAGAATGGTCCAAAAGTTTCTGTATAGTCTTAAAGAGGTGATAGGTCATGTTATACCTTGGTCCAAAGTATCATAGTTTTTGAGTTATTATTAATTTTTTTATTTTTAAAATCCAAAATCTCACATTTGCACAATAATTATTCCTAGATGAAAGATAATATAGAAGATAAAGCTTATTTTTTTGTTTGCTTACTATGTATTTAATCCTTAAATAGGAATACAAAAATTTATATCAGCTAAAAACTATTATAAAAACATGAGTAATCATCAAAAAATTACTAAAGTAAAAGAAAACTAGAGTTTTTTTGACATTTTTTGTTCAAAAAAAAAAAAGAAAAACGAAGTTCAAAGTTTTCAAACATTTTCAAAAACATCTCTGTTTAAAGCCCTTTTGATTGATGTAACAAACATGAATGCATCTATTCGATTTTTAAAACAAAAAGAAATTTTTGAGTTCTTCACGTATGTACATATCTTTGAGGGCTACAAACAAAATAGTAACAATACATTGAACTTGTAAAGTATATATGACTTAAAATGTTCCAAATAACATGACCTATCACCTCTTTGAGACTTAACGTGGACCTTTGAACCACCCTTTATGCGACCCAATTTTCCGAAAATTGTGCCGGACACTTCGACAAGATGGTTAAGTTTTTCATTAGGGGTCGTGGACGGATGCGAAAATTTCTATTTGCTCGCAATAAAACGTATTCGAGATTATGAGGCCGCATTTTATGTATATTATAAATAGCTTATCTTTTACGACGCGGAATATTTACCGATTTCGAAGTGTGTGTAGGTTTTTTTCATTATTTTCATCTCGATTAGTGCATTGTGAAAGTAATTGAAACTGTTAATGTGGCAGTGTGTTAATATTTTTAATTTCCTTGATGACTGTGAATGGGTATGAAGTAAATGGAATTGCGAATGTGTAGTTTAATTACGATAGCAAATATCTGTTTTGTTATGTCAAGACGCATTATCAACGTCCAATTACAAAGTCCTCAATTTTAAAATTAAACGTTTCTCATTATGACAGTTGAAGAGCATGCACTTGTGTATTTAAATTCATCAAATATTATTTTACTAGATAAGAACGCAGCATCCACATTTATTTTGTACATTTTGGTGACCAAACATGTTTCCAAACAACACTAGCAAATATAACACTTAACACATACTGATAGTAACACAAACGACACATTTCAGAACAATTAGAAGACAACATTATGGTTAAATAATCCAATTATTGCTTTATAATATATGATTTTATTCTATGCTTCGTGTTATAGTATCGTGCTATTGTCAATGTATGCCAGTGTCGTATGTGCTAGAGTCGTTTGAGAAAATGTCTGGGAACGGTTTTTTCTTATGTGATAAGCGAAAGGTAGTTTAATAAAAGCTATACCATTCAAATCTTTAATGTAATTACAACCGTCCATTGACCGTGCTATTTGTCACTAAACTTGAGAGTCATGTGTGCTACTGTTGGCGTGTGCCAATGCTGTATGAGTTAGTTTCGTTTAGGCAAACGATAACCCTTTTTTCAAGCTTTTTTTATTATTCTTATGAGATAAGTGAAAGGTAGTTCAAATAATTTAAATACTATAAGCCATCCCATTCAAATATTCTTAGCCTGAAGATATGTAATGACAACCGTCTATTGACCGTGCTACTTGTCACTTAACTTAAACATTATGTATGCCAGTGTCATATGTGCTAATGTCGTTTAAACAAACATCCACAAACCATACATTTTATCGCAAAATCAACATTTCTATTATAGACGAACCGTTTCGCGTTTCGGCCAAAATTTTCGCGCGCTATTTCTCGCAAACTGTCGAACTGCGTCGATCTTTTAGCATTGGACTTCCTCATCGCGAAGGTCCGACGATGACGAGCTGATCTCCAACAAACGAGTTATTTCGGAACGTTCTCGGTGCACGTGCACTCGGACGACCTTCAACGCGCACAACTCACATCCATACAACAAACACAACAAAACACATCGTATGCACATTATTATAAGATAACAATTCGTATGCATCAAACCGGATAAACGGCACTCGAATTCGTATCGTTTCGTCACCGAAACGGCGAGTTCTAAGCTCGAACTTCTCGCTCGCTCGACTGAACGAATTCGAAATGCGCGGGAAAGAGAGGGAATTCGAAGACTTTTTGTGTGTCAATCGAAATGCGTCCGCCCACGTGTGTCGTATTTCAAAAGTGCGTGCCGTTTCGTAATAGTCAATTTTTCCTATTCGAAATCGTTTAAATTTACGAGCCCGGCTCGCGCAAATTCGCAATGTGCAGTGTTGCCAATTCATTGTTTACGTTCTTGTTTCGTTTGCGCGATTCATTGACCGCATTTCGGATATTTTTCACGATTGTATACTCTCGGTGTTTTATTGTGCATATTTCGTTATTTGCGCGAATTTGTTTTCGCCGTATAACAATAAAAAGATATTTCGTATAATAAAAATGTTGATGATAACGATAGATAACGTTCCGAAAATAAAAACTTTACAATTACACATTTATCATTCGACGTCAATTTTGTCATTCTTCATTTTAGATGCGTAAATTATTTATCGACAAATTTGCATTTTGAAATGAATAAAAATGCATTATTAGTACTTAAATTCAATTTCTTAACGAATTTCACGTATAGTTTTTACTTGTATGTGTTGTCGGGAAATTATGTTTATCAGTTTTTACAAATCATTTTCCTTTACGATCTATAGCAGGCTTGTCCAAAGTGCCACTATGGGGCCAAACTGGCCCCCAGTGCTCTCGCGACTGGCCCCCACTTTTCATACATAACAATTTACGAATTTTGCTCTAATTCGAGGAAAATTAGTATTATTTTTTGAATTATTGAAGAATCGATTTTTTCAAGTACATTCTGATCAAAATATATGTATTTTATCGTTAAATAAAAAAAAAATGCAAATTGTGTTTTGCCGTGTTTGACCGTGTTGGACCGTGTTTTGGCCAAAGTGGCCCTTGCATACCGAAATTTTGGACAAGCCTGATCTATAGCTTATAATTAAATCGTATAAATTTGCACATGTTAATAATTCAAACGGCAAAAGGTGCTACTGTACAACATGTAAACCTAAAACTCATTAATTTTAAAAACTGACAAACATAACCTCCAATTCGTTAAAAAAAACTTAATTTACGCACCTACAATGCATGAATTACACATAAAGCATTGAGAATCTCAATCAAACCACTTATATTACACTTTTATACATTTCAAAATGCAAAATCATCAATAAAGTATTACCAACATTCATACACGATCACCAAATTCAACTCAACCACACATACATAATTAAAGAAAACCTACACGACTCCATTTCGAACAGGGTATAAAAATCGACCGAAAAAATCGATCTCGATTACGCGCACCTGCCCTTACTACGTAGTAATACGTTTATTTTGCGTTTTGGACCGTCGAAAATTTAAAAATAGCCGGTCGGCTAACCGGCTTGCTTGGACCTCGGCGGCCAGTCGGGCCTCGGCCTTTGCGCGCGAAACACGTCTTAAGCGCGCGCCATCTTGTTTTGTTCGACGATTTTGCGCGTTTGTTTGCAAACAACGCACTCGCTGATGATGGCCGACATTCTCAACTACAGGTCGTTATAGTTTTTGAACTTTTTTCGAGTTGTTCCATTCAAATTTCGATAATGCATCGCTTGTTTGTGGTCCGAGTTTGATGTTTGGACGAACTGTCATAATGGACGTGCGCGTGTTCCAGTGCCGCCAACTTCGCGAATCTGTATTTATGAATTTTGATATAGGTCATGGTCGGATCGGCGATTTGACCCGGTAGTTGCAGTGATTTTTTTTTTCGAATTATGTGTAATTTTGTGTAATGGTCGGACTTTGTGTATGTATCGTTTATTGCGAGTCATTTTGTAGAATTTTCTGATTTATTTTTGAAAGATGTGATGATTCATCGTTTCGACGCAAATAATGATAAAACTGGAGCGTTCTCGGATTTCTCTTATTTATATGCGTTTTACGGTCGCGATTTTATTCTTTTTAGATTTCTAAACGTATCGATTCCGAAAAAATCATTCAATTATCATCGCAGGACATTTCTATGAATCACCAATTGACGTATCCGCCCTGTACATTCATAGAAAACAATTTTCTTAATCATCAACCGAAATAACATCCACACAGAAAGCACGCGAAATGGCCGCAGATGTTGCACTTTTTTGATCTACTAAACATGCAATCGTGCGTTGAATCGTTTTACTATCGATTTAATTGTTTAATTCGCGTCGGCTGGCAACACCGATGAGTTCTTTCTTCGGTTTTTAGCACGGTCCGGTTCAGTCAGTGTCCATCTTTAACTGTCGGCGGACAAGGCCGCATTTCTAACGGGCTGTGGCCAAACGGGGGCGCAAGGGCGGGAACGCGATGTGCTCGAACCTGGTCAGGGTTTTGAAGTTGTGGAAAGGCGGTTTTTTGAGTAAATCCTTGTGTTTTTAGTATGATTAAGCGGAAATGTGTTAAGCGATGAGTAGTGCGGTTATTAGATTGATTTGATTGTGAGTTAACTCAGGGGTCGGCAAACTTTTTTTGGAAAGGGCCGGATTGTAAAAATTTGAGACTCGGCAGGCCGGATAACGAATTTTTTATATTTTATATGGGTAATTCTACTCAGAGAGCAACAAAAAACAGGCTCAAAATTTTAAAAAGTTAATTCTAGTCGATCTCAAAATAGTTATTTGAATTTCTAAATTTTTTGAAAACAATATTGAAAACGGCGGGCCAGAGTTTGCCGATACCTGAGTTAACTCATAAAAAAAAATATATATATTTAGGTATATAAAACTTTCAAATATATCGAATAAAATTTTTAATATTCAATCATTATTAAGTAATCAGTAGATGAAAATCTAGTTGAAATTATTTTGCTAAAAATTTAAATATTGAAATTCCTTGAGAATTATTTTTTTTATATAAAAACAACGTCTAACACATTCTTCGGTATCAGCAAGACCTTGTCCTTGTACGTTATTTATAATAATGATGATGAATCGAAAATAATCAACATACCATAAAATAAATAAAACCCATTACAGCACAAAGCCTTTCCGCCACCATCGAACATGTCTCTTCCAAAACCGTCCCATTCGTTCACTAATCGCACCCCTCCCCGCTCAACCCCAACAATCGATCACCCTCCATCTGCGATCGAAACCAAACAAACCATCGATCACAAAACCGCAATTTCTCAAAAAAATGCACCCTCGACCGAACAAAAACAATGCAAACCGAATTAACAACCTCCCACGCGAATGATCGATATAAACCGATAATAACAATGCACGTGCGGTCCGAGGCCATTGCGACTATCATCATTTCACCATTGTCGGTCATCCATTTTTTTCGATGTTGAATTGGCTGCTAGCGGTTCCCATAACCCAGTAGAGCCTCAAATATCGAGTTCAAGTTCGTAGATAGAATAGATTTCTGCGAGGAATGCGTCGATGTGTTATAAACTTTGGCGCACGTGCTCGCTTTTCCGTTTTGGGTCTTCCGGTGCGTCTTACGAAAGGTGCTTAACCTCAGTGGTGGGTTTGACTATAGACGGTGGGGGCTATTGCATCAGGGCCCCTAGGAAAATTTTCGAAAAATTAATTTTCGATGGATTATTATAGTTTTTCTATAACAATTCAATAGACATAATGTAATTTGGATCATTTCCTTTAGGAAAAAGTCTTTTTTTTTTTTTCACAAGTAAATTTTTTTTTTTAAATCGCCCATTTGCCCTTCATTTCATGAAACTGACTTAACTATATATCAATAATAAACAATTAAATTCTTGCCTTTGGCACTATTTTTTTAAAAATTTTATTGATTTATGTATGATAAGGGTAAGGATAGTTTTAGAACCCAACCCTATATATGTATATGTTTTACGTTTCGTTTATGAAATAGCTACGTTTACGTGCAATGTACGGTAGAATAGCATTTTGCTTATATATTTTTTTTAATCAAGATTTGATCTTTTTCCATTTCATTGTTTTCGTTTCTACACCCCTTCCTGTTCATGATCTTGGAAGTATTAATTGTTACGTTTAGTTTGATTATTTATTTTTAGTTTTATGCTCTAATTGTTATCTACAAGGCAAAAGTTTCGTAAGTTGGAAAAGAAGGTAATGAAAAAAAAAAAAATCAAATCTTGATTAAAAAAAAAAACATAAAACATAAACAGAGCACTATTCTACTGTACATCGTACGTAAACGTAGCAATTTCACAAATGAAGTGTAATACATGGTCGGACTTCTAAATCTATCCCCCCCTCTCCCCCTATTATATAAATCATTAAAATTAAAAAAAAAATCAGTGCCACAGGCAAAAATTTTATTGTTTATTATTGATTATTGATATATAATAGTTGGTTTTATAAAATAAAGGTCAAACGGGCGATTTTAAAACATAAAATTTGCTTTTGTGCAAAAAGACGCTTTTTTTCTACTAAAAATAATTCAAATTTCAGACAAGGCATTTCATTTTGATAAACATCAATAAAAAACCTTCCTACTAATATAGTTCACATACGACTCAAAACTTTTCATGTCATATTCAAACATAACAATTTCAAAAACGAACCACAACATATACATGTCCCCAAAAAATTCCAGCCGCTTCAAACCCCTTCAAATTCACCACTGGACCTTCACACCAAAAAAAAAACCATCGAGACGATACAAATCGATTCTCGATTGGCTCAATTGATCTCAACAGCCGTTCATTCGCAAAACAAACACAAAGATTTTGCATTTTACCAAAAGGCGAAAGTTCCCCGGGGCCCATTTCGCAATTTGACTTTGCAGCGGCAATTGGACGGGCTTCGAGCAAGGCAAGTGTGTCGGTGGCAGGAGGTCGTTATGGACACGCTACAAAGAACCGTTTCATTGTTGGATAGGTGCATCGACCAATGAAATTCGTCGTCATAATAATGATGGGACGATGAGTGGCGACGAAGAATGTGTTACGTGGAAGATCGGCCTTGATCTAGTGTGGTTATTGAATCATTGATTGAAGATTGTGGTGTTCGAAAAAGAAGAGCTGTGCGTTTATGGTTTGAATCTATCGTCGAAGTTTAGGGATAAAGAAGGTACGGTATGGATTGAAGATGGATTGGTGAAGATGGTATGTAAAAGATTGTTCGAAGAATCTGAAGAATTGAGATCGAGGAAAATTGTGAAAGTAATTAAACGAGAGTTGCCCAAGATAGTGAAGAATGGAAGAGAATTGGAGAGGTTTATATTCAGCAGTGTGTGACAAATGATTACATATGATGTTGCTCCGAGATAATAGCAGATGTTTTCAATTTTTTTTTTTGTATAAATTACCGGAATTTAACAAGTGTCGCGGACAGTAAATTAACGCAATTGCGTACCGTTATCCTGGAACCGTTCGGAAAAGTTGATTTTCGTTACTCAAACTTCTCGAAAATCATCCGTTATTTAAAAAAAATAACGACAAATCGAAAACATAGCATTGAACTAATTCGAACCATTACAAAAACAAACCACATCTCATAAATCCGATCCGATAATACATAAAACTCAAAGTTCCACCTTACATGTCACCGAAGCGCATTACTATAGGATCACGTTAGCCTAGCGCAAAATCCTGTTAGTACTCCGCTCGTAAGAGAACTGGTTTTTGCACAAGCCTCGAGATAGGATGTACACGATGGAATGTGTTTTGCGGAACAAGTCTCCTCTGATAAGTTTCCAAGCAAGCGCACACACACACACGATCCAACCCACAAGAGCAGCAGACCGTCACCGACAGTTCGAGGAACGCTCTGTTATCGGGCCGTTGTTTTTATGTGTAATTGCTCTTGATGAAAACCGTGTTCCGTTCAGTATTTGACATTAACCGATTCTTCATTCAACGATTTTATGAGTAAAATCTATAAAATGAAGTACTGAGAACGATTAGTCGAAAACAATCTCCCTCCACAGGTGAAAATTATGATTGGAGAAAGCATGGAAAGGAAAACGATGCGGAGGGGAACCTTTTGGGTTGAAAAAGATCTAGGGAGAAAAATATGGGGGTGAAAATGGTCCGAGGAGAAAATCATGGGAGAGAAAACCTTTCAGAATGAAAATCATAGAGATCAAAATTATCTAAAGGGAAAATCATGGGAGTGAAATCCTTTCGGAATGAAGACCATGGTGATCAGAACGATCTTGGGGTTAAACGTGGAGGTTAACTTTTAGGGGTCAACATTCTTTTTATGCATTTGTTGGTAGTAATATTCGTGGAATCACTTACGATCGATATAAACTGATAGTAAAATTGGGTAAATATTATATTATACAATGTGGTCGTGTGTCTTTATCGCTATGATAATATTTGTCAATACAATCGTAGTAAATATGTCATCGGTTCATTGATGGGTTCAAAGTGGGTTCATTGATGTTTCAAGTGGGTGCTGATGTTTTTCTTTGTGCATCTGTTGCTTTTATGAGGGATCTAAATGTCAACATTGTAACATCTGCAGGGTAATTTTCAGATGCAATTACATGCTCGAACACCTTTAGTAGCATAAGGATCGAGTTATACGATTTAAATGGTAGTGAACTGGTAGTGAAGGTTGTAAAAGAAACAAGGAATATCGAGAAGATAAAATCAAGAAATGTATGGATAAGAATTGCTTACGATAGAAGAAAATGCTTCATCCAAATATAAATAACTACATCGATCACAAAAGTTAAGCAACAAGTGGTACAATTTATACACGAACTTAATATTCAAACTTCATCACGAAAAAAAATCTAAACTCCCAACAAAAATAAATCTTATCTCACAACGCACATTACATAAACTAAATACATATGATAACAATACAATCTTATACTACATCAAAACAGATCAAACTCACCAACTATTCACACCGTATCCATAACACAATCACTCCCAACTGTCGACTCATCTAAACACATCACCTAATGATGCATTATTGAAAAAAAAGCGTGCACTTTTGTCGAGCTCAGGTGCAAATCGATTTACCTGATACAAACATAGTGTCACTTGTGGACAAAGTGCGACCGTGTTAATCCATGCGATGGAAAACCTCGCGTTCCAATTCATTGACGCGTTATAAAAGACAATAATAAATTGTTGTTGTGATTAGAATGGCGGGTTTTGTTTTGCAGGCTTTGTGTTTTATCCGATAGTTAACGATTTTAGTTAAGTGACTCAGTTCGAATTATAGTCTAATGCTTGATTTTGTTAATGAGATTAACTTTTGATCGTGTTATAACTATTTTAAGGAATTAGTTCGAAGACTTATTAATGAATAACCTCTATACTTGATAACGATAACTAAAATTACATCATCGATGACGTCCTTTACAAAGCAAGGTCTTCTATCATTGAAACTTTTAATATTAGAAACGACCTTTAATCAGATCCATCTATTACCCGCATTATTTGTCACTTAACCAGTTACAATTCTTCGTGACATAATAACATCATATACGCAATCATGTCCATCTTCCGATCGCTCAACTTCAACTATATTACGAATCCACACAGACATTTTCATTCACAATTTTCTTTTTATTCGAATCGTACTGTTGCGCTTTCACCCGGACGAAAGTCGACGGCAATTATGTCCAAAGAAAGGCGCCAATTAGCAAATTAGATCGATTCGAACGCGAATTATGCGGCGTAACGCTTTGGCGGGAAAAGCGTCTATTTTTGAATAATTTTTGACACATATCCGAAAAAAGCAAAGTATCGGATCAAAAATTTCTATTCTTATAATCCCACGTCGTATTACTTCAGATGAATCATGCGTTATTGAAATGACGTATTCGTCGTTCTGCGTACGCGAAGTTAGTCATTGTAAAATGTTTTAACGGTTTCATATATCGAAATTGTTTGATTGATACGTGTATGTGATGCTTAAACAAAACGTCCTTTGTAATATTGCATGTCAATTGATACGGTGAACTATATATTCATCGCGATCGGTCATAAGAGGGTTGATTGACCGAGTTCATTGGGGTCAATTTGGGGTCGTCGAAGTGACTCCGGTGTCGTTTTTCTCCGGTTTCCGTTTCTTAAAGACGCTTTTACTGATGACAAGACGTGATGGATCTGTTCGAAAATAACTCTTCGGTTTATTCAAAATTTTCGAATTCAACGTTGAGTCATTAACGAAGAATTGTCCTCAGTATACATCAAATTAGCATTGAAATGTATAAAGTATTCAAAACGTTTTCCTATCTTATCCCCTATATGAGTCACCGATCGATTGTATCATCACATCCCCATTTTGAAAAAAAAATCGAAAGAACACGTCATACGATGTTGCCAACGTGACGTGTGATAATTGCAGATTGAATCTATGTAGGGGATGCCCCCCTCTATTAGTCGTCGCCCACAAAATTTTATTAAGCCCCTTTCACACTATCTGTGTCACATATAAAATTTGATACAAAGTGGTACAAGTGTCTTAACTTTCTAATGTCGAAATTATTAAAGTGCAAAATTTACGGAGGCTATAATGTCGAATTATTTGTATGCGTGCATAAAAATTGATTGCCATTTGCAAAATATCCGCCCGTTGCCCGTATACAAGCAATTTGGATAACGATTAGTTTTACGAGTCATTGTTTTACGATTACGGTTTAAATAACAAGAACGAAAAACATGTAGTATAATCAATTTCGATAGAAGATTTAATCTGCTCGGATTATGTTGAGTCTTTTAATTAGGCTATAAATTTTTCGAAATTGATACGAAAGTGGTATAATGATATCGGGCCGAAAATTAAATTTACATCGTGTTTTCAATACAGAGAAATTTACGGCAGTTAATTCAATTAGATTAAATTATGGAAAAAATTCGTTCAATGAAAAACAATGGCTACAAAAGATGCTAAACAACATAGCAAACGTCACGGTTGTCGCCTTCGCCGTTCTATATAAAATTTTAACGAAATAACGAAAAATCGTGCCTCAAAAAAAGTCGAAATAGCTGTTAAGTGACACTAAAATTGTCACGATTAACTACTTAACCAGTTCAGTATGAAATTCGACCGGTTCGAACACTTTTTCAATGAAACATTAGAAAACGTCAAGTTATGATAATTACTGCAAAAACGTGCATTGTGGCTTGAATATAGTAAACAATTCATCAAGCGGTAAATTAGAAGGAAAATGTTCAAGGATATCAAAACAGCAAATTAGCATACCGACTCGTTTAATATGAAATTCGATGAAACGAAACATAAGAAACGTCTACATAAAAAAAAAATCGCGATTTTTCTACTCAAAATACAAAACTTTTCGATTAAAAAAAAAACGAAATTTATCTACAAAAAAATTGCAATGCAATGAGTAAATAGCACCCTTGACAAATACTTATTTTGCGCGCCCTACCCTCCCCCAGTTTTGTTAAAAAAATATATATTAAAAAAAATTATTATTTTTAATTTTTCAATATTTACCTCTAAATTTTCAAATTAATACGAAACAATTATTTCCAAAACAGTTACTTTCACCAATATATGTTATATATAAAATTACACCCTCCCGCAGTTTCACAAAAACGTAGTTGTGCCCCCCTCTCTCAAAAACCGCCTTTAATTTTTTTTATATGAAACTGGAGGGAAGGGGTACAAATTCAATTTCAAACTTATTAAAACACCAATATTTTTCGATTTTTTTTAAATTATTTATTACTAGCGGCTTGTACCCGGCATGCTCTGTGAAAATAAATTGTGTAATTTTTGTCATCAATCGCGATTCCGGCACATTATATTATAATTTGTATGGCAATAAAACTGAAATGCGAATCGATATGAAAAAAACTGAATGCTTACTTACAATTAGTTTCTCCGGATTTTAAAGCACATTCTTGTCAAATTTAGTGAAAATTCGTCTTATCGGTTTAGAAGTTTAATGGATGTGTTACAGTCAAAGTGTATTTGCCAGTTAAAATATATTTTGACTAGTTAAAGTATATTTTGACTAGTTAAAGTATATTTTGACTAGTTAAAGTATATTTTGACTAGTTAAAGTATATTTTGACTAGTTAAAGTATATTTTGACTAGTTAAAGTATATTTTGACTAGTTAAAGTATATTTTGACTAGTTAAAGTATATTTTGACTAGTTAAAGTATATTTTATCTAACCTACGTATTTATTTCATCTGACACAATGGAAATATAATTTAACTGATCAGAATCAGACAAAGTGTATTATAGCTAACGAATTGTAAGCCAGTGTTACCAACGCCACTTGCAAACCGTTTCGAATAACAGCCGCACATGTTTACTTCGGTTTCTATCATTTATATCACCCTCTCTTCAAGAAACTAATTATCATAGTTAAAGGGAAAGGCACAGAAATTTCGTTTGTCCACTAATATGGGTCACTAAACGTCACTTGTATAGGCTCAAAACTAACGTTTTTGTGATGAATGCATTGTTGAGATTATTGTATTACTAAAATCTTTTCAATATTCAGGTATAGAAGTAAAATATACACGTTATTTAACATCTTAAATATTCATTTGAAAAATCTGAACTGTCAAAACTCATCTGTCAAGTTGAAAATAAACACACTTTGACTAGTGAGCACCAGTTAAATCGTATGTTCGTCTGTTGAAATATATCTGAACTAGACAATGTGTATTCAAATTATCTAAAACGTCAGACAAAATATATTTTAACTAAAGATACACTTTGACTGTAACAGATACATACAATTATATAAATTGTTAAAAATATTAGGCCTTCGGTGATTCACAAACCATTTATAATTAAATATTGAGCATTTTGAAGATAACTTAATACTTATGTGTCGACTTCGGTTTTTCAAATTGCGACGTTGCTATGTGCTGAACATGCATTTCAAACAGCGTTTGTCGAAATATGTGAAATGCCATTAACTCCATCAAACTCGAAATTAAACGATTAAATTCCTCCAGCCTTGTGGCAAGGATGATTTGATATAGTATAATTGCGTATTATTGTCAGTTTACGAAGGTTTCAAATCGATCGGAGGTGTAGTATCTGAGATCGAGATCGATCTTTTATTTTAGGATCACTAACAAACAACATTTCTGAATCAGAGCAAGCTAATAAAAAGCTTGAAAAACCGTTTGATTTTATATAAATTTCGACACCTTAAATATCCAGCACCCTAAACGAACACCTACAACCAAATCCAACCCTGAACATACATATAACCAAACAAAAAAAATCATATCCAAAAATTCATAAACTGGCGCCACAACGCAACATCGCAATTCACCAACCAAACGGCTACGCTCGGTGCAAAAAGTGCTAAACGGCGCGCATGCCTCCACCACTCGGGGCCCCCCGGGGGCGGGAGGCGCATGCGCGGCACCCCAGCGGTGGCGGCGGCGTCGCGGAGGCGGCGCCGCGACCGGCCGGCGCCCCCGCAGCCATGAAGAGCCCCTGATCCCGTTCGGTATGGCCGCACACAGATCGCTTTCGACCGCCGCCGGGGCCTGGGCGCTGCGCCCCCCGGCCGCCGAAGGGGCGCGAACCGATAACGATCCCGTGACCCAGTTCATGCGCGAACCCGTTTGTCCTTCGGGTTTTTTTTGGGATTTTTTGAGTTTTTTTTATGGTCGGGTTTTTGGGTTTTTAGATTAGGTCGATTCGTTTCGGCGGTTTTTTTTCGCGATGTGGTGCCATTTTAATTTGGCTATGGAAATTTTCGATGAAAATTATTGTGTGTCCCGATTTTGTACTGCATTGATTATGGGTATATTGATTTATATAAATAATAAACAATGGATCATCTTTGATTAAATATTTAATTAAAAATTAATATTTATTTATTAATATTGAATGTGTTCATTGTTATATCATGTCTGTTGGAGATTATGTAAATAATTGTTTTCCTTTTCGTTTCAGGCACATTTTCAACGCAGTCAGGATGGATGACCGTGTCGGATGGTAGTCCACCTATAAAAGTTCCATCGGAAGGGGGTGAGCCCCTTGTACAGTCGGTGCGCGAATATCTTGCCAACGAACCGCACAAACTCGTCGTAAGAGTTCTTCCGCAGCCAGAACTCCAGCCTCAACTGAGCGACTTTCCTATAGTCTCCGACTCCGCGTACGGCAGCCAGAACGAGCCCGCCGATTCGACGGCGAACGAAACCACAGTCTTGAAGAGAAATGACTTGAACAACAATTCCAAAAACAAATTCACATCCCACAAGAACCAAACTGAAGAGGGTCGCAGTGACGCCAACAAACCGATTGATGCCAACGTTATGCCCAACGCCGCGGAACGACTGCAGCGCCAGCCGCTGCTGGCCAGGCCCGTCAAGCACGAGTCCCACATCATCATCCCGATCGACAACTCCGAGCACGACCAAGACGATGACGGCCACCAGCCCCCGCAGATGCCCAACGGCGACTTCCAAATGTCGGAGTCCACGCCGCTGGGACGGGAGACGCTTTACCCCAAAGAGATTGGAAAGTCAATTGTCGCGTTTATTTTCCTATTTTGCACCACCAGTTTTAATATGCTTTCGTTGTCTTTAGTTCACGAAAGAGTACCTGAACATAAACCTTTGCCCGACGTTTTCTTAGACAACGTACCTTCGTTGGATTGGGCTCTTTCCGTGTCCGAATATCTTATTATCGTTTCGACCCTCACAGCGTCGGCTGTGATTGTGTTACATAAGCATCGATTCATAGTGGCCCGTCGTGTCTTTTTCATAATGGGATTACTATATTTTTATAGATCGTTCACGATGTACGTGACCGTTTTGCCGAAATCTAGTTTGACGTACGAGTGCAGCCCTAAAGCTAATCACACGACTCCTATTCTGATAATTAAACGAGTGGTTCAGTTGATATCTGGATTCGGATTGTCGATGAACGGAAAGCATACGTTTTGCGGCGACTACATATACAGCGGGCATACGATGATTTTAGTTCTTGCCTACAGCATTATTTCAGAGTATAGTCCGAGGAATTGGCGACCTTTGCATTGGGCGGCTGCTGGTTCGGCCATAACCGGTGTGATAATGTTGCTGTTGGCCCACGGTCATTATACCATAGACGTGATCGTCGCTTACTATATTACCACTAGATTGTTCTGGGTTTACCACACGATGGTCGGTCGCCACGCTCGGCAGAACCTCGGCCACATCGCCAAAGTATGGTGGTATCCGATATTTTTGTACTTCGAAAAGAACGTGCACGGTCCGTTACCGCGCCAATACAACTGGCCGCTGGCTTGGCCGAAGACGAAGCTGTTCAGTCGGCTGAGCTAGTGTCTCCGTGTTTCGTCGGATCTTCGTCAAACGTTCATCGTAGTGGTCTTTTGAAATATGTAAAGAATGTGATATAATATTGAATTTAATGACTGACCTTTTGTGAGTGCCTCTTCAAGACTTGCAGCTCCTTCGGGCTGGTGCGCGTGCATATGGCCAACGTGAGTGTGTAGTCGAACTGGTGTATAATCAGGTTCAGATAAACAGTCTCTTCCCAGTCTATGTCTGGGTCTCCGATCGGCAGTTTCTTTGAATCCTTACGGAACACGTCAACAGATGTCTGCAAATAAAAATATTTTTTTTAATGGATTCATATTATAATATTATAGTTTTAATTATTTTTATAATGATTGTTCTGATATGTGTTTATAAATTAAATTTTTTTTGTCTAACAATTATACATTGCAATGCAGTGATTTTGTGTGGCTGTGAATATTGATGGACTTTTGCGCTTACAAAGCGCAACGAATTCTGTCGGGGTTTGAATAGATTCTTATCATCAAATGAAAGGTTATTATCATATCAGATATGCTGTTGATGGTTATTATCAAACTATTAGAATGTAATACTTTATAAATTATATATTAACAATTGTGTTATTTGTATTTTTGCAGCTTGTTCATATGAGAACGGTAAATTCGGTTATTGATATGTAAAGATAAGAATGATTTGATTTTTTTCATGTATCGATCTATTTGTAATATTTTCATTACTAAATTTTCTATTGAACCAACAGAAATTATATCTTACATTTAGTAATGATTTGAACTGCGAGAAACGATTATTTTTTTAATATACGCAAAATGACAAGGAATTGTTCGGTATGTGTCATTAAATTCTATATATTATCAAAATGTTAGAATTAACTACATTTTTTAGACTACATCAGCTCATTTTGAGTTAAGTCTTGACTGAAAAAAAAATTAATATTTATATTATATATTTATTGTACTAAAGACTTGAAAATTTTGTCATAGGTATACATTTATCAATGTGTATTTCATCAACAGCCAGTTAATGATATTCTGTTTATAATTTTAATTAGTATTTGTATATAATCATAGGATTGCTTTGCGAAAATGTCACTGTATTAGCTAAATTTTGGTCATACCTCGCTATTCGTCAATGATATAAAGCTATATGTTGCATTCGCTATTACGTGTTTTCGAATAAGATCAAGATGTTTCTTAAAAAAAGTTATTACTACATCATTTTGATATTGACTGTTTTAAAATTTGGTTCTGATTGAATAACGAGGTTTGACAATACTACCATGTTTGTATGGAATCTGATTTGTTGCGATATCTGTCGTTCTTACCTCATATTTAGGAAGGTATCTAGACGAGCCTTTGACATGTTTCTTTCTTACAAAGAACAGCAAATCGTCACAATCTATAGCCTGTTCGTCTTGGAAAAGAAAGTGTCGTACGAACAGATCTGTCCAATATGTTGTCCCTTGCAATACCACAAATCCTGAATCTAAAAATCATTTTAATATATATGAATTTATTTTTTTTTAATCCTAAAATTATATATCTTTATTGTTTAATAATTTTGATTTAATGAATTGTATCAGAATTTATTTAATTTCACTGCCTTCGATGATTTTATTTTTGAAGATATACGCAAGAATATATAGTTATTGATAAATTGATACGAATGTGCCTTTTACCGATTAATGTTTATCAATGTTAGTAAATAAAACCCTACTACCCTTTTGTAGAACGTAGGGACATTGTCTGGCTTGTATTGCCTTAGCAACGAACTCCTGATTTAAAAAAAATGTCGTTTCTACTGTGAAGCTATGTATTGAATTTATTCAAAATCAAATATGAAAGAATATATATTTATTGTCATAGTTAAAAAATCGTAGTGAAATAATGTATTTTGAGAAACGTTAAAAGTCTATATTTATTCTTATAAATCTTTACCAGTCAATATGATACGCAAAGTGAGTCATTTCTTCATTATCCAAATTTATGTAAATGTAACATATAATATTGAAAGAATCTCTAATTGTTAATATAAAAATAATTATGTTATATAATTATCGTGTAATATCCAAACGCATTACCATTTAACTTAGTGAACCTTGTCTGATCTCAAACGTGTTTTTTTTTTTTTTGGATCATACATTTTTCTAAATGTTTATTTGACTTTGGACATAATTCTTTTGCCCCTTCAGTATGTGTCTTTATGAATAAACGTAACAAAAATCTTGTTCTTCGGACTACGTCTCAATTAAGTTTCATTTTTGTATTTTTTCTTTATTATTTTGTATGAATTTTGTGCAAGATGAATTCGCTGCACAAATTACATTCCTTGTTAATAAGATTTTTGAACAAATTTACAAATATACTTTTTTGCTGTTTATTTTTTCGTAGTTCTCGACTGTATATTTTATGAATTGTGTAAAATAAATGTTTCAAAAATGTGACCAAGAACTTTTATTTTAGCTCTAATTGTAAAAGAAAAACTTTCAAATGCTGAAGTTTTCAATAATTTATTAAATTCCCTTTATAGGAAAATAATTAATATTTTTTTCACAGATTACATTCAGACAATGGAGGAAACTTGTATTCTATAATACTATTTATAATTATAATAATTTTTCATATAAAAAAATCATCTATGACAAATAGTTCATCAATATATAGAAATAAATATCAAATCAATATATTCAACTGTATTATTACATTTATAAAAAGCTTGAAAAACGACTAACAATAAGAAATGGAATTTTCAAAAGGAAAATGCAGTTATTTAGACCGAAAAATTTTTTTTTTCAAACCCCATCTATTGAAAGTACAAAGAACGTTTAAACACAAAAACTTGAAACTCATTAACGATCGTTATTTAAATTCTAGCATATAAAAAAAACCTGAAAGCCACCCTTGAAATCTCACCCCTTAATTGCGAACGTGACGGAGCTTAGTCATGCTTTCGCCCGTTTTATGAATCATCGTTTTGTTTTCGCAAACTATTTTTATAAATTTTATATTAAAACGCAATTTAATGCTAAATCGCAATACAATCACACTTTTTCGACGAAGTTATTAACGATTTTTTCAAAACGTATTGAGGCGTGGCTAAGAATAGAAAATCTTATTTTAGGCACGAAATTTTGAATTTTCGCCACTGACTATGAAATATTTGCGAAAGTGAAATGTACATTTCTTTGTTGCGATATCGATTATTTTCAAAATAAATTTTGATAATAAAAATACACATACTTGTCTAAATTGATGATAAAATTATGATTGATCTAATCTCTAAATAATAAAATGTAATCGATTTCCGTCCGTCTATTTGTATGTTTGTTGTGACACTAAACACGATAAAATCGAATCTTTAAATTTCAGGTTCTATTTGTTAATAACTCTAAAATCATTTTAATATAATACTAATTGTAATCGAATTACCTATTAGTAATGATAAAATCATTTTTAAAAACGCTTAACTTTGATACTCAACGAATTTCCCACTAATAATAACATAATTTAATTTGCACAATACATTCAGTTAGTTTTTAGATTAAAAATAAATTAAATGGGCGTTAATATAAATACAAAACATATCATGAAACGATAAAAAATATCGTAGAATTTACTGAAATCATCATAGATAATATATTGAATAAAATTTGATTTTAAAATTATGTCAGTTTAAAATTAGAAATATCCCATGTGTACAAAGATTAGATAAGAATTATTTATTAATTTAGCAATCACTTAACAATGATTAGTTATTATAAATAATTACGTTTACTTCGACATGAGTACATTAGATAAAACTGATTACAATCACATTTTGTGATAGTTCGATAAAATCAAGTGTGTATTTTAGAAATCTGATTAAAAATGATATGGATTTATGACAATATTTGTGTAAATAGATACAAACTACAAGGTATTTATATTTGATCAATATTGAGATTTTAAGTTATTTATTTATTTATTTATTTAAGTTATTAATTTATTATAGTCAAACTGAGGCCCACGGGCTGTATGTGGCCCAATTGAAGGTTTTAATTGGCCCTTTCGATGTACGATTCTAAATATAATAAAATATCTTAATTGTAAGCTGTTTTATTTTTAATATAAAAACTATCATATTATTATTAAGTTTTACAATATTTACTTGTGACCCTTCAAAGAAATGTATTATTTTTTGACCCACCAAGTGATTTCAGTTGGCCATCCCTGATTTAAACGAAGCATTAACGATAATTAAATTCTAAAAATATAAAAATTTCACCATTCATTCTTTTAATCAATAATTTTTAATTAGAAAACGAATTCGTCATGAAATTATCATAGAAAATTTTTTCAAACATGAAAAAGCATCAAAATCATTTACGAAAAATGTATTAATACCGTAAATTAATAAGAAAATTGAAAAATTCTCACATGATATAAACAATATAGAATTACCTAAAGTAACACCGCCATTATAGACCACCTGATAATTTTTGTAATCTATTCAAGTCGTATCCAAAAACGATATCGAAATCAACGGAAATACGATATCGACACCAAAAAAATCTAAATACACATTCAAAAAACCCCAAAACTTACACAACACCCGACACTGTTAATTTTTCTAATCGAACCACGTACGATTTTCCATCCACTTTCGCGCCATTAATAATTCAAATCCACGACCAATTACTATCCAGGGCTGTAATGTACCATTTTTTTAATGAAATTCGTTCGTAAGACATGAAATTAATTGGCGGGATGGAAAATTAATTCGAATTCTGAAATACGATTGAAGAACGACCCTCAATGGCGAGGTTTTTGAAGGGTGTATATTCTTCGTATAATGAAATTGTTGTATTGATTCAATGTTTGAATTACATTAATGTTTGTAATGGAATATTGATTATATGGACGTTTCGATTATATAGAAATTTCGATATGAATTTTCTTAGAATATGATCGAATTTTCCGAAGAATTTTTACTTGGATGAATCTTATAAGATGATTGATTGAATAAATTTACTACCTACAACAATTTTTAGTATAATATAATATTATTAGGGATATTTTAATATATTATTATGTTCTTTATTTATCCTATCATTGAAGAAGGTAACGGGAAACCTTTTCAGTTATAATTTCTTAAAATAATCACTGAAAAACGATCTCGTAATATGAGAATCGCCATACAATAGAAATTGTTTACCACGGAAACGTTTAACACGAAAAATCGATTAATAAGAAATACTAGAATGGTCTTGAGAATAAATTATGATGTTTAACACGAAAAAATATTTCGACCCCTTCAGTTTCGTGTAAAATGTTTTTTATACGACCGAAAAAGATTATGGGGAAAAAAGTAAAAGCGTATTTTTATATTAATTGATATCGACATCCTGTGTAATGTAGGGTTCGATATTTTCACGAATAATTGTAGTTGACATGTGCCATTTTATTCTAACCTAACCGTGTGAAAACGTCGATAACGCTATTAATTCGTGAAATTTCATCGATTTCAGAACGTGTGAACCATTCATTTCCAATATACGAAAAGAATATGAACCACAATACATTTTCATTCCGATTTTCACCACCCACGTGGTTGCAACATTAAATTTTTCCAGAACACCCCGCACAATGACGACATACATACAAAACAACACACATTCCCTCATCAAATTCAAATTTACTCCCAAAAAAAACCAACCCCCAATCCGCGATCCAGCACCAAAACCCCAATCGATTCCCAACCGTCGACCATTACATCACCGCGGAAACCACAAACCGCGCGAAATTCAAAAATCCCCGATCGGGATTATTGTCCGACAGAATTTACCGTCCTTGAGCAGCTGCCTCATCTCCTTGGTGCGCTGGAAGTTGATCTCCTCGAGCAGCTGCTCGAGCGCCGTCGGCAGCGAGCCTGCGCCACCGAGAGCCATGGCGCCCCCTGCCGCTAAGGGGCGCTCCTGGGGGGCATAGCGCCGGGGGGCGCGTCGTCGAGGTCCGCAGCACCCGCACCTGTGCCTCCGCCGCCCCGACGCCTACTGGCCGCGATCGATTTCCGCGCGCGTGATTGTGTCGCGCGACGCTGCCGCGGGGCGGCGCCGGCGTCTATGCGCCAGCGGTGGGCGCGAACAGCTGATTTTGATGGGAAAGCGGTTTTCGTGGAGGAAATGTCAGTTGGGGTTTGGATGGGGTGGGGGTTTTTGGGTGGGGAGGGTTTGAATGGTGTGAGAATTTTGGTTGATTCGTGTTTGTGTGGGGTTTCGGAGTGTGTGGAGCAGGTGGGGTGGCTGGTTTTCGCTCGGAGCAGGAGGGTTCTGAGTAGGGTGACCGTATTTCCCAGGACCCAAGACGGGACGCTCGCCAAAATAATGCCCCCCCCTATATATAAAAAAATGTGTTGCACGTTCAAAAATTTTTTCTCAATTAATATCGTTAAGGAAGTACACTACCGATGAAATTTATTTTTTCACCCATATTTTTTCCAATATCATACATTTATTAACGAATTTATTACTCAAAATAACTTTTAAACAATATATAATATCATTTTAAATATATTTAGAGAAATAACCACAATCAGAAGTGACAGAAAATATTTTTACGATTTTTTTCTAATTAGAAAAGAACTAAAGAAAAACCCATTTTTTATTTTCATGCCATATTTTTCGTTTCAGTTAATCGAATACTTTCATTTTTTCCTTATTTTCTATTGAAGAAATAATGCTTAATTCAAAAATGCATTGAATATTTAATTTACTTTTAATTTTCATTAAAAAAAAACAGCGTTCGAGTTTCGCACTTTTTGCATCATGTCTTTATCTATAATTTTTATTTTTGGAAAAGTTTTCAGCGAATATTTTTAATTACACGATATTAGTAGTGAAAAAATAATGCGTTTTTCGGTTTAAAAAAAATTTAGGCTATCTTCAAATGACATTTTTGAAAATATTAGTTATTTTGGTTGAATTTTTGAGCGATTCTTTAAAAAATCGAAAAAATCTAGCAATAATACAAATCAAAATATAAAAATAAGACTTGTAAGGTCCTTCTCAGGTAGTTCGCCAATTATAACCCGCTAATCGGTTATACGTTGATGTTGTTGCGAATCTCACTTGTAGATGGCCAGGTGTGAGGACAGGTAGATGGTCTCAGGGTTTCCAGTAATGAAACCAAGGGTTACTCGAGCCGATGACGCAGCTTTTATTTTACAATTGATACACAGAGTTTACACAGAATACATATTTTATATTAAGTACAAATGCAAAGATTGGCGGAGCATGCGACTCCACACGTTGGATCTCCGGTCAGATTGACCACGCACGAGAGATTTGCGGGGCGACGGTGTGTGAAAGTTGAGACCAAGCTTAAGAAGCAATTCTACAGGAAATGAGAGACGGAAGCCAGCTTCCGAGCGGTCAAATGCCAGAGAATTTACTCATGAGACAGTCACACGATGTCTGCCGATGTTCGGAAATGGTCCCGTTTACATACATATATGGCCGAGCGTGTGCCCCTTCCTTTCGATTTTTCTTGCACGTGTCGATAATTGCCCTTTGTCTTCGACGGAAACAAAGGAGACCTTCAAGATAGTTGATGAACTTTTGGGCGTCCTTTTCTATGACCCGGTCCCGAATGTTTGGTGTCCCTATTCGGGATCGACGACCGAATGGCGCGGATTGTCGTAATTCAATCTAAACAGGAGATGTAGATGACATCTCTTTTGTACCTGATCATACATGGTGTTTTCATTAAATATGATGTCTCTATTCCACTTCAAATGGTTGGATGTGTGCTGATTTCGTCTGGGGCCCGGAACTAATGGTGTTGATGACTTTCTTTGGGTTTTGAGTGATAAAACTATGTTTTATATACGACGCCGAGGAGACCGTCGCTGGGCCGGGCGCGCTCGCATTTAATAGCTTTGTCGTAAAACGTATGCGCGTTGGGTCTCGGATCGAACTTTCGATCGATGATTTCGATTTTACGATTGCGAAAAATTTGCGACGTTACAGACTTCAATTGAATTATTGAGAAAAAAATATCCAAGAAACACGCATTAAAAAATATAATTTTGATAAATATAAAAAAAATTCAGTCATCTTATATCCATCAAAACATGTGAACCGGAAAAACGAGACAAATCAAACTATTTTACGAAAACGACGGGACGAACGCAAGACGCGACGAAAACGGGACTGTCCCGGCAAAAACGGGACGTATGGTCACCCTAGTTCTAAGAGACAATTCGTCTAAAAATAAGCGACAATTCGTCCAAAGGTTTGAAAGGCGGATGTTTGATGTGTTTTAGGTGTGTGTATCGGTTGTTGATTGATTTGTGTTTTCATAAGGGTTTTGGAGTGCATGGGTAGAGTAACTGATTTTCGCTTGAAGCAGGAAGGTTCTAAGCGACAATTCATCCAGGACAATAAGCGACAATTGTTCCAAGGGTTTGAAAGGCGGGCGTTTGATGTGTTTTAGATTGTTGGTTGAGTTGTGTTTTCATGAGGGTTTAGAGTGCATGGAGTAAGTGGGGTAACTGGTTTTCGCTTGGAGCAGAAGGGTTTTAAGAGACAATTCGTCCAAGACAGTTCGTCCAAATAACAATTCGTCCAAGGGACAATTCGTCCAAGGGACAATTCGTCCAAGTGACAACTCGTCCAAGCGACAATTCGTCCAAAACAATCCGTTCGAACGACATTTCGTCCAAAAAAATTCGTGAGGGGAATGAAATAAGTTAGCAAACCTGCATGTCATGTTTATATAGGTACGTGCATGCACCTGCACCTACACATACTCATTTAATTTTCAGCTTAAAGTTTTATTGAAAACTAGGTACGTGCACATTGCGCACGATACAGAACGACTACGAAACTTTCTGTTTAAGGTATCAAAACAGTATTATCAAAATTCATCGTCAAAATCGACTTTCAATGCCGAAGTAAAGATAAATGATTACTACCTCCCTTCCTCCCCCCAGATTCGCAAAAACATAGTTGGGCCCCTCTCTCTCACAAACCCCCCCCCCCCCCATTTCCAATTTTTTTTGTCAAACTGGGGGGGAGGGTACAAATTCAAATATTTTAAACAAATTTAAATATTTAAGCAAATTTAAATATTTAAGCAAATTGTCTTGAACGAGTTGCCGTGATATCTGTGTGGTGGTAGAATTGATTGAGGTTTTTATGTGTAGAGAGGGTTTTTTAGGTGATCGTTGATGCGTTTTAGGTGTGTATATTGTTTGTTGATAGATTTGTGTTTTAATAAGGGTTTCGGAGTGGGGTTGGAGCAGGGAAATGGACCAGGTGGAGTAACGGGTTTTTGCTCGGGGTTGGAGCACGAAAATTTGTAGTGCTTCCACAAATGTAGTATTTATACTTAAAGTTAAAAAAATATATAGGGTAACGACAGCAGTGGCGAACCGTGCGCCTGTAGTAAACTATCTCTCAGAAAAATGTTAAAATTAAGGTTTTTAAAGATTGCGATAGATAAGCTGTAAAAAGCTACTTATCTACTGCACTCTTTCCGAAAGATTATCATCTTTAAAAACCATAATTTTTATCGTTTTTCTGAGAGATGGTCAATTACAAGTGCGTGGTCCATCCTTGGCGTCTTTACCATAAAACATAAGAAATAAATTCTACAAAAAATATGTTCAAAATATCAGCTATCAAATAACAAAATACCAATTATCAAATTAACAAATATTAATATTGTATCATAAATACTGAAGTGTTCTTACGTTTACTTTTTTATAAAATGATAAAACGTTTCTATCGATAAAAAAAACGACGAACAATGCAACAATAAATTATGAAACATTAACATATGTATTTGAATTCTCCTGAAATTTTCGTATTTATTTTTAAACGTACTTTGTTTCAATTTGTTATCATTAAAATTGGTAAAACCAAAAATAACCACAATTTCGGAATACTTCATGAAATCCATTTAGTTAAAGTCGTCAAAAAGGGGAATAACCACGAGTTTATAATTATATTATCATAAGACGAAATTTTCTACGGTAATATTCTACGAAAGATTTATTTTAAACAACCACATAGATAACGAATTTGATTGATCTATTGCGGCTATTTTTCAGAAACTATCAAAATTCCACATTTGCAATGTAAACTATATATGACTCAATGACAATTTGTAATAAATAAGTAATATCACTATTTTCATTGAAACGGTACCCATTAAATAATTAAATAGTAAGATGCGATTTAAAAAAAATGAGTATAAGACCTTTACTGGTATTAGAAGTTTTTCAATCCCATTTTTTTTATAAATACTAAATAAACTACCCAAAAAATATTCTAAAATCCATCCATACTGACTACAAAACACATCTTCACACATACTCAAAAAATCAAACAATCGTGCCGAAATCTTTACATACAAATACATTGAAATCGTTACATATAAACGTACTGAAATCGTTACTTAAAAATGCACAATCTTTACATACAAATATGCCAAAATCATTACATTCAAACGCACCGAAATCTTTACATACAAATGTACCAAAATCGTTAATTCGATTGTTACAAACAAACGCGCCAATATCGTTACATTTAAATTCACTGACATCGTAACATACAAATGCATCGAAATCGTTACATACAAATACATCAAAATTGTTACATACAAATACACTCATACCGTTACATATAATATATCAAAATCGTTGCATAAAAACGCACAATCTTTACATGCAAATGGACCGAAATTGTTTCGTACAAACGCATCGAATCTTTACATACAAATACACCGAAATCTTTAAGTACATTCTCAGTGCATTATACGCATCCACATACAATCGTAATTCAAAAATTTTAAAATAAGGTAAACAATAAAACTAATTACCCACGAAACGGAAAATGACGTCTAAGAGCTTCCGAGAGGCCTTTGCCCGAAACCGCAACAGGAAAACACGCAAATTCTTCACTCTGCAATGAGTTTACCACCGTTTGAATCATTTCTCTATTACACTATTTTATCAGAATGGGATATTGTGGGTTAGGCATCCGTTGTGTGAGGAGTTTTCGCGTTTCCTACTGGAAAAGCGATCGGTCAGTCGTTCCATTTCCATCGTCTCGATAGCACTGTTTGAAGGGACCAAGATGAGGGCCATCGTTTGTGTATCGCTCGTGCTTTTTTTAGACGTCTCGTGGGCTATAAGATCTTCGAATAACCACGAATATGCGTTTGAAAAAGGTAAATGGAATGTTCGTTCTTTGTATGTTTGTTGTGAAGTTCGGAAAATTTGAAGAAAGATGTGTGTGAAGATTGAAATTTTTAGAAAATTGTAACTTTTTTGAATGATTTAAATTTGTTGTTATTGTTTTGATATGGATTTAAGGAAAAATATGTTTAATTTTGCGAAATTATATGCTCAGGAAGTATATTTCCTGTTTTATTATTTTTAAATGAAGGTCGGGAATGAGTCAATTTTCCTGCTTTTTAATTATAAATATACATTGTTAAAAGATATATTTTTAAATTTTAGCATCATGCAGAGCATTGCGAAATGAAATCAATAAGAATATTAGGTCATCTTCTTGTAAACCGAGGGAGACTTCAGTTGAAATACATTCCGAATCACCAGAGATCATTGTGAGTTATCATCTTTTATTTTTATGAATATAATATGAAATATTCAGATTATATCAATTAGTTTTTATTGGATCGATCTTCTTATTATTATTACATAAAATATTTTAGATTCTTCCAAATAAAATACCAGTGAAAAAGTGCGATGGTGGATCATGTACTGGTCAATATTCATGCCTTCCTACAGAAGTCGAAGAAGTTCAATTTGCAGTAAGTATTCTTATTAATAAATATTAAATCAACCCACGGGTGTAGGTAGGGAGCAAGGACCCTTCTCCCCCCCCCCCCTAAATTATGAAAATAGTTATAAATTATAATTTATTGTGAGAATTATGTCGAGATGTATCACATGATTGTGAATATATTTTTTGAACGCCTTAAATTTACATACATATTAGACTTTCGCTAAAAAATATATATTTGTATGACATACATATAAAAAATTATATTCTGTTCCCCTTTTTAAAATAATTTGCCTACTAAATATCATCCATATTTCATAAGAAAATCTTTAATAAATAATATCAATCAATTAACACTTATCTTTGTATTATATATAAATTAATATGCAAAGATAAAAACAACATTTTCAAAATGCAACTTTTCTATATAAATCCTATATAAATTTTCAGGTGAGACAAAGAAACTTTTTCACAAAAAGAGAAACTTGCGGAGTGATCAAAATAGTCCAACATTCTCGCTGCAAATGTGGATGTTCAATCATGAAACACCATTGTACTGAAAAACAAGAATATAGACCTACAGAATGTCGTTGTCTCTGTAAAAATAGCGATGATCAACACAAGTGTGCTTCAGAGGTAATTTGAAATGATCGAATCGTATTTTGTTTGAGTTTAATTGATATAATTTGAGGTTATGTGTGAAACGAGTTTATGCCTTTCTTGAAATATCAATGAGGTTATGTTTCAGTATATTATTGCTATTAAACGCATATTGTATTATAAAATGTATTTATCAATTTCACTAGTAAAAATGTTTATATTAATTACTCGATATAAACAACGCGAATACGGAAATTTGCGGTTAAATAATTCGAAATTTATATACAAACTTTCGGAAAATCCATGACATAATACAATTGCGATTGAATTGCTTCAACCGGATTTTATCAATTTAATATATTTTATATAAATTAATCATAAATATTAATAAATTGTTTTATTTTTCAACAGGGGAAAGTATGGGACTCCCATCTCTGTTCTTGTGTATGCAGTGTTAAGTCCCCCAATTGCACTACAGGAACTGATTGGGTCCCCAGCATGTGCAAGTATGTTGAAAAAATATTATTCGATTATTTCTGAAAATTATTCAGAATTTAATTTATGTTTTATTTAATTTCAGATGTATGAGAATAGGGTCTGATGAAATTGATTATGCATATCCAAGTCCTAATAACGTGATGTTTTAATCGAATTTATTTATTTTTGTTAAAATTTTTGAACGATCTCGTGTATTGTGTTTTATTCTAATTAAATTTATTATTATTATTTATTTGTATCAAAATTTGTGTTTTGAATGAAGCGGTTTGTATGTTAGTGAAATGAGATTTCTATCATTGGAAAAAAATATTTATTTTTTTGTAAAAATACAAAATATATATATTCGAATTAAACCTTTCAGATTTTAAGTAATGTTTATAACCCTGTAGTGCAAAAATTTCGCACGTTTTGTATAAATATAAATAGCAAAAACACTTACTTATTTCACATAATTTTTCATCACACGTAAAGTACATCAAAAATCTTATTTATATTAAAAACCACTTAAAATTATCAGTTCAAAAAGATTCATAATAATAAAAAAAAGATGAAAATACCCATTTAGGACTAATATATAAAGTCAAGTTAGGTTAGACTATTTGGATTTCAATATTTTTTTTAATTGTCATCATATATTGAAGATCACAATTAATTAGTAGAGTAAATTATATTTTCAATTATTGGAAAATAGGATACTATCATTCAATATTTCAAAAATGGACAGTTCAATTTCAGCAAGGAAAAAATGTATCAAAAGGATATCATTTTTTGACGGATTCAAAATGCGTTTTACGTATATATTATGAAAAAATACCTTTGCGCAATATTATAACAAAAAATATATAACAAAAGTTGCACAACAACAATCGCTATGAACCTCCAGAAATCATCGCAAAATCGCCGAAATTGCTCCAAGTGTATTGCCAAAGCGCTGGATTTCCCATAGGATCTATGGGCATGTTCCCTGGAGGCACAGCAGTAGCATTATATTTGGCCATAGCCACCAGAAGCTCGTCCAGTATCGACACATATCTAATCAAAAATATAACCTCATAATAAATATGATAAAAAAAGGCATCAACAATTTCATTACCTATGATCGTTGGCGAGATTTCGAAATTCGCAAGGATCTTCTTTGATATTGAACAAACAAGGACCAGCGAAAGGATCGCATTTAACTGGAGGTTCAGCTATATTGCAATTGACCATCGCTTGACTCCTGCAATTGAAATTAAATTGAATTTAAACTGCAAATTCGATCGGTATCAAATATGGCGACGTAACCTAATTTTGAGCATGATGTCTGGTTGAGGGATTTCGTTAATTTTGCTCAAAGCCAATCCTGCTTTGCTACTCGTTATTTGGCTTTCGTTATAATAACCTTCTATTCCTGCAGGACCATACCATTTGTCGTATAATCCATTATAATTTGAACCTGAATTTCAATACAAGAAAAACTATAAAAAAAATTTATTAAAAAAAATAACTGCTTATACTATTTAATTTCTAATTACCCAAATGTAATTTCCAATTTCCGACTGTCAAAGAAGCACTTCCATAAATATCATCAATATTATGTAAAATTTCTTTCCTTTCAGACTCTTGATTTTCTGAAAGTGTTTTCCACATATCAATCGCATCCAAAGATTTAATTATGCTTCTAAAATATTAAAAAAATAATAATTCAAATTTTGTATATATATTATAGAATGATTTATCAAATTAAAAATTACCTAGAATCACCACCAGCTGCTGCATAAAGAGTCGGCAACCAATCCGTAATATGCATCATTTGAAGTGCGACTCTTTGACGCTTTTCCAAAAGTGGACTCCAAACCAATGCAGCTCCTCTCACTCCTCCTTCCCACAAAGTGTTCTTCAACTAACAGAAACCATTAAAAATGAAATAATTTTCATTATTATATTTAAAAAAATGTTGACATACTCCTTTCAAAGGCCAATTCGAAGCTGCGTTCAAATTAAAACCTTCAGCTGGACCTCCGTTGTCAGTAGTGAAGATAATTATACTATTCGATAACATTCCGTTGGCAGAAAGAGCCTCAACTACACCTCCGACCGAATCGTCCAATTTTGAAGCCATTGCTATGTAAATAAAAATTCATAATCAACAAAATTTATCAAAAACCAAAAAAAATGAAGAATGGTTTATATCTTGGTATAAAGAATTAACTCACCAGCATAACGTCTTCTAGAATAGTTTCGTATATGAGAAAACTTTGCGACAGTTTCATCAGGAGCAGGCAATGGATTATAAGGATTTCCAGAATGTACTGCAGCATGGGCCAAATACAAAAACATAGGCTTCGATCCGTTATGAGCTTTTATCAATTTGACTGCTTCAGAAGTGAAGAGATCTGTCGAGTATTTTCCGTGGAGATCCCATGCCGGCTCCATGCCTGAAATTTTCATTTTCATGAAATAAAATATATAGATTTTCTTTATAAATCGGTTATGAAGATTACCTCTTCTCATATCTAAGCCTAGAAAGCCAGTTTCTTCAGCGAAATGATCATAATAATCCTGATGACCGGTCCAGTATCCGATGTGAGTATCGAATCTGAAGTTTTTTTTATAAATTCAAATATAATTTTTAATATTATAAATCCAATTCTGAAATCGATACGAACCCTCGATAAAGTGGCGTATATTCTTTTTTATAACTTCCAAGATGCCATTTTCCGACTAGATGAGTTGCATAGCCTAAATCTTTCAAATATTGAGGTAGAATTTTTTCCTTTAATGGTAATCCTCTAGGTTCAGCACCGAAAAGGACGGTATGTTGCATTCCTAAAACAATCGTTTAATTATCTTTATTTTCCTTTCATTTTGAATCTTCATCATGGATATTTTGATGCAGGATGAGGCGTTTATCATTGGAAGTTCGGGATTTTTTCTTATCTTATTTGTGAAGAAAGTGACTTTCGAGAAATTTGAGTAATAAAAGTCGTAGTTTGGTACACCAAATAATTTCATATTCGTTTACCACTTGTTGCTTAACTCTAGTAATTAGTGATAATTAGAGTGTAAAATTAAACTACTCTCTTACTTCGAAATCTATTAATATTTTGATCTTATTGAATGAATCAATTTATTTCGATTACCAAAGCGACAAATGATATGGTAAGCTAATAGATTAGACAAAATATGATTGTTCATACTCGAATTGCTCGAGTTATTTTTACTTTACCACATTAAGGAAATTTCTAAACAACCTATGATAGATAGGTTTTGCTCCGAATATTCGTCATATAATTTAAATTACAGTTAACTTTACCACATTAAGGAAACGTCTGAAATTCCTACACATATCAAAAAGATTTTGACTTGAATTTTCATCATATAATTGAAATGATATCACTTACCAGTATGAATAGGATATTTTCCTGTCATCAGAGCCGATCTGGACGGAGTACATATTGGATTAACATAATAATTATTTAAAATCAGACCAGAATAAGCCAATGCGTCTATATTCGGAGTTGGTATTTGATTCGAGCCGTGAAAACCCACATCGTTCCAACCCTGAAATTTCATTGATTTTTATTATTTACATTGATTTTTTCAAAACAAAAATAGAATTAAGAACTCACTAAATCATCAGCAATTATAAAAATAATGTGAGGTTTCTCATTCGATTGTCCTTCGGCGTACAAAATCGAAACGACGAAAATGACCCACAAACAAGATCTCGACATTTTATCGTTTAGTGAAATCCATACTGGAAACATAAAATAAAACTCCGATTAATTCAAAATTTTATATACAGTGAAACCTAGATTTTGCATGCCCGGAATTTACGTTTTCCCATTATATGTGTTCAATTTTTTCCATTTCAAAAACGCTTTTTTTATTTTAAACCCTCATCTACGTTTTCTTTATATTCCTTCAAAACTATAAAAACGGAGTTTAATTGTACGTCAAAAATAAATCCAGAATAAAATAATTATTTTCGCAAACGATCAATATTTTCTCAAAGAAATTTCTATAATAAAACAACTCAATCTATGAATTTTCATAGAACATTGTAAAAATGCACAAATAAATACAATAAAATTAATAATTTTCCTTGAAAACTCAAACATTCACAAAACCCACAATTCAAAAGTGACTAGATTATAAGTCTATTATATTCAAAAACACACTGCACTTTAAATTTTGTCACAACAATAGTAAATGTTATTCCATGCATAATTTATGAACCATTCCGATAACGACGTATTCCAATTGCACAATCACTCATAATCACACGACCATTTAAAACCACAATCATTCAAAACCGTATAACACCTATTTCCCAAAATTTAAACTCAACAATTCGGGGATAAACGGAAAATTACAATTTCGAGGTTATAAACCCGGCGTCGAATCTGACGGGACGCAGCATCTCGAAGAAAAGATGAAAAATCGATGGCGACCACTATTCGCATTGCGCAAACTCGAAATTGCGTTTCGAATCTGTTAATTGATCTGAAATTTCATTTCGGAATATTCGCAACGGTCATTTGACGTTTGTGTTAAGTGTTTTTTTGAAATATTCAATTTTGACAGTTGTTATAAAAGCGCGTTCGGCGGCCATTTTTTTAAAATTTTGTATGTGTAGTGAAAATGTATCATTAGTAAAATTATATTTTTACTATTATTTTGTAGGGAATCTGTACAGAAATAAAGATTCTATTGTTGAAAACTTTATCTAACTTCTATCACTTTATAAAATGTCCTAATCTAACTAGGGGAATTAAATTTACGACAATTTTCATTTATCATTAATCCGGTTTTTTTTTTACCAATTTTTGGTTAATTGATAAATTAAATTTTGTAAAAAAAAAAACTCCAAAAAACAAACAACCAAAAAAAAACGAATTTTGTGCGTTGTGGGGGAGGTTATGTTTGTCAGTTTTTTGCAAATTATTTTAACAAATCATGTATGTCATATAAATACACAAACTGACAGTTCGGGCGGTGAAAGGTGTACAGTAGTACAATATGTAAAAGAAAAATTCGTTAAGATATGACAAACATAACTCCAAAAACACATGAAATTTGTTAAGAACTTTAATTTACGCAGTTATAATAAATTAATTATCTTTGAATCTTAATTTAAGCAGTTATAATGTATTTGTATTCATGTTAAAATGAAAATTTGTTCAAAGGTGTGATAAAAAATCAAAATTCATGGATATATCGGTAAAAGTTAAAATTATCTAGTAAATTACCGAGATTATTCGGATCAATGGTGTACTTAAACTTAAACCATCTTTTTTATGATTAGCAAAACACACTTTGATAATAAATTTTCACAATAATATGAATTGATTTAAACATATTATTTAGAAAAATGCTTAATGGTGGAATCGACGATCATCTGCAAACAAAAACTTTTTTCGCTTAAAAAATTAAATAATCGAACCACTCATTATTCATGCAAATTTTTTCGCACTCAAAACAACTCACGAGTTTCAAAAATAAGTTATTTGCACGAAATCAACGATGCACGACTATTTGATAGGTGTCAAAATTGTTAGCGAACGAATAAATTATATCGTTATTCATGGCCGAATTTCCCGCAATTAAGACTCGAACCTGACAAAAAACCGAAAATGTGTAAACCCTTTGTTCGCATTCACCAGTTGGCACGCTTGATTTTTCGAACAATGACTTCGAAAAATAAAATCAACGAAACATTACGCCATCTTTGGAAATCGCTTTTGTTTGCGTTTCCGCTTTTTCGTTGCGAAATTTCTTTTCGAATTAACGCACTTTGCGAATCGAAAGTGGGATATATCATTTTCGGAACACGTTACGGGGGTTTTACTGTATCGTCTCTTGTTTTTAAAAAAAGTGTCTTGTTTGTAATTGTGTCTGAAAAAGGGATTACAAGGTTTAGTTCGAGATTCTTAGAAATGGGTTCATTGACTTATTTATTTATTATTTCTTTAGAATTTGTGTGATGCGCTAATTATTTTCACTTTCGAATTTCGATATCGAAACGTTGGCTCGATATGTGTTTCAAAATATTTACATAATTGAATGATTATATGTGTTTTAAATATTGATGAATTTATCGTGCATTATTAGTAGTTTAAATATTCATGCAACGATAACTTTTCTTTTGTAAATATCTTCTGGTAAAATTGTCGAATTTGACACAATTGAATACATTAGAAAATACCAGTTTTTCTTGTACTGTCCGAAATTTCAGACTTTTCACATAGATATGAGATTTTTTTTAAAATAACAAAGTTTATAATATCTACAAATGCACTTACAAAATGACATTATCTTTATCGAAACAATCTTATTGTTAGATTACTAACTTTTAGTAACCGATATATCACTTTATTTTTATTACTAAACAACAAATTATCAAAGAACAAATAAAACTTGTTGCTATGCCATCATACCCGAAATTTGTTAGAAATCGACGGCTTCTTCGATATATATTTTTTTAAATTACTTTCACTTATATTGTTCAAATTTCGATTAAGTTATTTCAAATAAAATATTGTTAAATAAATACCGATTTTATTGGGAAATTTGTGATCGAAAGTGAACGATGTCGAACGTGCGGCGATTGGACGAAGACTGAATCAAGAGTGTTCGATTAGAATCTTAAATGGCAATAACTTTTGTATATGCAATCAATTTTTATAAAATTAAGGTAATCTACGATGCAATGGATTTGTATATTTCGCCAAAATGTTCTAAGTTTATGCAATAATTTAAGTATTGCATAAAAGGGATATTTCTAAATTTGTATAGGAAGTGCGTGTATCGTATTAATTAAAAATGGTATCATTGTATTCAAAGTAGTTATAGTATTTTTCAGAGTTTTCTATAGTAATTATTCATGAAGGTGAAATAAAGATTCAAATTTTATACATGACCGTTAACAATAAACTTTATTAGAAACTTTCCAATGAGCAAACGTAAAAGATTTATTATTCATTATTTATTTTGAAATTACTCAACATTTTAGGTCAAAAGAATGATTTGTGTATGTATAATACTTTAACTATTTTCTATTATTTCCCTAAATTAGTAAAGACACGAACCGTTTTTATAGTGACATCTTTGTAAAATTAAAAAAAATATATTTTTTAATAATTTGAAAGTAAAAGCATATATAAGTTTATAATGATTATAAACATTTTAATCATTATAAAACTTGAAATATTAATTGAAAATTTATTTACTGTTTAAAAAACATTTTGATTTGTGTTGAACAATGGCACATATATTCGCTGTTATGTTCGTAAACGTCACACAAGCTCTACGTTTGAAACGCGACGTACGTTAAAAGTTGGCCCATTCATTTTTCAAAATGCCGAAAAACGAGTCGAAGTTTCGCGCCAAAATTAATCGTACCCATCAGTTGAAGAGTTCCATCGTCATCTCCAACCATCAAATGAGTCGTCCTTCGAAATATATTCGCAACAAGAAACGTCTTCCGTTCAACATGATCGTCTCTGAAACTGTGTACAGGTACAGAATTTTCTATTTAATATGATAATATATAAGATAATCCTGCACTTTAGGTGCGTACATTATTTTCTAATAAATTTGCATTTTAACATGAATAAAGATGCATTATAAGTGCTTAAATTAAGATTCATGACGTATTTCTTGCGTGATTCTTGCATAAGTACGTAAATCATTTTTTTTATTTCGCGCGTAATTTGGAGGTTATGTTTGCCAATTTTTAATCATATCTTAACGAATTTCAGGTTTTCATCTTATATATAAGTACATTTTGACGTCCGAACTATTAGTATGTGAAAATTTATACAATTTAAGGGAAAATTATTCGTAAAATCTGACAAACATAACCTCCCTATATTTCGTGTACAAGCTACGCACGAAATTCATAAAAAAAATACTTTGCGAACTTACATTGCATAAATTATACACGAAATACATTAATTTAAGCAGCTATAATGCATTTTTATTCGTTAAAATACAAATTTGATAATAAATAATTTACACACCTAAAGTGCAGGATTACCAACTTATAAAATTATTCAATTGATTTTGATTTTGTTATTATATATTTCACACAATTATGATTTATGTTGCAATCTATATTTGACATAGTGGTTCTCAACCTATAAATTCCAGTTCTCTATTTCTCAAACCTTTTTCTAATTTCCCAATTTTCATTTAAAATTATATCCCATCACAGATCCAATCCTTGTACCAAACCGATGTTCCTAAAAGACATAAATTTATCAGAATACGACAGACTATTCACCAACAACAATCAAAAACTGCAGTCTGATATTATAGAAGACCTTCGAAAATCTATGATGATGATGAATACTAAAGAAACCGTCTTCGAAAAACAATTGGATGATGTCCGCAAATGTCGCTCCAAACTTCATGAACAATTTTCTGATGATTCTGAAGATGAGTATGGTATAAATGAGAATTTTAATATGAATAATATTCGCAGGGAAAATGAAAAACCTTCGATTCCGATGAAAGCTGAACGTCTACTGAAAAGTTTCAGGTCGTTAGAGACTAAAGAATTCGATGATGTTAGGGTTGAGTTGAATGGCCTGAAAGTTATTAAGGTTTTAGAATATAAGGAGACGAGTATTTCAGGAATATTCGATAGTGATTTTGATTTGTCAATTTGATTGGTTTATTTTTGTGCTAATTTAAGAAATTGTTAATGTAAGAATGCTTTTTATTTAAAAACTAAGAATAATTTGTTTATTTCTAATATTTAATGAAAAAAAAACTATTGATTTGTTTTGCAATGTTTTTATTTTATTCATCAGTATAAAAATATATTTTGTTTATTTTCTTAACACTACGTATTCATATATAAGCCAAAGTTTATAAAAATGGTAGTCTAATAAAATTAATGAAGGCAATTTAAGATTTCAATTATTTAGAATTGAGACTTGAACCACTTTTAAAAAATGGCTTATATAAAAATGTGGTATACATTATATAAGTAATTCTATTATATGGAAATTGCAAAATGTAAATTTACAATTATCAATAAACGATTCACATATAAAAGACATTTTATTTAACAAAATTATAACCTCGAAATGTGTGTTTCACCATTGGAGCACATGTCAGTTCTAGCACTTTCGCTATATTTTCTTCTTTTGGTCTTGGAAATATTTTCTGCGTCTTCTATAGAATCTGGAAGCTTGATATGCAGCGTTTCAGGAAATATCAGAATGGATAAACCAGAAACAATAGCAGTAGATCCGAAAAGAAGCATCGGTAAGGCTTGGAAGTACATTTCAAGGAGAGGAGTTTGTGGAGCAAGCATACTGCCAATCCTGCCCAACATGGAACAGCAAGCCATGATGGAATGACGAAGGCTCGTCGGGAACAATTCAGTCGTGTAAATGTAAATAACGTTGAACGATACAGTGATGAATAGCTTGCCTAAAAGATATGCCACTAAACTGACTTCCTGCTGTTCTGTCGGGATCAAGATGAAGGCAAAACAGGACATGGCACTTCCGATGAGCGAGCTGCAAAGACACGCTCTCCTGCCTACTGTGTCCAACATTAACACAACAACGGCCTGTGCTGGTAATTCGACGATCGACACCAATATGAAGTTTAAATAAGGATTATTTTTACTGCCCATGATGGAAACAGCATTTAAGGACAGTCCGTAATAAACAAAAGCATTTGTCATCCAGCAAAATGCGCATACTATCAAACGCAATATTAATTTGCGTGATTTCAAAACTGCTTTCAATGGCAGATTTTTTTCTACTTTATTTTCTACTTCTACAAAGCCTGCTTCTTCTGATGATATATGTTCCAAATATTTAGAAACTTTCTCCGACAGCGTAACACCATTCATTTTGGCAGCTTTCTTTATTATTCTGCTCGCTTCCGATCGTCTCCCTTTGACGAATAACCACCGGACACTTTCAGGTATCATCCAAAACGACAAAACCATTATCACTGACGGGAAATAGATGACTCTGAGTAAATGCCTCCAATTTGGCATTAACCATGCTGCAACCCCTAAAGAAATTGTCGCTATACCACACATCACATTCATAATAGTGCTGCCCAATACCCTTTTTTCAGGTATTGTTATTTCAATGCCCAAAATAAAACTAGCACTATACGCTCCAGACCCAACAGCCGTCACTAAGAACTCAAAGAACAAAAACGTCCAATAATCATTAGCGTACGATTGAGCAACGCCGACCACTCCACTTAACACCGTAGCATATACCATAACACTCCTCCTGCCAATGGTATCAGATATAAACCCGCTGAACGACAAACAAATAAACTGCCCTATACTGTTAACAGTCCCCACGAGAGCCCTCTTCCATTCTTGACAGGGGATCTCGAATTCACGGACAATCGTCTCCCCATCTCCATAAACCCATGAATCGCAGTGTTGGATCTCATCAATATTGGCCATTAAGCAAGTGTCATTAGATGAATACATGTCACATTTGACAGGAGCGTCATCTTGATAAGGGACGTGCTTTTGCAGCCAATCCGGTTCATATTCTGCTGTTGTTCTGTTTATATCACAACTGGGTACGAAGCATCTATATTGGGTGTCCCTTGCTGTGAAAATGAAGCTGGCTCCGGTGATGGTGTTGAAGAAAATGGCCATGGCTATGAAGAAGAAGCTGACCGCATGGAACTTTCCATGTCCCAGTTCTGCTATTATCGTGTCCACGTCGATACTGACCACACGAGACTCCCTACCCATTGTTTCGATCGTCTGCGACTGCTGACGATAAAGTATAATACCTCCACCTCATGATGACCTTATGTAATGGAGCGTCCCTCTTGCACTTGCCATTAACTTCGCAGGGACTGGCACAGTAGATAATAAATCGCACATAAAATAATACGAAATTCGATCGATTCTATCATTTAAATATCAACTATTGATTCCTTGAATTTTATTTGAATAAATCGAACGATTGTGAAACAGTATAGATTTTTTCTTCGGATCTGTTTTTGTTCTTGTACAAAAATGGCGCTGTTACGGAATCGTCTGAAGCTTTTAATTTTCATGAAAATAGTATAATCGTTTTGTGTTTATGTTTTGGACTTGGCTATAATTTATTGTGACCCTATTTTTTATCCGCCTCGAGTTTCATTATTATTCGGCCGTCGTTTGTTGTGCAAATTGGATAAATGCCCTCCGCAACGGTTAGGCGGATATTTCAGAAGCACCTCTATCACACATGTGACATCTTCGGACTATTTCGCACTATTTTCATAAAACATGTGATAGCTTATTCGCAATTCATAGCAATATCAGATTTTTCTTCGTTTAAGGCGGGGATGGTCCTGGGCTTGTTGGCATAAACCCAAAACTTCAAAAACCCCCAAAGAAAAAGTCCAACGGTGTTAAATCGCATGATCTCTCTTGGCGGCCAATTCTGATCACGGCCAAGAACAATAACAACAACAATAATCAACAATGAAAACGCGTTGTTTTTTTATGTAGCGCTTCATTTTGAATAACCCTGAATATCAGCTGTTTTTTTTTTTCGTTGGCAACACTTTACCGCACAAATGGCGCAAAATTCAAATCTTGCGTGAATCTAGGGACACCTATATAGTGTAGTACCGACTCGAGTGTTATGTGCATAAATAATAATAAATTTGTCAGATAGCTAAATGCATGGCGTCAATTCCACGGGAATTCGAAAATTGTCAATTCGCGCGAATTCAGCGCCGAGGTCGTGTATGTGCATCCATGTAACATTTTCAATGGCGCGAAGAATTTGAAAAATTCAAAATTGACACTTATGTTTTTGATATCGATTGTTTAAAATGTGAATCATGTCACATAGATAGTATTGAAAAATATACATTTTGGTTTATGTTTCTGCTATATATTTTTTAATTTTATATTTTTAGATTATTTTTTTTTAATAATATTATGATATGACTTTCGAAATTAAATAGGTATCAATGTTTATTTTTTTAAATTGAAATTCAAAAATTTTAAAAATTGGAAAAATAAAGTAACAGCAAACTAAATTTTCAAACATGAACGTACATAAAATTATGTATTTATGGCTGCTTATGATGATGAATTTATATTACTATCTTAAAAAATCATAATAAATATATTTTAGATAAACTTATAAAACACATGTATTAAAGATCGAATGGACTCAAATTTTCTATATATGTAAATACAAACCAAACAGTTTTTACACTTGAAATTAAACAAATCAACAATAATTCATGGTAAATAATTTCATCGATTACTATGACAATAATCTTAATAATATTTTCCTATAGTTGAATTTGAAATGTAAAACGTCCAATTTGAAGCGTAAAAACTGTATTATACAAAAATTGTAAAAATTATTTTGATATTTTTGTTATTATATTATATTTATCTACATATTTTCCGCACGCATTTCTAGACGTTTTTCCGCGTGGTGTGTTGGAAAAATCACGGAGAGGGAAAAATAAGTTATTACTCTTTGATGAATCAATAAACATAACATAAAATATGATATAATCACCATATCGACATTATAATAACATATAATATGTAGAACTAGATGATATTACACTATTTTTGATTGATAGATTTTAGATTTTTTTAGATTTTAGATTTTTTTTTTTATTGTTTTGTGAAAAAAACAATAAAAAAAAGATCTTTTTACTAAGAATTTAGATAAATAAATCTAGTTTTTTAGTTAGATATTTTATATAAATTTTAATCATATAATCAAAATTCTCAACAGCATTTCGAGATAAACTATATATTTCAATTGTTCTTCATAATAAATCTATTTAATTCCAGGCTTGTTATTCAATTTCATTCTGTTGAACGACTGATAAAAATATTAAGACGGTATTATGTTTTCAAGATTTCGATACCTAATTTGATGTTTGAATTATCGAATTCAATCAATTTCTATAAAATCACATCACAAACTTAAATGATTCATTTAGCCCCAACATTCGGAAACAATTTCATTTATAAGAATTGAACTCCATTTGTGTCTAAATGAATTGGCTACTTCAGTTTTCCGTCATATTACTATTGTTCTGTTGTAAGTTAATATTGTATTAATCAAAATGAAATACATGTAACTATTTGTTCATTTTAGATGTTTCTGCCGAAGAAGGATATTCGTTCAATGCTGATTTACGAATTTCATATAAATTCCATTCAGTACCTTTGAAATGGCTCGATGCAAAAACAATTTGTGTCGAAGAAGATGCAAGATTGGCTATGCCGAGAAATGACGCAGAAGCAGCAGCAATCTGGGAAATTTTCAAACAAAACCATTTTAGAGCAACAGATAGAAATTTTATGATTCTAGACTCACATACTTATTTCCAAACAAACGAATTCATTACTCGAGGTAATATATACATATTTTATATAATGTGAAAGTGCTTAATTCACAGAAAAACATTTTCCGATAAAAAAAATGTTGCGTGTTCTGCCCGGAAAGCAACCCTTCGTATTGTTTTTATAAAAGTTAAATGTAGAATTCCCAGTAAATGTAAATGTGGCTAACAGCTACAATGAGCCAGCTCGGGAAACTGGCATAGAGCAGAGTGCATGTAACAGGCGAGATGGATAAGAAAAAAAATATGCGAAAACCATTCATTATCATTTTATTTAGTTTTTAAAACGTTGCAGATTATAACATCCAATATTTTTACCATACGTTTGATAGTCATGAACCGAGTGGTGCCCCTTATGAGAATTGTATAACCATGGAAATCGGCGGTAAATTACATGATCAGGATTGTAATGTGCCTTTTGTATTTATTTGCCAAAAAGAAAACGCATCTTATATTGAAAATAGGGAGAAATCTATTGATCGTCCTTTATTCTCTGCTGATCCAAGTAAGAAAAAAATGGTACTACAATACTATAATACAACAAAATAAAATTAATGTATGTACAATACTTCACATAGCGTACAAGTACGATTCGAATTCTGGAAAATATTTTAAGTTGCACATGTTCCCAAAAACATGGCCTCTTGCTCGCGCTACCTGTCATAATGAAGGTGGACAATTGGCCGTCATCAGAAGTAAATCAGAAGAAAGTTTTTTAGCCGCAATGTTAAATGATCCTGTAAATCTATGGCCTGGCGACTCTCCGTTGAAAGATTTAGCAAATTTTGCACTACTCGGATTTCACGATCGGTATCGATCTAGAGAATTTTATACTGTCATGGGTTAGTAATTTGATTTCGACTGAATAATATTTTATATTTTATTTTTATGAAATCAATTTATTCTTTATATTCAGATGAAAAGTTGGAAAAAATTGGCTACATGAATTGGGCTCCGGGTGAACCAAATAATCCTATTACAGAAAGGTGTGGTAGTATGAATAAGGCAGGTCAACTGAATGATATGTCTTGCTCACATAATGCATATTTTTTCTGTGAAAGAATGTATAACTAATGTATCAAATATGAGATGTTGAAATAAAAAAAGTTTAATTTTTCAATATGTTATATTTTCTAAATAAATATAAGTATTTATTTTATTATATATATTTATGTTCTGATTATGAAAGGGTTCATTATCAATAAATTGAAAAAGAAAGTTTACTTATTGAAATTCAACAATTTTAAAATTTGGAAAAATAAAATAACAGCAAACAACTAAAATTTTCAAACATGAACATATTTATTTATAACTATGACTCTATAACTATGTATCATAAAAAATTTCTTGAAACAAAAAATTATAAAATACATTTCAATGTTATTTATTACTTAAATTGAAATTCAACAATTTTAAAATTTGGAAAAATAAAATAACAGCCAACAGCTAAAATTTTCAAACAATAGACATAATTATTTATCTCTATTACTACCATAAAATTTTTCTTGAAAAAATAAATTACAAGATACATTTTAATGTGTAATTTATTAATTAAATTGAAATTCAACAATTTTAAAATTTGGAAAAATAAAATAATAGTAAACAACTAAAATTTTCAAACATGAAAATAATTATTTATAGCTATCATCATAAAAATTTTCTTGAAAAAAAAAAATCATAAGTTACATTTTAATTTTCATATTAGAAAAATATTGTTAACTGAAACAAAATAAAAATATTCAGATTTCAAACATTATTTTGAAACTGTAACTTCTCAAAGAAAATATTAAGATGGAAAGAAAAATAAAATATTTTTTTCATAATGAAAAAAAAACTAAATGTCAAAAATTTAGATATCATCAGTAAAATATAATCAATTGCAAAATGAAAAGTATTACTATAATATAATTTCATATGAATAGAATAAACCGTTTCATTTTTTATTTTTCTTCAACGTTTCAAACGTAGATTTCCTCTTTCTCTTCTTGCTACCGCTGAAAACGTTGTTTATTATTTCAGAACTTTGATCCTTGATTGAAGAATCTTGAGTGGAAATGCTGCTAAACATTTCTTGAATTTTCGAATGAGAAGCTCTCGAAGACCTTCCAGACGAATTAGAGCACTGGTCTTCGTTATTGTACTTTTCCGATGATCCCTTCTTTGCATAAGAAGCTGAATAACTCATAGATGAATCATCTCTGTCATCATTTTTCAGCGATTTTTTCGGGAAAGAACTCTTAAAATGTCCAGATCCAGCGCTCGCAGTATCGGAATAACTAGCCAACTTCAAAACACTTGGTGAAACCTCTTTCAGAAAATGAAAGCTGCTAATTACAGAAGAACGTGAAGTGATCGAAGAACGAGGACTGTTAGTCAAAGAATGCATATTGCTTATCGAAGGACACGGACTGCCAAGCAAAGAGTGAGGTCTTCGTGAAAGAATAGCTTCATGGATTAAATTCAATTCTGGATCGTCAATCTCGTTTTCATCGCAAATTATTTGTCTTTCTTGACTGTTATTCAATAAATTAGCATCATTTTCAGTCAATCTATTACGTAGCAATGATAATTTTGGATATTTTGTAGGCATTATTGTGATTTCCTCCATAAAATATTGTTCAATGACATTTTTAATATTATCCATATCAACGACATATGATGCAAAGATACTAAAAAAATTTATAAGTCAGTTATAATTCAGGAATTTTTATATTAAAAATAAAATTATTACCTATTTTTCGATTGTGGTTTAAAAACTGATAGTTCTTTGAGTAAACTGATCACTTTTTGAGCGTCATTTCTACAAATTATTAGGCGTTTCATAAGTACGGGCACGTTGATATTTTGAGTTTGTAAGCACAGCACCAAAGTGTGACGTATGATACTCAAATCCTTCACATGAAATTGAAAAGTAAAATTATCATTGATATAAACTAAATTTAATTATTGAAATGGTGTGAAACCTTCTTTTCCTGTGAATTCAGGCTCATGAGTTGAGTGTCGGTGCATAATTGAGGATTTTGAGCCGAACATTTGTCGCAGACATGCGATTTAGAGTAATTTTCACTTTTCAGTATGCCGAAACATATACCATGTTGATAATAACTACAGATGCTAAAAAAGTATATGGAAAATGGATAATTTTTGCTTAAATTGTTTTACAATAGATTATCAAATTATGATCGTAGCCAGGTTTTTAGGAAGAGGCAAAACATGATTTTTTTAAATGTATGCGATACAAATATGCTGTTGTTTTTCATTTGAAGTATAATATGTATCGAAATTTAAGGGGTACAAATAATTTATTCATGATCCTGTGATAATAATTCTCATAATAAGTAAAATTGCATTATAGCTTTTTTTTTTCTGGCTACGGTCATGCATAAAATTGATATTAAATATCAATGGGCTAAATGTATATTTCAAAAAGGAAATCAATACCTGCATAGCAATAGGCCTTTTTTGAGATAATGCTTACAACAAAAACAGTTCATTTCTGCACTAGTCTTTGGTAAATTTTCATTAATTTGCAAAGTTTCTGAAAATGATCACCAATAAATAAACAAATAATATACATATGCAAAATTATTAATTATTACCAAGATCTGGAGTATCAGAGTTACTCTGTGAGTCTTTTCTATTTTCATTGTTATTTTCAATAGCCATGACCTGAAAATATTTAGAATACAAAATATGTATATTAAAATTACCTAAAAAAATTTATTGACTAAAATATCAACAATATTGTTGAATATTATAAAAATTTTGACATAGCAAAAATACTTGATATTGTTACGACATAAAATGTATGAATGATTAAAATAAATATTTAAATGCAGCTTCAATTTGTATATTACAGTTAAATCAATTTTCTCTTGCTTGCTTAAAGTTTCTTCCATATTTTTTGATGATGTATTGCATTGCACTGTTTGTGGAGTTTTAGGAGCATTGATACTATTTGTAATAGATTCAGAATCTGACTCTCTTTCCATAAGAGTAAAGCAGTTTCCCTTGTTGTATATACACAATTGTAGTTTATGATATGGTGTTGCTATGTGGTCTAATAAGACAAGTTTTTCTATAGGGATTATATTTTTATCAGAACTTCTGATAAAACCACTCGGATTATAATTTCTCGGGGTCACTGAAATGATTTTAGTTAAAACTGTTGTTTATTTCTTTGAATTTAACAAAAAACATGTAAAATTTTTGTTACCGTTATTGTAATAGCTTAAAGTAATGGATATTTTAGAGCTTTCAGGAACTTCGTTGATTTCAATCAATTTTTTAAAAAATGTAAAGAATTTCCAAATTTTTTGTTGATTGCAATCAACGCCAGAGAATGAATTACTAAAAATAATTTTATTTAAAAATTTTATATAAATATAAATAGTGAATTTAATTGAATACTTTACTTCTTCATGGTTGAATTGTGCGATAAATTTATTTCATTTCCGTATTTAAAATTAAATACATACGATTCAAGTATATTTTCTACGGTCAATTCTTCATTGTAGAAGCTAAATATCAGTTTTTGGAGCTATAACATTAATTGGGAATATAATCACAATGTAATCAATATGAAAAATATGAAATTAAACAAACAAAACGGATTACATATTGTTTTTCAATAGCATCATGGCTCGACATTATAAGACTGTACAGTGAATTAGCCGTTTGTGACTTTGAATGCTTTTTCAAGACGTCCATATTCAAATTTTCAATTTGAAAATGTTCAAACGTGTCATCTGGAAAATAATTCTTCCAGGAAACAATGCAGCTCACGCTGACTGTAATGAATTTTTTCATAAAGTCAACGGAACAAGCAGTGCTCGTCATCGGGTTCATCGGAAACAGTTTTTGCCATTGTGAATTCTGTCAAATAAATAAAATTAATACATATAACTAAAACGTCGTATATTTATCTGAAATTTGATCAAACGGAACAATCATTGGGAGTTACAATGAGAAATAAGTTATAAAGAATGGTGACTGAAAGACTGAAAGGTTTTGAAAAGTTATTACTTGTTCTTTTTATTACAGGTTATGAAGATATTTTTGGAGATTAAAACAACATATGATGTCCAGCAATGAGTAAAATTCATTGGTGTTATCTATTTCAGTGAGAGATCAATTATTGAAACTCAACGGTAATTTTAATTGATAACGAGTGATGAGGGTACGTTTATTTAAACAAATATATCAAAAAACAAAACTACTGATTTTGAGGTTCTGAAATTGTCAGGGAAACACATCAGCATGATTCATATTTCCAAAAATATACTATTTGGTGTGGTGTTTTCTTTGACTTTGAATAATTGAACTTTCACTAAAATAGAAAAGCCGGATGAGTGTCGATCAACTTGTACAAAAATAAAATAAACAAGTTATGACTTTTTCAAACCCTTCAGTCTTTCAGTGACCACCCTAATATTGAAATTTGATCTAACAAAATGATCAATAACCAAATATTTTGATACATATTTAACCGAACCAAAATTTTCATTCCAATTCAATCAATTTGATATTAAAATATAACATAAATACTTTGGTATATACAATATATATATATATATATATATATATATATAGTTTTTACCGTTACAGCGTGATTTGTTTCTCAGTTGATTACGACGATCAATATCCATACAAATGTACAGGACGGGATATGATTTTAAGGAATATGTAGTATATACGTAAGTATGTATATACCCAAAACTCTTTACCGAAGTACCGATTATTTTTTTCACTTTAACACAGCATAAAAATGATATATGTATTATTGTAACATAATGGTAAGATTCGGAACGGGCCAGTATACAACCAGTAACTATAAAGATAATTAAATAAGAACTTTCGATAAATTCACACGGCGAAATGATTCTACATTATACATTTTTTTATAAAGTATATTTAGATGAGACTTCCATCCAAATATACTGATGGAACATATCTCCAATTTTTAAATGGTCGCCATACATAGTTTTTACACGGTAGTCTCTGGAACGTATCCCCCATATAAAAAGAGGATTGAGTGGGTGGTACTATGAATTTAGCTGAACTGCATCTTTTAGGTTGGGTTAGGATGGATTAGCTTGGGTTAGGTTGGGTTAGGTTAGGTTAGGTTGGGTTAGAACAGGCTTGTCCAAAGGGTCACTACGGTGCCAAAGTAGCCCTTTTTACACAAAAACAAACATAACAAACACCATTTATTCCGAAATGTACTCATCGAAATAGTTTTATAATGGAAATAAATAACTTTACCAATATTTTAATACTTATTACGTTTTGAATTTACAAACATTGAAATTTTGAGATTTGAAATTTGTAAGTAGCCCCCGCATACTGAAATTTTGGACAAGCCTGGGTTAGAATAATTACTTAACACCTAAAGCACCTATGGGTTAGGTTTGTTTAGGTTACATTAGATTAGGTTAGGTTAGAAAAACAAAATTCAGTTCAGCCATAAACATAGTAGCACCGAATTGAGTGTATACGGATTTGAGGAATACTACACATCAGTGATGAGGATTTGACTGAAAACATCATTGCATCACAAGACAAATATCAAATGACATTGTGTCGAATGTTGTCACCAGATCATCAAATCGAAGGATGCATAAAAGAAGGAAGCATACCAAGGTGGAGACGTTCGTCTTCGGACGAATGCATAATGCAGTTTTGGACATTTTTTCGGAAGTGTGGACGTGAGGATGTTGAGGATTTGTCGAAGAATCGGCAGCGAAATGTTGACGTGATGTGAAAATGTCGTCCGACGCCAAGTGACTTTTCGATTGGCGCCAACGGATGCGGATAGCGTCGGTAGCCATGATAGCGAATTTTTCGTCCATTAACATTTGTAGTTTGTAATGTAAAAAATTTGGGTGTGTGTTTTAAATTAGTGAAATGTTACGTTTTAGATTTATTTTTATGAATTAAAATATTCATTCCTTGAATGTATCGTGAATAACGCTTTTCCGAAAAGTTAAAATATCTGAAATTCAAAAATGACAGTTGAACATACGACTGTGTCGCGAGTGGGCCCGGGCAATAGCCCGAGCCCTGAAAGGACCCTTTAGCGATTTTGAAAATTTAAAAACTTTTTGTGTTTCGAATATGTACTTTAGAAAATTTTCGTTGTTTTTTTCGGAAAAGCCGGTTTTGGTAATTATATTTTTTTTCGATAAATTTTGTTGTTTTTTGGAAAAGTCGGTTATTGTAACTATGTATACGTATATGTACATGATATACAAGTATGTTCGCTACGAGGTTGGCTCTCGGATAAGGTATATAGCCTAGACCCCCAATATTTGATGGGGAGACCTTGTCCTGCAGTGGGCACTAAACCGGTCGACAATGATGATGATGATGATACAAGTATGTACATGGTTTGCTAAATGTCATCTGACGACATCTCGGTGCACAGTATCTTTTGAATACCACAGTACTATTTCTTGTTAACTGAGTTTTCACGTTAAACGATTCTCTCTATGGAATCATTATCATAATTTCTATAAAATGATTTACATAAACATTTGAGTCTATTTCATAGCCCCGATCATTGGAGGCATACTATTTTTTAACCGGTGATTTGTGAGCCCTTTTGCACGGATGGCATTGTATGTATAATATTACAAAAAGACCAAATCGAACATATCGTTCAATCAATCAAATTTTAAAGAGCTTATTTTGTCAAGTTTTAAAACTTTCTTAACACGCCTGATATGGATAGTAACTAACTTACAATCAGTAAAATATATGTTTCGGATATTTTGGCACATGAACGAAAAAAGGTTCGTAACCAATGATCAGGGTTAGAAGGAAAAAGTGTGGAGGAGAAAAACTTTTGGAGTCAACATTCGTTCTATAAATTTTCTGGAACCGAACATTTGTGGAACCCACATTACAGTAGAACACATCCTCTATCAACAGACAATAAATACTCATAAAAATTTAAATGAAAAAAAACAACAGTTAAAATTTTACAATTGGTTTATTGAACTTGTTTATTTTTCAATTTAAGTACATAATAATTTTGTGCCAATTTTTATTTATAAAATCTAACTATTAAATAAACTAAAAAAATACATAACTACATTATTGTATACAATTTAAAGTCAATTTGACTCAAAGCTGACATTGCAGCATATAAAATTTATGAATTGGTAATAAAATCTGAAAAATAGTTATCACAAATTTTAAAAACTTTTCATTTTCAGTACTCGATTAATTTACAAAAAAAGAATAAAATATCAACTGTCAATAATAAAAAATATTTATAAAATAATTAACTATATTCAAAGATAAAATAAATATAATTCATATGTAACAAATTTTTCAGCAGTAACTTAAGTCCTGTGTGAAATTTAATTTCAAAACTATTGATTTAATTCATATTTAAGTAGTTACATAATTAAAAAAAACCTACATAATTTACAATTTTTAAGAACAAAGAGGACATTCACAGTAAACATTTAATAATTAATTCATAATAACATGTGTTCAAATAACTTTTCGGAGATTCTGAAAATTGATGTCTCTTATTTATATTTATATATAGGATAAATTGATAATTTGAAAATTATTACATTTCAGCCAAAACATTCATAAATATCACAATAAAGGCACAATAGATTTTCGCATATACACAATATTACGCATCACTACGATTTATGCAGTTATTTTTGACTAAATATAAAATTATATTATGCAAAAATAATCAGGATTGCTATAAAAAAATAGGTAAATAATGTTTGATCCCATAAACCTTGTCGCGCCTATTTTATTAATAATTTAATTAATTGGCACATAGTTCATACACATATTGATATAACTACGACTATTGCTAAAGAATCATTAATAGATCGTTATCACATATGTAAAAATCTAAAAAACATTAAATAACGTTAAAAATTATTGAGTATTATTATTAATTCATACATAAAATGCATGTAATCAAACGTAACGTTTCAAAATATTAATATCGGAATTTAAAAAAAATCGTTATCGATATGAAAAAGTATGCGAGAATTGTTCCCATGTTTATAAAAATATATATTTCCGCTATCAAATAATACTGTATATAAATTTTAAATATTAATAAAAATAATCTATATTTACAATTTATTATAAATTTTCATCGAAAACAGCTGAAAAAAATTCAGTTGTATTTTCAAAAATTTACATACCGGATTCAGCAATACCTTCATCATCTGGAAAGAAAAAAAAATCATTAGGATACCTATATAAAATTTGTTTTATAAAATGAAAATCATACAATTGTTCTAAAAATCATGATAAATCAATTAATAGTGAAAATACATATTTCATGCATTTGACTATTCAAAACAAAACATCGTTATAATTTGTTAAAAAATGATGATCGGTGAATTCTGATTACATAACAGTATTCTTTTTTAGAGTATTTCAACATGTAGAAAATAAATGATGTGATATATAAAACACGAACAAATCTAATACAAAAAAAACAAACACAATACAATTAATCATGCACGCATGCGAACACAAAAAATTACATATTTTCAACGTGCGAAATATTTACGGTGCTTATGAAGTCTGAAACCAGGCCCGCTGAACAATAAAACTAGCAGTTCGATAACATTTAAAGTTGCGCAACGCCAGAATTTTCTGTCATGATTTGTCATCATCTCTCCTTTTCGTCGGTTGGCACACCGGAGTCCACACTTGTACTACTCGTATCCACAGAATCTCCATTACTAGATTTGCCTAAATAGCGATAATATACATGGACGTACCGTTTATGTGTGAAATTAAAAACTTTCTTTCAAAGAATCGAAAGATTATCGAAAACTTAAATGTTATATGTGACTGTCACCAAATTAGTTAAGGTAGTATTTTCTAAATTTTGTGGAAACATTATTATTTTTCAATACGTGAAGCATTTTCAAATGATATTAATTTAAATAAATTGTTTTTAAAGCACAGCAATACTCAGGGAGGACATCAAAGTTCTACTTTTCCTCTTATTGTTAAATTTGGAAAATAATTAGAAATTATACTTAATTACAAGAATTATAAGGAGATATATCACACATGATTGTGTATAATTTTTTATTTGGTTTGAATTTACATACATATTATAATTTAAATGAAAAACAACAGTATATTTATATTTCGTATATATGAAAAATTTATTTTGGTCTCCCCCTTAAAAAAATCTTGGTTACTAACGTATTATATTTCAAAGTATAATAGAAATCAAGTGTTCTGTTTAGTAAAAAATTTAGAAAATACTGATTTATAGAAATGCATGTGGATTGAAAATGTCAGTCAAACTAAAAAATACGATACGTAAATTAATTTTTTGAGAAAAAAAAAATACACCCTCAATCCATTTGCACGTTCGAAGAATCTTAAGAAAAAATAGTCACCTTCAAATGCTTGGTTGTGATGAATTTGATGAGGCGGTGGAGATTGATTATTATGTTTCAATTCTTGCCCTTCGAGAACAGCGAGCAAACATTGGTGAATACATATGTATTGTTGTTCAGTTTGCACCATCCACACACGTTCTTTCCTCATATTATATACTATACCGAATATATCTACATATTCTGCCATACCGGCAATTTGTTGAATGATTCTATCTAATGTGATAAACGTCCCAGATCTAAAAAAAATGTCACGTTATAATATTTAATCAATGAAGATAGCATGAATGCAATTATTTTGAACTCATTGTCAAACTAACCTTCCGACACCGGCACTACAGTGTACGACAATCGGACGCTGATCGGGTCCAATTCTTTCTCGGAATGCTCGAACGAAACGAACTAACGTCTGAGGAGGATTTGGCACACCGAAATCAGGCCACGTTGTGAAGTGGAAATGTCTTATAACTCTCTGTGTTTCTCCCTATTAATAAAAAATTATAATTATTAATAATTCTTAAAACAATACATAAAAAAACAATAATAAATCAACATACTCGACATAACATGAATTCCGTTATACTCCAATCTTGATAATGACTATCATTTAAAATAGTAACGGAAATGTCACCGTAATAAGACGGCCTAGTATCGAAAGGCCAATAATGATCACACTTTTCTCGACCTTTTTCGATACAGCGTGTGAGCATTACGATTGCTCTTGAATTACTCTCCCAACACATTCTCCAGAAATCATCTCTAGTCGAATGCAAGGGACCTTGCGTCACTATGAACTCCCTGGGAGAGTTATAACCCTGAAAATAAATCAAGTTTTAATCATTGATTTCTAACATATATGAAAATTTATAATGTAAGTGAATATATTTACAGGGACATAGTTAGCATTAATATAATCAGATCCTTCTTCATCATCGACTGGTTGTAATTTGAATCGAGAATGATCGTATGGTAAGATATTAGTAAAACGATTTTTAGGACGATTGCACGGTAAATCGGCCGCTGTGCATGGTTGTTCACGTCCGACGTGTTTTAACTCTTCGAATTCTTCACTGAATCTATATAAAGAAAGTATAAAATCAATAATCGACATAGAATGTGATGTATGTAATATAAATTGATATTATCGTATTCAATAACCTGAAGTCAGAATCTGCAGACATGATCCTGTAGTGTTCGGCAAAATCTGCGATTCTTACAGGCCGTGAGGTCTCAATGATGCTGTCTTGAATGCTATCAGAATCGTTATTATTCCGCGGTTCTTTAGTTTTGCGACCGATAGCACGCCGCCTACGTAATATGACTAAAAGTATCACCAAAAGCGCCAAAATAACAATAGGAACTACTATGCCAACTATTATAGCAGTATTGTCAGTATCTATAAAAAAAAAGAAAACATTTAATTTTTGAATAACTAAAGCATTATTTAAAATTTTATTACCTGTTTGAATAGCGAAACTGTAAGCAGTATCAGTAAATTTATCGGGAGCTGTAAAAGCTCTTACTTTCACCTTATAAACAGAACCAGGTTTTAAAGGACCATTGCAATATCCAACATGTCTTACATCACAATCATCAGACCCGATCGTAAAATCTTCTACGGAACTATTATTGAAAGGATAATACGGTTCCATAACCTGTAAATTAAAATCATTGTAACTAATCGAACAATTGATTAATTCAATAAGTAATAATTATGACTTACTTGGTAAGGAGGCCAGACACTATATGCTTGAACATCTCGCCATGATGGCATTTCTAATCCAGACGCATTTTTAGAGTCGTCTTCAGCTACAATTATAGTGAACATTGTGATATTGCCGTTTTGCGATGAGAAGTAATTTTTACGGAACCTAATTTGAATTGTCGTAGGAGTGCGACACACTTCAGTAGGTACTACTTGCGCTCGGGGTTTAGGTGGAGCGAAAATGGGCATTTTTTGTTTCAAAATTACTTCTTGACCATAGCCAACCCTAGTTTCTCCTTGAATTCTGAATATGTATGTCTTTCCTGGTATGAGGTTTTTAAGAGTTCCCTTTTCTTCTTTAGGTTTGAAATCTTTGGTGAGCGTATGAATTGATCCTTCCAAACCATACGTGATGGTGAATTTCCTTATGATTCCATTTTCTTCGGCAGGTGGAGACCATGTGAATGTTATTTCGCTTGGTTGGATATCCGTTGGATGGAAACTGGAAAAGATTATTTATCATAAACAAATATTAAATATTATATATAATATATAAAATAATATTCTTACTTTTCAACTTGTCCAGGCACACTTTCTAACGTTCTAAAAGATGCCGAGATAGGCAAAGATTTTCTTAATATACTCGATTCAGAGCCAGATCTGACAACTACAGTAAATGTGTAGTTTTTGTATGGTTTCAAATTATTTAGTGTGATAAAAATATTGGAAGTAATATTTTGGATAAAATCAGAATCTGAAGTTAGATATTGAACTTCAAAATCATTAAATATTCCTCTCGGTTTATCCCATTTAAGAGTAATTTCTGTATCGGTTATTTGTGTTGCATTTAATACAGTTATTGGTTCTGGATCTGAAAATATAAGATTCTATGAAATAATTCTAATCATAAACTGAAAAAAAAACTACATAAATATATTCATTAGTATAATTTACTTAATAGTTAATGGATTCATTTTTATAAATCATATTTTTAAAATAGCATTTTAATGACTGTTTTAATTAAATTGTTGTTATATTTACAAAAATAATATATTTGACATCACATAAGCTACACAATATGATTTGAAAACATGCAAAAACCAAAAACTATAATGAAAAAGATGAACGTAAATGAAAATAAAACATACACAGCCGATCTTGTCGTTGTATGGGTTGACTTGGAACACCATCGCTAACTGTCCAAACAGTTATATTATACAGTTTTCCTGGTATGAGACCTTTGAACTTGACTTTCTGATCTGTATCATTGGCTAATTTTTCTATTACTGGAATTTCTGGTTCGCTCAGTGAAAATCTGTATAAGTCAAATCTCGATGAAGAAGCCGGGGTTGGTGTGTATCGAAGAGTGACAGAATCGCGTTCATCGTTTACTACCACTACTTCGGATTGAATTAGTGGCACTATAAATGAATAACACACACAAAACATGCATAAAACAAAAACAAATACAAATAAAAAACGATCACAACATATCTATACTCACTAGTACGTGTTGTTAGTTTAGTTTTTTCACTTTCCAAATTGTAAGATACTGTATATATTTCAAAATTATATTCCACGCCTGGTATTAACTCTTCTATTAGAACTCTTACTGGTTTGATTTCGTTTTCAGGAATGGTAGATGTAGACGGTCGAGCATTTGTAACATTTTTAGTATGTCTATACAAAGATTCTGAAGGATCTGTGTTCCACCAACTGACGACGTATGTTTCTACTCTTCCTTCTCTTCGAGGCCATTCCAAAGTTATATTAGTCGAATCTACTAAAGGTGCTATATTCGAAACTGGATTTGGACCTTTGAAATAAATAAAAATATTAAAATCTAGAGTTAATATAAGAATTTTTATTTAAATTATTATTATACTTACGGACTGTATGATTGACTTGTTGAGGATATAAACTTTCGACTCCTGCACTTACAGTATTGACTTGAATTGTATATCTTTCACCCGCCGTCATATCAGTAACTTCTGCTTCAGTAGACGAAGCTGGTACCGATGGTAAACGTACCCACTGAGTATCTGATTCTGTTCTATATCGAATAGCATACTCTTTGACAATAGATTCACTTGGGTCTGGTCCGGACCAATGTACTAATACTGAATTACTCGATACACGTTCAATCGACATGTTACTAGGAGGATGAGGCACTAAAATAAAATATTATGACTTTAAATATGTAATAATTTGAAAAATAATCAAATAATTTTTACACTTACAAACTGCTTGAAAGTATTCATGTGGTTCACTTGGCAAATTATGATTCAAAGCGAATACTTTTACTTCATAAACAGCACCAGGAAACAAATTTCTTATCACTAAACGACTATCATTTGTAGATACCTAAATATAATTTAGATCAGTAATAACAAACTTTCAGATGATACTACAATATATAAATTTATAATATTTATTGTAATTACCTTTTCAACATTAATGCTATCATTACGTCTATACCATACTTCGTATTTGTTCTGATTGGAGTTAACATCGCTTTTCCAGCTTATATTAAGACCGTTGGGAATTGGTCGTAAATCTTCAATAATCGGAGACGAGGGTCGTGTTGTAACAAACATTGTAGTTTCATTAGATTCCATTTTATTAGAAACAGCTTGTACCTATTAAATGTTTTAAAATTATCGGATTGCATTCGTTTATTTAATATAAGAAAGACAGTAAAAGTTATAATTACAGAAATTGAATAATTTCGACCAGGTAGAAGACTTTCCAATACAATTTGAGTAAAATCTGTTAGAACAGTATTAGTCCAAACTGTATTACTATCTTCTCCAGTGAAGGTTTCTACTTCATGGTAGTTGACCTTAAAATATATATATTTTTGTTATGATATAAATTTAAATATTATTAAATACAAGTGTAACACATACTTTAAAATTATCTTGAGTACTGATATTAGAAGGAGTCCAACTAATTACATGATTAGATTCTCCATTTGTATAAGATTTTAGGCCATATACAGGGAGTGGTTCTGTAAAAAAGATCAAAATTTTTAATTATTTTTTATCAGTATCAAACTTATATTTTATTTGAAAATTACAAAAATTATACTTAGGGTTACATCACTGGATGCAGGCCATGATGCTACTTTTCCCGAAAGAGTTTTCACAATGACCTGATAAGTTTTTCCAGCTTCGAGATTTTCTTTGAACTCCCACCATTCCTCGTCTTTATTTCTTACAACTGATTGGACTGGTTGTTGACGCCGCAATGCAATTGAAACTTGATATTTGTCGAACTCACTGAAAATATTATATTTTATATTTTTGAACTAATAAATTATTTAAAAATTAATTGAGTATTTATTGAAAAATACCTTGTTCCATTTGGAGGATCCCATAGAACTTTGAAAGAATCGGACGTTATAGAAAACTTATCTATTGTGACATTTAATGGTTTCATAGGAACTGTTCTATATTGTGCCGTGGTTGGTGTCGATATTTCTTCTTCTGACATTGTTTGAACAGAAATATTATAAGCTCGACCTTGAAAATAAAACAAAATTTATAAAAAAATGTATTTTTAAATGCATTATATTAGAAGGAAAATTAAATTACCAGGAATAAGTCCTTTGAAGGCAGCTTGAGCTGGACCTGGTGGTTCCCCTTCTTTTTCAACATATAAAACACTATCTAAGGCATCAGGAGGATCGATCGACACTTTATAATGTGAATAAGTTCCAGCAGGATATGGCGGTTGCCATAAAACCAACAATGTTGTTTCATTACGGAACCACACAATGAATTTTCCAGGTGTATTTGGTTCTGTAAATTGAATTAAAAATATGTTAAAACAATAGAAAATTAATGTTTTCAACTCAAAACTAGACAAAGCTAAAAATAAAACAAGTCATCACTAAAAACATAATTTTTCTATACTATTTGTTAATAAAAACCTTACCTACTTTATAATATCTCTTCCGTCTAGCTGATAAATCAGAGTAAAAACTATATACAGAGTTCATTGTGAGAAAAATTATCTAATACATAAAAAAAAAATGGATACGTACTAGTGGTAAAATTGGTGCTAGTGTAAGCGACACTTTCTTTGCCTTCGAAAACTGTATATGCCTGCAACTGGTAAGTAGCTCCAGGATGTAGATCACGAATGACATATTTCGAAGTGTCATCTTCCACAGGTAAGTTCCTAAGTGGCGCAGAAGGTTCCGACAATGAAATCAGTCTTAGCTTATAACCAGAATGATGGCCTTGCAATGGAGGAGACCACGATACTGAAGCTTGTTTACCACCTCGAGTTATGATGGTCAAATTTGAAGGTGGATCGGGTGCTGAAAAAACAAAACAATGCTTGAATAGAGTACAAAAACAAACAATAAAAAAATCGATGAATTGAAAAAGTACCGGTGGTAATTGATGCCGACCATGTCAACTTATCACTAACAGTTGCATTAGAATAATACAACCAAAATTCGTATTTTGTGCCAGGTAAACCTTGCGAAAACTGTATCACATCACCGATATCTTTCGAAACGAATGTTGAATTGGGCGGAGGTCGTCCTCGTGCAGGATGATAATCTAAGCGGTAACTTGAACCTTCCTGGCCCAAATTTCCAGGTATTTCTATTGCTAGATCAGCTCCTTCGATAATCTGTAAAAAAAAATAAAATTTATTATATATTAATCCAAATACACTTCTTATCTTATCACGTTGATATTATATGCAGAATGAATATACAGTATTGTTTTTGATAATTTTGTTGTGATATCCTATTAGTAATTCATTATTGATTGATTACTAATTTGCCGAACGAAATTTTATATAGCGAATTTTAAATTTTTCCAGTGTTGGTCTCTCTTGACTAGTAAATGATATAAAAAAAAATTACTTGAAAACACTGATTTTTTTCTTTTATTGAATAATTTACTGTAAAATTATAATAGGTAATAAAATATAATTATATTTTATAGTACACCTATTACAATTTTTTTATATCAGTTTTAACTAGTTAAGAGAGACTAACACCGGTAAGATTCAATAGCCTAAAGCCAATGATCCAGCATATCAGTGATGTCATTAACAGGTTTAGAAAGCAATTCACATATGAACGGACGTTCAAGTCAGCAATAGTAATCAGAACGATACCGAAGCTGAAAATCAAATATCCAATAACTGGGATATTGAAAATTTAACTTCAATCATTGAATCAGTTCATAATTTTTTAGTCAAACATCTTCAGTATTGTCCATAAGTCAAAAATAGACAAACTATTAAGTAAATAGTAACTTATATCCGTATAAGAAAGTATAAAGAGTTATCCAATAACTGGGATATTGAAAATTTAATTTCATTGAATCAATTCATAATTTTTTGGACAAACATCTTCTGTATTGTTCACAAGTCAAATATAGACAAACAATTAAACAAATAGTGACTTATATTTGTATAAGAAAGGATAAAGAGCTCCCATTTCGAAAAAGCATCATTATAACCAACGACCTTGCACAGAAGACAATGCACTCCACCATTTGAACGACCTCAGCTCAGTGCAAGAGGAAAATAGTCAAGGTTATATGGTGGACGGTTCACTTCTTGCTCTCAATGTACAACGATCATTTTGCATTCCCATAAAATCATTCAGTAATTCGCAGAAAACGATTCGGTACGGAAATCGAAAATTTTCCTTCAGAAAAGATGTTTAACTAAGCAAATAAACAGACAGACAGACACAGACAGTCACAGACAGTCATAGAAAAGTGTAAAACTCTTGAAAATGAGAGGATCTAAAGTACACACGCAGACGTTCTTTTGTGAACTGATGAATCGTTCTGGGGTATGAAAAATGGGGAGGAATCGACAAGGGTTGTAGTTTCACTATTTTTAATAATTTTTTAATAGATTATTTTTAATAGATATTGAAGTGATTTAATAAGAAACACTATTATTTTTTGTTTATAAAATAATATGACGATTTGCCAAAATGAGATCGAAAAAAAATGCATAAATTTTCAAGACGTAACAATACGCATTTGGGTAAACATTTTTTTTTTAATTTGAATGATATTTTGTATCATTGAGAAATATCAAATAGAAACATAACCGATTCAAATGTTATATAAAAAAGTATAAGAAAATCAACGTTTATATTATGGAAAAAAATACATCGTATTATAGTAATCGGATGATTATGACTGATGTAATTCCAACATTGTATTGTAATAACTGTAGAAGGTATGCATTACGTAAGTACAATAAATTATGCATATATTTTTTTTAAATAAACAAATCAGTATTCTTCTTTGACTTGAGAAAATAATGCATCATCAAAATAGTTATTATTATGAGTAATTCTTTATATAAATTAACGAGGAAAGAATAAGTAGAGACAAAATCGTCGATAAATCATCACATACCGTTGAATGATACGTTTTATGAAATACAATGAGTATTTTTCGATGTCCAAATAAAAAAATAAGCAAATAACAATGAAAAAAGTGGCAGCCCTAAGCTCGAGACATCATTCAAACGAACGTCAAACAAGCGAAGGTAATGAGCGTTGAATATGTAAGTGAGAAGTGGCGACGCATACATCTCTGAAAATTAATGTAAAAACGAATAAATTCAAAACAGAAACGTATCCGACGCTTGAAAACGATATCTGAAAACATTCACGCGCGATAAAATCGCAAATTCCGAATGAGCAAAACTGAAACATTCCATCGGTAACGAGCGCAATGCGTGACGCATAAAAAACTGACACATTTCAACGCATCACTGCAACGTTTAAATCTGATGAATTTTCAAAATTTTTAATGTCGAAATATAGTTGAAACTATGCGTTATTATTGATTGATAATAGTTTTAAAAAATTTAAATAAATAATTTCATCCTCGGACAATTTTGTGTGACGATCTCGATGCGTGACGTACGATCGACTGACACATAAATGTATCAGGTCTTCAATAAATGTATTTTTAATGATTTAATAAGAATAATGCTTTTAGATAGTTGTATTTTATAAGAATTATTGAAATAATTAAATTTTAAATTATTAGAGCAAAGTAATGGACTAAAAATCACAAAAGGAGGACTAATTTTTAAATATAAAATAGAGAACGATATTTTTTAAGGAATTATTATAGAATATTTTAAAATAAAATAAATAGACTTTAATAATATAAATTTTATAATATGAAAGTTAAAATAATTGTCATTTGTATTAACATTAAATATTCTCAAAACATAGCAATAGTAAGTATGTATGTATAATATTTAATCAAATATTTGAGAGAAATTTTATGATAAAATCGTTCAGTTTCTTGAAAAAGAATACTCATATGCTTAAAATAAGTAGTCGATAAAAAATAAAATACTTTAAAATCAAAAGAAGATACTTTTGAATCAAAAGAAAACGTTTCAATGTAAACAAAAATCTACGCATTCATCACATTTTAACACAACATCGCACCTAAAATATAGCAAAATTTTCAGATTTTCCCACATATACGAATACATAAAACATTGAATTTATACGAAAACGTCAATTTATAGAAAAGATTCAAAAAATAAAAACGTTTTATTATAAACAAAAATCCACGCATTCATCACATTTCAACCCAACATCGCGCCTGAAATATCGCAAAATTTCCAGACTTTTCCACACACACTTACAAACAAAACGTTGAATTTGCACCAAAACGCCAAAAAACCAAAACACCGAATCGGAAAAGCGCTGAAAACCGAGAATTTCATCGTCGGTTTCACCTTGGCGCACCGGACGCGGCCGATGCGTGGCCCATTGTGATTTTCACGATTGTTCGAGTTCGTGACGTATGAATAACGACAGCAATAACGTGCGAGATAATTCCGGGATTATTCCAGATATAGGCAATAAATATTCACGGCTTCAGATAACGCGTTAGTGTCGGAAGAGGATCACGATATTTTTACTCCGCAGTAAAGTGAATGATTGGAGGTCATTTTCTTGAATATTGAATTTCGATATTGGAGTGTTTTTCGAATGATTCGATGATTTATGTGGAAAGAATGTCGTTCGTATGTGTCTATCTTGAAAGAGATGATTCCATGAAAAAAAATTACATATTGATATATTTTATGTGGAAGAGGATCACGATCTTTTCATTCCGCAGTAAAGTGAACGATTGGAGGTAAGTTTCTTGAATATTGAATTTCGATATTCGAGTGTTTTTCGGATGATTCGATGATTTGTGGAAAGAAGATCGTATGATTCGTATGTGACTATCCCAAAAATGACAATTCCATGAAAAAAAATCAAATATTGATCTATTTTATGTGGAAGAGGAACATGATCTTTTCACTCTGCAGTAAAGTGAACGATTGGAAGTCATTTTCTTGAATACTGAATTTCGATATTGGAGTGTTTTTCGGATGATTCGATGATTTATGTGGAAATAAAGTCATCCGTATGTGTATATCCCGAAAGTGATGATTCCATGAAAAAAAGCAATTATGTATTGATCTATTTTTAAAGCTTTTTATTTATATGGAAGAGGAACACGATCTTTTCATTCCGCAGTTTTAAAGTGAACGATTGGAGGTCGTTTTGATGCCGGGTTAATATTGAATTTCGATATTGGAGTGTTTTTCGGAAGATTCGATGATTTTTGTGGAAAGAAGGTCGTTCGTATGTGTCTATCCCGATAGTGATGATTTCATGAAATAAAAGCAAATATTGATCTATTTTATGTGCAAACGTGCAGTATTGCTGATAAGCGTGATTTTATCTCGCTTTATGAGCAATGCGCAAACATGTCGATGGAAAATATTGTTTTATAATAAGTAACGAATGATACAAAGTGCGAAGTTTCATAAATCAAACATTCGTTTCGTAATAATTGAAATTGTGCAAAAAACTTCGGTATTTTCTATGGCGATGTTGAATGAGTTCTATTCAAATGTTTTTTTAATCGTTTGCAATTCAGAATGCAAAAAAAGAATATGTTATAATGAGTTTTTTTTCGATGATGCGATATCGAAAAAATTTCAAGTATTTTCGATTGTGAGATATGAAAATTTATCGATAAAGCACTCGAAAATAAGAAGCGATTTCTGAATTGAGTGATATTTATTTATGATTTTTTTTATCTAATACTGGCTAAGGAAGTATAATAATTTAACTATTCAGCTTATCAAAAAAATACTCGACCTTTATAACAATTTAAACACTTGAATTACATATATTCGGAAAATCAGTAATTATGTACTTATTTTTTATGATTAAATAAATCTTTTAAATCGATAACTTTAAAAATTACAAAAATCAATATTGATCAAAAGATATATTTTCAAGATCATATACATATAATATTGATATATTTCAAAAAGTTTTTAAGTTCAAAATGAGTGTTTAATAAACGAAGACAATTCTAAGAAGACCAAAGGTCTTAATGATCAATGTGCTGAGATCAAATAAGAGTGTCAACCCAAAAGAGAGCCAAAGTTCAAAAAAAATTCAAAGAATCTATGCTTTATAATCTTAAATTTGTGAATTAACCAAATCAAATCTTCAATCATCAACATTCACAGTTTCGAACCAATTAGTGCACCACTCCACTTAAGCTCAACAGACGGACTTTTCAATAAAATCTACGACGAACACACATCAAAATCATCCATTGAACCGGTGGTTTAATTGACAAGCTAATGTACCGTATTGTGTTATGTTTGGCATGCAAATAAGAGTAGGCGAACTGCGTTTGACCTACAACACGGCTGAGAAACTCGCCACACTTACAACACGCCCACACGACCTACAAGCTACGTGATATGGTATAAAATAGTCACGTTTCCAGGTTTATAAAATTCTGAAATGAGCGACATTTACGGGTATTCAATTCTAAGAAATTTATAGTTAGGAGTCTTTTTATATCGAATAGTTTACGTAGGATTTTCCTTGTCGATCTGATTTAAAAGATTTGGTGCGTGGTGTGAAATATGTATTGAACGGTTCTATTTTCGATATGTAGATAAGGTGAGATCACTTTCCCATTTTCTAAAACTTGTCTGGTCGCAATGCGATATATTTGACATTCAGACGCGCAAAATCGAAATAAACAAACTGCAAATCCGATTTGAAAATTTTCCGCGTCGTAGAAATCGGGTTTGAGAATCGGAGTTTGTTCAGAAAGTTGTTGGATCTTTGTGTTTCGATTAAAAACATCGATTCGCACTTTAAAGACTTGGATCGTGTCCAGATATTCCATCAATTAGCACATTCATAATTTTACTACGAAATTCAAGCTACGGAACATCTAGTATTGGGTCAAATCCAAGCACATGGCACCTCGAAAAATGACAAATCACACATCCAAACATCATCATTATGTTGTCTATATAACATGTGTTGTGTGAAAATGCTTTTTCAATATTATTGCGAGGTAAAATTCAAGGATTGTGAACGGAGTCGGTCAATTGAACCATGACCAATTAGTCAACGGTAATGAAAGATCCGATTGCTTTTTTTTTAAATTTAATTATTTCGATAAGATATGCATTTTTATTAAAAGTGTATTAAATTTGTATAAGGTTAATTTACAATAGACCGTAGTCCAGTTGATGCATACCTGAGTTATAGAAAATCATTGTGGCGAATAAAGTACAATTGGACAATGGTCAAATGGATACCGGTGAACTGTATACTGGTCAAATGGGTACTGGTCAACTGGGTATCGGTTATGTATATAAATTATTCATTTTCTAATATTAATAATAGTTTTATAAATGAGTACATAAAATTGAAAATGTTTGATTTTCCAATAAGCCGTTGTTCAGTTGGTACCAGAGTTCGAATACGGAAAATCATTGTGGCGAATAAAGTACAACTGGATAATGATCAATGGTCAATTAGGTTATACACACATATAATTCATTCATTTTCTAATATTAATAACGGTTTTATCAATGAGTACATAAAATTGGGAATGTTTAATTTTACAATGAGTTGGTACACAGTCAACTGTTTTTTAATTATGTAGTCATTACCCAGCCAGCTGATGTCCAGACAGCCGATGCCCAATTGACCAAATTCGATGTCAAATACTTTAGAAATTGTTCAACACAAAAACGCTTAACGTGAAAAATCGATAAACAATAAATAATACCGCGATCCTGACAAAATACCATATACGCATACTATAACTTTTAACATGAAGTTCTTTTAATACGAAAAAAACATTTTGGTTTTTCCCAAAAATTTTCCGCCATATATAAAACCATCATTAATTATCACATCCACCGATCAACTGCACCACCCATCGCTTAACTTCCCCGATCCAACTCACCCAAAACATCACACAAAACGCACCAAACAAAACCCAACCAAAAACAAAACGGGCCCGATTTAGAAAACGATCACCGAAAATAAAAACTTCCAATCACACAACGCAAGCGGGTTGCGCAAGTCGCGCGCCGCGGCCATGTTTACGCCTCTATTTTTTGTCCATTTTCACAATGGCTGCCGAAATTCGAATAAATGGGCCCGCGGGTAGGTCTTGTCCACATTCCACAATCAGTGCTCCGTTTTTGCGCGTTGCATGCGCCGATTCGGCGAAGCGTTGGGACGCGGCCAATGCGTTTTGAGATAACGTCGGTCGTTTCCCAGAAACGCCGGTCGGGGTGGTCCCGGCGGCGGCCGCTAGGTGGCTCGATGAAGGGATATGTTGAGCGCTCGTGTTGCGGTTTATGATGTACTATGCTGGCCATACACGCCACGATATATCGTTCCGAAAAAACTGAGGTACGATTTTTTGCTACGTGTATGTTAAAAAAACCGGACGAAACCGGACGAAACTGAACGGTTTTATAACATACACGTAGCGAAAAATCGTACCTCAGTTTTTTCGGAACGATATATCGTGGCGTGTATGGCCAGCATTAGGCAAGGTAATAAAATTTTATCTTGTTAGTTATAGAGTTATTGTTTTGTTGGATTGTGTTGTATTAGAGCTACTTGAATGCGAAATAAAACGATGTGTCATGCAAACGAGTGGGAAATTAATGTTGTGATTATTCGAATAGTGGACGTTGAGTATCGATAGATGCTTGTTTTGAAAAATTGTTTGACGAAGTATGGATTTGTAATGTGATTGGTTCAAATTGATAAAATAGAGCTTGAAATATTAACGTTTTGATATTATTTTACCGAGCGTTACCATAGCAACGGTTTGTGATGAGCGTCACCACAGACACTCATAATCAGACAGATGGAAATCGCTTATTATCATAAACCTAGATATTAGATTTGGAATCTTAAAAAAAATTAACAATAGGCGTTTTTTTTTTAATGAATGAATGAATGAAAAAATTTCTCTACATAAGAAAATTCTTGAATCGTCGATCCAGTCGTTTTTCATTATTGTTAAAAAATTGATATTTTATACATTTAAATATATAGTTTTTAGCCATACTTCATTTATGCTATATTATATTTAAAATGTTTTTTTCAGAATAACTTATAATCATTGATTGATATTACATATTAATATTCAATATCGATTTAAATCATCAAGGGATGACTAATATATTATATTGTAATAATGCAATCCCGAAATACCGGGATCCAGACATGACTAATCCAGAAATTCCGACACGAAATTCTCGTCCCCGATCCCGAGATTACAATTCCTAGTAACATGACATCATTTTCCAACTTAAATTTACAACCAACATCAAAACTAGGCTACGTCAAATCAGAAAAAAATTCAAATTAACATCCATAGCTTATGTCAAATCAGAATCAACGTCACATCCATATCCACAAGCCATTCGCAACACATAAAAACGAATCGCATTTTGAACAGTTTATAATTCGCGCGATTAAGTGCGTGCATTAAATTTTCACGATGACGCGCGGGATTCGCGAACGCGTGAAAGCTGAAAAATCGAACGCGCCTAATTATAGACGTGTGTACGATAATTTCTAAAATTAATCGCAATGCCAGGCGCAATCTGTTACATCCGAATTTGCCGAAAGAAGTGCGGGAAATGTATGAGGTCGGAAAATGCGGAAGAGAGTAATGTGCGTGCTGGTGATTAATTTTGATGAGTGTTATGTGTTTTTTTGGAATAAGTACTAAAAAAGTAAGAGGAAATTTGGATTACAATTGAATCGAACAGACACATGCCGGATATCGAAAATGTATGGTTTTTATTCGTCATTGTGAAAATGAGTCGAATTTGATAAAGTTGAAATTCAATATTGAATGTTTTTTTTTTAATTTGGGTAATTAGTTATTTGATCAGTGAATGTTCAATAATTAAATTAAAAAATCATCAGTAAATATTTAAAATGGTAAATTATAAACACGTTAATCCTTGGAGGTACAGATTTTATATATAAAAAAATTCATAGTTGCACAGAAATTTTATCAACATAAAATTTAACAAAGTAAGATTATTTTAGTTACTAATTGTAAATAAAATTATATAACATTAATAAAAAATAAGAAAAGTAATCATTTTTCAATTAATTAGACATTCGATGACAGATTTACGACCAACAGTTAAAAATAACTGTATGTCATCCATTGATGAAATATTAACCAGTAAAAATAGGATTCAACGTAAAACTATGTGATTCAATTTATTTTAATTTTTCGAGCTGACAATGATATATTTTTAATATCATTGTTTAAATTGAGGTATCAAAAAGTTGAGATTTTTTTTACAGTATGTCTCAAAGAGTCGATTGATGCTGTTGCATAATTAAAGAAAATATTGAGAAACATTTTGTAATACATTCGTTTGAAAGTGACAACCCTAAATACTTACGAAATTTCAAAATAAAATTGCCAATCACTGACCATTAAATAAAAATTTAAATTCGTCCGATTTTACAAACACACTGGCTATTTCATTCAGTGTCTGACAACGTACATTAGTTACTACTGACCTTTTTATAATACACAACAGACAGTTAACCAAACAAACAGCAAACCGAAAAATAACGGAAAAATCGACGATTTCGACCACCGCAAAAAACACCATCGGACCAAATGACGAAACGTCCGCGGAAAAAAAACAGCAAACAACAAATAAAAGAAATGAATGAACGAGCGAAAAAAAAAACACAACGATCATAAGACGTGACGTTTAGAAACGAAACGGGCAAGAAAGTGTGTCGAGCCGAACTGGCAAAAAGCACTTTCACTCGCGAAAATTCGCCAGATGCTGGAGCGTGCGCGCGAAAATTCAAATTTGGCGGGTTTGTTTTGAATCGCGAGTGAGCGTGTGTGTGTGTGTGTGTGGTTTGTTTTTGTTTTTGAACGAGTTGGATTTTCGCGCTCGAGGAGTTTGCGCGTTCGAATGTTACGTACAAGGTTGGCAACCTGTAAATTGCATAATTGGTGACGAAATGGTGATTTTTGTAATAAGCGGATTAGTCTTTGATTTTGTTGCAAAACTTTTCGATGTATAGATCGATGAAGGCGTTGTGATATGGTATGTTTGTTTAAAGCAGGGATGGCCATTGAAATGACTTGGTGGGCCAAATAAAATAATGCATGTCTTTGAAAGGACGCATATAAATATTCTAAAACACAATAATCAGGGGCGGCTCAAATAGGGAGCAAAGTAGGCACTCGCCTAGGGCGCCAAAATTTTTGGGGTTCGAATAGTTTTTAAAATCGAAAAATATTTGTAAAATATGGGAGGGGGAGTGCTGAAAATCAGGGACATCATTGGGGGGGCATGAGGGGACAGTCACCCCATCTAAATTTTTGGGGTACGAATAATTTTGAGAAATGTTGAATAATTTTAAAAAGTGTTGAATTTTTTTTAGGGAAAAAATTTTTGGGGTTTGAATAATTTTGAAAAGTGTCGAATAACTTTTGGCCGGCCCCTCTTGAAAAAATCTGAAATTACGTCCCTGCTGAAAATCAATCTGCCTACAGCGCCATATAACCTTGAGCCGACCCTGTTAATGATAATATGATAGCTTTTATATTTTTATATTAAATATAAAAAAGACTTACAATTAAGATATTTTATTATATTTAAAATCATACCTCGTAAGGGCCAATCAAAATTTTTGGGCCACATATGGCTCGCGGGCCTTAATTTGGCCATGACTGATTTAAGGGATATGTAATGTGTTCAGTAAACGGGTAGGTGATCTAATCGTAAGACTATTTGGCAAAGATGTATTTTTTAAATTATATAAAAAAATATTATAAATAGTTTAGTACTATTTTGATGAATGTAAATGTTGGTTCTTGCAGATGTATTTGTATAGGATAAGCGATATGTGACGAGTTCAGTAAATGGGTAGGTGATCTAATTGTAGGATTATTTGGCAAAGGATGTTTTTTTTTCTTTTAAATTTTGTAAGAAATGATGGTTATAAATACATACATATATAAACGCTATTAAAAGGTAAGTAAATATTTTAGTATTTTAAAATGTATTCATATAGGTTAAGCAACATGTGACATGTTCAGTAAACGGGTAGATGACATAATTTGTAGGATTATTCGTATGGGTTGCTTTAAGCAACATGTAACGTGTTCAGTAAATGGGTAGATGACATAGTTGTAAGATTATTTGGCAAAATACGTTATTTTTTTATTTTCAAAATTATTTATAAATAAGCTAGTTGTATTTTAAGATATGATTGCAGTTACATTATGCCAAATATATTTAAATAGTTAAAGCAACATGTAACGGATTCAATACATGAATAAGTCCAGAAAATAGTCGAGAATTTTCTCAATTACCCATGGATAATTAAGAAAATATAATAGTTTTAACATAGAAATTATATTTGATAAAAAAAAACAAATTTTAACTAATTCATACAATAACATCATCAGAAAAACCTAATTATTTAAAAGTTACACACGATGACAGCACCATCAAAACCCCGCCAATTAATTCGCCACACGTTCGATTATCATTTTTCGCAATGGCAACGTTCGATTGAAATTTCAAATTAATTAGAGCGTTATTGTGTCAACACATTGGCGGCGCGCGGTTATGCGAAATTCGCGCCATTTCCATGAAATTAAATTGTTCAGCTGTCGTTTTGAATTCGACGAAACCTGCGAAAGCCTCCATTCGAATATTCGATAGATATTCGAAAAAATTCGAACTCAAATTCAAATTCGCGCCTCTTGGGGTCAGCTCTAATTGCGCGTAATTGATAACGACAATTGAGCCGTTAAGTACCGCATTCTTTTGAGTCTTGTTTGAAAATTTAATTCGCATATAAATTTTATGGAATTCAATTTTTTTTTTTCAATATACTTTCAAACACGATTTGTTAAGAGAAAAACGCATTTTGCGGTCTGTGAATGCGTTTTTTTTTTACAAATCATTTTTTTTGCAACATATTATAAATAATTATGACGATTCGCACTTATCGATTTCTACGCATGTTTTAGAAAGTGTTGTGTGCAAGAAATCAAAGAATCGCACATAATATGTAAGAAGTATTGCACGTCAAATCGAATCCGAAGATAGATCGGCGTTTATTTGTTATTGTATACATTTCTTTTTACGCTTTTCCATTCAGTGGGTTTTCTCGGACGTTCTCTGTGTATGAAGACGAATTAATCTTGATGGAAAATAATATTTTTCTTGCCAGAGTAAATGTTTAAATTTCGCTCGATGAAAATTGGGTGGTTTTGTTGAAATGTCTGTTACGTGTTCGGTTTGGTCTAAAAATGAAATTCGGATCAATATTATTCGGTGGGAATGTTTGTAAAGTTGATGGTTTAGTCTGTTTGAGTGTATCTAGAGTTAAGAGAAGATTGAAGTGAACAGTAGATGGATATAGTCGTATATTTCGAGTTTTCGTAAAATTAGAATGGTATTGGAATTATCTTGTTCTTTAATAGAATCTATTTATGAATAATATATCGAAACAATTAATATTGTCATTATAATTAAAATTGATACGAAGAATGAGTAAGTTTGTGGTTAGATATCGGTATCATTACGATTATCGTATAAGAGTTCAATATACTGTAATTCCGATATAATTTAATGTTTTAAATTGAATATTGAATTTCAATTTATATTGGCCGAATCAAACATTTTTTAAATTATTTGAAATTTCTTATTTATTTTTTTAATAACCCCAACATGCAAGATTCAATGTGTTAAAATTTTCAGTGAATATAAAATTATCACATCTTACAAAATCGGTTCGAAAATCTAGTAAAATATATATTATATCGAACGGTCAATATGTGATTGTGTAAATTTTTAATATACACATTACATTTGTACTATAAATATCGAGAAATATACAATTTTACATTTGAGAAACATTTTTTACAAATCTATATTTTGATTTAACTTAAAAATATCATTATTATTCCAAAATTTGGCAACTAACAATAATCAGCATCTAAATTTCATATTAGATAAATTTTCTAATACTAAACCATTTTCATTACACTAAAAATTCTTCAACATTATTTCCACACGAACTTGACAACAATTTGAGAAGCACTGGTCCGAATCGTCATAATAAAATAGATGACCACACGAAGAAAGCAGGTCATCACAAGAAGCCCTCGGATGTAATAAATGCTTCTCAAACGGTGGCATCGGTCAGACGTGACCTACCTCAACCGGTGGCACCGGTTTCAAAACTGTGGGGCGCGCGTGTCACGTGAAAATCACGTTTGTGTATCAAATCACGATTTGGGTGTTCTGAATCATGATTCGTTTGCACCGGATCACGTTTGCTAAATGAGATCATGAATTTTGGACGTTTCGAAATCGTGTTTGGTATTTTGATTGTGATCGAGAATATGAAGGGTGTTATTAGCGATTTTTGTTTCGTTTTAAATTTGATTTTTTTCGTGTATATACATACGTTTATATTCTGTATTTTTTATGATATAGAATTAATAAAAAGTAAGATTTAAAGCCATTTTTCAAATGGAAATCGTTTAATTAGAAATAATACTGCGGTTCTGTCAAAGTACTATGTACATATGTATAGGTACTATGATGTTTAACATGAATTTTTTTGAATACGAAAATATATTTCGGTTCAGTATTATGCTTTAATAATTTATTAACTAATAAATGTTTGTATTTTGTATTGTATTTTAATGAATAAAAATGCATTATAAGTGCTTAAATTAAATTCCTTAATAGATTTCACGCGTAATTTACGCATTGTAACTTTGCAAATTAGGTTTCTTAACGTATTTCCCATATACATAGTTTGTATTTGTTTATTTGTAGGGAGGTTATGTTATGTTATAATGCATGAATTACACTAAAATACGAAATATGAAATACGTTAAAAATGTTAATTCAAGCACTTAGAATGTAGTTTTATTAATGTTAAAGTGCAAATTTGTCGATAAATAATTTACGCATCTAAAATGCAGGATTACTTTCGATCCTTTCAGTTTCGTATTAAACATGTTCTACTGTAGTTAATTTTAATTTTTTCAATGTATTATATCATTGATTTTTTATGCGATTTTCTGATGTATTATTTCATTTTAATAGTTGTATATTTCATAATCAAATTTATTTTTCAGATAAAACTGCACGGTTATGAAGCCTCAAATATAGGTTAACAAATCGTTATGTAAAAATTATATTTCGGTTGTTTTTTAATACTACTGACAATGATTAACAGTTATACGGCTGCACTTTTTTAATTAAAATGATTTATATGAAAATTTCAACATTTATTTTTACTCTAATAAGCCGCATCATCAAGCGGAAAATAAAGGTAAATAATTTGACTACAAAACACACTAAATTAACTTTCTTTCGAATGGAAAACAAAGACAAGCTCAAATTAAAATAACTCACACAAAAATTTTCAATCAATCAGACCGAAAAACGTGAAAATGCACACTTAATTTCAAAACCCCACAATTACAACACATCCAAAATTAATTCGAAACGTCATAAAATTACACACGCATTTCCATGCACCTAATTAAACCAGCACCGCAACGCCCATTAACATCAAACCCGAAAAATTAAACCGTTCGATTAAAATATGCACGTGTACCAACCCATAAAAAAAAGTTGCGCGACTCCACGGCGGCCGACATCATTGCAACATTAATACCAAAAAGCCGAAAATAAAGGAGGAATCGCGACGCGTTTAATAGTTTAGCGACTGGTCGTTTATTTCGGTCTTTTGACCCGCGCCGTTCGAAAATAAACCGTTATGTTTGCACAGATGACGGGTCGATAAATCGGACACAATGTGTCCGTTTTTCGAAAATCCGGCGCCAAAGTGGGCGAATTCGAAAGGATGGAGCCGGTTAGGGGCCGTTGCGCAATTGACAATTGTTGGCAATTTGAAGATTCCGAGTTCCTTGACGTGGATTGGAAGGATGTCGTTTGAATCTGTGGTAATTTGTAATTTGTGTCTGTTTTGGTTGATGGAATGTTTTGGTGATGATATTTTATTATTTGAGTTAATGGTATGAATATAAAGAAATTGTAAGGTAGATGAATATTTCTTTTTTTTCCTCCAATAACTTTGTTAGGATCGAAGTTACATTTCCAATATTAAAATTAACTTCTACCTATAGTTGAACAGTTAACAGGTTATTTAACTATGGTATCGGGACACACACCCCCTGGATAAATACCTCCCGGACAAAAACCCTCTAGATCTAGACATTAACCCCCATGTTAATAACCCTCCAGAACATAAACCCTCCCATGCAAATAACCCCTCCCGGACATAAACCCCTCCCGGACATAAACCCCCCCCATGAAAATAACCCCTCCCGGACATAAACCCCCCATGCAAATAACCCCTCCAGACATAAACCCCCCGTGTCGATATTGACTATTTTATTAAAACACAATTTTTTTAATTATAAATACTGACAATTTACATAAAATATTTGTTTTAATCTATGCTGGGGGTTTGCAAGGGGAGTTAATATCCGGGGGGGGTTTTGTAGGGGGGTATGTATCCGGGAGGTAAATGACCGAGAACCTTTAATTGGTTATATCCTAGAATTATTATTATATTATCTTAACATTTTCTCTTTATATCTCATTCACACATACTCCAATCGCATGTCATTATTCGTTCATTCTTCATTATATGAATAAAAAATAAATAAATAAATAGGGGTGTAAGTAGGCTACTAATCTACTACTCATTAATATTAATTACATTTTATTTTTATTTCTCACATCCCATTTCATTCATTAATTTTCAGAAGAAAGATAAATTAAATTAGGATGAAATATGTTTGGAGGAATCGTCGTAAAATAGTTTTTTAAGTTAAAATTGGATTGTGATTGTATAAAAAAGGTTTTGATTGATGCGTTTTGTCAATAATGATTTATGTGGTTACGAAATGTGGATACAGAATGCGAAAATGTCAAGGAAAAATTAGAGTAGGCAATGAAGCACGTTGGGAATAACCAGAAGAGAATGAGAAGTATGGTTAAAGTTACGGAAATTATATATTGAGTTATTATATTCGAATAATGATGTAGTAGGATATGTAAAAATATAAATTATATGAATTAAAAATCGAAGAAATCAAAAATATTAACCGTATTTATGGTTTTGTAGTTTTGTGGTTTTGTGGTTTGTGGTTTTTAGCAAATTAGTTTAGATTTGTACAAAAGTGATAAGAATAGAAGATTGGAGATTGAAAATGAATGGTAAGTGATATTGATAATAAGTAAAAAAAGGATGTGTAAAGTAATCGAATAATATTTAAAAGACCACCAAAATTGTATGAAATCGAAAAGATCTTTACAATGAACTGGTTGAGATTTGTTCAAAAATTATAAAAATAAAAAAAAGGTTGATGATATCTTCATTTAATATTATAAATTGAATGATAATGACAATGAGAAAAAGTAAATATAGATCTTCATTCTATAATAATGAAAATTTCATTCTTAACCACAAAGCAATAAATTCACCGCAAAAGATACGAAAACTATTTTTTTTTTCATAAAAAAAACAACTTCTCATCCAATTAACCATCTTTCACAACAAAACAATCCCAACACCCACCATTAATTCTCTCACAATTTGTCTCTCGAAACAATAAAAAATACAAAACATTTAACCCGGAAAATATGCAAATACCACATTCGAACATCCGAAACGATCCGGAGTGCCTCGAACCATTCGAAATAACGGAATTAATTCGAAACACTACAAGAAGATTGATATGTAAATTAGGTTTCGTACTCGTGAACGACTTGTCGAAGTTTCCGAAGGCGAAATGTTCATTAAAATAATGCCTCGGTTCAAGTACGACATATTTTGCGATTTCTCAAGAGTTTAAAGTCGAGGCGCGCCCCGTAATTAGCATAATATAAATATTGATGTGGATTGAGAAAAAAATTGGTTAAATTTAATAACTGGCGTGTGCGAAGGTCGTATTTTAATTATTTTGGAATTTTATTAGAGCGTTTGTGGGGATTTTGTACGATAAGGAATCTTATCTTTTTGAAGTGTATTGATGATTGACCTTTTTGCAATCTTAATCTGTTGAATCGGTGCGAATTATGAAATATTAAGTTTATTATATTGCTGCGTATAATTTATAATGTATACAAGTATTTTTTTTTTTGTATTTATAATGTTGCAATTTAGCTATGAGTATTTTGCATAATGAACACGTAGTTGGCAAAAATACATTGAAAAAACATCGGAACAAAAAGAAAACTTCAATGACAAAGTATAAAGAGATTTCTTAATCGCCTCACACAATTCTTTTTCCAATTCAAACCACTCGCACTTGTAACTGTAAAATATTTGCTACAAGCAACTTTTGCATAATGAATTCATAGTACGGTGCAGGGGTGGCCAAATCACGATTTGCAAAAGTCTCTTAGAAATTAGATACATAAAAAATATATTGTCCTCTAAAAATCAGATCAAAATATTTCAATATTTATCAGAAGTTTAATTATTTAGGAAACTATTTATATGAGCCTCTTTTTGGAAAATTACATTATCAACATAATCATCATTATGGTATTTCCGATGTGATGTATCATCAGAAATTTGAGCATTTTTATTTATCATGTATGTATGTATGTCCATTATGTAGTGATAGGATACTCAATAAATTTAAATACATACTTAAAACGATATCTTTTAGGTATACGATTACATCCATTTACCGATCAAACCACTTGTTGCTTAACTTCTATGATCAATGAAAAGTAACATGTTCGACAAGGCAAATTATTGATTCTTTTAAATATAAGTTTATCAAACAATGTATAAATGTGTGATCTTGGCCAGGTGATAATGTTTTTTTTTTAATATCGTTATCTTGTATAAGGGGGCTGGGCTGTTGAAAGATTGAAAGTTTTGGAAAATCGTAACTTGTTCATTTTCAATATGTTTTATTTTATTTTTTTACAGGTTATGGAGAAACCTTTGGAGATTAAAATGACTACGTATCAGTAACGAATGAAACTCATGAAGTTTTTCTATTCTAGTAAAAGATAAATGATTGAAACTCATTATCAGAGAAAATACCGGAAATATTTCACGACTTTCAATAATTGATCTTTCACTAGAATAGAAAAACCCGACGAGTTTCATTCGTTACCGGACATTATACGTAGCCATTTTAATCTCCAAAGATTTCTCTGTAACATGTAAAAAAAAAATTGAAAATGAACATGCACGATTTTTCAAAACTTTCAACCTTCCAACGGCCCCCCTATAACGACATAAAAAAAACCCATCATCACCATTTTTATCAATCTGCACAAACTCCACCACCTCAAACCTGTAAAAAAATAAAATAAAATAAACAAACTATAACTTTTCCAAACCCTTCAATCTTCAAACGACCTATACAAGATAACAACACAAAAACCCCATCATCACAATTTATCAATCTACACAAACCCCAAACTTGACCACCCCTGCCTACACAGGCATTCGCCTCATTGTGCCGTTGTGAACAATACCGTGAGCTCACATCCTTGAATTTCTATTAAAACCCGTCGTACTTGCAGTGGAAACGATTCCAATTTTATTTATCGCTCGACCACACGCACCACCGAGGATCTACGGCCACAAATCCGAAACGGAATTATGCAAATCGGTGATGAAAATGATTATGTCGAGTGATTCGCTTGATTCGCTTAATGGGGCGTTCGATCGAGCTGTTTGGATTCGATTGAATTGTTACTGCGGTTTTATTGATTCGGATTCGTGTGGGTGTTTTGAGTTTTGGTGGAATTGATTTGTGTGATCAAATTTGGTTTTGTTTGGTTTTGAGTGATTTTTTAAGGTGAGTGATGGATGGATGGTGATTCGGTGGATGAATTTTGGTTTGAGATGATTTGGAAAGTTTTTTTTATATAAATAATGTTTTGATTTTGTTGAATGTATACGTTTATTAATTATTTAAGTTGAGCGATAATTGGAGAAGCTAATAAAGAATAGACTTTAGATAAGTAAGATAAGATCTAATAGTTGAATAGACTGCAGACTATTCGGAAAAAGTTTGGTTTTCAGTACTTAAAATTCTTTTAAAATTATTTTCTAAAAAATCTAAATTTCTATCAAAAGATCTAAAAATCTATTCCACCTAAAGAAAAATCTAAAGATCCAAAGATCAAAGTGTCTAAATTTCTAAAGTTTTGTGTAAATAATGGTTGATAATGACAATCATCTTCATCTTGTTATTTGATTCTCAATGATTTCTAATGATGAGCGATGGTTGTTGCGGTAATTGAATGAATGTTGATTTGAGACTATATGGAAAAGCAATTTTTAAAAATAATAATAATGTATTGATCTTATTGTACAGGTTTATACTGATCATTTAAGTTGAACGACAATTGGTGAGGTTAATAGGTGAATCTAGATTGCAAACTTTCGGAAAAAGTTTAGTTTTCAGTACTTCAATCCTTCACAAAATATATTCTAAAAGATCTAAATGTCTATCTAAAGATCTATACATTTATCTGAAAATATATTTTATTTAAAAATGTATTCTGTCTAAAAAATATCTATTCTATTTAAAGAAAGATATCTAAAGAATCAAAGATCAAAGTGTCTAAATTTCTATGGTTTTGTCTAACTGATGATAATCTTCAACAAAATCAGACTAATTAACCTATCAAGTTAATCACAAAGAAAACCAAAGATTCTCTAAATTCAAACGCATCTAATTTCATACTAAAAAAAAACAATACACGTACCAATTTTCATACAAAATCGGCCAATCGGTCCATCAATCACACAACATTCATACATAATGAGGCGCAACCCGACCCGATAATGATCTTCTAATTGCGAAATTAAGACATTCGCACGACCTTGAAAAATGAAAATGGCTTTTCAATTGTTTTTCCGCAACGAGAACACGCACGGTGGGAAAACACATGGCAAACGGAGCATAATATTACATGTGTGTTACTTTGATTTGTGATGTCTTTATGTTTTTTATCGAAACGAGGCGGAAGCCTACTAAATGTCAGGTTTCCGTTTGTGAAGGAAAATTTTCGAAAAAAAATATTTATGTCGGATTTTTTGTTGTTTGATCTGTTTAAATCCAGGTTAATGCAGTGAAGTTTGAGATGTATTCATTGTTTGGATTATTTTTTGTAAACGGATATATAGGATTAAAGGTGGTTTTAGCTTAGATTTGAAATCTGTGGATTTTGTATTAAATGAAAACAATATGTTTGAATTTTTAATTCTATAAAACTCGTTTTGAAATGTTTCCTATTATTTCCGATGACGTATCAAGTCTAAATAAAAAGATATGGTAATTGAATTGATATTTTTCAGCACGATTCTTTTTAGCGCAAGGTGATTTATTAAAAATAATTTAAGCATCATCCCATCAAAAATTTTGTATAGAAATAGATAAATTAGAATTCAAAATGAAATTCAATCCTGAAATACATAAAATAGTTATAACAATGGCCAACGAAATATTATATAATAGAACAATATTGAAAATCTGATGTACATAATATTATATTAGGTTGTAACATGAAATGTCAGATTTTTTTCCTAACAAATAAAACGCTATAACTTTCTTAGTTTTCAAAATTGATTTATCAAAATAAGATCAATTTACACCGAAAGTCTTCTGCCAATGATTTGGAAAAAACATTGACGAAAAATAAACATAACGAAAATCTTCCGTGTTTATACAATTCTTTATTTTTGGAGGCTACGAAGTCATCAAAGTCTTTTTCATACCTTACAATTACAATCATAAGATTTTGAGGTCATATTTTTATCAAAAATTTCCATTTTCTAATCCGATTCATAATAAAAATAAATCAAATCACATCAGATTCTTATAATAACAAAAATCAAAACAGTCGAAACACCCAATTTTTCAAAAAAAAAAAAAAAATCAAAAACAGCACCTTCCTTCTTATAACAAATCATCACCAACAAAATCAAAATACACAATTTTTCAAAAACAAAAAATCAAAAACGGCGCCTCCCTCGCGACCTTCGCATCGTCTTCAACGCCGGCGATAAATTGCGGATCAAAAGAGTATTCGCAAATTTTCCGTTTCGAAATTTTCACAGCTTTGGACCGAGGCCAGAGCCTGAAACCGAACGACTGAAACAACTGTTCGCGTCCATTGAACAACCGACTCGACTATTATGCCGCGATGACGTCACTGACGCGAAAATCGACTATTTCTGGATCCGAAGACTTTTCGAAAGTCGCAGACCCGATAAAGGTTCGATGGGAGTTTGATGGTTGATGGATTGAAGGTGGCTTTATCGGTTTTTTCTGATTTGGGTTTGATTGTGTTGATTTGTGATGTTGTATAGTGTGGTTAGAAAATTTGGTGTTTTATTTTCAAATGAGTTTGTCTATTTATCTACGTGACATTTATCTGTCTATTTATAATAGTCGATTCTCGTATGTGGTGTAGCTTATAGGAAATTATATTATTATATAGGAGATCATTGAAAGATTGAAGAGTTTGGAAAAGTCATAATTTGTTCATTTTATATTATTTTTTTTGTGTTATAGAGCTTTTTTTGGAGATTAAAATGGCTAGATATGAATATGATAATCCAGAAATGATTAAAATTGACTGAATGTTTCTATACTAGTGAAAAATTAGTCATTGAAACTCAGAAAATACCGGTAATATTTTATGACTTTCAATAATCGATCTTTCACTAGATAAGAAAAAAGTTTTATTCGTTAATAGACATCATATACAAACATTTTAATCTCCAAAGGTTTCCCTATAATATGTAAAAATAATAAAAAAAAATTAACAATTTATGACTTTTACTAAAAAATAACGCAGTATAAAAGCAAACCGTTAATAGTCATATAGGTCTCTATTTGTCGATAGATCTTCACTTATTCAAAATATTGTTGTCACGAGATGAAAATTAAGAGTTTTTTTATCAGGATATATAATGGGACACATTTTCATTTGAATTGTATTTTCAATGAGCAAAATCATTGATATTGGTCTAATAAAAGAATCATCGTCAGTTTCATGCACGATCTTATCTTATCAAACGAGGAAATTATGCATTACGGAAAAATTATAAATTAAAAAATAATTGCATAGTATATACATATGTATTTGTTTTAAATTTCTGAAAATATAATATGTAAAACATTTTAAAGTCCTAATTTCTGAAACACTATAGAACTGTTTATAATTGAATGTTTACGTTATTTGGCAAAAATTGATTACTAATATCGATATCGTGCACGTTTTATGCATGCCAATGAATTAACAAAATAATAATAAATATATATTAATTGCAGTTGTAAAAATAAGCAAAAAACCCATTAACATACACGCAAGATTTATTGGCCAATTAGAACAATCCATCCTTCAAGTCGCTTTTATTTAAAAAGAACCAGGATGTGAACGAATAGAGCGAAGATCCTTAAAAATAAACATGAACGAATCCAATTTACCAAAAAAAAAAAGATACGTATAAATTCGTACACTCAAACGCGAATTAATTCCATTTGGTGTTTCCCATTTTTCAAATTGAACTTACCGCGAAAATTGGGTTATTCCGATTCGAAGAAAAACTCAAAGATTTTCTTTTTCACTTACGGAAAGTTTTTTGGAAATTTCAGCGAAATCGTTTTGGAAATTGTCGAAATATCTGGACGAATTTTGTACTACGCATAAATGTGTAATTAAACATTGACACAGCGAAAAATTCAAATTAACCATGATTGTTGTATGTGTTTGCTCAATGTGCAGGTGTGTTTTGGAAACGTGTGTTTTTGTTTCGAATACATTATATTTGTGTTGATTTCATTAATTGTTGATATAGTAAAAATATAAATTTTTATCGTACTGAAGATACCTTTGATATGTTTTTCGAACACTTCACAGTTTGAATTTACGTAATATGAATGATTTTGAAAAAGTTAAATGGCATCATATTTGAGGAGACTTGGTTAAATCCATGATAAGATTAATTCCATAAAAGTTCGAAAAAATTTGATTTTTATTTAATAGTAGCAACGTTTTTTCGAGAACTGTATCTATTAAAAGATAACCAAAAGATACACAAATTCATATTGACATAATTTAGTGATAACTGTCCACGTGTGATGATTGCATAAACATGTTTTGCAACGGTTTTTGGTTTTTATAACGTAGGGATTACACACATGATTCTGGTAAGTATTATATAACAAGGCTTTTGATTTGTGAAAAATAATATTTTTTACCATCAATAGATAGAATAGGGGTACATGTAAAATTGTATCAAATTTTCCTATAAAATTCCCTACATATGAATATAATAATCGTAAAATTTTGAATTGACAGCAGTATTACAAAATTAGACATACCAGATTTGATCATTTGAGGAGATATCACACAAAATTGATAAAGATGTACAATATCTAAATAAAAAATAATGTATATGCTTTATTATAATGAACTTTCTTCAATAATTTTATATTAAAATACAAAATAATGACAACGAGCGTTAAAAATCGTCGAATTATTCAATTTTCCTCTATTTAAGTATTTGAACGGATTATTTTAGTATTATTTTAACCAACAGAAATGAATCACAAAAAATATCAATGAATAGATTTTTTTATATAAAAAAACGATTCGCATAATATATTGTATTCCGAGAAAATAGCTTTTTATTGTTAAAAATTTAAAATATTTACACTCAGATAAGATAAAAATATGATTTTTTTTAACGATATCGACACATCCGAATCCAATATTGATACATTAGTTACGATTACACCTTTCATAAAACCAAGAATTCGAAGAATCGAATACGATTCTAAATCATTTCGAAAAATCAACACCGACAGTTGTGTTCGAAGGCCGAAAAAACGACATTTCGAAACGGTTATACATTTTTCTTTTGGTCGTGTTTGAACAACCTTGTCGCGCTAAAACAACGATGATTTCGGTTTCAATGCTTTTCTATTTCTAATATTGCGAAAAAATGCATGAATAATGCATCTAATTCACATAATGCATCGATTCATTATGGGAGGAAGACAATGGATCGATTTGCATTATGCACGTTTATTTTTGCGTGGAGAAAGTGTTGTTTTACTTATGGTGACCATGAGTGAAGGTATTTCTATGTTGGTTGTGAATGAAAGTAAGTTTTATGAAGATGGGCATTAAAACTTTTATTTATTTATTGAATCATATCAGATCAGGATAATGTCCTATTACTGATCGCGCAACATATCGCTTAACTTTGAATGACGTTTTTTTATTGATTTTGAAAGAAATTAGCTTTATAGAGGAAGAATATCAAAATACTATTTTATCAAAGAGTCAATATTGAGATGAATTCCATCTATTGTTCGTATTACATGTAGCTTAACTTTAGATGATAATGGATTTTAGTAACGTATCATTTAACTTCGGATTCTTCTTTAATTTTGAAAAAAGGGCGGACTTTTCTTTATTGAGTCATCTCACAAGGTAATGCCAATGTCCTAGTAATCATAAAACGTATCGCTTAACTTTGGCTGATATTTTTTCGTTAATTTTAAAAGAAATTAGACTTAAAGATGAAGAATATTGAAACATGGTTTTACCACATAGTCTCAATTCAATGTTGAGATTAAATCCATGTATTGATCATATTACATGTCGCTTAACTTTGGGTGATAATAGATTTTCATTTAAAACAACGTTTCTTCATTATTTGAAAAAAAAAATGTTTTAAAGAGATAAATATAAAAAAAATATTCAAAACATCTCAATTTTATCCATACATTAACCGCAATATATGTCACTTAACTTCAATAATCAAGACTAAAATTTTGATTCATATAATCATTGATTAATGTCATATATAACTAATTTATTTAATTAAAAATAGTCACAGTATATTATCACAAAAAAATCTAAATTTTTATGAATGAAACGTCGATGAGAAGTCCCACTTCTCACGATATACGCAATATGAAAAAACAATAGAAAAAAAAGCACATAATAAAAATCATAAATGAAAAAAAATATATATATAACGTAGATGGAAAATTGACTCATCAAAGAAACGATTGTGCAACGATACTATTCGCTCTTATTACGACTTCCTGTTTTTTGTTATTAAACATACAAGTAAACGTGCATTTTTCAACGGACGTACAGTAACAAGATGTATAAACGGCATTAAAAATCATATTTTTTTATGTATGAATTCTGGTTGAATCATCGCAGAACATCATTGAAAATTTTGATATTGAAACCTGCACTAGAAAGCAAATCGTTGAATAGTAATCGCAAAAAATGTGCAAAACAACCAAATTGAATCACACGATTCGTATTGATATCAATAAATCCATTTCAAAGTATCCATTGTGGTCGATTTTGAACCAAAAGCATAGAACTGATTGAAAGTGGGTATCTAACTTTCTTTCCGAATTACATCGCATTGAATTCAATTGTATCGAACTTTACACGTACTTTCGAAATATTTTTACTTTTCGAACGTGCGATGAGAAAAGGTCGAATGAAATGTCGAAAATTGGGATTTTATATAATATCTGTGAGTCGTTTAAATGTAATTATGTTTTTAATGAGCGGTTTGAGGACCGCTGAAATGCATAAGTGCAACACGTTGACGTCACGCGACTTTCTAAGGATTTATTTAGGTCTACGTTTCGGAGCACATGTGTAAGTGGATATGTTAGGGTTGTTTGTTAAGTTATTTTGACGAAATTGTTGTTGAAAATTTTATTAAAAGGATCATCGGTTGTAGTACTTTGATCTCGGTGAAAGGTTTGTACTGTTTTGCTAATTTATTATAAAAAATTGATGAATATTATGATTTTTATATTCATTTTTAATACCACCATTTTTTCTTTAGCAAACATTAGCATAGAATGTATTTACACTGATTTGAATTTTTGATTTGAATTTTTGTTCAAAAACAATTGCTGAATCAGTAAATTAAATGATAATAATTTTTAGTGAAATTAAAAAAAATATACTTTTCTGTTAAAAAAATTGCATTTATTATTAATTAGCATAATTGCTAATCGATCAAAAGATGGCACAAAAATAGTTCATTATAAACGTTAACTTTCCTTTTCAAAAAATCTGATTCAGAAACTTTTTTTAACTCAATAAAGATTATATTATTGTTTATCAATCATATTATACTATTGTATATTGTTAAAATCTTTATCGATAATAATATTTATTTATATATAAAAAAAAATACAAATACATCATCAAAACATGAACAGTTTCCCTCAAATTGCCAATGAACTTAATTACAAATAAACATAATCTTATAAACAGTCAATTTCAAAACAAGGATTTCCCAACTGCATCAAAAACTAGAAATTTTTTCCTTACACAAACATGAAAGATCATTCCTAAGTAAAAACCCAGACCTTTTCCTCAAACCACACACCCATCAAATCCTCTCGATCTCACGCTTAACTTCGCCGATCACCAAACAACCCCAAATCTCATGTTTTTTCTTTCACTTTTTAACGATCTCTTTTATCGTATTTATATAAACAAATTTCCATCAATGATCTTTCTAAACGACCCTTCTAATACGTAATTTGTGGTGTAAAAATGGCAGATGCTGCATTTTGTCTCACGCCTTTCGCCAAACCCGGATACGACAGACACGTGCAAAAGGAACTCGACGACTTCTCGTACATAACAAATCGTTTCCTTTTCTTTTTTCGAGTGAAACTTCTTTAGTGTCGGACGGAGAGCGTTGTTTGGCTTTTATAAATACGACCTGAATCGAAATTTTCTTAGAATTTCAATTAGAACCATTGATTTTTTTGGTATAAAAAATAAAATTTTGATCGAAAACTCAAAGAAGTTTCGCATTATTTTTATTTTTGTACATCCTGTTCATTGATAGGAAACGTTCGTCCGTTTTGGGACACTTTTAACTTTCGAATGACGCATATCGAACAATACAGTTATCGAAAGGCAATCATCGAAATGGGTAGTTTAATTGTCGACAAGTTAATTGCAAGTAAATGAGCAATTGTAAATTACTACTATCGAATAATCAAATTCAGGTTTTCGTATAAAATTAGTAAGTTGATATGTTAAGATTTTGATTAAAATTTTTTTTTTTTTTTTTTTTGAAGTTCTAAATAAAAATAATGTTACATAATCAAATTGTGGGCGAAACATTTGCAATTTGCATAATTCACGTTTGCGTAATAAATCAAATTCAATTTTCGTATTAAAAAGCAGTTCATAGTAAACTCGAACGTCTGAAAATGCTAATTTTATGATAAAATACGCATTCGGCTCTCGAAAGATTTCTGTTTTCACATCGAAAACTGAAAAAAAAACCGCAAATATTTAGCGAAATAATAAAATCATAAAGAAGTCGTATAGCTATTTCAAAATTGAATAATCAAAATTACGTATCATGATGCTGAAAACGCATGAAAAATAATTAAAAGATATCATTAATCTCGAACAGTAGTCGAACCAAGATAACATTTTTTATACATCCATTGTTTGGAAGATCCAAAAAGAAAACAATACACCAATAAAAACGATAAAAAACAACTATCGAAACGCTAATCATCGTTAAAGAAAAGTTTAATACACAATATTATTATAACAATTAAAAAGTTAATAATATACTAAATTGTATTATACAATGTCTGAGACTTCGTCTTATTTTTTACATTAAAATAGACACACAATACAAAATTAATATGATCCTTGACCTGATATTTAGAACGGATTACGACAATTTTTTATACAATAACTCGCGTTGTTTTGTATGCTAAATTACTTTTCGTAATCGTAATCGACTTGTAATTGCCAAAAATTTGAGGGTCGGAGATTACATGATTGAAATCTATGATTTTATAATATGTGACGTATATTTTGAAATGCATTTGATTGTTGTGGTGTTTTGTTAAAAAAAAAATAATTTCGAAAGAAATCGAGCCGTTTTTATGCAACATAAATCTGAGTTTCAGGAATTATATCTGAATTTTAATTATATTTGAACCGTTTCTATAAATTAGCATAAATTTTAAAAGATTCCGATTGAATCCGAAAGGCCAACGTCTACAAAAACGTCAAACGAATTCGTAAACGTTTTTAAAAAAAACGACGCGATTAAATTCGCACAATATGATATTGCGCGAATCTTTTAATGGCAAAGATTTATACATTTGTTTTCGCAAAACGTATAAAAACTGTTTTTTTTCTTCATCATGCCTGATTTAAACAATATTTCTGATGTATAAATAACAGAATGCATATGTAAAATGGATAACATATTTAATGTCTCTTTTTTAAATTGATATGAACAGTTTACGCCTCCCATATATTTGATGTAATCTGCATAATTTCTGGTTTGCAAACAGCATAAAATATAAAACGCAATTGTACATGTAATGAAAAAGTACATATGGTAAAAAAAATTGGACATTTATGAAGACAATATATTAATTTAGGTTATTGCGCAACTTCTTGATAATCAAGAGATCGTCTCTTTAATGTTTTAATTAATAATTTGAAACGCAATTGCATATTCATTTAATCTTCATATAAAGACATCATAATTAATAATTAAAATTTATTTCATAAATACATTGTCCAAGAACATAGTTGTGCGATTTTTAGAAAGTTAATACATCGACTATAGGGTACTAGAGTTTTTATTGGAAGTGTAAAAAGTAATAAGTCATCTTATAATCAAAACAAAATACTACTGACGTTTGCTGATAAAGTACTAGAGTTGGTAATTATCGACGTAATCGTATATTCAATTAATTTTGCGTACAAATGTATCATAGCCATAATCAATTATAAATTGATTTCATAATCAAAATATGACAATTTAAAATCTATACGTAATATTCAAAAGTATTATTGTACGATTTTATTGATTGTCCATTTTTTTTTAAGGTCCGATTTCAGGATGTATTTCAGGATCAGGATCATTATATTTTACTTTCATTTTTATACTAGAATATCATAATCAATTATCAATACTCATTTTATAACGAAAATATTTTTAAAATATTATATTATTTTATACATTTTGATGCACTGATCAAAACCTAAAATAACTCATTTTATAACGAAACCATTACATTATGATGATAATTATACATTATTTTATACATTTCGATATATTGGTATGGCCATTGGTATAACCAGGAAGTCCATGGGGTCTTGACCGCCCCGTAAAATTTAAAAATAATTACAAATTTTAATTAATTATGTCAGTGGCGGTGATGGCAAATGGTCAATTGCCACCACCCTAGAGATTTTTAGATTTCTATATTTTTTTAGATATAATTTCACTAATATGGTATATTTAAAAAAAATCTGCCTGCGGTGCTAATCGTCAATATATTCAATCGTCTCGTTTTCATCACAAAAATTAGTGTTTTTAGTATATTTCTTAAATTTTATTAACATCAATACTTTTTGTGAAAAAAAATTCGCCTGTGGCGTTATTAAAGAATAAGAAAAAAATAAATCATGAGAAGCTTGATAAAAAATACTTATCGGCACCTTTTTTTCCAAAAAATACTGAATATAAGTTTTATTTTTGAAAAATTAGAAATTGCCCCCACCCTGCAAGTTTCTTGGATCTACCGTTGAATTATTTTTAAATAATACTTGAATAAACTCTTAAAACAAATATTACACTTCAAATCCAAAACAACATCATATTCATATCGCATACATAAAAAAAATCAATTTCACCCCCCCCCCTAAAAAATCCCAATACCAAAACTATAATCAGGGTACCACAACAAGCGACAAAAACCCCAACCGGCCACCGACAACCCACAACCGCGAAATTCAAACTACACAGTGGCGGCTCGTCCTAATGAGCTGTATAAAGTTTTTTTTTCAAATTCTTACATTCGTCTTGTATAGATGCATGAATGCAATGCATATTTTGATTCTTGCATGTGTTCATTATGACGTTTTCGTATTTTTCATATGAAAACATGTGTACTATTTTCAATTTCATTGTTGCAGCCCCTCCCCTACAAATTTTCAATGCTACAAACCCAAAACCGACACCGAAAAACCACACACACAGCTTTTGAAACGCGTCGGCCATTTCCGAAGTGTTGGTCACCCGAACTGCACAGGTGTTGGTGTCGGCGTGTACGTGAACGACAGGTAGCCGCGCAGGTGAGCCCATCCGGAAAAAAACCGCCGAAAGAATCGCTTACCCGCGGCGCCAGGAAGACGGCCATCAGCAGCGCGAGGGCGAGGGGCCCCGGGGGGCGGAGCCGCGGCCCCCATGGGGCGCTGGGCCCCCGCATCACGCCAGAAGTTGCACTAAAACTGGGCACTGCACATCTTTCGCGCCGTTCGGTATAGGGTGCTGTTTGGGAACGGGTTTTGTGGCTTTGGCACTTTGGGGAGTTTTGAGGGTTTTCGGTGTCGATGTTTTCGCGAAAGTTTGGCGTTTAGTTTTTTTTTGTGCGCGAAACACGTCCGGGCGCGCTCGCCGCCCAAGCGCGACTGGGTTTTCGAACAACTTTTCACTTTTACTATTTGCTCGTTCGGTAGAGCGCGGTCGTAACAGGTGGTTTGTTGGGTAGTTGGATTGATGTTTTTTTTTTGTTTTTGAGCGTTTTATTATAATTGAATGCGTAAATGTATATGGAGTGATGTAATAAAAAGTTGTTTAATAGATTTTGGGTAAAAGACAAAATTAGCTTAGGAACAAATTTAAGGGTGGCCAGAAGCTAACTCATACGAAGCAAACGTACATGAAGTGAACTCACGGGAAGCAAGCTCACTCGAATCGAGCTCACACGAAGCAAGCTCAAACGAGATAAGTTCACAGGAAGCAAGCTCACACGAAGCAAGCTCACATGTTTTCGAAAATTTTCAAATTTTCAAACTAAAGTGAAAAACGTTTAACTTCCCTCTCTCATCTACATGAGAAATGCTACATCTCTCAGTCAGGGAAAACTAAACGCACTTATTTAATGCCGCATGTCTCATTGTCAGTCAAAAGTCTGAACGTATTTATTACTAAACGCTTGTTTAGGTTAGGTTAGGTTAGCGTTTTTTGCGTCACATTTACTGAACGTATTTTATTCAATCAGATATTAAGATCGAAAATATTTTATAAGTCTCTATCGTAAAAGTTTCCAACCAGCTGTCAAACTGCGAATGAGTATTTGTGCATGTACATGTATAAACATGTTTCTGAGGTGGCAACTTAAATTCGTATGTATGCTAAAGATCACCTTTACCAAATACTGTGCATGATTGATTCCCGGTTAAAAAAGTTCATGATCAATGATGACTTTTTTGGGGGCATTAATATATCACTCTATTTACGACTATTTTAATGCGAAAGAACAATTAAAAAAAATTTATTATATTTTAAGGTGGTCAGAAGCTAATACACACGAAGCAAGCTCACACGAAGCAAGGTCACATGCTTTCGAAAATTTTCAAATTTTCAAATTAAAGTGAAAAACGTTTAACACGAAACTGAAAGCACCAAAATGCGTTTTTGTGTTAAAAGAATTTCACGTTAGACGTAATAGTATACGTCCATAATATTTTGTCAGTACCAAAGTAATATTTCTTGTTAAATGATACGAAAATTTTCGAAGGCATGTGAGCTTGCTTCGTGTGAGCTTGCTTCGTGTGAGCTTGCTTCGTGTGAACTTGCTTCCTGTGAGTTTACTTCGTGTGCGTTTGCTTCGTGTGTGTTAGCTTCTCCCAACCGTATTTTAATAATTTAATGAAAAATAAAACTATTATGAAATAAAATATTTATTTCATTAATATTTAAATGGTCTCAATCAAATCCATTTACCAATAATTTGTGACAACAAGCTTTTATCATTAATTTAATATACATATGTACATATAATGGTCACTGCTCATTAAATTGCGTACGATCCTCGCGCAGACCACGTTCGCGAACGCCGCGTAGTCTGTTCACGAATCACTCCAATCAGACATACGATTTTGCACTTTATGGAATTCTAATTAAAACCTATATTTAACATTTTTGAAATCGGTTGCATTCATGCACTTCGAAATTAAACGTCACATTTTGAGGTTGGACCGTGTTGTTATGATTACAGTGCCTGCTAGTTATGAATTTTGAAAACATTCCAATTTAAACGTATCAGGGGATTCCAAGACATTGGATTTATATTACAAATCATTAAACAACAGAAAATGGCTGTACCACCGGCTGGAAAAATAATGGCGGAGTTAACACCAGCAGAAATTAGATTAAAACGAAATGAAAAATCAAGAGAACGGATGTCGATATTAAGAGCAGCCGAAACACCAGAGCAACGGAGTATTCGATTACAATATGTAAGACAATACAATATGAAGGTTAGAGCAGCTGAAACACCAGAGCAACGTGAAACTCGTTTACAAAAAATAAGAAAACGATCGATGATAGTAAGGAAAGCTGAAACACCCGAGAAGCGCAGACATCGGTTAGAAAAGTTAAAACTATTGGCATCGAGAGCAAGAGCAACTGAAAGTCCTGATCAACGTAATGATCGATTGCAAAAATTGAAGTTAAGAAGGAGACAATATATTCGAAAGGTATAACCAGCCGAACATATAAATCAAAGCATAGACACATTTCAAAAAGCAATCCATACATTTTGTGTCAATTTTTGAGAAATATGTAAAAAAACGATTTTATTCTAATCAATTAACAACATATAGAATTACTGTAATAACTCCAACATACTTGCCTAATATGTTATCTACAAAATCAGACTTAAAATTGTGTTATCATTACAACAAGCATATAATAAGAAAAAAAAAACTTAAAAAAATAAAATAAAATATAATATAAGAATAATAAAAATATTAAGTATTAAAAATTAAAAATATAAAATAAAAAAACCTTTACATTTACTTTATCCTTTACATTTAGGCAATTATAATATATAAAGAAATTCTTATGAAAAAAAGAAACCTCGCTATGAACAGAATTTTCACTATTGTTAGTCATTCTGGCAGATATCAAATTTATTTTTATAATTTTTAATATTATCTTTCACACATTTTAATAACAAATTTTATTTTATGTTTTTCAATACATTCCATTGAATTTAATTTTTGATATTTTGAACTTTTTTACATACCAGAAATGGCTCGTTTTTTAATAGGTATTTTTTATTATATTTTTGACATTTTCTTTCACACATTTTAATATAAAATTTATTTTATGTTTTTGAATACATTTTATTGAATAAACTTTTTGATATCTTAATTTTTTGTAATAACACACTTCAAATGCAAGTGTGTTCAAATGAAGGACTTTTCAGTTAATAAATTGTTTGTTGATAGTCTAAGGATTCCTCAATGGCATGTACAATCCAGCTCGAAGAGGCCCCAATAGTGATAGATGATGCGAATGAGGAAGACGAGGTTGATGTAGTCATCCCAAACCTGAGAATCACAAAACTGGGTATGTGTTATTTTGAATATTAGACTCTGGTTCGTTTTATTATTTTGCACATAGTCATACAGAAAGGGAATAAAATATTTGGTCAGTGCTTAAATATTTTTCGGGTCAGTATTTAAATATTTTTTTGGATCAGTATTATTTTATGAGTTGGTCAATATAAATAATAGTAATGCTAGTTAATCTAACTTTAGCTAGTTAAATTATAGTGAATTAATAAGTGAACAAATTAATTTAAAAAAATGAAAGTTATCTATAGAAAGTAGTGGTAGTCAATTGATATTTCATGACTTAACTCTGCAAGTTTTTAATCATAGAATACCAATATTTATAAGATAACAAGAAAAATAATGCATTGTTTATTATGTTGTATGTTTTCATGATGATTTTTTTTTCAGATAAATATATTATGCCAATAATTGATGAAATTTTGAAGCACAATAAATATATGCATCAATTTATATGGAAGCAAAAAATTAAAGCACTGAAAGAGTTTCAACTCAAAACCATGATGGATATGTTATCTATAAGATGTAAAAACAAGTTTGATGAATGCATAAATATTGAAATTGTTAAAGTGCTTCTTATTAATTGGGACGGTTTCAATGTTTATTTCTGTGATATAAAAAACCCTAACAAAATACTTTACAATAAACTGTTTACATATTTAAAAAAATCTATTAAAATACTTAAAAGGATAGTTTTGAACAAATTAACTCTCAACAATAAAACATGGGCTGTAGAAGGTATAGTCCTTGAGAGTTCACTAAAAAAATTGAAAACATTGTTCAATCCTAGATTTGGTATTTACGAAAGTGAGATCTATGGTATTATCTATAAAGATTTAACCGAACTAGAATATCAATATACTCCTCCAAATTTCGCGAATTGGCCACACACAGCAGTGAAGTTATCGATAAATGGATTTGAAATGTTTCATGAAAACTATAATCATAACGAGTTCAGTGTGGTTTATATGGACACAGAAACATTCAAGCCCACGATTGAACGAGCCACAAATTCCAAACTGCATTTTTTACCGAGCGAATGTGACACATATATCCATTCGCTATCAATTATTCAATATATAAGCAATCTTAGGAATCACATTCTTACAGATGGGTACGATCTTCCAGTCGATAAAAAAATGGAAGTAGGAACGTTTTTGCGCGAATGTATGCTTGACTTTCATCATGCAGTTGGCGATGTCGGTGTGGGCGTATCGTATTTTGAAAATTTAAGTCCTTTCCCTTATGTCCGTTACACGATTCATTCTAAACATTGGGATGGTCGACAAAGCTATACGATCTTAAACGGAATGGATATTCGATTGCAGCAAGTTGTGTATCCCGCTGTAAAATTTTGTATTTCAAAGATCCCAGTGTTAGACAATGTCGAATCGTTCACTACAGAAGATTTCGTCAAGAGTTTGACATACTATTGTACTCTTTGTAAATCGAAATTCGAAACGAGTGATTTTTCGGAATTCACACAACATGTTGTTACTGCGCACGGTCCTGAAACTGGTCATTATGTTTGTGTGCGTTGCGATGAATCTTTTCCGCTGAAGATCTTGTCTGAAAATCGATGGGTACACGAATGTAAACCAAAACATTGAAAATATCGTTTTATCATTTTTCTAAATATTTTTGAAACCAAATTTTGTCAATTTGAATAAAATGAACCTTCCACTTGTGAACGAATCTTTTATTTGTTTTCACTTTGCATAAAAATTGAAAAATAATTGATTGGTGTTTTTTTTTTTTTAATCAAGTAAATCAAATGGGGTTCCCAGAAGCTAACTCACACGAAGCAAACGCACACGAAGTAAACTCACAGGAAGCAAGCTCACACGAAGCAAGCTCACGCGAAGCAAGCTCACGCGAAGCAAGCTCACACGAAGCAAGCGCACACGAAGCAAGCTCATATTTCTGGCTAACCCATTTTTCGCGTTGGGTAATTTTCAGCATAGTATCATTATCATCATTTCAATAAAATCATTTATGTAAACACTCGAGTCCGTTTCATAGCCCTGATCATTGGTAGCGAACCTTTGACAGTGAAAATCGCTTATCCCTAAAAATCAAACGGTTAACATAGAATAGTACTTTAGTACTTAAAAAATACTGTATACGTATACTATAACGTCTAATATGAAATTTTTTTAACACAAAAAACATTTCGCTCCTTTCAGTTTCGTGTTAAACGATTTCTACTTTAATTTGAAAATTACAAAAATTTCGAAAACATGCGTTTGAGTCATATGCACTTGGATCATGTGCGCTTGGATTATGTGCACTTGGATTACGTACGATTAGATCATGTGCGCTTACAATTAGATCTGGGAACCGAAAAAATTATGATTCGAAACTTTGTTCTGGAAACTGATGGGAGTAGAACTTTTTGGGACAATATATTGGTCACAGTATTTACATTACAAATTCACAGTAATATCAAATGTCAAATTCGCAACAAAATTACCTTTTCGCTCAACAAATAGTTGCTAGTATCAAAAATACATTTTTAGTAGTGAACTTATTATAAAAACTAAACATTAGACCCAGTGTACATTGCAATGTACAGTAATTTAAATGTTTTTTTTTGTGGGCTAGTATATGTATTATTATATTTGTGACCATATACTATAAAAAAGTATAGCGTGGCAAAGCATTTTATTTAGTTGATAGTTAGTCCCTGTCAAATCTAATGACAAGTAACTGATTTTGTAAAGAAATCAATTACTTTACAATGTTTTGAGATGATCTCATAAAGAAAGACATTTTTTGTTCGACCGTATTGTAATTCGAGGTTATGTATTGTTGTTATTAAACAAATATGTAGTCATTATGATATAAACAATGTGATTGATTTCCATACGAAATATTATACAAATTAAGAATATTTTGATTTCAGTTAGGTTTTTTTTATTTTTTTTTTGTTACTGGCAACTTTACTGTGCGAAATTCTAAATTATACTGCTCGAACTGACACCATTATACTGGTCCGAATATTGGTACCCGAACTTTTTTTAAAGCTTTTTTATGCTGGTATCACACGTTTGACAGTTTATACGGTCGGCTAGTCCTTTACGAAACTGCCGGTTGAATTTTTGATTAAAATTAAATATTTGCCGATAATATTTACTTTGTGCTTGGATCATATATGTAAGTGACATTTGTAATAACACACTTCAAATGTAAGTGTTTTCAAACAAAGGACTTTTCGATAGTAAATTATATGTTGATAGTCTCAGGACTCCTCAATGGCGTATCCAAGCCAGTTTGAAGAGGCCCCAATAGTGATAGATGATACGAATGAGGAAGACGAGGTTGATGTAGTCATCCCAAACCTGAGAATCACAAAACTGGGTATGTGTTATTTTGAATATTAGACTCTGGTTCGTTTTATTATTTTGCACATAGTCATACAGAAAGGGAATAAAATATTTGGTTAGTGCTTAAATATTTTTCGGGTCAGTATTTTATTAGGTGGTCAATATAAATAATAGTAATGACAGACCCGAAAAACTAAATCCATATAGAAAGTAGTGGCGGTCAATTGATGTTTCATGACATAACTCTGCAAGGTTTTGATCATAAAATACCAATATTTATAGGATTACTAGTAAATTATGCATTATTTATTATGTTGTATGTTTTCATGATGATTTTTTTTCAGACAATTTTATTATGGAAATAATTGAAGAAATTTTGAAGCACAATAAACATATGCATCAACTTTTATGGGAGCAAAAAATTAAAGCACTGAAAGAGTTTCAACTCAAAACTATCATAGATTTGTTATCGATAAGATGTAAAAACAAGGTTGATGAATGCGTAAATATTGAAATTGTCAAAGTGCTTCTTATTAATTGGGATGGTTTGAATACTTACTACCGTGATATAAAAAACTCTGAAAAAACACTCTACAATGCACTATTAAGATATTTAAAAAAAAATATTAAAACAGTTAGAAAAATATTTTTGAGCAAATTAACTAACAAGGATAGAATTAATTTCGAAGAATGTATAGTCATTGAGAGTTCCCTAAAAAATTTGAAAACATTGTTTAATCCTAGGTTTGGTATTTACGATGGTGAGATTTATGACCTTAACTATAAAGATTTAACTAAACAGGAAGATCAATACAAGCCCCTGAATTTCGCAAATTGGCCACACACAGGAGTGAAGTTATCGTTAAACGGATTTGAAATGTTACATGAAAACTATAATCATAACGAGTTCAATGTGGTTAATATAGACAAAGAATCATTCACACCTGCGATTAAACAAGCCACAAATTCCAATCTGCATTTTTTACCGAGCGAATGCGACACATATATCCGATCGCTATCGATCAATAAATATATAAGCAATCTTAACGAATACATCTCTAAAAATGGGGAGGATATCCCAAAGAATAAAAAAATTGAAATGGAAACGTTTTTGAGCGAATGTATGCTTGACTTTCGTCATGCAGATGGCGATGTCGGTGTAGGCATATCGTATTTTGTAAATTTAAACCCTTACCCTTATGTCCGTTACACGGCTAATTCTAACCGTTCGGATAGTCAAAATGGCTTCATGCATGGAATGAATATTCGATTGCAGCAAATTGTATATCCCGCTGTAAAATTTTGTATTTCAAAGCTTCCAGTGTTGGAGAATTTCAAATCGTTCACTAAAAAAGATTTCGTCAAGAGCTTGACGTACTATTGTACTCTTTGTAAACCGAAATTCGAAACGAGTGATTTTTCCGAGTTCACGCAACACGTTGTTAATATGCATGGTACTGAAGCTGGTTTTTATATTTGTGTTCGGTGCTACAAATCTTTTCCGCTGAAGTTCTTGTCCCAAAATCGTTGGGTACATGAATGTGTACAAAAACCTTGAGAATATCCTTGTATCACTTTTTTGTAAATGTGTTTGAAACCAAATTTTGTCCATGTGAATAAAATGAACTTTCCACGTTTGAACATAATCTTTTATTTGTTTTCACTTTGCAGAAAAATTGAAAGAAAATTGAATTGGTGCTTTTTCAAGCTTTTATTTTTTTAAATTAAGTAAGTCAAACTAATGCGTTTTTGGTCGTTTGCCGACGATAGCACACAACGATCCTAGTGCACACCAACGTTAGTGAACACCGATGTTAGCACACAATTTTCAAAAAAAATTGCAAGAAGTAGTATCGCAATCATCATTTTTATAAGATTAATTACGTATGCGCCCAAATCTCTTTTTATAGCCTAAATCAGTGGTGGCGAACCTTTTTGCAAACAAAGCGAACTGGCTATGATTGGGCTATAAAAAGACTTCGGGTGTAAACGTATAAATGATTTTATCAAAATGGAAATAGTGATATTATTTCGAAAATTGTGTGCCAGGATCGGTGTACACTAACGTCATGTGGGCCCGTATCGATTCTCAGACGTAAGCATCCGCTCCGGTATGTATGATAAAAATCATACATACTCACTCACAATCAGTAATAATAAAAGCTTGAAAATATATGTATGGGAACAATTTAAACGTACATTAAATAAAATAATTGTGTATTAAACCTGAGCATCAAATAAATTAATATATGTATTTGGAAATTTTGGCACGTGAATGATAAAAGGTTCATTAATGATCCGGGCTATGAAATAGACTCGAGTGTTTACATAAATTATAATAATGATTAATGATACTACGGTGGAAATCGCTTAACGTGAAAAATCGGTTAGCAAGAAATAGTACTTTGGTACTGAAAAATACTGTGTATGTATACTATAACCCGTCTTGTAGTGGGGCCAGAACGTTGTTTGAGCACTTTTTTCTTACAATTAGCTGGAACACGTTCCGGTACTTTTTAATAAATATGAGAAAAAATTTTGTGAAAATATTAGACAATAAACCAAAGAAAATAAGTAAATTGATAGTTTTTGGTGATACAGTTTGATTAAGCAAAACATTTGGAAAAATTTTTTTGCCTGCAGCGCCTTTTTGGCTTGTTTACGTAATACAAAATTTTAAATCTAATAATTTGAACGTTTTTCAAAAATAAAATCTACGTATAAGTAAGTATATAATAATAATAATTTTGTTTCTTTATAACCTCTTGTTGTTGGATTATACATATATGAAAATCGGGAAAATTAAAAAAAAATTATGTATATCAATCAGATTTAAAATCGACACATTTTTAGATACTTGCATTGCAACATACAACACTTGAATGAATCTAAACATTTTCATTAAAAAATCAATTGATTATCTGGTTGAAAGAGCAAAAAGTGTTGTGAAGTAAGTATATGAAGAAGTAAAAAATTATATAATTTATGTAATACATTCACAATGAAGCAAAATCATAAACTAGGATCTAAAATTTAGATTATTTTTTGTGAATTAATGTAAAACTACATACATAAAATGTTTAATTTTAAAGAGGATTTTGATTACATTAAATGTATTGTAAGTATATAAATTTTGAATAAAAGTGATATTTGACATCCAAATCATTTTATAAAAACTCTTATGTTGCTTTTAATGTAACCTTTCTTTGATTATTAACATTTCTTGTATTATTTTGGTCATTTTCAATTAAAAAAATACGATTTCATGTAAAAAAATTTCAATTTTCCCAAAATTCCCATTTTTTCCCCAATTTACCCGTTCGTTCAAAATTTCCATTTTTGCCCATCTCTATAACGTATATCTTTTTGTACTTTTAGTTTCGTGTTAAACGTTTTCCACTTTAATTTCGAAAACATGCGCACTTGCGTCTGGTCACCGCCAGTCTCATATACGCAAATGTCATTTGAACAAACGTCTGGAAACATCCTTTCCAATACTGAACGGTTGGCAACCCTACCACAATGTACCACATTCAAAGTGCGTCTCCCGCCTGAATCAAAATCAGCTGTCACATTCACGCCGCCGACATGACTGAAGAAGCGAACAGCGAAGATATCTTCAACATATTGGTGGCTTCCGACATCCATCTCGGCTACAATGAATCGGACGCCATCAGAGGTGAAGACAGCTTCACAGCCTTCGAAGAAATATTGCAGCACGCCATAGAACACAACGTAGACTTCATACTCCTCGGAGGTGATCTTTTTCATGATGCAAAACCGTCCCCTAATTGCTTACTGAAGTGTACTTCCCTTATGAAGAAGTATTGTTTTGGAAGCAAGCCCGTTTCGATAGAAATTGTTTCCGATCAACACGAAAACTTCAAAGAATCCATCAGCCAATCCGTCAACTATGAAGATCCTGATATAAATATATCTTATCCCATATTCTCTATTCATGGAAACCATGATGATCCGATCGGCAAAAATGCTATTAGTTCATTAGATATTCTATCGAGATTAGGACTTGTAAATTATATCGGAAAATGGACTAATTATAACGAAGTACTCGTTTTACCGGTCTTAATGAAAAAAGGTATCACACAATTGGCTTTGTATGGCCTGAGCCATTTGAAAGACCAACGTTTGACCCGTCTATTTGAAAAAGGCGATGTTAAGTTTGAAAAAGTCGAAACGGACGATGAATGGTTCAATATTTTAACGCTTCATCAAAATAGAGTTGAGAGAGGTTACAAAAATTTTATATCTGAAGATGTTTTGCCTGATTTCATGGATTTGGTCATATGGGGTCACGAACACGACTGCCATCGTGATGAAGAGTGGAACGCTCGTAAGGAATTTCACGTTCTTCAGCCCGGTAGTCCCGTCGCCACTTCTTTAGCTGCCGGTGAAGCTATACCGAAGCATTGTTTTCTTTTGCAAGTGTATAAGAAAGGGTTTAAATTGCTTCCAATTCCTTTACAGACTGTTCGACCGTTCATTTTCGAACAGATTTCACTGTCGGAACATAATATACCCGAATCAGTGAACGAGTCGGAAATCGTACAGGATTTTTTGAAAAGTCGTGTAGAACAAGCATTAATCAAAATCGAAGAAGGACGAACAGGACATGAAAAACAACCTGCATTACCATTGATAAGATTTTGTGTTCATTATGAACGAACCAGTCAACAATTTAATGTTATTCGTTTTGGCCAGCAATATTCTGATAAAATTGCCAATCCTCAAGATTTGATTCTGCTGAAAGCTGATAAACTTCACGAACGGAAAACTACTAAAAAGCATAATATGGATATGGAAGCGTTGGACGATATAATTGAAAACGTAGACGATGATGTTAGCGTCGAACAACTCTTAGAAAAATATTATGAAGAACAACCCGAAGATAAGCAATTGAGTATGCTTTCCGTGAAGTATTTGGGAGAGGCTGTGATAAGCTTCATTCAAAAAGGTTATAATACTGCTATCAACGATGTAGTCGATTATCTAAAGGAACAATTGATGGAATATCTCATGAAGAGCGATGCATCGACGGATGAAGATGTTATGAAACACGTTTCGACGTTTAAAGAAATGCACTTTTCAGATTCTAAGAATTCGTTGGATAATGTTAGGAAAATGTTAGAAAGTGCTGCGCACGAAAAGAAGACCACAGTAGAAACTTTGGAAGAAAACAGCGATGATTCTTCGGAAAACGCTCCCATTGCAAAAATGGATACTTCTGCTCCGGCCCTTCCGACTCGAGGTAGAGGAAGTAGAGGTAGACGAGGAAGAGGCAGTAGGGGTGGAAGAGGTTCTAGAGGAGGAGCTAATAACGAGAATACGACAAGCTTAGATGTCAGTTTTGGTTCTAATGGTAGTAGTTCTAGAACACCGGCTAGTAGTTCCAGAACACCTGCTAGTAGTTCTAGAACACCGGCTACTAATAGTAATAACTGGTTGTCGAATATGGGTGTCCGAAGTTCACAGCGTACCGCTGCTAAGAAGTCTCCAGCTAAAAGCAAGACTATTTATATTGATGATTCAGATTGAATTTTCTTTTTTGTCACATTGTTTTGTATTATATTTAATTAAATTACGTTGTTTTGTCTAATAATTGTAGCTCATAACTACATTTTACTTATAAGCTTTTAATCATCATTTTTTAATTAATGATATTTTGTAATTTCAAATGTTCCTGCTTTTAAAGCTATTCCTTCTTATTTTTAATTATAAGTTTGTTTTTAAACATTCAATTCATAAGTGTTCTTATGATTTTATTAAAAATTGACTTTTAATGTTAATTCAAATTTTACTTTTTTTAATAACTGTGATTGGAAATATTTAAAATTTTAAATACCTGAATTCAAAATATTCATGTAAATGTCACAATTGATATAATAAAAAATGTTTTTATATTTTTAACATCTGTTTTATTTTTCACATTATATTTATCATGTTTGAAAATCATCTTCAATAAATACACAATAAAAACATTTTTGTTCAGATAAAATTTATTTCAGTTAAAAATGTATTCAAAATATAATCTTTTACATATTACAATCATCATTGTTTTCATAAGCAGCCTGTTCACGCCCACTGGTGGATGAAGTAATGGTCTTCTTTTTAGTTATTGAAGTTCATCAGCAAGCCAACTGCATCTGGAACAGAGATAATTCTATATTAGTTTATATCATAAGTGGTTGTGTTAGAATTGAGAATAAGTCTCATTATGCAACAGATACTCTTCTTTGTATTTATAACTGCAACTAGACAATGAAGATGTTATAATTACCGCAAGCTAAAAATAGTTTGCTAACAATTATACTGTGTGTTAATATCGCATATGTGTAGTTTAGATGACGGCCTGATTGCAAACAATCAAGTAGTGTACATATTTCTTATAAATACATCTTATAAAAAAGTCTATTTTAAGTATATTTTGTAGATTTTCATTTGTCATATTACACATAATTTGGAATATTTGAAGACACTATACGAAAAACTTTAAATACATTTATACCAATTTTTCAAGCTATTTTCAGAACATACATATTCATATTTATACAATAAAATATTATTTTATTAAATAATTCCGAAAAAAACAAGAAACTTCAAACAATTATATTCAATTTATATAAATACGTGAGATTTCAAAATGGAGACACGTTTTGAATTATACAATGTATATTCGATAGCAATATTGGGTAAGTAATTTTACTGAAAAAAGTCAAATCATCTCAAATCAATGATATCTCATCTACTCACTAACCACATTACTTCTTATTTAACTTGAGTAGTAGTCAACGAAAACTAGTGCATTTTATAAAACTGAATCAAGAGTAATTTTCATTTTGTTGAAATTAGTCTATACAGTGGAAATTGTCAAAACACAAAGACGCTTAACGTGAAAAATTGATTAACAAGACATAATATAGCAGTCCTGAGTAAAAACACTACATATAATATATTATGGCATTTAATATGAAATTCTTTCAATACAAAAATATATTTTATTGTTAGATCAGATTCAGATTAATATTAAACATTTCCCACTATGTCTTTCTCATTAGCTTTTGTAATATAAATTATTTTTTAAACAATACATATTTTGATTATTATTATGACGAAATATTCCTGAAGATATACATTTCGATCAAAATACTCATAACACAAGACGATTTTGACGGTTTAAAATTTTTCATCACACCCAAAAAGGTACACCTGGTCTTCCAGGCCACCTTCAGATCCAGATGGGATCCCGACCTCCTCGACTCCTTAAGTTCCTCGTCTGCTGCAGCACTTAATCGCGTTCAATTGGCGCGGCGGCGTCTCGGGGTCCATTTTCGAAATGCCGAACCCAATTGACGCCAATTGGCCGAACGCGCGAAAAAAAACCGAATTTAAAATTCGCAACGGAACAAACAAATACAGAAAAAAACCGTACAAATACAAGAAGCGAGTCGAAAATGTCTCGGAGTCGTAAAGATTCGCGCTTTTATTGCGTATCGATTCGGTTTTTATGCTTTTGAGGGTTTCCGGATAGTATATTGTATTTGAATTTAAAATTATTTGATTTTGAATTATAAGCGGATGTTGTTTCGATTCGAAACATTGTTGAAGATTAAATTGTTGAGTCATTGTTGCCGTGGATTTTTTTTTAATGAGTCGTATGTTTTGAAAGAAGTATAAGTTCGTATTTAAATTAAAAAAAAAAAATGGATTTCGTGTACCGTAGTCATAATGAAAGTATAGCGATTAACCGAGAAAAATATTTACGAAAATCCATCCTCGGAATATATTAAAACGGCGCATAATGGCCAAAGTTTTTAATGTATTCTCGAAAAGTTAACGCGCGAGGGGCGCTCGAAAAGTTCGCCGCCCACTTGCAACACAAAACTTATATCCCGAAATAAATTAATTCACAATTAAATACGAGAAATCTCAAAACTTTACAAAATCCCGAATTAGCATATTAAAACCGGGGCTTTGGAGCGGCCACTTTTTTGAGTTTCTCCGCTCCAGCTCCACGCTCCGGTTAGATTTAATTTATTAAAATATTTAATTTGCAATATAAAAATACGCAAATAATCTAACAATACAGGTTTTTCATTTCAAATTGATTCTCTATTCAAACAAAAGTTTTACTACATTTTCAATAAGTAAACCCGCTGCTCCACGTGTTCCATACTCCCTCCAAATCCCCGATTAAAACGACCCCCCTTCGCATCCGAATCGATATAATGCCGCTTTTATTAAAAAATCAATACGGCCCCCCTCGCTTGCGGAAAACGCGCGCATTTTTGTTTTTATTTCCGCGGACGAAATAATAAAACGACACTAAAAAGGCGGAATAAAAGAGTCGAGTGGCCGACGCAAGAACTGGAGGAACGCTTTAACGCATATGTGTTAAATTGAAAGTTATGTCCCGGACGAGGGGATAAAATAGTGGTTGGCTCTTCCGGAGGACGAGGGTCGTATCCTTTTTTGTTGTAATTTTTTAGAAGCCTTCGATAAAGTGCAATGGATGAGAATGTGTGTAATGTGCGTTGTGTGTAGTTTGCGAAAATGTTTTGCGTTGTTTGTGAATAGTGTAGTGGAAATTATACTACATTATACACATACATTGCAAAAAACGTTTGAATATAATATGAAGCTTTTTTAAACGTTTTCGATATAGATTTAGACTTCTTCTTTTTCGTTATCTTCGTTTCAACATCTATTCCTATTTATGGTATTTGAAGTTTCAAGGATTAGATTAAGTTTGGTTTATTTTTTTATTAATATTATTATAATAGTTATATATTAATAATTATAATATTATTTTAGTATTAATAACAAAGCTAAAGTTTCGTTAGATGGAAATGAAGGTAATGAAAAAAAAGCTGAAATTTTGGATAACGTATGCGTTTATTTTGAAAAAAAAACTTGAACGAAGCGCTATCCACTATTTTGTTTGCAAAACTGTTTTGCGTCATACGCGAACTGAGCAATTTCGCAAATAACAAATAAAATATGTTATTTTTTAAAAGTTAGAACTGAACCTTTGAATATCTTCGAGAATTTTGAATTTTCTTCTGTTCCGCAATATGAAGTCATCTGAAAAAAAATAAAAAAATATTTAAATTAAAAAATCAAGAGCAAGTGAAAATAATAGAAATCATCATCATCATCATATGCAGCTAATATAACAAAAATGTCCTCGGAAATTAAAAAATTAATTCTTAAAATTCGAATATTAAAAATCATCATTCCAAACAGTATCATATTACAATATTTATTAATTAATTGATCGATTAACTTGTTGTTTAACTTCTGTGATTTATTAAAACTATTAAATCCGATAAGAATGATACAAATACAAAACCATAAATTTATGATCTGGTCATGGATGGGTCAAGTACAAGATTCTGCAACAATCTTAACAATTTCTCGAACAAAAATTTATTTGCGATTCACAGATAAGCATATCAATTGGAACCGAAATTGCAAATCCGATCTTTAAAATGGACCCAGTCCAAAATAAAATATCGCGTCCTTGCCGAGTTGGCAGTTCAGAGTAAACCGTTCTAGTTTCGAACCCGAATTACCATTTAATTTTAATTTCATACAAAGCGAAATTTTCCCGAAAACTCCGAAACAGATTCCGAACCGCCATTCGTTCCGAGTTTATTTCCGAAAACGTACTTATCGCTGAAAAGCATCTGAAACCCCGAAAGGGGAATATCGCGGCTCGCATGCGGCTGCCCCTTTTGCATTTCCATATTAAAAATAGATCGCTCATTTGTTCTCTTGACAGCGAACGAAAAGCCTATGTGGAATTTACGAACTCATTTGTGTGGGGGCCCATTCGAGTTGCGTGCCCCAGTTCTGTTCAGTCCATTGTTCCAATTTTGCCCGCGAAAAAATATATAGCCATGTATGAATAGCGAGATGTGTTTCTTTGAGGTTGCGTAATATTATTTGGAATTCAATAAATAAATTTTTGAATATAATACTTAACGACCTAATCAATTCCGCGATAGGAATTGGTTAGGTAGGCCCATTTGTATGAAGTGTGTATGTTATAGAGAAAATGTATTATTGGGGAAAGTATGTTTTTGCAGTTTAATAACAGGTTTAAATAACAGTTCGGTAATTTACGGGGAAATAATTTTCTTTGTATTTCGAATTTTTTTGAAAAATGTTGGTTTTTTAAAAAAATATTTGGAAAAACGAGCGGGTTGTGAAAGTGTATTTCGACAAAGGAACCTTTTTACAGATTCCCTATAGTAAAAAAAAAAAAAATAAATAAATATATTTTCACTGATAATATATTTTCACTACACCATATATAGGACGATGAGTTTAAATAATATAATATAGATTGAATTTTTTGTATTTTGAATGCAATGAATAAAGTATATACATACATATGTTACGTGACGTTTATGTAATTGCGTTTTTCACGAAAAACACAAAAAAACTTGCATTATTTGAGAAATTTAAACAAAATTGAAGTAACATTTAACATCCGTATCAAAATGAGTTTTTTAAATGGCGACAACCCGACTCAATCTTTTATGAATAATAAAGTCGAGCCTTTCGTCTATGGTCGTTAACATCTTTTTAACCACATTTTAACACTCTGGTGACAGCAATACAAATCTTTCCCAATCTTCAGTAAGTAAATCCTAAGACACGTCAATTGTCATATTTGACAGATGACGTTAAACATTTAAATTTAATAACACCAACAAAGAGGAACAACACACTAACAGACAACGTTAAAATTCACAAAAAAACTTTTTTCATTTTTCAAAAAAAACGCGATTACACAAACAGCATCACAAATGTATGTACAAAGTGGATTCAATATGTTAAACTATAGATTTTAATTATATTGATAATCTATAAAAATAAAACTCAAACGGTGTATGTACGTATGTATGTATCCAATAAACTCCTAAACCAATAGACGAATCTTCACAAAATTTAGCAAAAATGTGTTTTGAAATCCGGAAAAAATATAAAAGCATTCAGTTTTGTAATATCGTTTCGCATTTCAGTTTTTTCACCATACAAATTATAATATGAAATGTGCTGGCATCACGATCGATCGTGACAATAATCACAATCGGCACTCAATTTATTTTCAGAGTCCCGAGCAACGCCGGGTACTACCCCTAGTTAAAAACAAAAGCAAAATATATTCGATATACATTTGAACAATCGGCCATGTTATCGACAGGCCTTCTCAAGGGTAGGGTTAAAAATTCGAAAACCCGTCTCTGCCTCCATGCGGGAGAGGCCCCGTTAATCAATCACCGGTCTCTCTTTTAACATTTTTATTTAACGTTTTTACTATTATTGTTATTTTGGAGTTTTATTGCGCACTGTTGCTATCCGGTTCCGGCTGATGTATTCGCTTTTATTGCCAAATTGGTGCGCGGCGACGGAAAATCCTAGACGGCGGCGTGGCCGATGGAGTGGGATGACGGGGAAATTTTTTGAATTTTTTCCCGGAAAAATCTGGTGAATTTTCGTTTTGTGTGAATTATTCAAATTGGATTGATGCGAACAATGAATGAATGAATGTTGATAGTTCGAATGGAGATTTATTTTTTTTATGTAAAAAATCTTGTTTTTCTGAAAGATCGTTCAATTTTATGGATTTGATCAAAAGGGAATGGTTCAATTTGGGTGATTTTTTTAGTGATTGTACTGTTTTATAATTATAAAAAATAAATCGGAATAAAAGTATGTTTTAATTAATTATAATATTGAATATGTATTAATTAATTATAATATTGAATATGTATTAATTAATTATAATATTGAATATGTATTAATTAATTATTTTAGAGAAATTCGATGATTGATATTATTGTTTTTTTTTTGTGAATGCAGTGTTTTATTATTTCATAAAAGTAAGTGGGAATATTGAATATGTATTTTTTAATTATTTTAAAGAAATTCGTCGATTGATATAATGATATTTTTTAAAGTGTGACTGAGAATTAAAATATTTTCTAGACTTTCAAAAGTATACCAATTAAGTTTACCAAATATTTTTGTGAAAATAAAAGAATGTAGATGTGAATAAAAAATAGGGGAAATTAACAAACACGAATCATACTTGGAATATTTTGAGTTGGTGGATTTTTTTTTATTTGTATTATAATATCCCTTGATTTTTATAAAATATGTTCTGAAACAATTTAAATTCTTGAAAATACATAGTAATCAAATATTCTATAAAAGTACAAAAATATTCATACTTGAAATATTTAAAATCATGAAATTATTATTTTTTAAATTTATAATATCCTTTGAATTTTTATAAAATATGTTCTGATACGATTTAAATTCTTGAAAAAATATCAAAATTCTATAAAAACATAAAAAATTCATACTTATTGTTAGAATATTTTAACTGATGAAATGATTATTATTATTACTTTAATTTCTAATATCCCTTAATTTTTTATAAAAATGTTCAGTTACAATTCAAATAAAAAATAACTGGATATTATACAAAAGCAAAAAAATTTACAAAAAAACTAAACTTTCCAAACATTTCATATACATTTAAAAAAATAAATTACACTACAAAACAACAAACCCAATACACCGATTAACCGCGAAACAAAACTCCCCCCCTTATACAATGTAGCCCCGGAATTAACGACTCCGCCCCGAACGAACAGGGCCGGCTCCGGGGGGGCGGCCGGCCCGCCGGGCGGTCATCCTCGTCCGTATTGCATTTCGGGTCGTAATCGGCGACGTTGTGCCATAAAAACTATTTTCGTTGCAGCTTAACTGCTGTGCAGCCGCGCCTGCAGCAGTTTGGCGCTGCGCGAGAACCCATTCGTTTTTAACTGTTTCGTTACGCCGGCATCTTTGTGTTTGTGTTCTTGTGTTGTGTGTCGCGGGGGTGTTTTCGGGGCAGGGGTTGTTAATCTTTCGGGGTGTGAATTTTAATTTTTTAGAATATGAAGAAATTTCGGTATTTTTATTTATAAGAGAATGGAATTTTTTATTATAAAACTATTCTAGCAAATAATTTGGAATCTAATTGTGTCCATATATTAATCATGTTGCATATAGCTTAACTCATGTGATTGAAAAAACATTTTCAAAAGGCTAAACCGTTGTCGAATACAGTATATCTCTATATATAAATTATAATAGTCGATTTTCGTCTGTCTATTTGTAGACAACTTTGTTACCATGGTAACACTTAAAGAAAATTCTGTTACCATGGCAACTCTTAAAGGAAAATCTGTTTTCATGGTAACGCTCGATATATCAATATAATTTCGGGCTCTTAAAAAAAAAGTATTTAAATTTATAAAGGAAAGGTATTTTTAAAACTAATTCGGTAAATAGTCTAAAATCTAATTATGTCCATATATTAACTTCATTAGGTAGATATAGCTTAACTTAAGTGATTGAAAAAGTAGTTTAAAAAGGCTAAATCATTGTTGAATACAGATATCTCTAATCTCTATATATAATATGCATAAATTATATTAGCCGATTTCCGTTTGTTTGTCTGTCTATCAGTGGTAACGTTCAAACGGATTTGTTACCATGGTAAAGCTCTCTATGATAAAATATAGAAATAATACAGAAAAAAATATAGAAAAGAATAATAAAATACAAGGAAAGTGTCTTTAATGAATTGAATTGAATTGGTTTGAAAATATTTATAATCAGCTATGAATTTGTATGCGAAAAATATTTAAAGAATCTAAAAAATATCTAGCACTTTTAGTTTGAACATCTCTGGAATAGTGCCTTGGCGAATTTCCGCTTTTCTTTTTACTTTTTTTTTTTTACGAAATTTTATAGTGCACTTTTCATATAGTTTTTAATAAGAAATGGTTTGATAGTGTCATTTTTCGTAAAGGATGAAAATTAAATTAAATTTTCATATAAGATATGGCGAAATAAAATATTTTATTAATTTCCATTTCAAAAATGAAAAACAAAGATGTAATAATACTAATATAAAATTTGATTTGATTAATATTTAAAATAATATAAGATATTATAATAACGAATAGAATTTCAGGTTATACGATAGGAGAACACTGAAAAAAATCCTCCACGAATAGGAAGCCCAAAACGAAACGTTACAGAACAAAATGTGGAAAACATAAAGAAAAACTCGCTCGTAAATAGCCTTTCGCTTTCTGTGCCATCATTGAGCAATAAATAAGTCTTAAACACTCAACTTACACACACGTACGAACTCGTTTATACGATCCCCATTAACTTTTCAATAGGTGAAGGTCTCCTTTACAGACGGTCCACGTTCGACGCTCGTAAACATCTCTTTAGCAAAAAAACGCGCCTATCCCGATTCAAAATCGAATTAAACCGCGGGAAATCAGCTGAAAGAATCGGACCGTTTCGACGGTTTCAGTTTCGTCCGCATGACGAGTCAAATGGGACGCAATGTTGCGTGAAAATGACACGAGGAAAACCGATTTTCATACCGGAAAAAATATAGCGAAAGAGAGCTTTCTTTCGGGAAGTTCTCATGGGAAAAAATTCCAAATCTAGCGGACGTTATGGGGACGAACGCAAAAGTTTTTCTCACTTTTGCGCACTAATTCTGCGATACTAGCGCAATATCGTGAATCAAGTTTAACTGCGAAGTAAAAAGTTGATTTTCTCATGACGACTGTATTAGTGAGCGAGGTGCTGTAATTCGATGAAAAACTAGTATATATTGAAATTGTTTACTATTTAATATACAGTGAAACCTCCATTATATGTGCTCGTAATTCACGTTTTTCCATTCAATTTTTACACTCCCGAAAACCCAAATTATTGAATTAAATCTGTTTCCCCTCTAATAACGTGTTTTTTCGAAAACATAAAAACGGGGTTTCACTGTATTGATTTTTAAGTGAAACAGAATATTATGGTTAAATATTGAATACGATAGTATTATATATTATATGTTAAAAGGGTATTTTCAGTATTCAGATTTATATAAGTTCGCTTTATTGCGTGCGATAAGGGAAAGTATCGGAAAACCCTTGTTCTAAAAATAATTTTCATATGAGCTGAATATGATGATGATATACATATTATAGTTATTTGATAATTTTAGTTGAAATTTGTATTCTTTAAAAAAAGAAAGGTTTTTGAATTATAATTTGATTTGATAGATTATAAAAAAATTGTAATAATATGAAATTCACTTACTTATAAAACTCATGTGAACTGATTGTGAATGATAAATCGAAGAGTTCCTGAAACATAAAAAAAATAATTAATGTACAATATATAAAAATCTCAATTAGGTATTATATACTCATGTATTATTCATATATTACGCAAATAAATTCAATAGAAAATGTAAAACGACGCCTAACAAAAACAATCATATTTTCATAATCGTTATTGAAAATATTTTAAGCCCAAATGTTTTCATTAAAAAAATAGAATTTTGAATTACAATTTAGTTTGATAGATTATAAAATAAACAATTGTAGCAATATAAGATTCACTTACTTAAAAAAATATCATGTGAACTGTACGACGAATCAAATAATTCCTAAAACATAAAAAAGTAATTATATTATTTATATAAAAAATTAATAAAAGCTTAAAATATATTTTCATATATTATTCATAAACAAATTCAACAGAAAACACAAAACGCTCAACAAAAACCAACCCCCCTTTCGTAATCATTATCGAAAATATTTTAAACCCGAACAAAAGCCCGCGAACAATAGACCCTACGAATATTGAATATTTTCCCGCCACATCATAAAGCACGCTCCCGAATAACACATATTCGGGATAATATCGTGTCTGGTGCGATATATTACATTAATGTAACGCGATAATATAACATGTGCGGCCTTTATGCTAATAATGGACGACGCGCGGCCTCAAAGCCGACACGTGTTCTCGTCTGGGTTAAGTTTGGAGTTATGGGGGAAATTGTGCTTTTTGGAAAGTGCGTGGGTGGAATAATGGGTTTTGAGGATTTTTTGGGATGGGGATCGAGGTTTTTTTGAGAAAAATGTAGTTGTTATTCGATGGGTTTCATAAATCGTTGTGTAAATTGAGATTGAGAAATGTATGAGAAAGATTTTTTGTATAATGTAATATGTTAAGATTTTTTTTCCATTTATATGTCGTTTATGGTATAACATTTATATAAATGTATATCTGTTGGAATATTGTAAAAAATAGAGGTTCTTTATTGATAGATATGTTGCGGAACGTTTGTGTAATCGCGTTTTTTAAGAATAGCGCAAAATTTTTGTGTTTTAAATGAAATTTTATGTTATCTGTTTGTGTTGTCCTTTGATGTTATTAAAAAATTAAATGTTTAATGTCATTTGTCAAATATGAAAGTTGAACGTTATACCTATAGAATTTTGGAAAAGATTTATATCATTGACATCAGAATGAAGCAATGTGGTTAAAAATGGAATTCAGAACTACAAACTCACAGAACGACTTTGTAAATAATAAAAGAGATCATTCTATAATAGAAGATGAGAATCAAAAAAGTCAAGAAAAATCATATTGTATGTTGTTTAAATTTCATAAAAATCAAAAGATTTTTTTGCGTTATTCATTAAAAATGCGATTACACAAACATTGTGTACACATAGACTTATGAAAAATCAATTTTCCGAGTAATTCTACGTTCATTAAAATTTTTAATTAACGATTACTAAAATTGTATGTATCGAGTATATTTATTAATAATATAAATTGAGGGATGATTAAAAATATATTTTTATGAAAATAAATGATAAACAATATGTTATCTATTTATAAATTAAATGAGCTTATTTTTTATATCAAAATGATCAAATGACGTAATAGGAACCAATTATTAAAATAAAATGTTTTAAAATAATATTTTTCGATTAAATTAGAAAATAATATGCTAAAGTTTTGGTTATTCAAATTTGATTATGGTATATAAAAGGATATTATTTTACAGATTTATTTACGTAACATTTTCATTTAAAGTTAACAAAATTTTTTGAATCCATTACCTAATATAAAATATCGAATTTTCCTATTATTCCGTATAGTATAATAGAAATATCATTTTCAGCCAGATTTTATCGAAATAGACAATTTTAACAAAATCCAGAATTTTCGTTACATTAAAAATAAGATTAATAAATAAAATTTAGAAGCAAATCGGCAATCCATTACCAAATACAATGTACTGGAACATAAAAATGCGCACATTGTCGTCGAACGAACCCGACCTATTATAACGTACATTGTGCGCCGTACATTTTCCGGCCATCGAAAAGTTGAAAATAATTTACGACCGCTCTCGGGTGGGAAAATTTTGAGGAAAAACCCGAGGCCGTTTCGCCCACTTGGAAATTTCCCGGATCGGAAAGGAAAATTCGGTTTTCGGTGATTTATAACGGCGGCTGCCGAACTGAAAACGTCGTCGCTTAAAATCGCGCCTGAAAAACAATAAGGGTGGTTTAGCGACGTTTTGAAAATGGTGGAAAAAAAGAGTGGTGTTTTATGTTTAATTCGAGGATTTGCTTATCGGGAGATCTGCTGACCTACATATGCCCCGAAAGGGGAATGAGCTTTCCCGTTGAAATTAATGTGGAATAATAAATTTGAGATTATACTGAACGGTATAAATGAATTGCAATTTATTATTTTGAAAGTGGGTGTCGCTTAGTAGTCGACTTTTTTAAATTTTCTTATGTATTTTTTGAGTTGGAAATGTAATAAGTGTATGATTTAGAGATTTAGATTGTTGATAAATTGATTATTTTGTAACTATTTATAAATGAAAAAAAAAACTTTTAGGTTCGTATAGTCGAAAGGTAATTAAATGAAAAATAGTATTACAATATTATATAAGAAAATCTTATATTGAGTAAAACAAAATTTACAAAATAACAAAAAAACCTTAAAAATCATTTCGATTTATGAATTTTTTGAAATTTATTTTATTCTTTTCGAAATCCAGTAAAACATCGTTTTTACATTTATGAAGGGATAGTAAAAAAATCAAAATAAGGAAAAAGTAAACTGAAAATATCAAACATAAAAATGACGTGAAATACATTTTAAAGAAAAAATGACATTCGGCACATATTTTTGGGTTTATATAAGTTTTTTCAATGATATAAATGGATTTGAACTTTTGATGTCAGAAAATCGTTCGAATTAGGATAAACAAAAAATTAAAAGAATAGAAAAACTGCATAGTAACAAATGTCAACAGCAAAAAACCAAAAAATGAATGTAAATAGCGGAAAAACGTATAACAACGGAATTTCACTGTATAATATTATCAGTTCGATTTCATCATAACAATCATTACTATAGCAAAAAAATACAATAAAAATTACCACAGACTAATAAAAATAGGATGTCATAAAAAAAATCATTTCTTATTCTCAATTTAAACGATTAATTACAAAACATAAACTCAAACTCATCTAACTATCCATTACATCACGAATCAAACAACAAAAATCAACACAAAAACACATTAAGCGCGAGCAACACCCATCCCACTAACACTTCGCGACTTTGCGAACATAAAAAAACCGTTTCGCAATATGATTTAATGTGACGCGAGACTCACGTGCATGTGATACATTTCCACAGGTCTCTAGGGCAAACACCACCTGTGGCTGCATTACACCGTATAATCGCGTTACGACGTAGGAAAATTCGCATTTTCCGCCGCGGAAAGTCGAAAATCGTCGGTGAAAATTTTATGAGAAAAATTGGCGACTTACCGTTTTTTGAGAAGGTGCGGTCGTGTCGGGAGTTTTTCCTGGAAAGCTGTTTATTTTTTATGTGAATGGGTGGAAATTTTTTGAAAATTTGGGTATTTTCAAAGAATTTTCATTGGAAGGTTTAAATTTTGTTATGTTTATATAATATATAAAATGCATCATCACTTAACTATTATGTTATAATAATTTATATTATTAGTGAAAGTATATTTTATATGATGAAAGCTAATAGACTTTATACCATTAATGAAATTATATTAGTTTATTCGCAAAAGTTTTAGACATTTAGATGTATTATATAAAATATACTTCCACAGGGAATATGTAAGGTAACAACACCAGTGATAAACCATGTACCTGTGGTTGATCACTTCTCAAAAAAAACGTGAAAATTAAGGTTTTTAAAGACAATAATCTTTCGGAAAGTGTTCGATATATTAGCCGTTTATTGTATCCTATCTATCGTACCTTTTCCGAAAGATTATCGTCTTTAAAAACCTCAATTTTTACGTTTTTCTGAGAAGTGCTCAATTACTAATACATGATCAACCACTAGTGCATTACCTTTATTATAAAATTACTGTAACACACATATAATCTAAATTACATCTAGATTTTAAAAAATATAATATTTTATTTAAAAAATAATATGCTATATTTTTTTATTATAATCTAATACAAAAAAATCCAAAACGATACAATAGATCATTTTGAATTTTTTCAACTTAAAATTATCACACAATCCAAAGAAAAAATCATTGATCACAAAAATCAACGACATTTCCTTTAAACTAAATATTGCAATTTTCATTATAACTTAATACAAAAAAAAATCCAAAACGATTCAATAGATCATTTTGAATTTTTCCAACTTAAAACTACCACACAATCCAAAGAAAAAATCATTGATCATAAAAATCAACGATATTTCCTTTCAACTAAACATACTACAATTTTCATTATAATTTAATCAATACAAAAAAAAACCCAAAACGATATCAATACAGAAATCATTTTGAATTTCTCCAACTTAAAACTACCCAAACAACCCAATAAAAAAAACATCAAAATCAAAATTTCCATCCTACTAAACATATTGCATAACACCATCGATTCCTCCAAACCAAAAACGATCCAAAAACCCTTACACCACTCTCCACATATACAACCGAAAAATTTGCGTACATCCCCATTGCATATGATATATTCGCGTGGATGTGGCGACGACGCCGACCCGCCAAAAAGAGGTTAGACTTTCCGGGGGGGTGAGGGGGCTCCCCCCCAGGGGGAGGGGCCGGGCGGTATATTTTCCAGCGGCTGGATGGAATGTTTTCCAAAATAAGAAAATGTATGCGGCGGGGGGGTGGGGGGTGGCGCGTCAGAGCGAGACGGCATGCGCCGATTTGGCAAACGGTTCGGTGCTGGAGCTAGACGGGTGCGACAGGGATGGATGCAGGGGTCGTCAAACTTTTTTTTGGGAGGGTTTTTGTATGAGGATGTTTTTAATGGGTTTTGGATTGTGTTGATGAATTGTGGTTGGGGGATGGTGGGGTTTTTTTTTTGGTGTGTTTTAATTGATTTTGTATGTAGGGGTTAAGTTTTTGAATATGTCTATGATTAATGTGTGAAGTTTGTTGAAATAGTGTATTGAAAAAATATGTTGAAATTGATCGATTTTTTTTAAACGAAAAGTAATTAGTAGTATTTATTCAGATTTGATGACCTCTTGCTGTTGCCACGGAAAGGGGTCTTCGAAATCCAAAAATCTTTCAAAATCTCATCATACAAAACAGTCAATTTTATAAACAATCTTCAATTTTGTCTTTATTATTAAATTCAACTATTCTAATTTGAAACAAAATAACTTTGATTAGTAGCACGCTTTTTGGTTTGTATTTATTGAGATTGTTTGTACCTTTATGGTAATTATTTATATATGAAAATTGTAGATATTGCCGAATAATTCGAGTGATTAAAAGAAAACGTTTAAAATTATCGAACGCAATACAACAATACAAGGAAAACAAAAGTGAGAAGCACAAGTAAAAATATAAAAGGTGTTAATCTCAACACGTTACTAAATTGACATGTGAATTCCCAGAGTGGTTAGAATACATATAATATTTCTTAATTTGATGAAAAATATTCAATTCAACAAAATTTAAATTTCAACCTAACGTAAATTAAAATACGATACATCAAAAATACAAGACCACGTTAAATTTTATAAATATTAAAATTAAAAAAAAACACATTCAATTTATATCCACGAACAAATTAAAAGCCATCAAAACTAAAACTTTCAAACAATAAAAGTCAATTTTCATAATTCCCATTACTTTTGTAACGATCGTACATGGTAATTTTTTTAAAAGGGTTCCAAAAAACACAACTTTTTATATAACATATATGCGATACGAATATGCTATTGTTTTTCATTTGAAGTACAATATGTGTATAAATTCAAGGGGTTTAAAGAATTTATTCAGACGAATCATGATCATGTGATATATCTCGATGTAATTGAATGAAATTTGTAAATGTTTTTAAAATTTAAAAAGAGAAAGGGTTTTTATAGATTTCTCTAGATATGGCTATGTAAAAATATCATCAACCACCTGAAAAAAATATGAAAAAAAAACTTTTGATAGAAAAATCATCAATAGATAAATAATCGACAGAAAACCGCATATAAAAAAACCCTCAACAAAAAACCTATCAAAAGAAAAACTCTCAACAGAAAAACCCTCAACATCCAAACAGTTGACGACCACTGGCTACCAGTGTATACGCCTAGCGAGACAAACTGTAGACAGCCAAATGACTCATAACTCACTTCTACTGCCGCCTTCCATGTAGAGCGCACAACAGAGACGGGTATAGAGGTACTACCCGAGCCACACCGTCTACATACACACGAAAACAACACACACACACACCGCATACAAACGTCAAAAAGTATATATACCCTGCGGGTATACCCGATGGGGTTCGGCAATGCCAAAAATTTTAACACATTCCCATATAGGCGGCCGGCCGATGTGTGCGTTCGCTTTGGGCCGTGGTGTGCGTTCGCCTAACGTTTCGGCTATATGTGCTACGCGGCGAGGCTGTGTGGGGCTGAAAATTAATCAATCCCGCTGAAAAAAAAACGTCCATATTACAGCAGCAAGGACGCCGGGCCTCGAGAATCGGGTCAAACTTTTTTTTTGTATGGGGCGATCGAAAAGTTGACGCGATGTGGAAGAATTAATGTGGAAATTAGGAAAATTCGATCGGATTGTAGTGGGATGTGATTTAATGTGTTTATTATGTGTTTGGATGTTGGTAAGGAATGTGGTAAAAAAATATGTATCAAGGAAATGCGTGAATGTGGTCAACTGGAGAATGACCAACTAGGAAATGGATTGTAGGAAAATTTAATATTTTCACATTTAATATTTATTCATTTTGTATGTGTTAAAAAAATGTATTATCAATCTAAGGAAATGGTTGATTTAATATATAAAATTTAATAAAATATTTATGTGTTTTTATTTATATTAATACAACTTTCACAATCCAAATTGAACCTTTACCGATCACATTCAATCTTTTTCAAATCAAATTCAACCTTTTAAACTTCTAAAAGGTTTGAAAAGTTCTAAGGTTAGAAAGTAATGTCATAGCAATAAATGAAATACAATCTATTCTTTAATTTGACTTGAATAATCTCACAATCAGTTGGTGATTAAAATTTTTTTTAAATACATAATTAATCATATTTTTTAATAATTGAATCCGAAAATAGGTACCGTAGATATGTTATGTACCTAACATTTAATTTATATTCTTCATGAATTCACAAAAAAAATTGAAAGATGAAGAAAATTTATTTACGATCGTAAATTAATTTTCTTAGAATGATTTTTAAAAGGTTTGATTTGAAGTTTAAAACGTTGAATTTGAAGTTTAAAATATTGAATTAGAAGTTCAAAATATTGAATTTGGAGTTTAAAAGCTGTATATGTATAGAGATTATAATTTGAAAAATTTTCTTATAATCTAAAATTATAGTTAAGATCGTTTTTCAAATTTTCATCTTCTAGAAATCACATATTTTTAGATCAATAAAATATTTATAATGAGTATATTAGATTTATAAATGTTCATTTTTTTTTATCAATTTGCTATCCAGTTTATCATTGCTCAGTCGACCAATTTTCAATTCATCAAATACGTCATAAAATATAAAAAAATCAAACTTTCAACTACGAAGAACAAATTCCAAAAACATAAAAAGTTAACAAGATCCAATATTTTAAAAACATATTGATTGTCGATAAACAAAATTATTAAAAAGCTTTCATCTACTATTTCATCGATTTAAATTAAAACAACAACTCTGTAATACAAATACAATATCAAACACTCGATCGAATCCACATTCTGTTTACGACATTAAAAAGCTTCCATGTATCATTCCATCAATTTAAATCAAAACAGCAACTTCGTAACACAAATCCATCCAAACCCAATATCAGACACTCCATTAAATCCACATCCTGTTTACGATATTAAAAATCGCTCGAAGCACTACATCAAAAATACACTGTGTTATGGAAATATCCCGGACGAACGAACGCGATCGCACAATTCGAACGGACTCGCTCGATTTGCAATTTATGAGAACGACACAATGAAGCCAGGGGTTGTGAATCGTTTGAAATGTAAATACGAAATGTGCCATTCGTACGAATTCGCACAAAGTGAGCGGGGCTGATAAATTCGCACAAAGTCGCGAATGGACGGAAAACCGCGAAAGTCGTCGACGCGGAGTTTGTATTGGATTTGATGTATCGTTGCGGTGCATTGCCGGTTTTTGGGTATTGTGATTGTGGATGATGTGATATATGTTGTGTGGAAAGGTGGTTTGATCGTGAAAGTTGGGGTTGGATTGAGATTTTTAGAGTTGAGAGGTTTCTGTTTGATAATAGTTGATTTTTGTATGTTTGGTAACGATTGTTGTGATGAAAGGCTTTTGAATTTTATTTGAATTTATTTTTCAAAATATGAGTCTGGTGATACTGTACATATGTTATTCAAAAACTATTTCCATTAAGTTTATTAAACAAAAATTAAGAAAATTGCTAAATAGCTTTTGAAATGTATATGTAGCATATTAAGAAGAATGGGGTTTTTAAATGTATGTAGTAAAAAATGAAGCAATGAAAAAAAATGCCTTTTGATAAATAAAAATGCCTATTTAATAAACTAAAAAAATCTAGAAAATGGTCATAATTGCATTGGCTTTTGAATTTTTTGTATTTATAAAATGTACATATCCTTAACAAAATCTTCAAAATTAAATTTTGTCAAATCAGAATGTAGAGAAAACTTCTACACTTCAATAAAACATTTTCCCATTTACTTTGTAGTTAATATTAAATATATAGGGTCTTTCAATGAGGACGCTCGATTTCAAAATGTAAATTAAACAAGTCGTGTGTGAGATTTATTTTGACAATAATATTTTCTATAATTTCAAATAGTTTCGAGTGAAAATTTTATTGAAAAACACGTGATTTTCGAAAAAGTAAGGACGGACATATACATTTAACCCTTGGTATATTATTAGTTTACCATTTATGTTTAATAAAAGTACCTAATACATACACGTAAGATGCTATAAACGACAAAATTAAAGAAATCAGTGATCCCAGTTAAATTTAAAGTCCAAAAAGTTTAACGAATAATTTCAAGCTCTTCAACACCTACACTTAATCAACTTAATTTATTCAAAAACACTAAACAAAAAAAAAACAATTAAAACCCACCAAACTTCAAACCCATAAAAAACCAACCCAAACACCATAAACAATCCACCCCCCGAACGAACGACCATCAATACTTTTTTGCGCACACATCACCATAATGCACACACACACAAAACGTTATGTCGGCTTTCAAAACAACCCCTTGACCTATCCCACGGTGTGCGCGTAGGTGAGTTCAACACCCGACCTACATACAAATGGCTGGCCGCGAATCGATTGACCGATCGCTCGTTAATGGAGTTTGTATGGTGTGTGTGTGCGTTGTTGCGGTTTTGGGGTTGTGATGTTGTGGCGTTTTGGATTTGGGGATAAATAGGGTTGGGGGGATTTTTGGGAAAATTGGGGGTTATGTAATTTTTGGGTTTGTTGAGGATGGTCGTTGATGAAGTTGAGCGAGGTGTGGTGAGGACGGTTTGGTGATGAAGGATGTTAGGATGAAGGGTTGGTATTTTGTATTGGAGGAAGGATAGTTTTATGTATTTAGTTGGTCATGATTTCAAATAGATTATATAAGGTGGGTACTGAAAGACTGAAATGTTTGAAAAGGTCATATTGCTCGTTTTCAATTTTTTTTATTTTATTTTTTTTATAAATTTTTTTAAGGATTGCTCTATGAGCAACCCTTGGATACTAAAATGATAATGTATGATATCCAACAATTATTCAAAGCTCATTGGTTTTTTCTATTCTAGTGAAAGTTTAATTATTGAAATTCAGAGAAAAAAAATTTGTATAAATCGAAATTGATGTTGATGAGTTTTTCTGAAATTCTCGGTATCCCAAAATCAGCAGTTTTTTTTCATTAATTTATCCATTTAAATGGAAATGTGCTTCATCATTCGTTATCAGTTAATATTGCATTAAAATATTTCCGGTTTCTGAGTTTTAATAATTGATATGTCATTGAAATAGAAAACCCCAATGAATTTTTTATCGTTGCTGGATATCATATATGTATAGCCATTTTAATCTCAAAAAAATACTCTATAACTAGAGGAAAAATATTGAAAATGAAAAATTAATGACTTTTTCAAATCTTTCAGTCTTTCAAGGGCTACTCTAAGATGGCGATATAAATTAAATTAAAAAAATATTTATTTACCAATATAGTTACTAGTGGTACAAACCATCTCATCGTATTGAGCATTTCCTTAGTAATGAATTTAGCTATAAAAATATAAATGTGAATCTGACTATAATAAAAAAATGATAAAACTATAATACTAAAAAAATTATAATGACAGTAATTTTTTTTTAAACAATTCAACGTGTATGCTCGTATACGAGTATGTCGTCACAGTCGAGACCGAGGGCGGACGTGGTCATAAAACGTGTCGCTTTTAGGCCGCAAATTTATACACGGCCAGTCGTAAACGCATACAGATAATCTAATAACAATCAACCGCTTTGTGATCGAACTATAATTGCGACATTGAGTGCCGCCATATTGCTATTTTTATTTTCAATTAGACGCGTCCGCAAACAAAACGCAGCATTTGCAATTTACCCGATCGACATCGATACACGAATCCGTTAAGGTGGCCATATACGCTACGACAAATCGTTACGATCAGACTGTACAGTTCGAACGGTACCGATAAATCGCTACATGTATGTTATAAAACTGTACAGTTTCATCCGATTTTTTAAGACTGTGCAGTCGAACGGAACAATACGAAAATTTCAATTGATTAACGGAATCAAATGAACTGTGCCGACTGATCGTAACGTGTATGCGCTCGTTAACGATTTCTCGCAGCGTATATAGCTTGTATGCCATGTACGATAAACTGTACCGTTCGAACTGTACAGTCTGATCGTAACGATTTCTCGTAGCGTATATGGCCACCATTATGCATTCGCGGAAAAACTACGACCGTTGAATAATACTGGAAATATATTTTTTTTTTCGGCAAAAATCGAAGTGGACTCGAAGGATATTTACGAGTGGGGAATTTCGACAGGCAGATTTTTCTCGGGCTTATTTTTTTTCATTTTATTCCCGACGTTCGCATAAATAATTTATGGCACTGTAAATGGGATCGGATCGAAAGTGGGTCTGAAGGGCGACGAAATGTCAACTCCGATGCCCCATTAATCAGTGTCGACCGTTTTAATAGATTTTTATGTAAGGAAACTGAAAGATGTTATCTATAGGAAGCGGTCTACGGCTAGGGTATCCATACGTTTTGAATAAAAGTAGGATTTTGTTATAATATTGTTTTTGTGTAGATTTATGAGAATAACTCGTTGAATATGTGAATGTGAATATGTGAATCGGTTGAAATTAAACATAAAATTTATGAGTTGATTAGATAAATATAACTTGAAATATTAATGATTTGTTTTTATAGTATCAAACGTTATGTTGAAATGTTTATTTACCCAAATAAAATTATCTGTTTTATAATTTAAAAGCTGTTTTTCGTGAAAATTTCTTTAAAAAAATATATGTGTGGAAAAATATTTATGAAACATATTGTATGTAATCTATATAAATCTTATTTTATAATATTACTAAATAACATATTGGTCGAGACTTAATACATGAAAATAGGAATATATTAGTTAATTGGTGAAAATAATTCATTCTTAAATGGTTTTACAATGATGGCATATATTATCTTATTATTATATTATACATAGTGAAACCCCAATCTTACGTACCCGGAATTTACGTTTTCTCTCTATTTCTGCAGTTCCAAAAACCCATATTTTTAAATTTTAAGCCCCCAATCTACGTTTCCCCGCTAACAACATTTTTGTTAATCCCATCAAAAACGAAATAAAACTGAGTTTCACTGCATACTAACAATGCTAAATATTGATTGACTTCAACTTTGGATTAAAATCAAGACAAAATAAATATATTTCAATAAAAATATATATATACGGAAGTATCTTATGAAAAAAATAGGAAGCACAGTAACCCTATCCGCGGTCCAAGAACGACGAAAAAAGGTCAAAAGTATAAACCGAGCCGCAAACAAAATCGATACCCAGACTCTCCTTTATGGCGTACACTAATATATAAAATATATAACATAAAAGCCGGCTCGTCGCAAAGTGGAAAAAGGCCGACTGAAATTCAATCATCTTTCAAGGATACCAGACATTTAGTGTGTCCATACGACGCAATCGTCTACCCGACTTTCACGAAAAAAAAACACACTCTATCGCGAAATATTTGCACGTACACAAGCCACGTCCTTGGCCCGATAAATCTTTTTGTCGTGTGGTGTACGCAGCGTTTCATAAATCGTGCATTTATTGTGCAATTATTTCGGTGCGTTTTGTTTTAGTGCTTTCTGGCCGTTTCGCGGAACTGGAGATTGCGCGTGCGAAAATCCGTTCGGGAAACTTTTGGTAGTTTCGTGTGTTATCTTGGGGATGAAGGGCTGAAGGGAAAAATATTGTATGTGTGGGTATATTGTTGTGGAATTAATTGAATTTTGTTGGGGAATCGTATGTGTTGTGTTTGGATTTTAATGTATTTTTTTTATTTGGAGTTTTTTTTAGAGTGGTTCTTGATTGAAATGTTAAGATTAAAAGAAATTTTATGTAAAATATTCAAATAAGTTTAAAATACAGGTATTATTCAATTTATGACGGAAATATATTCCTGAACCTCGGTTGTAAGTCGGATCCATAGAAAAAATCAATCAATTTTATTAATATCAAAATTTCCAGTTTTGGTACAATAATTCAAATAAATTCATATTTTTAGAAATGAATTCGCCGAAGGTAATAGTAGGTCGTGATTTAGTAAATATTTTTTTTTAATTATTAGTTTTAGAATTTTTTATCGATTGCAAGTACGAATCGTTGTAAATCTAAGACTGCCGGTATATCTTTTTGTGAAAAAATATATGTCGATTTATCAAATGAAGATAGAGCATTGACGGCTTAACTCAAAATAAAATGGCTTTCGGTCAATTATATTTTTTGAAGGTGCATAAATTAACGTTTTTTTAAATAGAATAATGATGAGCACTCTAAAATTTTCATATAATATAGATAAAAATATTCATTTTTCTATATCTAGCCCTGATGATAAAAAGAACGTATTTTTTAATACTTTATCCTCCCCCATAATACATTATCTAAATTGTGCTATTTTGTTTATCAATTAAAATATTATTTAAAATTCACACACAGTGAAACACCGTTTTCACATTATTGAAAGGATCCACGAAAACCATAATCAAAAAAAAAACGTAAATTGGGAACTAAAAAAAAGAGTTTCAGGGCTACACTTTGATCTCACAATTAGCCAACAGGCTGAGAAGCGAATTGAACGAAAATAACGGGAAAACGTGAATTCCGGACACGTAAAAACGAAGCTTCACTTTATTACATATTAAAACAGTAATCAATAATGTATTCACTTAAAAAATATTAATTTTAACCCATCACTAAAGTCAACCAACATTTGAAACAATCAGAACTCGAAAAAATGAACTGATCGTTAATTTTGAACCACGGATAAAAATAACCCACAAATAATCTCTCAACCCCAAATTTTTCATTCAGACCTAAAACAAACCACTTACAATAACATCTTCAACATCACACCAAACTAACCGACCACAAAAAAAACCAAACCAGACAAACTCCGACCTCCACCTGCACCACTCGACAAAACCGAAAAAGCGAAAAGGGCGCGCAAAAATCGAAACACGAACGATAAATTCGAGCGTGTTATATTGCGCGAACGCCATAAGGCCCCGGCTATTTTCGAATTTGTCGAAACGGCATCGTACATAATAGCAATGAGGAGGCCATTTACGAACTTTATCCAGATTTTATCTCTCATACGCGCAGCGACCGGGTCGTAAATACGGGACACTTTATGGACGTTGCTAACATTCCGCGTATGGGGGTTGTTTCGTGTGTGTATGTATGTGTGGGTGTGTATGTGTGTAAGGTTCTTGTGTTTCGTGTGTGTGTGTTGGGGTACGGTGATCGGGTGGTTTGTGTGGTTATGATTTTGGGCGGGGATTTTGTTGTGGGTTACATTTGTATGTGTGATTTTTAATATCGATATTGTTTTATGGAAATATAGATATCGATGGTTTTATTGAATGTGAGGATTCAGGAATATTGTTAAAGTTAAGCGAGAATTGGTGCAGTTGAAAAGTGGTTGTAAAATGCGTAAAATAGTTCAAGTAGTCAGTACCTCGAGATTTAACATTTATTTATTATAATAATACATTATACATATGAATAAATGTTTAAATTTTCAATTATATCCTTGTATGTTGGGCTGTTTATGATAATGATGATATCATTATAAACAGCTTATGAAAAGTTCATAGTAGGAAAAAAATTAGTTTCAAAGGAAAAGTAACTCATGAGGAGTTGAATATTGAAGGTTTTGGAAAAGTAACTTGTTCATTTTAAATCTTTTATTTTTTTTTGAAGGTTATAGAGAATCCATTGAAAATGGCTAAATGTGATGTTCAGCAACGAGTAAAACTCATTGATTTTTTTTTAAATTCCAATCAAAGATCAATTATTGAAACTCAAATAAAAATAAAATTTTATAAAAATAAAACAAATTTTTTTTTGAGCTATATACATATTATATAAATATTCTTTTCAATGTAATCAAAGTGTTGTATAAATCGAGGACGAAGGGTATTTCGTTTTTCTTTTACGCATACACTGAAGAATAATGCGTATGTCATGCTGCATCAAATGCTGATTATTATTGACGATTGATGAAATCTGTTCGGAAACGATACATACATTGTAGTATCGTCCGTTCTGCGATTTGTTTTATTCATGTTTATCTTCAGCCATATTTATCGGCAACACTTTATCATATAATACTTCGTGTACGATTTGCATGAAATTATATTCATAAGCAAATTTTCAATACGATGATAGATTGTGAAACGAACGGATAAATTTAGTTCAATGTATTTTCTCTTCTATTATTTTATCAAATGACCGTTAAGAACGTTCCATTAAGTACACAATTCCATACGGATTTATTATTTGAAATAACACCAGTCCGACTTCGGAAAACACCATAAGAAAATAGAGCACCTCGAAATTATTTCCAATCGAATAAAAATTTAATTTGATCAAACCACGAAAATATCCCTGTCGAATTCAATATCGAGAAAAATTTGCAATGCTCATATATTTTTCACAAAATGAGATCCGCGGGCATAATCTGTCGCGTCTAAATCTTTTTTTATAGTTTTGTTTATCTTTAACGTTTTTACTTTTCCTTACGCCACTATGGCTTTCGCATATGCGTTTCGCGCTCAAGCAACTAAGGATAAAGTTGAATTTATGGTGACATCTCGTGCTTTGGGGTGGCGATGGTCGTGCAAAAGTGACGAGGGATGGGGGTTCGGTTTCGCTTGTCAAAGCGTGGTTCGCGTTTTTTATATACCCAATTTATTAATAATAAAAAAAACTAATTTCCTCTCATCCGCCCATTTCCATTCACCTAATTTTCCAAACAATATCGCACATTCACACAGAAAACAAACAATCGCCATGTCCTCTCACCGGCCTACACATGGATTCGCCTTATCTGTTTCAACAATGGGGCAATAACCTGATTTATTTCGGCGTTGGATATAATGCACGTCGGAGACCGGCAACGATTTATAGCGGACATAATTCTCGACTCGGCAAAGTAGCCCCACACCCGTCCATTTTCCGAGTGTAATATTTCAAAGCATCACTATTAATTAGCGTCGGTTTTCGGTGCATGTGAAGGATTTTTGTGCTCCAGATTTTTGGCACGTCATGTGAAATGCAATATGTTTTTTTTTAATCCTATCATATTGAAAAATTAATGATTTACATTATTTTTTCATTATTTCTTATCATTATATAAAAAAACTGGGCTGGCCTAGTTGAGTCTAAGCAACACTGGACTGGCCTAGTTCAGTCCAAACAATACTAGGCTAGCCTAGTCGAGTCTAAGTAACACTAGGCCAGACTAGTTCAGTCGAAGCAACACTGAGCCGACCTAGTTGAGTCTAAGCAACACCGGGCTGGCCTAGTTCAGTTCCAAACAATACTAGGCTACCCTAGTCGAGTCTAAGTAACACTAGACCAGACTAGTTCAGTCGAAGCAACACTGAGCCGACCTAGTTGAGTTTAAGCAACACTGGGCTGGCCTAGTTCAGTCTAAGCAATACTAGGCCGGCTTAGTTGAGTCTAAGCAACACTATACTAGCCTAGTTTAGCCCAAGGTTATTATAATACTTTAGAATTATGTATAGAATTTGATTCAGGGGTAAGGGGAGTACCTTGCTCAGCGAAGGTGATGATCTCGCTAGTCCTGCCGTAGAATTCGTCGTAATCAGGGACGGAATCTGCCATGGTGGTGGCGTATCGGTCTTCGTCAGGGTCTTGAGTGTCTCCTGACGAGAGACCGGAGCCCCCGGAGCCCCCAGAAGCACCCGCCCCTGGCTCGGGCTCGTCCTCGCCGGCTCTCGACAATGAGGCGAGTACCAGCTCGCGAGGAAGCGCCCTTTTCACGTGAGGCTTCGCCTTCAGACCCAACTTCGTCAGGATCTGCAGCTTTATCGCCTCCAGTCTGTATTATAAAAAAATAATCATTAGTAAAACCAAATATTATATATATATATATACGATATTATTCATCGAAATCAAATGGCGTATTTTAATTTTGCTCAATATAGAATTTAGTCTTTCATATTATTTGAAAGAGTGCTTTTATTTTCGAAAAATATGAATCGGAGTTTCAATAAAAGTACCGACTCGTATCTAAATTGTAACTTTAAAAGCAAAGAGTCAATCGTAAAATGTTTAAACTGAACATGAAGCCAAATGTACAATCTTCGTGAAACAACCAGGAAAAACTAAATGGTTCATTCGGTGCGAAATCATGTCGATATCTTCTGAAGAATTTTTTCGAAATATTCGAACTATTTTTTATCGCATCGAAACCCGAGCGCAGTTTTATAAAAATTTCTTGCCAAATTCCTTTTTGCAACGGGGTTGACACTCCGCCGAAAATTATCTCGCCTCTCGAATGGCTTTTAGCTTTTAAGTGCAACCTCGTAAAATCGTAGTTTTAATGGTTTTAAAAAAAGGACGAAACAACGCGAAAGCGTACCAACGGCCATCGTTATAAATTACGCAATAAAGTGGATGAAATTGCAATTGCATAACATAATTAAAAAAATTGCTATATGTGACGCAAAGTTAAATGTGTTACCGGATGCTGTACCCAATTAAGCCGAAAAATATATGGTTATATTCTGCGACTTTTATTCCGTAATATATTATAGAAAAACAATGTGGAAAATCGTTCATTCGCTCTCCACGTTCTCATGAGGCATTTTATTTTGAATCAATCTAAATTTTCGATTACATAAAATTATCTGGGTCAGATTTCTTCCAGCAATAATAAAAATAATGAGTCTGGAGGTTTCCCGAAATATGAAAGTTCCGGATTTTCTTCGTGGAAAACTCTCCGTGAAAAGGAGGGGAAAAGTTTAGCGGGAAGAAAGAAGAAGTTTCGTCAAATGAAAATTGCCTATTGACCCGCATTTTGTGGGATCACGGATGACTGCACTCGAAAATCATTCTATTCATTCATTTTGGTTATATTATATTTCTATCGAAGTAATTATTTTCTTATACTAGAATGTTTGAAAGAAAAAAGCTTATACTTATTATCGTCTATATTCAGAATGTTATAAGCGATCAGAAAAAATGTTTATTTTCATTTCGATAAAATCAAATGGATATTGTATGTTATATTGATATTAAAGATCTTTTATATTGATATAATTGGGTATTAAGAAAAATATAAATATAGGGACTATTATTATAAGTATATTTAATGTAACTCATTTTTTAAAATACACCCATTAGTATAATATAAAATGTTTCTCTTATATTATAAAAGAAAAACCACGAAAAAATCTGTAGACAGTGATCAATCACTAAATTGGGTTCAACTACGTACAATTAAAATATTAACAAGGCTATAACGACAACCATTACTTAAAACCGTAATCAGTCTGTGTAATCCATATTAGATTTACTCATTAATTAAGGTCCGAATATTTAATTATAACGAACCTATCATTAATAATTAGATAGGTTTAACTCAAGCATAATAAAAACACGGTGAGACAATAGTAATGGTGAGTGCTGCTAAAAATCGCACCAGTCTGTGCAGTTCACACTACTTCAAATGAAAAATCATCGATAATTTAATAAAAAAATAAAAAAAATAGGATGAAGGTAACAACTACCACTAAAAAATTGTACAGTTCTATATGGTTCATATGAGATTTTTTCAGTCAAAATGAAAATAAGATAATCTATCAAATTCAAATCTAGCGAAGATAGGGACATAAATAATTAAATTGGTCTGTGTAGTCAATACTAAGCCTAATAAACGACAGATTAATCATCCATGATCCAGTACGCTTAAATCAAGTTATACAAAGGTATATATAGAATAACAGCGGCAATCGAATTAGTGCAATTCACATTAGAAATAATTAATCATTGAAGGTTTGAAAAACAAATTAGCAAAAGAAAGAGTGGAGGAAAACTAGGGCTGTAACCTTGGGGATACAAATACTGTGATCTGGGTTTAACTAAAGCTGGATCTTGGGGATATTTAAACTGTGATCTGGAAGACAATAAGGCCGTGATATTTGAGATACTAATGGTCGTCGCCCACTGAACTACGCGAGGACCGCACTCCGCTTTCAAAATATTCAAATATGGGTTTTAATTCGTATTCCATAAAGCGCAAGATCGTATTTCAGTGAAACTCGAAAAAAGGCGGTATTCGCCGCATTTTTCGAGTTTCCTTTAAATGCGATATTACGCTTTACAGAATACGAATTAAAACCTATATTTGAACATTTCGGAAGCGGAGTGCGGTCCTCGCGTAGTTCAGTGGACGACGACCATAAGGCTGTGATCTTTGAGATACCAAGACTGTGATCTTTGAGATACTAAGGCTATGATCTTTGAAATACCAAGGCTGTGATATTTGAGATACTAATGCTGTGATCTGGAAAAAGATACACTAAAGCGATTTCAGGGATACTAAGATTGATCTGGGGGGACACTAAAGCTGTAACCTCAGTAATAATCACATAAATGTTTCATCGCACCAACACAATAACACTAAAAAACTGAAACCGCAGCCTAACAACCGCAACACAAAACCGCATCGGTCTGAAAGGTCCATAATAGAACCACACAAAACACATACCTGATGGAGTCAGCAGGCCTGGGCCGTGCGCAGCCAGGGCAGGAATCAGTGGCAGCCGCGGCCGGCGGCCCCGGCAGCAGTGCCCCCAGCAGCCCGAGCGGCAGCAGCGCCGGCAGCAGCAGCAGCAGCAGCAGCAGCGGCCCCGCGGCCATCCCGCGCCCCTCACGCCATGCGCGGACCCCCCCGCACGCCGCTATCGTCCTGTGCTCCCTCAGGCCCTCGTCAGGTCACGCACCCGCTCCTCCCCGCCGCCGGCCCTGACATCGCAACGAAACAATGCACAACCGATCACTGCCGACACGTCCATAATACATAGCTGCGACACTATACTCTATTTTCGATTCGATGGCTACGACTACCGAGCGCGCTCACTACACGCGAACTTAACCAAAATGACAATTTTACTATTCGACGTCAACGGAAGACACTACGTCGCCTTATTCATTTATTATAATTTTTTTAAATTTTGGATATGTGCTCTGCGCTCTGTGCGCGTCGATCGTCAATTGTTGTTGTATATATGTGTTTTAATTTTATTTACTTCTTCGTTCCATATCTTATGTACAAATAAATATTTTATTTTTATATTCCTAGTGATCGAGTTCGTCTCCGGCGGGACATCCCCGCCCCGCTTTCCGTCGCACGGTTTTGATGGTAATTCTATCTATTGTAGACGTCTGAAGTTTGGTTTCCATGTGTGTGCCTCCTCCTGGACGACGTCGCCGCTGCCTCACGTCGACGACGATGGTGTTCCCTCATCGGCGGCTAATGGCCAACTGACGGAGGACGTCTCCATGGGGAACTGAAAACGTCAAAAAAGAAACATTCAGAAACCGACATACGGAACGTTCAACCGATCGGAAAACGCGAACAGAGCCATGAATCATAACTAGGGTTTCTTGACTCGACTCGATCGACTCGGACTCGGACTCACCGGGGAAATGGATCTTTAGCCCGGACTCGGGACCCGGAATTAAAATCCGGCTACTATTTTGTATGCAGCTTTCAACGATACGTATTATACGCGGAGAGTTAAAAAATTTCGTCTTTCGGTTTCTTTTTTGCATCCTAGTTTTTAGAATCGGATAGATATCTGCATGTTTGATACATCAATCGAAAGGGTTTTAAACAGAAATGTTTTAAAAATATTTGAAAACTTTGGACTTTGTTTTTTTAAACAAGAAATATCGAAAAACTCTAGTTTTTACTGAATTTACTGAAGTAAAAGTATTTTTTTGATAATTAATCATGTGTTTCTAATAGTTTTTAGGTGATATCGATTTTCATATTCCTATTTAAAGATTAAATACATACTAAACAAATAAAAAATAAGATTCGTCTGGGAATTTGGGAATTATTACTGTGCATGTGTGAGATTTTAGATTCTTTCTTAAAAATCAAAATATAATTATAACAATAACTCAAAAACTATGATCCTTTGAACTAAGGTATGCATAGCGTAAAATTTTCCAAATTACATGACCTATCACTTCTTTAAGATTTATTCTAGACCTTTGGACCACCTTTATATCGGATGTTTTTAATATATAACCCGGACTCGACGGATTTCCAAAATACTGGACTCGGACTCACCGGATTTTACAAACCCAGGTATTCCAAAACCCTAATCACATCACCACGTTCGTTGAATTCGCCGAAGTTCAAGGTGCCTTTGTCATGCGTATGATAAACGCGTTTTCACGAGTCCGCTGAAGCGCGACAGCAGACGTCCAATAATTCAGAGTAACTTTTCGCAATGTTGCGTGTCCGCAAAACGGAGTGTGTGCTTCTTCCGATTGTCTGGAGAAAGGGTTCACGAAGAAAGCGCAAGCGTTCAAAAGAGGTATTTGAAAGTCAAATTGGTGGTTGCGGTTGGAAAGGTTTTGAAAAAAAAATGAATATCGCATGCAAAGACAGGGGTGAGTCCGAATTATTGTGCTTGAAAATAGGTATAAGAAATATCAATAGATTGGTTTCGTATTTCATTGAAAATACACAATGAGAAATTCAGCGGATTTCATATACATATATATTTAAATTAATATAATAATTATTCATGATAAATTTTGTATAGAACAAAACCAAACCACCCACTCATAACAAAATACGCTATGTAATTAAATCCAACATCATTATTATTTCATTGAAATTCAAAACATCTCAGATTACATAATTAATTACCTCATCGAATAACACCCCACGTAAATAATTAAACAAAGCACGAAACAAAATTCCAAGAAAACTTATACGAGATTAAATCCACAATACCTTCGACCTTTTCCAAAACCCAGCAACCTTTTACACACCTACGTCTCCAGCACGACCCTGACCGAAAGCGCGAAAAAAACAGCGAAAAGCTCCGAAGTTTTTCCGGCGGAAAACTTATCCGGCGTCGGAAAAACACTTTTCATCGTCGGGACCGCTGCATCGAAGGTACTTTAGGGCAAAAAAAGGTGTCTCCGAGCTTCGGAATGGATGTGGAAGTGGAGACGGTGACGCATATAATTTCGTATACGCGAAGTCGCCAAGATTTACGGTCGATGTGCAATAAAGAGAAAAGCTGACTTGTGGAGGAAAATCAAGGACGTGCGTTTTCACCGTGAAATGGAAACATGCACGATTGCAATATTTCATTTTTTTGGGGATAAAAATGAGTTACGTAAGGATTTTTTTTTCGTTCGTTTGGTTGCGTTTCATTTTCTTTTTTTATATATGATCATCTTTTTTATTTGTCTATTTTGGGAATTAGAAAAAAAATTCTATATAAAGAATATAGATGATGCAATAAAAATGATCTATTTCATTATGCATTCGTTAAAAAAAATCTAATAGTGTAAGTAATAAATTTTCAGTAGTATAAAATGTAGGTGTTAAATAATATTTAGTATCCATTTAGAAATAAATTCTTCTTGGCACCACTATATCTGATAAAGAAATCAGATTTAAAGCCATTTTTTTTATTTTTAGGTTCTTTTTAAACTGGACAATTTATTCATTTTTATAATATAATATTGTGAAAAAAGTTAAATTTATTATGTGGAAAAGTTTTTAAGATAGAAAAAATTCAAAAACTTCACACAAGTTTTTTGATAAAAGTTTCTTTCATTTTCAAGTCGAATTATGTTTTTTATAAAAAAAATTTATAAAATATGAATCATTCAAAGAATTTATCAAAAATTTCAAATTTGTAAAACCACGTATTTCATGAAACTGCAACAACACTGTAAATGCGAGCGAAATATAAATACATAAATAATATAAATACACTTAAAACTTTTTTTACACGGTGTAAAAAAAAATAACATATATATGTTTTTTTATGCCACAATTGTAAGATCCGGAGAAAACCAGTATACAATTATAGTTATTAAATGAAAATATACGATATTTTTTATTGATTTCATTTCTCATGGCGAAATTTTGTCACACTACACATTATTTATAAAGTTTGTTTGGGAAGAAGTTTTATCCAAATGTATTGATAGTAATCTTCAATTTTTATATAGTCACCATAAATTTTTTTTACACGGTAAGTTTCTAGAAAGTATCCTTCATGTAAAACGAGACTTTGGAAAAGTACATGCGTTTTCTCACTTCCTCATCTCACATATTATTACCCCTACGCTTACGTCCACCACAAAATTTACCATTACACTACAATAACCACAAAATTTTCACAAATCGAAAACTCAAAACAATCACATTCACCATTCACCATTCATTCATCACCATTCACCATTCACATTCACATTCAATCACATTCCCAACCCAAACTCAAAACAACAACATTTAAACATCCAAAACGAGCAGACCGACGGACTGCATAATTTCGTTACCCGAAAATAAAATCTCTGCGATAATTCGGCGGCAAAACGGCAAGAAAATGCGAAATTTAAGGCCGTCAAAAAAGCGGACCGAAAAAAGCGGACTCGGAGAAGAGTCCGTAAAATACTGGCATGGACCCATTTGGCAACGGCGACTGGGAACGAGCGCCGTTTAGTTTTCGGTGCCCGCGATGGGGTTGAAGTGGGAAAACCCCATGGGAAGGGATAGTCTGGGAAGAAGGCCGGAGGACGATGGTGGTGGGAAGCGCGAGCTCTTCCCGGTCGGCCAGGGGCGGATTGGGAGTCTATTTTCGATATAATATTAATCTTTCGTAATGAAGAGGGCTGATTCTAAATTTGGGTGTTGGATATTTTGTGAATTCGATAATTTCTTTTTGGGTTATTTTATTTTTCGTTGCGTTTCAAATTTTAAATTAAATATCATCATCAATATCATTGCAGGACAAGGTCTCCCCGTCAAATATTGGGGGTTTAGGCTAAATACCTTATCCGAGAGCCAACCTCGTACCGACAAATTAAACATAGTGACTTTTTATTTAAAAAAAGAAAAAAAAACAGTTTTGGCATGAAAATCTAAGAAAATTTATAATTAGGATTTATAATAAAAAAAATTAAATATTCTTTTTAATTTTTTTAGATATCGTTGTTTTAATATCAAAATTCATGGATAAGTCACATGAGTGATAATAAAATTATAATGTAAAAATGTGATTGAGAAATATTGAAATTCTGATTTAAATAATCTATTATAGATATTTTGGATATCAGGATTCGTATCCAATGATTGCAATTTCTAGGCAATAAGTCAATTATAATATTATTATTAATTTATATTTTTTAATTCTTTGCTAGTTATGTACAAGGCTTTTAATAAGTAAATTATTAGTTCATTATCTAATTTCCGATGAAGAAAAGTAATTTTTTTATATAAAAAATACTAATATTAATTAGAAATTATACTTCATATATCAACATGAAGTAATTAAAGAATTCAATTGAAATCAAATATTAACATAATTTTTAAATTATATTATATGACTTTTAAATGTACGAAAATATTTCCAAAATAAAACAAATATTTAAAAAAAATTTATCTATCACAAAATGACATGAATAAAATTCCTATTCAAAAACTATTCTCCCCCATCAAAATCGTTTTTAAACCACTAAATTCTAACCGATCAAAACCACATAAAAACCATTCAACGAAACCCGAAGCGAGACCTTGAAAAATGAACGATTACAAACTTTTCACATCAATTATCCCCCGAACTCGAAGAATCCCCAAACACACATACACACACATCCCCAATAAATACGAAAATATTTTTTTAAACAAACATCTCGAACCCCATAACGGGGCATGGGTTAAGATTAATAACGGGCATTTGAGCCGGCGGTCTTAAATACGGAATTCAATGAACTGTGCCGGAAACACCATAAACTTGGGTGGAAAACGAACGGTCATAAAATCGGGAATAATATATTAAATACGTATACGTTCTCTAGTGTGTATGTGGGCTGTGGATACTTCAAATAATAAAATGATAGTTGATATTTTTTTTTATAGCGAAAATATTGCGCGAAGTGTTCGAAGTAGTAAAATGTTCGGTTTTAAAGTGGGTTTATTGTCGATGAATATATTATTGAAAAACATTGGTATAATGAAGTTATAGTCGTTTATGGTTGGTATAAATCAAAATATTACGTTAATAATTTTTATTTATAAAATAAACAGTATTTTTCAAAATCTTATTTGTGCCATGTTTCACAAAAATCTCAATGTACCTCCTTTATCAAAATTTTAAAGTTACCTAAAAAAATTAACTACCTATTTATTCAAATAATCCACAATAACAAGTAAAGCCAAATTATTATAGTGCCTTATACATATTTAAGCAATAAAATCGCCAAAAAAAGTTTGAAACATTTCTTTATAAAAATATTAAAGTATTTTACATTTTTCCTTGGAAAGTCAGGGTCACAATACCATAAAAATAGTTTTGAAAATGAGTCTTTTTCAAAAAAATTATGATTCGAGTATTGCCTTACAAAAATATTTGAATTGCCCCCCCAATGGGGCTTTTTTTCTCCATATTAGAAAACACTGTACTAGACGCTCACACTTGAAAATAAAAATAATACGTACAATATACAATATTGATCATTCGGACTATGATAAAACGTAAATCTAGAAACGTTAACATACTTTTGAAAACAAAAATTATTCCATCAATATTTTTCATAGACGAAATGTCAATAAATCAAGAATTATCAGCACTTTGTAAAGCAAACGCTAATAATCGTACGAATTGAAGACCGACCTTCGCAAGGTTGAGCTCACATACATTGCATATAAATTTGTATGCTAAGCGGCCGAGTTTTTTTCCTAAAAAAAAAAATTATGCAGATTTACGACCGACAATGTATTCTGCGAATAATGTATGAACCGAATCGACATCACCGGTCAGTAGGAAGGAATATGAAACAAGAACCGCCCAAAAACACAGAAAAAACCCATGAAAACGTCGCTTATTTCATGTTCTCGATGTTCCCGAAAAGCCCGTCCGTTGTTTCGGTAATTTTTTATACAGTGCATGTATACATTTAAAGGACGGAAAAGTCGGTTTGCATTATTTAAATCGAACGGAGCGTAACGGAATCGAGTGAGTTGCCTTTGTGAAAGGACTGAGATGGGGAGGAAGGGAAAAAGGCGGGAAAAAATGAGGGGAAAATCTGGAAACGTATCCGACGCGGTGCTTTTTTCTTTCGTGTTTCAGCTTTTTGGCTGGGCTTCAGAGCGTGCTTTTATATACGAAACTGTGCGACGATAGGTTTTGAAATTTAGATTTTTATAACGTTCTATGTTGTTGTCGGATAATATAATAAGATATTTCCTGTGAAAGGTTGGAAAGTTTGCGTTATTTTAAATTAAACAAAACGTTTTCGGTTCAAATAAAGCCGGAAGTGCTTTAGTATAAATAGAAAAATATTTTCTTGTAAAATCCTGTTGAAGTCAAACTTGTAAAACTTTGCTTTCACGCTAAAACTTTTTTTATTTGTTTCGGTTACAACTATTCAGATACAAATACAGGGTCAATGAAAAAAAATAGACGATCTAAGAAACCTAATTTTACTTGAAAGCATTGATATTTTTGAAATAATAATTCTAGAAATAAAATGAAATAAGTACTTTAGACTCATTAGAGTATTTCCCTCCACGAAAATCTTTAGTAAAAGGCGAAAGATTTATTCGTTTCGAAGGGAAGCCACAGTATAAAATAAGTACAATGAAATTTTATAATGTTTCATAATTTCGTTTCAAAAAAATATTTAAGTTTACAGAGATCATTTATAGAGTTAAGGTATAGGTCATTTATAAAGTTAATAAAAAAATTTACTAGACCAATATTAAAGGTCCTATTAATTGAAAATACTATTATAATTAAAATATGTCTCATTCTTCATCCATACATTTTATCATACATCATTTTATCTTGCAACAATATCTGAACTATAATATAACTTTTGTGCTAACGAACGACTATTTTTCTTCAGAAAGTGATTCAACTTTCATCATTTAACTAAACTATAAATATTTAAACCATAAAAATTCATCATAAAATTATTTTTTTTAAATACTAAGACCCTGAAGCAAAAACCTCCACTACCTATAAACAAACCCTCCATTATAACACTAATCATTTTTTTTTAAACACACACATCCAACCACAACACCCAAAAAAAACTAAAATTTTCACCCACCCCCTCCAAACACAATAAACCAAAGCTCCCACCCCAAAACCCACCCACTCTAAAAACATCGTACTCTACCAAACACTAGACACGATCACCATATAATGCACTCAACGACCACTCGCCATTTATCTAATCGGCCCCACAAAACTGCAATTCGGATTTATCCACCATCAGATCCTGAAAGCGACCAGACTGAAAACGGCACGCAATAAACGTGTCCGATCCGTTTTTGCAGCTTACGAAGCGTCTTCGAACGAGACCCGAATTACGTTCGAAGGGGCATTTGTTATTACTTCGCCGTAGATAATAAAAACTTATGTAATTCAATAAAAATCGGTGGGTTTTCTACTTTTTTCTTATAGCGACACCGTCTATTTTATAGCGAGACTCGTAAATTTCGTCGTTACTGACATCGCGCAATAAGTGCTCGATCGGATCGGGTTCGGATTTTATTATTTTTTGAAAAATATATACACCCTAGTTTTGTTTTACACGGAAATACGTTTTAAAGACTATGGTTTAAAAAAATTTATGGTGACTGTATGAAAATTTGAGATAAGATCCATTAGTATATCTGGAAGAAACTTCCATTCAAGTACACTTTACACAAATGTGTAATGTGGAAAAATTTCGTCATGTGAAATCATCAAAAAACATTGTAATTTTTCATTTAATTGATAATTGAGCCGTTCACTGCAAAAATCGATTAACTCCATTTTTTGAAAAATCTTAAATTTAAGTGTCAAAGCATTTGGTATAGTCATAACTTTTTATATTTATTATATGGACCATTTATTTTGAAAGTGGTGCAAGTCCATTTTTGAAAAAAAATGAGATATCCCGTAATTCATGCTTAATTTAATGTAAATTTTTTATGTATAATTAGTCCATGTTTAATTTCTTAAAAAATTCCCATGTTTTGTACAGCTTAAAATCGGTCGGTGAATGAAATTGTATAATCGTTGATTTTGAAAGTGGTGTAAGTCCAATTGACACCGGCAGGTGGCTCTGCAGGTGATATGTGTACAGGACAAAATCGAAATTTACAAATGGCATTGATGTGGTAAAGGTTGTCCAGTCGTTGGAAACTAACATTCACATAATTGATCACAAATTTTTACTCTCGGGGCATTCATACCTTCCGAACGATGCAGATTTTGGCATCATAGAAATGGCATTGCGAAAAAAGAATATTCTGTACACACCACAAGATTATTATGATGTAATAACACAATGTAGAAAACATGACAAATTTATTTTACATGAAATGAAACGAGAGAATTTCGTTTCAACAAAAAATCTTCAAAATGCGATTAAAACAGATTAAAAAAACACTAATGGTGAACAGGTCTATTGGTTGCAAATATGTTGGTTGAGGTTTCTCAAAAGTGCACCATATACTATTTTATATAAAACATCGATGAAGGACGCCGAATTTAAAACTATAAATTTATTACCCACACGTCCTGGAAGACCGCTAAAATTTGAAAAAATCGCCCTGGCGCCTTTGTATCAAAATTCCAGGCCTATTATTTACGAAAAATATAAAAACATCAAGCAGTTATTACCTTATATACCACCGGTGCATCATGCATATTTCGAACACTGCCACATGCAGAGCATAAGTAAATACTATCAGTATCTTGTAATTTTGATAATATAATTAGCGTCTAAAATTAAGTTTTATGTCATGTCATGCGTATTTGTAAACAAAATTGGATTAAAATAAAGTATATTTTAAGAGATATTTGATTTTTCAAAACTGAAATTAAACGATTATTACAAATGTCTAATTTTGAAAGTGGTGTAAGTCCATTTACAGCCCATAAATATGTATAATTGTAGTCTAATTTGTCTGAAACAAATCTATATAATCAAATTAAATATTGATAAAACAATAAAAACATTGCCAGACTTCATATTATTTGCCTATATTTTTTAATTAACAGATATGCAAACCTCTAATTATCTCGAAACAAGAGAAAATGGACTTACACCACTATCAAAATAAACGGTCCATATAATAACTTTTCTAAATAAAAAAGATTAACTACGTTAAACGACAAAAATTTTTTGACCATCGAATAATAAATAATTTATTTCAGAGGCCATCTTGATTATTCCATACTCAAATATAAATCTTTGCAATAATGCAACTCAAATGCACTAAATTTGTATTTATGCATTCTACAATATTTATATTATAAAGGGAATTTTAAAAATCAATGTACGTTGTTTCATCGCATATCTCAACTTTCTGTTTTATAGATTTAATCGATTTGTGCAATGAATGGCTCAATTGTATACTGGTTTTCTCCGGATTTTACCTTGTGGCATAATAATACATATTATTTTATTTTTATACCGTATTAAAGTGAAAAAAAACGTTGTTTTTTTTTTAAACCGTGTAATTTCCGTACTGCGTAAAAATATTTTTGGGTATACAATTTTTCTCTTGGATACAAACAGGTGGATATAAAATGGATTTGGTCGTATTATGTGTGTTTTTTGTTCGTATCACACCTTTATCAAGATTGATTGCTCTCATTTGTCTCTTAATGATGGTTAATCAATCTATCCGATTGAACGGATCGGTGTCTATTGGTTTTTATTACTGTCTATATTAGTCATTGCCGCCTATACGATGTTATATTTATTTTTATGAATTGGGATAAATATAGCTAATTATGAGGATTTATGTCGGAATAAAAGTTCTAAAAACGGTACGAAATCAATTGATTCACATCATGGTATTTTTAGAATAGTAATTAAATTTATAAAGTTTCAAAATCTACACTTATTCAAATTGAATAATTAAATAATAAATCTGGAAATATATAGTTAATTACAAATATTTATGTAGAAATAAAATTTATAAAAACGGTACGAAATCAGTATATTTTATGGTTATGGTTATTGTATGGTTATTTGAATGGTTTTTAGATGAATAAGTTAATTTCGTAGGACTTATCTACATATTTGATTTATAAATCTTTGATTATTTAATTTGAATAATTATATTATGAATAAGAAAGGAATGAAGAAGATTACTTCGAAATATTCATCGCAAATCTAATTTAATGTTAAAAAATTATAAAATCACTTATTACTATAGGATTCATTATAAATAATTAATTCTAAATAATTATAAGATTGACTATATATTCATTCTATATATGTATATGTAAAATTTCAATAAACCGATTTTGATTTATCATATATTGAATCTATTTGTCAAATAAACAGATTGGTTATTTCATAAAAAAATATATATTCTCATATATTAATCTAAACAAATATATCATTCAAAAACCTCCAAATTTACAAAATAAATAAATAAAAACCCAAATAAAACCAACAAAAACACGTATTATAGAAAAACAATTGAGACCGACCGCGCACGGGCAAACATACGGCACCATAAAGGAGCCCGAAGAACATAATTTTGCCAAGGTACGATCGTAAAAAATCCAGAATGAACGCAAAAAACCACACACAAACGTATAGCGGTGAAAAGGCACAATGTTCGTCGACCTTTTGTACCGGAGCCTGCGAGGAACGAACGGAAGCCGCACCAACAGAAGACGAATGTCGTGGAAATGGGATCAATTTCAGCTTCAGCCGAAAGGTAAATGGCCCGCGATGATAACGTTCCAAATAATAAAATTGTTTTCAAATCGTCAACGGTGAAAATCTCGGAAAAATCTAGAGATGTGTGCGTTGAAAGTGTTGTCTTTGAAATTTTCTATATGAAAAATGTGGGTTTGGGATAATTTTGTATTGAAAGTCGGCGTATATTCAAAATTTTGTAAAATTGTTTTCAAATTATTAACGGTGAAAATTTGGAAAAAAAATTCTATAACGTATGGTTGAAAATGTTGCCCCAGATTTTTTTTTAAATTTTCTATATAAGAAATGAGAGTTTGGAATAATTTTGTATTGAAAGTCGGCATATATTCGAAATGTCGTATTGCATGTCGTAAAACTGTTTTCAAATTATTAGCGGTGAAAATTTGATAAAAAAATCGTACGACATATGCGTAGAAAAAGGTGCCTCAGATTTTCTTTGAAATTTTCTATATAAAAAAATGTAGATTTGGAATAAGTTCACATTGAAAGTTGGCGTATATTCGAAATGTCGTTCACAAGTCATAAAATTGTTTTCGAATTATCAACGGTAAAAATCTGAATAAAATCATATGACGTATGTGTTGAAAGTCTTTCATCAGATTTTCTATATAAAAAAATGTGGATTCGGAATCTTATATTGAAAGTCGATGTATATTCGAAAATATCGTATTGCAAGTCGGGGGATAGCTCACGTCGTTTCTTAGTGGAAAGGTCATGTATTCTGACATATCGAAAAACAGTAAAGGATTATGGGGAAAATACATGAAAGGTCTGCGAGTAATCAATTTGCGTATACGTATGTCTATTAATGGACGATTCGATTATATTACAGAAGATTCTCGATTGTTCGACTACGGCCTTAACGAGTTTTCCATAGAAAATCATACGATAGGATCACATTAAATTTTATATCGACCATCCGAATGATTCACCAAATCGATTACAATAATAACACTATCACCATATAATTTTCAATAACTTCCTCATACGAACCTTCCAATTAAAATATTAACAACACTGAATTAACCGAACAAACACACACACACACACACACGCTGACGAAGAGCACAACGCACGATGGGTTCCGATCGGTGATTCGGAGCTGACTATGGCCTTTTCGCCATACAATGTCCGGCACGTGGTCTGACGTCAGGGGCGGGGGGTAGGGAGGGGACCGACGGGGGGGTCGGGGCTACGCCCCCATCCCAGTACGTCTGGGAAAATCGGCCGAATGTTAATTAATTCCGATGTGCTTTTGCCGGTTGAATTTCATGGTTGTATATTCAAGATGGGTTTTTTTTAATTTTTTTTTATTAAAATGTTTTATTATAATTATATAATTTCATGAGAATCCTTGATATTTCAAAAATATATTTTTATATAAATCTAATTTATATCCAAGGTTTTTGTTTATATAAAAAATATAAAATCCAATTAAAAAATTCAGCATGGTATAACGCATTCAATTTATAAAGCTTTCAAAATCAACGTAGGCTTTTGCATGTACGCGCAATTTTCCACATAGAGAATATTCAATTTGGGTTGTTTTATAACAGAATCCAATTAAAATTTATCCGAAAAACCAAAATCCCCGATACGAGACGAAATTGAAAAGCGCCTGAGGGAAAAAGTTAAAATCCGCTGAATCACTGGCGAAAAACCGCACACGCTTTCAATTACGCTTTATATAATTTTTTTCGGTTCATTTTCAGCCGTTCATTCGTTCGGAATAAATAAAACTATGATGTATATACAACGTACGAATAATAAATTATTTAAGCCCAGAGAGAGAAGAGGCTGTTGTTACAACGTCCAAGGCCGATATTTTCTTTATAACGATATTTTTCTTTATGCGCGCCGAGCACGAAACGAAAAAATCACCAAAAATATAAAAAAATGAAGTAAAACGAAACGAACAGTGAAAAAAATGGAAAAATCTTCGAAAAAATGGGACGTTACAACCTTCGAAAGACATCGTTTAAAATGAAAATGTACGTAGCGTATTCTCGCGAGACTTTTTCGCCTAATATCCGAATATGTCCCAGAACGCTGTACAGAATGTATCAAAACTCGTTCATATTCCAAATTAAATTTATTCAAATCATATAAAATAAATTAAAATTCTCAATCGAATCATACGAATCGAAAATCACAATTTGATCAAAATTTTTTTTTTAATTTCATAGTCTACGAATTTTCAAACATCCTGTGTCGTATTATATGTGTAATACGGCATGTATGCGAGAATAGAGACTATGGCAGCTTAACATAACGGATTCGTATGGCCGCAATAAATATGTTTTTACTGTAATAGCATAGGAGAGGAGTTTGGCGGAATAGACGGAAAAACGGGGTGGACCCGATACGGAAAGAAAAATTCGCCCATCGAATATAACTATTATTATAAGCAGTGTCTAACACAAGAATCGCACCGAATAATTATTATAACAACAACATCGAAACAAAATTCCATACAAAAATTTCAAACATTCTTAAAAAAAATCTTATAAATTAACTGCCGCGTCATGGGACGGACTAGACTGCGGAAAAACCATAAAGGCCCCATATCCCGATCCCATGTATCCCGTCGAGTCCCGGTATGTGACGTACATGGGGGTTAGACGATCTCGTTTTGAGGAAGTGTTACCGCCCCGCAACAGAGTTTTATGACCGCATTATTCATACAAAAATGGACGCTCGAGTACATATGCCGTTTTATGCCCGCGCAGTTAAAATGCACATAAACACTTTTTGCACAGTCAAAAGTTTTATGCATGCCAATGCGACGGACGAGGGGGGGTGGGGGGAATTTTCCGAGGGGGGCGCAGTCTCGGCCGGGGGTGCTGCGCCCCTCTCTTCTTTTGCGTAGTCTTACGCAACGATGGCGGGCGTTTTTCGAGAGTTTTCCTCGGTTTTTCCGGGGTAGGTTTTAACGATTTGGTGGGCGGATGCACTTAATGTTGTGTGGAGATTGACAGCTGTATAAATTGAATGGAAATTCGATATGATTAATAATCAAAAGTGGGGAAATAATGGCGATTAAATTATATGAAATATAATATATTAGTAATCATGTATGGATTACTTTATTTGTATTTTTATCTTATTATATTATTATTTTCTAAAATAAATAATTTATGGTGTATCAAATAATGATTATATTGTATTAATATCATATACAGGGTGTTAGGTGGAATGATGCAAAGTTTTAAAAAGGAGATCTCCGCTTTAAGGCTTTGCATCACTCCACTTAATACTCTGTATATTATATTAAAACGAAATTTACACAAAATGTATATACAAATTTATACCGATTAAATTTTATGAAATATAATAGCGCTCATATTGTACTTCATTCATGTTTATTTTTTCGCTTTGTATTAAATTTTTTCTAAAATAAATAATGATCGATAATTTAAATTTAACATCATACATATTAAAAAGAAATTCACACAAAATCTATATGCAAATTAATATTATGTATGAAGAATTAATATTAGAAAAAAAGCAAAACTTAATCTGATATTTTTAAATAAACCGTGTTATCAAAATTTAATTATCTCTATAAAAATTATTAAATGTAATAGATATTGTTTTCAAGAAATTTTATTAAAAAAATGTATTATATTTCAAAATATTTAAAAAATATATGGATAGGCAAATACGTATTAGCGCTAGTGTGCATATCTACTTATCGACGATTAAACAAAAACGAATAAAAATTCGAATCTCCAAAATCTGATTAAAATTAAATAAACGTCGATTAAGCAGATTTATCTCTCAAAATAAAAATTTCTTCGAAAGTTTCCAGACTGAAATAATCAAATCAAACTACACTTTTTCTCCCACTCACTCCAATCCACAAAACAACCAAACTCCCATATTCATATCACAACTAAAAATTCTATACTTTTATAATAAGAAATCATCAATAAACAACAAACACACCCTCCTCCCAACAAACAACACACACAAACCGATTTTCGAAATCCCCAAATCAAAAAAAAAACACACACACACCCGCCCTCGTACCACAATCGATACTTAATGAACATAGGCGGCGTATTACGCATATAATGCGAGACGGCGAAAAAAAGCTCCCACGAAAAAAGCGCGCCTTTCGAAAACCGAGAGAAGATGAAGAGGAAAAGCGGAAAGCTTTTTGCTTTATTGCTGTATTGTTATTCAATAGGCCTTCGGCGATGACCGCCATTGCCTCGCGATAAATTATGGATAATTGGTGTGTCCGTCGTTGACGTCGAGACGGAGAGGCTGTGCGGGTTATCGGGGGTGTAGTGTAGTCGTGGGTATTGCGGAATGGCGGTTTATCGTCGTTTGTGTGGTTGTTAGGGGTTTTGTTATCGGTTGTTCTTTTGATGGTGTTTGAAAAAAGCGATCGATCGTGCGAGGTTTTTGATTGATAATTGTCGGCTTTTTGAATATTTTTGTATTATTTTTGGAAATTACAATTGGTGTTTTCGTTATGGATTCACTTTTTGTTTGTTAAAATGAAAAATGATAAAATTTCTTTTAAAGAAAAAAAATCGTAATTTATACCACCATTTTAAAGCAAAATCATAAAAATGTAAAAACATACTATGAAAGGTTTCATATTTGAATTTATAATAGTTTGGATTATACTATGCATCCAAAACTCCTTTTACACGATTCAAGAAAAAGAAACGATTATTTTCTTAAAGTGTATTCTTTCACTTTAAAATGGTTTAAAACAAAACGTATTGTATCACAAAGGTTAAAAGGTTAATATGGACCAGATCAGTATAAAATAATAGTTATTAAATGAAAGTTTATGATGTTTTTCGGTGATTTCACATGGTGAAATTTTACCACATAGCACGTTTTTCATCAACAATAAGTATATTTGGATGAAAGTTCCATCTAAATATACTGATGGAATCTATCTCCAATTTTTATGTTTATCATATATATTTTTCATGGAAGCCTCTGGAACGAATCCTCAGAATAAAGAGAGACTTTGTACATCGATTTAAAAATTTCATTATTCAATACAATAAGGAATGCCGTTAAAATTAGCGTCTCCTAAATTCACTAATCTCTAAACTAGTATTTTAATTATGTATAATATTTTTGAAACACTTTTAAATTTTGAAAATAGAAAGAGTTCCAGTCGGAAGCGGAAACCAGACTAACTTTCTATTTGAAATCAGCATTGCTTTTATATAATTTCAGAATGTTACAGAGCCACAATGCAACAATGTATGCAATGTTGCCATTGGGTTTTCAGTGTTACCAATTCGAAATTTCAGACGAAACATTGAATTTTCAAATGACAACACTGAAAGCTGAAAATTTATAAAAACGACGCCGATTTTGAACGGAGTCAAACTAGTTTAGACCTTCGTACTAAAAAGATTATCCAGTAGTGTAATTTTAGCCAAAAATAAATATCAAGTCTTCAAAAGACATAACTGAATATGATGAAAATGATGTTATTCAGATATGATACGAATAAATATTATGAAAAAACAATATATTGATTAAAAAAATTCTGCTGCTTTAACTAGCAGAAATGGCTAGCGGCTTATTACTAATCTGTTATTTAACTAATATTCAACTAATAAATTAGAAAAACACCCGATCCTCTTTTACACGGGGGATACGTTCCAGAAACTACCATGTAAATAAAAAACCGTGTAAAAAATGTATGGTGACCATACAAAAATTGGAGATAGGTTCCATCACTATATTTGTATAGAACTTCCATCCAAATGTACGTTATAAAAAATGTGTAATGTGAAAAATTTTCACCGTGTGAAATCATCAAAAAACATCGAAATTTTTTATTTCATAACTATAATTACATACATATAATTATATTAGCATCGAATCTTACCATTGTAGCATAATAAATAATAATACATATTTTTATATCGTGTTAAAGTGACAAATCCGTGTAAAAAAAGTAATCGATTCACCTTCCTTGAACCGTACTATTTTGAAACAGTGTAAAAAGAGGATTAGATGTACATCTCATTCAGATAATCAAGATTCCACTACATACATACAAAATACAAAAATCACATCCAATGCACATCCACGCCGATTGAATCCCGGGCCCGACAGATGCATCTGCTCTAATTCCCGGAGATCGATAGAGCCTCCGCTCCACAATCCACATCCTTTACAAAGTTTCCACAACCGTATAGAGGACCCAAGAGGACTCTCGTCGTAAATATCGGCCATTGGACGACATTTGTCATGACCGGACAGCGTAACGACCCCGCGGATGATCCGGCAAAATTGATTTTAACCGTTCCCGGCGAATAAATCGCGTTCGTCCGACGTGACGATTTATTGGGGAAACCTATCGTGGATATTGCAGAGGTTTCTTAGATTTGTCGAAAATGAAGTGAGTTTTTTGGAGAAAGTTGGTTTTGTCATTGGATGTGTGGCCGAGTTGTGTAAGAGGTGATAAAAGTTGTGCGAGTTATGCAAATTTTAGGTGTAACGTTGTTTCAGAAGTTGTTTAATACTATTGATAAAATAGTGAGTCAAGGTGAATATACCATGTGAATGTGCATGAATAAGCTGAGAATTGTGCAAACGAATGCAAACTTTTGATGTTGAAAAATTGATTTGGTATAAGAATATATTAAAAATGTTGATTGAATGTATGTTTGTATGAAATGAAAGGAATTCTATACTGAAAATTTATATGTAAATGGAAATGAAACTTTATAATACAGAGTAGCTTATTGTTAGATTAGTAGATTGAAGGGTTTTGAAAAATCATTATTTGTTTATTTTCAATCTTTTGTATATTTTACAAGTTATACAGAAATCCTTGGAGATTAAAATAGCTGCGTATGAAGTTCTGCAACTAATAAAACCCATTGGGTTTTTCTATTTCGATAAAAGATCAATTTTTAAAATTCAGAGAAAATACCGGCTATATTTTAATGCAACATTAATTAAAAATAAGTGACAAAACCTATTTTTATTTAAACTAGTACAGTAACAAATAAAACTTCTAATTTTGAAGTACTGAAAATGCCAAGGAAGCAAATGACAATAACAAGCATTAATTGCATTCCCAAAAATATACTATTTGGTGTGGCATTTTTTCTAACTTTCAATAATTGATCTTTTACTAAAATATAAAAAATAAATCTGTTTTATTTGTTACTCTACAACATATAAAAATGTAAAATAAAAAAATATTGAAAATGAAGAAGTTATGACTTTTTCAAACCCTTCAGTCTTTCAGTAGCCATTTTTTAAACGTCTGTAAATATACCTGATTTTCAAATTAATAATCATATAATTCAATCAATATTTTGTACGATACTAGTTTCTGGAAGCAACACTTATTATAATTATGAAAAACAATAATTTTATCCCAAGAAAAAAATATGCTTCAAACTTCTCACTAACACCTCCATAGAATTTGTACTTCAAAAATGTTTCGACTCAATTTCCAGAAACACCAAACTATTCACAGACGACTTCGAAAACTACAACACTTCAAAGACATCACCCCGTTACATCTTCCGAAACCACATTTACAACAACACAACCCCCTAAACACATCCGACCCTCAATTACATAACCGTGGTTCCGCAACATTTTCCGCCGATGGCCGAATTCGAACCGCGATTGAAAGTGGTTGTTGTCCGCGCCACAGTGGTGTGGGTCGAGTGAAACGAACTTTTATCTATGAACTACTTCGAACGAACGAGTACGCTTGTGTAAAACGGAGCTTTGAGAAATCAATAGGAAAACTTGTGGAAGGCGCGGCCAAGCCGTCAAAACTATGCGCGTTTTGTATGTACACGCTCACGTACGATGGCCGCTGAAAATGTAATAAAATTTGTGGTTTTGGTGGTGGAAGACTATAGAAGTCTGAGGAGGTGAAGAGTTGAGGATTGTGTTTGGTTAGTAAGTGGTTCAGATTGTTTGGTCAATTAATTGTTAAAGAGATTAGTAACTATTGAAAGCAATCAGTCAGAAAAAACCATACAAACGAATTTCAGAAGGTGAAGAGTTGAAGATTATGTATATTTGGTTAGTGGTTTGTATTTTTGGTTAGTTAATTGTCTGCAATTTGTTATAGTGATTAGTAACTATCGAAAACGATCAATAGTTATTAGTCAGAAAAAAAACACAAAAATGAATCTCAAAAGCTGAAATGTTGAGGAATTCGTTTGTTTGGTTAGTGGCTCATACTTTTGGTTAATTAATTGTCTGTAATTTTTTAGAGTGATTATTAAGTACTATGAGCGATCAATAGTTATTAGTCAGAAAAATTATAAAAATGAGTCTAAGAAGGTGAAAGTTGAAGATTATGTATATTCGGTTAGTTAATTGAAATTTGTTATAATGATTAGTAACTATCAAAAGCAATCAGTAGTTATTAGTCAGAAAAAAATCATAGAAATGAATCTCAAAAGCTGAAAAGTTAAGGATTTCGTTTGTTTGGTTAGTGGCTCATACTTTTGGTTAATTAATTGTCTGCAATTTTTTAGAATGATTATTAAGTACTTTAAGCGATCAATAGTTATTGGTCAGAAAAATCATAAAAATGAATCTAAAAAGAAGAAAAGTTGAGGATTATGAACAATCAGTAGTTATTTGTTAGAAAAAACCATACAAATAAGTCTCAGAAGATGAAAAGTTAAGAATTGTATTTATTTAGTCAGTAAGTGGTTCATATTTTTAGTTTATTAATTGCCTGTAATTTATTAAAATGATTATAAAGTATTATGAGCGATCAGTAGTTATTGGTCAGAATGAGTGTGGTTAGTTAATAGATTAAGTAGTAAGTAAGTTATATAAACGGTCGAATTTTGAACGAAACAGTTAGTGATTCGAATAAATTGAAAATTTTATTCCAGCTCGTAAATGTTTAATGTTGCTGTATTTCATTACATTGAAACTTATGTTGTAATTTCTTACAAAATGTATCTTTTATATTTTCGTTTGGCAACATTTTCAATAAAAATTTTATCCATTATTTTACAATGATCATTTATATAATATACATATTCAGTTATTAGTCAAATAATATTTTTTTAATAGTTCTTTTATCAATTTTCAAAGAAAAGTCACACACTTTCTAAAAAAAATCGAAAGATAATGATTAAATAAAAAAGTAAAGTGTAAATCATTTCAAATAAATCGAACGAAGTTTATAAAACAAATTCACGATGTTGATTTATAATACAATCTTCAAAAAAAAAAATAATACAAACAATCAATACGTACACTCAGAAAAATTAAACGTGCCGTAGAATAATTTTCAATTTTATTTTTCGCGAAAAATAAACTTTTAAATAATTTGCTAGTTCGCTGTCTCATCTTTAACCCTTTGGACTCCAGCCAAACAGCCGAACTGCAACCCGTGGTAACCGACGCGATCGCAACACACTCCCTTAAGGCGAAGTCTCGCTTCGTTAATATTATAAATCGGACACATTAATAAGATTATCACGAAGAAAAAAAAAACGCTCAAGATGCAACCGAGAATTGGAAAAAGTCTGCGCACACAAAGCCTCCGACGTGACTCACAGTCGAACGGAAAAAAACGTCGTAATCAATATCTAGTGTTGAAGTTGTGATTGAGCCAAAGTGTTGGAGCGGTCGTAAAAACTATCGTCGAGTGTTTTTTTTTCGTTTTATTCAGGACCGTCGTGCAAATAATATTTTCGTCTGCATGGACGTAATCGGAGATGTAAATTGAAATTGATATAAAGCAAAGTCTGGGATTTTTCGATTGACGTTTGTGTTGAGTTGAGTTTCGATTGTTTTAATTGAAGTTGGAATTCGATCAATCGCTGATTCAATACAAATATGAGTCGGAATCTTTTGTTAATTCGGTCAATTTTTTTGTAATATGTCAAAATGGTTAGTGAGTATTATCAGCTGTCAATATGTATGCGATCAATTACTAAATTGAACTATTGGTATGTTTTTATTATGGTCATTTATATACAGTGAAATCTTGTTTTTGCGTTTTCGAATGAACCGACTTTTTGATTGAGAATTTCAAATGTTTGAAAAAAAATAGTCAAGAATATTTTATATTGCAAAAATCAAGCATTTTATAGAAAAATTCACGCATTTTGTTAGAATTTTAGGTTTATATAAGCTCATTCGATGATCTGAATGGATTTGAACTTTTTTTGTTATCACATTAAAGGCAAAATCAGAAAACAGTTTGAATTGGGGTAAACAAAAAAAAAACGGGTATTAATGAAACGGAACTGCAGAAAATAACGTAAATTTTGGGCACGTAAAAACGGAATTTCACTATATTTATATCGTGGCTAAACAATTATTATCTTTTAAATCACGAATTAATACAAAAAAAATCAATGAAAACAGGAAAATGTATGTTTCAGACGTAAATTGCGGGAAATTGGGTATTGATTGTACTGAAATGAAACAGGACTGCAGAAAATGAACGTAAATATTAAGCACATAAACACGGGATTTTCCTATATTAACTAAACGATTATTTTCATAAATTAAACCGCAAATTCATACAAAAAAAATCAAAACTTCGATAAAAACACGCAAGCACATCCATCACATTTACGACAACCCCGAACATTCAACCTCCCCTCAAAACCGAAAAAACATCAAGAATCTCCGAAGAATCCCATATTTATTTCGCCCAGGACATTTCTGCTAGCATTCCCGCGAGCCATTTCGCATGCACGAAGGGTCCGACCGTTGTTATTACGATTATGGCGATACAAATCCGTTTAGCGCATTTCACCGAATATGCGGCGGCACGCTTACGGTTTCCCCTCGGGCCGAAAGAAGTCACCCCTTCGTAAGGGGCCGTAAACAAGAGAGGGTTTTCCACGATACGAAAACACCATAGAGCGGGAAAAGCGTCGAAATTAATGCAGGGCTCGACCCAGATCGGGGAAATGAGGGCCGGAAGGGTACAAAACTACAAAGTGTGGAAGTTGCGATTTTGGGGGTTTTCGATGGTTCGGATGTTTGTAATCGGTTCGATTTTAGGTTTGTGAAATAAGTTTTTTACTGTTCTTTTGTGGGATTAGGTTAAGGTTACTCACGTTCAGACAAGACAGCTGTATATGTAAATTGTAGCTAATAAACGTGAGTGACATCGATGGGGATGAACTTCAACGATGCGCAGTCATGAACTATAAAAAGAAGAAATATGTGAGTTAGGTAATACAGATATTCTGAGAAAACTTCTAGAATTATATAACAAGTGAATGGTAATAAAAACCAATGGAAAATACACAGTATCGATCAAGAATACACTTTGGTAACATTTCATTAAAAAAATATATGAAAATATTCGACATCAACTAGGGAGGCCAAATTTACGGTAATTTTCATTTATTGGCGATCCAGTAAATGTTTTACCGATTTCCGGTTTATCAGTAAATTAAATTTTGTAAAAAAAAAAAAACAGGAAAAAAATTAAAAACAAAATAAGCAAAAGCTATATTGTTACTATATTTCGGAACTATTCTTTATTTTTTTAGTGAAAAATTATCTTATATTAGGCTTATGAAAATTCACTTAAAACCTATATTTGAGTTTGTCTAAAAGGGCTAAAGCGATGCCGAGTTATTTAGTGGGCAAAATTTTTAAATTAGAATATCATAAGGGTTCCAATTAAGAAAGATGAAAATGAAAACATTTTTTCGAAAATATTTAAACGAGTTTCGCGCGTAATTTACTGTACATGTGCGCGTTGTAAGGCGGTTGTTTATCAGTTTTTGCAAATTATCTTACATTTTTTCAAAAATACTTAAAGAAATTTCGCGCGTAATTTACGGTACATATACGCGTTGTGGTGCGATTATGTTTGTCAGTTTTTACAAATTATGTATGTCATATAAATACACATGCTAACAGTTCAGACGGTTCAAAGGTGCTACTGTACAATGTGCAAAAGCAAAACTCGTTAAGATATGATGAAAAACTGAAAACCAAAACCTACGAACTATCCAAAAAATTTCATTTGCGTACATATAATACAAGAATTACGTTAAAAATCTTAATTTAACCACTTATAATGCACTTTCATTCAAATTCAAATACAAAATTGTTCAAAAAGTGTAATAAAAAATAAAATTTGAGAATTTGCCAATAAAAGTTAAAATTTACCGATAAATTAATTATTAATTATTTGGTCCATTTACCGATAAAAACCTACATAATCAATCCCACAACAATCCCACATCAAAAAAACACCAACAATCGATTCAGCACCCAACCTGAAAAACTCGCATTTTAACTCCGCGGACGCCGACAATTAAACGGTTCCGCCAATTAACCCGCCGCGTTTCGGCGAAACGAGCGCTAATTTCAAGGTCGCCGGCGGGCCCCGGCGGGTTAAGCGTGTCCAAAACGCGAAAATGGGTCACAGTGCGAATTTCGCATTATATAATGTGGCGGCCGACGTTCGTTGCCGGCCATCGTTGTCGCCGAAGATGGAGGAGTTGCGCAACCGACTGCACCCGTTATAATGGCGAGATGGCGGTGGAAGTTTGGAGGATTCGAATGGAAACTTTTCGCGGTAAAGAATGATTGTGTGGTATAAATTGTGATTAGATAGATCTGACAAGGAGAAGGCACAACGACGGAAATCAACTTCGATATGGGATTTTTTTTTTCGATAGATCACCTCTATTGATTTGATATGGCAAAGAATAAACGCGCACCACTGAGCCAATTTAATTATAAACAACATTAAGTTTCGGTAAATCAGTATATGCGTTTAGCGCCGATTGATTACCGTCGTTGTGCCTTCTCCTTGTGAGTTAGTTTTGGAATTCTGTTGGGATTTTTAAGGAATTAAAAATGAGGGTTGTCTTTTTTTGGGTTGTATGTACAGTTAAATTTTGGTCTTTAGTTAAGAAAGTTTAATGATGAATTTTTAAGGAATTTTAATGTGTATATGAAGTGAAATTTCAAGATGAGCGTAAACGTGAGCGTATCTTATTAGTAAGAGGAGTAAGTGAGAATGTAAAAATGATTGCGTTTATTTCTATTTCGCTCATATAAGGTGATCATTGAAAAACTGAAGGGTTTGAAGCAGTCATAATTTGTATTACATTTTGGAAATAAAACTTTATATACAAGGTAGCTATTGAAAGACTGAGAAGTTTAAAAAATTCATGATTCGTTCATTTTCAATTTATTTTATTTATTTACAGGTTATAGAGAAATCTTTGGAGATTAAATAGATACATATTGTATTTTGTATGATATCCAGCAATGATTAAAACTTGTTGGGGTTTTATATCGAGTAAAAGATCAATTATTGAAACTCAAAGAAAATATCGTTAATATTTTAATGCAATATTAATTGAAAATGAATGAAGAAACGCATTTTCATTTAAATGAGTACATTCAAAGGAAACTGTTGATTTCGATGTACTGAAAATCCCTGGAAACCATCAGCATGAAACATGTACTATTTGGTAGGGTGTGTTCTTTGACTTTCAATAATTGATCACTGGAATAGAAAAAACCCAATAAATTTTAATCATTGCTTTCACATAATATGTATCTATTTTAATCTCCAAAAGATGCTAGTTAACTTGTAAAAAATAAAAAAAGATTGAAAATGAACAATTTATAATTTTTTCCAACACTTCAGCTTTTCAGTGGTCAATCTATACTACAGCGATCATGAGTTTGAAATTTAAATAGCATGTCTATAGAAAGTTCAAATATTTTGATACAACTAACAATATTACTATTATATAAAAATTACAGTAAAGATTCTATAAAACCTATTCTTGTATATTTTAAATTTTCGTTTAACACGATATTTACAATTGAAGTTGAGACACAATTGTATTCCAGGAAAATACAAACTGAGATCAATAAACAAAAAAATCTGGCACACTCCGAAAAACGAAACGTCCTCCAAAATTTAGAACGAATGGTCACCGTAACGTGCAAACACAATATTATACTTTTTTTCATGCAGTGCAAATACGCATTCGTTATTTACGATTCTGACCTACCCGAATGCGTTCTTGTCGCATTTTCCATATCTCACGTATGGAATTGAAACACACAAAAGTATAATATTTCGGGTGTATTTTATTGTGTCCCGGCATGGTGTTTTTCGCAATCTTTTCGCGACATTCTTTAACCTTCCACCCCAGTCGAATAGATATTTGCGATCATAAAAAGTTACGATCTGCCGTGTAACACTTTCTTTATGTCGCATAATTTGCGCATTATTATATAGTTGTATATCAAGTTTGTCAATCTCGAAAGAAAAATGTTAGCAACGTTTTTGTAGATCGAAACTGGATTTGAATGTTTTTTTTTGTATTTCATTTACGATAATGTGGATTTGAACGAAATTTTTATCTTGTCATATGAATTTGTTAATAAATTATTTTTTACGTACTGTAAATACAACGATAAGATAAAATGAGTTACAATAGTAAAATTTACATAAAATGTGAAAAATGGTTTCTTTTTTCAATATCATATATGATTTTTCTAATAAAAACGATTATAAATTTTCTTTTAAAATTCTGAGAAAATAGATATTATAAAAACCGGTACTTTTCCATTAGACTGGCACACCCTCACATACAAATCACTAGTTGTCATCGCTGATTTGCAGTGAAATTATAAAGCGCTCCTACACTATGTTAAAATTCTATAATGTTTTACACTTTAATTACAATTCAAATAAGTATTCTTTTAATACATTTAGTGTTTCTGACTAACAATAAGACATGCAGTATTTACTCAACTTTGTATGTTCAGTTTTTCTAAAAAGAACGTGGAAGTAAATGTTATAGAATTTAAAAATAGTGAATACGCGCTTTACACCTTGGCTATTAATTTTTGATTTAACAGCGAATTTTATAATATAATATATGTATGTATGTATGATTTTACCGACCATTTGCACCAGTCTAATGGGAAAAATCATTCTAAAAAATAATATTAGATTAATTTTATCTGGTCATATCCGATTACTATTCTTTTTATATCTTGTTTAACTACAACGATTATTGATTTTTTTCAATTAAATTGAACCATAAACTCATAAATATCCAATTCTTGACTGAACACGTTACATACGAGTATAATAGAAAAAAAATAAATATTAAAAAAATCCACTACATATAATTTTGATATTTGAACTAAAATCAAAATCGCGATATAAAAAAAAATAATATATCGAAGCAATTATCACGGCAACAAATGAGAACGACCATGAATGATATCCACACTTATTATGATCGATATACAATTTTTTTCTCGTCGAGAAAATATTTCTTTTACTTGTCTCGTCAAAACAAATACATATCGTATTACGTCTAGCTGCTAGACCGTCTCGGAAAATCGCCCATCTTTATACAAAATAACACACACATGAAAAAAAAATATATATAGGAAAAGGGCGAAAAGTCGACCGAGCCCAAAATCACCACAGTTTCGGTTATACGTTCGAAACTTTCCGTTTGTTTACGCGAAATTCGACCGCTCTTCGAACTGCTCACACTTCAACTTTTAATTGAATATATATAATATAATAATACAATAATATATTATTCGGAGTCGTTCGAAAACTGAGTTAAAGTTTTGGAAAGTTCGGGTGTGCTTGAAGTGTCGGGAGTTTGATTGAATTATAATCATTGAGTTCGGGGTTGATTGTTCTGATAATTTTCTATATGTAATTCGATTTTGAAAATTTATGATGAAGATAATTTAATTTGGAGTGCACATAATTAAATATGGTAATATGTTACTTAAGCACAGGCAATTTATTTTACAATGATCATAATTTGAATCGTTTCAAATTGAATTTAAATTGCAGACGTTTTTTATTTGAAATCATAATGATACCAATTTACGACACGAAACATAAAAATGTACATAAATTTGACGTTTTTCATTTTTAATGTGAAATGTATCGACTTCAATTGTCGGCTATGTTAAAATTATTCGAAACATTTATCTGCAGAACTGTTGCAAGTTTTCATCTCATGAAAATGACTCTTCCATAATTACAAATCAAAAATAACACTATGATACACATAAAATTCAATCGAGCGAATTTTCAATGTACTAAAATTTGCATAGCGAACGTTGCACTTCAATAAAATTTAATTTTTATACGAAACTCAAATTCAAAAACGTTCACATCGAATAACCGTTATAAAAAAATGATACATAAAATTTTTAAAGAAACAAATAACGAAGCCATTAAAGATTTTAGTTTAAAAAAAAAAACAAAATTTCTTTTGAATACACAATGATATTATATGCAGAATTTTTTTTTTTGTGATCTGATTTTTATTTGTGCTATGGTAAAGTTAATGATGTACTTCATTCTTATATTAATGTATATAATAATACAAGTTATGAAAATAAAAAAAAATATTGAAAATGAACAAGTTATGATTATTTTAAATTCTTCAGTCTTTCAATAGCTACCTTATACTAAAAAAGAAAATTATTATTATATTTCAAATTATTAACAATTTTTATGTATTACATTTTAAACTAAATATTTGTAAACTCAGTATCAATATGAAATAATTCAAATATACATATAATATAAGTTCTATGTGAACAAAACTGACCAAAAGAAAATGAAACGTACAAATTGAAAACCACCATACAATGTAACAAAATCCTTTTCACATCTCATAAACACAAAAGGCGCAACGAACCCAACCAAAACCTCCCCATTTCCCGAACGTTTACATAAAATTTCAAAACCGACCACAAGTTAAACGTCCACAAACTAAAACGCAACCCACCATCCTTCATACACATCTTTCACACACAAAAAACCCGAACAAAACGAAAAGCGCAACGTACCCCCCCCCCCCCTCAGCTGGACAATATGGCCACCATAAAAAACATAATAATACGGCCGAAACCGAAACGGCGTCGCGTCGATGTCGTAAAATTGTCGGCTGTTTTGGCACGGCCGGTTAGTTACGAGCGCGCGCGTGAAAACGCCGCGGGGAAGACGTGCGCGCGTATCTGCCGTAATTAACGGCGGCGTCCCGCGGCCGTTATTCGATCCAGACGCGGGAATGATAATGAAAAAATAATGCATGGTGCTGTGGTGCCCCGTGGGTGCCAAATGGGCGTAGCTCGCGTCACTTTTTAACGAGTTACGATTTCTTGATCGTGTAGAGCAGCGGTACCCAACTTGTGGTACGCGTACCACTGATGGTACGTGGTTGATAAATTGGTGGTACGCGAAAAAAAATCAGTAATGGCGGACTTACAGGAATGAATGATTTACAAATATAAAAAATATATACATATATTTTGTAATTTAATAAACATTATCTTAATTAATTATAGTCGACGTCAATATGTACAGTCGATGATCGAAAATCCGGAAAAAACGAAAAAAAAAATTGCCTGCGGTGCTATTTTTTTCCTCAATAATTTAATGTTTCAATTATTTCACAAATTAACATTAGATTTTCACCATAAAATTTTCAAATGATTATTTTTAAACAATTTAGATTTTTTCTCATATTTTAAAATCGTGGGGTAAATAAAAATCGAAAAGAGGGGGTTCACAATAACAATTTGCTCCGGGGCATGATTTTACTTTCCTTGACGCCGCACATTTATATAAAAGTAAAAAAAAATTATAATTTTTTCAGTTTTTGACGGCAATTTTTATATAACTAATCAAAATATATATTTTTTAATAAAAAAAATTAATAATGGGGCGCCAAAAAAAATTGCTACGACTCTAGGTGGTACAGTTTAGCGTAATGTACTACAAAGTGGTACGCGAGTCAAAAAAGGTTGGGAACCGCTGGCTATAGACTTCAAAATCGGATGTATGTAATTGCGTTTGCACCGCAGGAATCTGCCGTAATTAACAGCGGCCTCCTGTGGCCGTTATTTGGTCTGAACGCGGGAATTAAAAAAAAAAATAATGCATGGTGCCGTGGTGCCCCATGGGTGCCAAATGGGCGTAGCTCGCGTCGCCTTTTAACGAGTTACGATTTCTTGATCATGTGGAGGCTTTAAAGTCGAATATGTGTAATTGCGTTTGCGCCGCGGGGAAGACGTGCCCGCGTATATGCCGTAATTAATGGCGGGGTCCCGCGGCCGTTATTCGATCCGGACGCGGGAATTAAAAAATAATGCATGGTGCCATGGTCCCCCGTGGGTGCCAAATGGGCGTAGCTCGCGTCGCCTTTTAACGAATTATGATTTCTTGATCGTGTGGAGGCTTTAAAGTCGGATGTGTGTAATTGCGTTTGTACCCGGGGGTAATGTATGTTTTTCGAGTATTTATGCGAGTTCGTTGCCAGATATGGGGAAAAAATTTGATATACATAGTTGAAGTAGTTAAGGGGGGTTCGTGTTATAGGAGTAGTGATGAGTAATCCTTTTTTGGTAGCGGGTCACTATTGAAAATTTTAATAATCTAAATGGGCTGTAATGATGAAATCTATATAAAAAAGTTATATTTGAATTACTAGGGAGGTATATTTTAAAAATAGTAGCAAATTTTTATGTACAATTTGTAGTAACGTTTGATACGATATAAGCAAAATGTCAATACAATTTTTAAATTTAAAAATTCATCATTTTAAACTTCAAATTTAACTATAGAAAATTATTAAAGTATAGGTATTGGTTAAGTATAGGAAAGTAAGACCGTTGTCATTGAAGTTTAAAAAGTTGAATTTTATATTAAAAAACCGTATTTCGGGCTCTATTTTCAAATTAACTCTCAAATTTCTTATTTTATTTCTAACAATTTTTTAACACGCTTATCCGTTAATATTTAACGAGTTTATCTATAAAATAATTAATAAACGAGGTGCAATCAATCAAATTTTAAATATTATTAACATTACAGAACATATAATACATAGTATACAGATTTGTTAATTTTTGAAATAAATTCGATAAAAATATTAATATTTTTTACCAAAAAATTGCCAAATATTCTTATTTTTATAACTGAAATAAATAACTTTGCAGACTATATTAAAAATAATCATCAATATTAAAGAAAACCATATTGAGAAAAATTCTGAAACTCATACAAATTATCACTACGGAAACGGAACCAAAATCATATTAAAATCCACCACATTCCAAAAAGAATTATTTACCAAAAAAATCCATCATTTCCATTCACATAAAAAAACATTTTTTTAAAAACACTTTTAACTCACCCAAAAAAAACCCAACCACCAACATTAACCGCGCGCCACGACAAACCACCCACCCTCCCCTAACCCGAAACCCCCCCCTCTCACCCATACTTCGTGCGGAGACGAACAAGACATGGCCGAAAAGGAAAAAAGGGGCCGAAAAAAACCGTCGAGACGACGAAAGGGATGCGGTTACGCAAGAGAGCGGCAAGGTTAAGTGTCTGGTGATGCGGAGACCGCGGATACGGAGCCGAGGTGGTGGAGAGCCAGTGGTGTGGGTCCGGTCCGAACGAGAAACATAAATAACCGAATATTATCAGATACAGCCGCGGCGTTTCGGTGTCCTCTTCGAGCCGGGGGGTTTCGGGGGTTAAGGCGGTTTCGGCGTGGCGAACGAGGGCCACACATGGACGGATGTTATGTGTGGCACATGGGAGCATTAGTGTGTATGTGCTTTCGTGGATGACGAGGGCCATTTAATTTATTTAAATTGTCTTGAGGGGGGGGGGCTAAAATTGGATTGCGCCATTTACACGCTTTCTAAGAAATTTGTTTAGTTTTTTTTTTGGATTTTGTTGTTGAACGGGTTCAATATTTCAGAATTGGAGATGGTTGATTGTTTTTTTTTTGTTTCGAATAAAGTTTGTTGTTGGTAGTATGGAAATCTCGTGATTGATACATTTTCTGAATGTGGAGATATAAAAAATGCGATTTGATCAATAAGAATAACTCGATGAATTGAATGCGATGTAATACAAGATCTATGGATGGAAAATGTATATGAGAAGTGCTGGAATAATATTAGAAAGATTGGAATAATAAAATAAAGAAAGATAGAATAGAAACGATAGATGGATGAAATCAAGAAAATGTATGGAGTCAATTGGATGAGATTTTTTTAAGGTAGACAAGAGTAAAAGATCATTTAACCTTTTGAGTGTACAGGATTTTAGATTAAAAAAAACCCTAATCACAAAGAAATTTCGATAAAATAGGAATATTTCGGTAACTATAAAATTACATATTAATAAAAAAAGAAAAGTAATTATTTTTTAATTACATAGTATTCACTGACAAGTTTACACCGGAAAAAAAAACTATATATCATCCATTGGTGAAATACTGACCAATTAAAGTAGAACGTAAAACTCAGTGATTCAATTTATTTTAATTTTTCGAAAAGGAATAAATTTTTCATTCAAGTGTGCTTCAAAGGATTAAAAATTTTTCATCTAACAATAAATGAAGAAAATATAATAAAAATAGATACAATACATTCATCTCACAACAAAAATTAAAATAAATATTCAATCATTCCATCAAAATTAATTAATAACGACATATTAAAATCAAATGACAAAACGCAATACACTAATATGAAATATACGGTCGACTAAAACAGCGATTATTTCGCGAAAATTCAGTACATCAACTACCGATATAGGAAAAGCGCAAAACAGCGAACGACGAGAAAACTCCCGGTAGCGGAAAAACTTTTTATGTCTTGCCCCAAAATTGAGAGGGTGTGTTGGGGAGGTTTTAGGCTCGGTTGACCATAACCAAACGTGGAAAATAGGGTGCAACGGAAATCATAACAAATTCACGAAAAATCGACAAAAATTCACTCAAACAACCAAAAAAAAAATCCGTTCGACTCATCCACATTTGTCAACTCTAACGGCGAAAACAATAAAGCGTATAACTTTAAACATAATCGAGTATAGATCGGGTATAAAAAAAATAATCAAAAACGGAAAACAAACATACAGACAATTTAACGACCGCGCACGTCTTCGCCGATACTTTCAAAAACGTATCGCAAAAACCGAACGAAACGAATTCAAATAATGACCGTATAAATCACCAATTTCCACGTTACGGAAAAAAGCCAAAACAAACTCAGCCATATTTCGCAGCCGAGTCGATTTCGCGAAAACATAAGCCGAAACGGTTTATGCTTATTTTATTCATGGCCTGCAACACCGAATGCACATGTTCCCCATTGCCAAATACTCAATAATTTTTCTAGACGTCGTAATTAGTTTCCGAAACATTAAAAGCGTATTAAAATTACGAAATGTGTGCACCAGACTGAATTATGGGCCGCGGTTTAGCGAATAAAGACGATAGGCGAAAAAGTAATGGGTGTACTGAAAAAAATGTGCAAGCTTTGAATTGTTGTAATTTTGAGGTATGATTAATGTTAAAATTAAAGAAGAGAAACGTAGAATTTTTATAGTTATTATGATTTTTTAAATTGATGATCGTTTTAAATTAGAAATTGTTTAAAAATTGGAGCGATGAAAATTCAAACAATGCAAATTGCATAGTTCAAATTTTCGTCGCATTTTCTTTAAATTTTGCTTTCAATTCGTTAACTATTGCCATTTTTGGGCTATAAAAATTATTTTCGATAAATTTTCATTATGAAAAATCTATTAGCATGAGATTTAGAGAATCTTGGAATTTTATGTACATGATACTTCTAATCTCGGTGTAAGTTTTCATCATAAAAAAAATAAGAATCGATTTTTCTAACATAACAGAAATAGAAAGGCTTACTGTTTTGTGTATAATTAAATAATTTTCCTTTTTGAAGTCCAATATGTGTTCTCAAATGCTATTGGGTGCTCAATTATTAAATTTTTAAACCACAAACTGTTTAATGAATAAATTTCTATGAAATTACTTCAATTTTCATATTTGTTTTAAATTTTATTGAACTTAAATGAGATTTTCATAGATTCAGTAATATTTCATTACAAATTTCTCCATTCAAAATTTAAGTATAATTTTAATCTTTGTTTCAAGTTATTATGGTAAAATTTATAAATATTCAAATTGAGTATACATTTTATTGGGACACTCTGTATACAGAAACGGTTATAGCTCTAAGCCAGACTTAATCCTCTGTTTGCTCTTTCTCCATGTATGATAAAGAACGTGAGAATGTTTGATGTTATCGACTCTGTACATGCATTGCTGTTGTCTGGATGCTTTCGTATTTTATTTTTTTCATATTCGACGTCTTTGTAAAAAATCGTCTACATGTTGGCGAAATGTAGGATTTTCTCGATTGGTTGTTTTCTTTCGTTGTTGTCTAGATTGATGAAAAGAATTTGTCATAACGGCGTTTCGTTATAAAAAGTACATTCGAGTTTATGCATCAATAAAAATTATACAAAATCGTATAAAAAAATAAATTTTCACACGAAAGTTTATCATGGAAAAATACGAAGATCGATTCAATTTTTTTTTGTATAATATAATATAACCAATTTTGATTTATTTTACTGTGCGAAATAAGCTAAATTACATATTTCGTCGACGATTCAATCAAAGTTTCTGTGATTGAATAAATTCGGTTGACTTTCGCCATAACAGAACTGTAATCTGTCACATGTGATCTAAATTCTATTGATGTTTACAGTGTGCTACAGATTCAATCGGCTTCGAATATGAACTTTTTTTGTGAACATCGAGACAGAAAATTAATCCGTCTGTCTGTTGTATCGAGTCGTACATCAAATATCGAATTGGATTTGTTTCAATTTTTGTAATTTTGGATGGGATTAAACGATCTTGTATATTTTTTTGTAAAAGAATCTAATTTTGGAGAAAATTAGATTTTTTTTTCCTTTTTTTTTAATAAATAAACTAACTGATAAGAATTATAGTATAGTTTAAAAATATGTATGAAGGACTATCTAACTAATTGTTCAATATCTAATTGTAAAATACAATAAGTATGTGTACCCAATTAGTTTAAAATATATAAATTTTCATTATAAATGGCAATAAATGTATATATTCAACAATAACGAACTAAATTAAAAACGAAATAGAAGCAATATAGTTATCTATTACATTTCACCGTTCTAATTTTTCATAATTCATTCCAGCATTCAACTTTTCAGAATACATTTAGTCAAAATTATCAAACAGTCGCGTATTTTCAGATAAATCAATTACTTTTAATGACTTGAATATTGAAATCATCCCTTACCAAAAAGTCTCAAATCATTAGTACAATATCAAATCAATTTCCTCATACAAAAAATTGCTTAGCTTTGAATATGGAAAAAATCAATATACTTTACAACAATAATTTCAATACAATCAACATCCAGAATAATCATTTCAATACAATTTCCAGCAAAACAACTAAATAAAACTATCAATCCACCAACATCTCGACTCAAATCATCGAGAATTTGATTCTTGAAGCAACTCAACTCAATTCAATGAGAACACATTCATCTCAATCTGCAAACATTCCTGAAATATCTCAATGCAACAAGATCATCAGTACTAACCTAAAACTTTCGCTGAAACATCTCAATTCAACAATACCATAAATTTTAACAAATCACTCGATTTCACCTAACATCCCAAATACTGAAACCATTCCTGAAAAATCTCAACCCGACAATTTCAACCACTGAAACCATTCCTGAAAAACCCAAAACCAAAAATACCACCCAACCAACCCAACGACCAAAACCAACACCAACCCCCCTTCAGACGACATCCCAACGCCTTCAGCACATTTCAGACCGACCGGAAGTGGCAGGCGACTGCAGCGGGGCCCGAGGCGCGGGGGGGGGGCTATCCCGAGAGGGGAGGTGAGGCGCGGGGCCCTGGCGAGTGCATCGGCGCCGTGCCGACTTCCGGTGTGCGCTTCATTGCAACTTCCGGCGCCCGTTCCCGGTCAACACACTCGGCAACCAACAGCTGATCGGCGCGTTCCCCTTTTCGCGCGCTTTCCCGTGCGAAAATGTTCGCGGATGGCAGTTTCGGGAGTTCGCACGGTTTTTGTGGTTGAGCGTTAATTTTATGGGTTAATTTTTTTGATGAGTTGATATGTATGTATGTACATCGAGGTAGACGATATCGTATTGATATACGACTATTATACGTCATCGAAGAATGGTTCGATAAATGTTATACTAGGCGCAAGCGAGAGACTTTTTGTCGTACGATAATTTGATCGGGTTCTTAATCAGTATGGAGATGTATGCGAGTGCGCAAATTATAACTACTCGCTATAATTTGCGCACTCGTATACATCTCCATACTGATTAAGAACCCGATCAAATTATCGTACGACAAAAAGTTTCTCGTTTGCGCCTAGCCTTAGTATTAAAAAATTATTTGATTATAAGTATTCATCAAATTATGACAGAGATTGTTCGTGAATCTCTGTCGTATATCAATTCCAAACAAAAAAAAGATCAATTAAATATTAATTTTTAATGCAATAATTTGAATCAGTCTATATTTTTTCCGAAATGTATTGGACGTAGTTGAAGGTAGTTCATGATTTGGTAAGTCATTTTTGAAAAATAATCAATTGAAAAAATATATTTATATTTTTTTTCGATCGTACGTGAGAACCGTCGTAAGTTGAGATCTGTTTGTATAGTCTTATTGTTAGTATTAAAATATGAAAATGTATAAAAAATTAGTCTTTAAAATTAGTTTTTTCTTCGTGTCATATTATAGTTGATTTATATTCAGTATTTATAAAAAAAGGATTAAAATATACATATATTGCGTATATTGCGTATATTGATGATAAGATGATATTAAAATTAAATTTTAAGTAATAATCGTTCATGTTTATATTTTTTTAAAGAATAAGAAATTATTAAATTTACACCATTATTTATTACGGTGAGTCAAAATACTTTTAATGATTTATTTTTAAGTTTATAAATAAGAAAGTTAGACGCAATAAAAATTAAGAATGAATTTAAAATTTCACTCATTTTTCACATGAAATTATAAAATACTGAAGTGATTCGATGAGTCATTACGTAAAAATTTTAAATTATTGAAAATTTCCCCTCAAAATAAGTCTAAAAAAAGTAAAATAAAGATTTTACTACGAAAATTAAAAAAAAATCGAATCGCATAATATTCAAATTGTAACGATAAAACGAAACGTACCGAAAGATCAAAGATATACAAACGAGATACATAACAATTTTTAAATATACGCAAAATTCCAGAATCAAATCTACCATAAAAGAACGCTTCTCGAGCATGCAAAGTACTGCGATTTCAAAAAATAATAACTAGAAAAATACACACTTATATCGCAAAAAGAAACAACCGACCGACGGACGATACGAATAAAAGCTGCATGTTTAACGACCGTAAACTTTTTTGGCCGTTTTTATGGCTTTTATTTATTTATTTTTTAATATTCGAATACTACGGGGGCATCGAGATAACTTTCTAAATACGCAAAACCTCAAAGATAAACCGGAGAAAAATAAAATAAACAGATAAACGAGTTTTCGCAAAATTTCGAGTCGTCGAGTAATTCGTTCGTAATTGCAGACGCATAAAAAAAGTTGTACAATTTATGTGCGCTAAGATGAAAAAATAAATGAAACGTAAACGCTTTCAGAAGAAGTTGAAACGTTTTCTAAGTTGTATATAAATTTATAAATATATTTTTAAAATTTATTTATTAATTGAATAATTGAGGTTTTATATAAAATCAATTTACATCCGAGTTTCTTTTTAGATGAGTGATTCATTCCGCGGAAAAAAAAGTATGGTGACCATATAAAAATTGGAGATAAGTTTTTTCAACATATTTGGATGGAGTTTCCATCCAAATATACATCCAATCCTCTTTTTAAATAGGGAATCCATTTCAGATACTACCGTGTAAAAGAAATGTAAGGTGACCATATAAAAATCGGAAATAAGTTTTATAGATATATTTGGATGAAAATTCCATAAAAATATACTTTAAAAAAAATTTGAAATGTGGAAAAATTCCGCAATGTAAAAACGTCGAAAATTTTTATTTAATAGCTATAATTACATACATATAATCATAACAGTCTGCACCGAATCATATAATTGTGAGATAATACATTTTTTTTTATACCGTGTTAAAATAAATAATCCGTTCTTTTCCCTTAAATCGTGTTATTTCGGAACTGTGTGAAAAACAATATGTGTGTAATTGATAAAAAAATTTCTAAGTTAGCAAAATTTCGCCATTTGAAATTATCAAAAAATATCGTAAATTTTTAATTGTATACTGTTTTGAACTGGATCCTACCATTGTGGCATAACAATACATATATTTTTGCTTAAAAAGTGTTAGAGTTAAAAAAATCGCTTCTTTTAAAACCGTGTTATTCCGAAACCAGTGTAAAAGTATAGGGTGAATACATTTTTTCAATCAATTGATTCTCAAAAATGAATATTTGATCGAAACAACACAAAAAAAACGTACAAACGATAAAAATAATCCTCCTTACATTTAAACTCGCTAAACACTTATGGCGTACTGCAATTCCCATGCAAATCCCCGCACGCGTCTGGAATCAACTTAAAAGCATCGTATACATTTCCCGACATTTCAGTTTATTTTATTTTCGCTTCCATTATCGAAAAAAGAACGAGCCATTAAGACGTGATCGGGGATTTTCAACGAAAAACGCACCCTTCCTACAATTCCCAAAAGCACTTTCGAAAACGCTCCCCATCCGCATACGAATCGTCGGATTTTCCCGAATTTTCCTTCCCGTTTTCATTTCGAAATCGGTTATTTCTTGCCGACGAAATTTTGAGAACCCGAGAATTTGCGGCCAATTTAGCGCTTTTTCGATGTGTAGATTTCGAGACGGCAATTAGAGCGGTTGAAAGCGGCTAAATTGTCGCAATTGAGAAGCATGCCTTTTTTTTTTGATAACGAAATTGACGACGTTACAAATGCGGATGGACACCGAGGAGTGGCATGTGCAAAATGCCGAATGCATCGTGAGCAATGGCACAGTTGAATGTTGGTAATTTTAAAGATGTTATATTGTAGATTTATTTCAGTAGATTGGGAAATTGTGGAATTTCAGGCATATGTATGTGGAAAGAATTATCGATATGATCATTTTGCAGGGTATTATATTATGGATTTATTTCAATTTGATAGTTTGAGAGAATGTGGAAATTCAGTCATATGTATGCGGAATGAATTATGGATTTTTGGAAAATTTAATTATACTATAATATGTGTTTTGATATGAAAATATTTCATATTTTATAATAGTTGAGTATCGTTATTCATTAGAAAATACTCGTTACTAATTTTCAAAGATTTTATATAAGGAAACGATACCAGTAATTGATCATGTACTATATCTACGGTTGACCATTTTCCAGAAAAACGTAAAAATTAAGATTTTTAAAGACGATGATTTTTCGGAAAGGGTGCGAAAAATAAGATGGAATAAACAGCTAATCTATTGTACCCTTTCCGAAAAATTATCATTTTTGGAAAACTTTTTTTTTTTTTTTACGATTTTCTGACAGATAGTCAATTACTAATACATGGTTAACCACTGGTGCGTTAATGTTAATTAGATTACTTTATGTTATTTAAAGATTCCTTTATAAATATTAATAGTTATTTGAGTATAAATTAAATTTTTTATACAATCAGTTGTATAGGAAAAGTTATTTGCATGAAACATAAAAAAAATAAGTAATAAGTATTCAATCCTCGTATATAAGAAAATATATCGAAAGATTGATTTCAATTTGAATTTCCCAAAGAAAATCACGAGAAGCTATGAGGAAAAACTAAACCAATACATCGGATCGATTTCCCTCCCAACTTCACAGCGACGAAAATTGACGAAAATACATCCGACAATTCCTCACATCTGAAAACATACAAAAATTCCCACATCACACACCCCCAAAACCACCCATCAATTACATAATACAAAAAACCCCAAAAAAAAAACCCACTCCAAACACACAACTCCCAAACAATTTCCCGGCCAGCAACCGCGACTTTCCATCGCAAAACCCCGCGAGCCTTCCCCGGAAAAGCGGGCGGCTTCCGCGCGCCCCCATCGCGGCTCCGCCCCCCGCACCGGAAAAAAACGTGCCGCAGCCCGATCGATCGGCCGGAAGTCCGCCGTGCACCGGAGGTGGCGCAGCCCCCGCGTGCACTTTGAGGTTATGTCGTTTCCCGCTAACGAGTCCCGCGTTTCCGGCGAAGCTTGAGCGCCGCGCCGCAAGATGGCATGCATGTGACTTACAGTGGGCGGGCGTGCGTCCCGCGGTCCAGGCTGCGTATATCACATAGCGCGCGGCACACGCGTGCACTCGGCGTCGCGGCGCACCGAAGACTGGCGCGCCCCGCGGGTCTCCACCCCTGGCGTCCCGCTCCGCCCCCCCCCTCGGTCCCCCCGCATGGCCCCGTCCCCGCGGTTCGTATAGCTTGAGTTATATGTGTTAAACAGTGTTACCATCCGGTTTATGGGTGTGTGTTTGTGGTTTTTTTTTAGGGGGATTTTTTAAAAGGTTGGTGTAGGATGGATTTTTTGAAATTTAGGTGCGAATTTTAGGTTTAATGACGAATTTTTCGTTTTGATAAGAATAAAAATGCAATAGGTGCTTAAATTAAATTTCTTTTTACAGCGAATTTAGCAAAAGGTTTGTACACGGTTCTCTTTTTATGCGGTAGATGCGTTCCGTTCCGCATAAAAAAAATCGCATAAAAAAAGATATGATTTTACATAGAAAAAGTGAAACTGCAATATAAAATATACCTAAAATCGCGTAAAAAAAATGTATTTCTATTAACAATGTACTCTTAGTTAAGTTATTACATTATACATACATTTGTACGTTCATATAGTTCATAAAAAAATATTTAAAAAAAACCGCATAACTCTGAATTCGCATAAAAAAACCGCATAAAAAGAGAACCTAGTGTAATTGGTTTAATGACGAATTTTTCGTTTTGATAAGAATAAAAATGCAATAAGTGCTTAAATTAAATTTCTTTTTACAGCGAATTTAGCAAAAGGTTTGTATTTATTAAGATTGTTTTTTTGTGCTCTTGCACTTTAGGTGCGTAAATTATTTATTAACGATTTTGCATTTTAGCATGTGAATAAAAAATAATTGTAAATAATTATATTAAATTTCCTTTTACAGCGAATTTAGCAAAAGGTTTGTATTTATTAGATTGTTTTTTTGTGCTCTTGCACTTTAGGTGCGTAAATTATTTATTAACGAATTTGCATTTTAACATAAGAATAAAAATGCATTGTAAATGATTATATAAAATTTTTTTTAGGAAATTTTCAAAAGGTTTGTATTGATTAGATTGATTTTTTAATTTTCTTACACTTTAGGTACATAAATTGGTTGATAACGAATTTTTCATTTTGATATGAATAAAAATACATTATAAGTGCTTAAATTAGATTTCTTTTTGCGGCGAATTTAAAAAAAGGTTTATATTGATTCGAGAGATTTTTTAGTATTCTTGCACTTTAAGTGCGTAAATTTTTTATTAACAAATTTGCATTTTGATATAACGTAATACACCAATGGTTGAGCGTGTACCAGTAATTACCACTTTTCAGAAAAAACGAGAAAAATTGAAGTATTTAAAGACAATAATCTTTCAGAATGGGTACGATTGACTAGCTGTTTATTACATCTATTGATCTATCACACCCTTTCTGAAAAATTACAGTCTTTAAAAACGTTGTGAAATTTCGTTACCTTGAATAAAAATACATTATAAAATGCTTAAACCAAATTTTAAAACCTTTTCAACACGGATGAGCAGTCACAACAGAAAAGTCTGTTGAGTGGAAGACCGGAATTTAAATGGAAACTATAAGGAATATTATGTATTTTATTATTTTGAAATTACTTTAAGTACGAATTGATATAGTAGGTTACTAGAAAAAAATATTACGATGCATATTTATAATCGAAAACATCATAATTTACGCATCTATAATGCATTTATAACGCGTAGAATACGTCAAAAATCTTAATTTAATCACTTATAATCCATCTATATTCAATTCAAAATGCAAATTTTTCAATAAACAATTTACGCTTTTTCAATAAACAATTTACGCTTCTAATGTGCAGGATTACCGATTTTTTTTATATGTACATTGTTATTGAAAGTTTTATGCATGATGCAATCGTATCGAATTGATAATGTTGCATTCTTTTTAATTATTGAAAATTTTATTTAATTATTGAAAATTTTATTTGATTAGAAAATGATCGGAAAATCTATTCAATGTTTGTGATTAGAAAATGAACCATTTTTCATTTGCATACTTCGTTTTTTACATGTTATCGTTGAATCGTTATCGTAGAGAAAATTGATAACGGTACATTATAAATTATAATTTTAAAATTATTAATTCGATTGGAAAATGGTCGGAAAATCGATTCAATGTTTGAGATTGGAAAATGGAAAATTTTTCATTTGTACACGAAGATTATAAAAGACGGTTTTGCGGATGATGCAATAAGATTATATCGTTTCGATAAATTTTTAAAATTGGTTTTCCTTATTCTGTTTTATGTCTGAAATAAAATCAGTCGTATTTCGATCAAAATGTAATTCTATTATGTATAATATATTGATTTTTTTAATACAAATTTAACTTGTCAGAAAAGCTGATCGAAAAAATTGGAAAACTCTGGAAATTATTTAAAAAAAATATGAATTAATATTGAATGTTAACTGGAAAATTTTAATTAAATTGATTGTTTTGATATGTGATACTTTTAAAAGGTATTTAGAATTATTAGTTTTTTCGTAATTGATGTAATATTGAAAATGTTACAAATTGACAAACGTATCGTAAAATCTCATAATACTATTAGTCAAGTAAAGAGTAAAAACAAAAATCAAGGAAAAGTATTTCTTTTCTCTTCTTCGTCGATAAGTTCTGGATGGAAAACTCTTTCACGTGATTTATTCCCGTACTTCGATCGCAAGAAGTACACATTATTTCCACATTATTTTCCCGACGAAGAAAACCTTCAGAAATTATAAAATCACTCGTTTCGAATACAAAGCACCCATTTTTTTACTTTATATACACATTATGTACATTGAAACAACAATATACTTACTTATCTCTACTTTTTATTAGTCATACAGTGCAAATTTCAAGTACCGAATTCGTATTATTTGATACAAACTTATTTGTAAACACTTCAAGTTACTGATAAAGCATTAAAATCTGAAATGTTTGGTATTGCACCATATTTAATGTAACATAAAGTATTTGATAAATAATGTAATAAAAATAGTGTTTCTTCAACTGTTAAATTCAACATATTATTTCAGCTTACTAGATCAATAACTACTTTATATGATTAGTCATAAAATAATATTATTTTTCATCAATAGTCAGCATAACGTGGACAGTTATTAAATTAATAAGTCTGTAGATCGAATGGTAATCCTGCACTTTAGGTGCATATATTATTTATCAACAAATTTGTATTTTGCCGAATTTAAATGCATTATAGGCGCTTAAATCAAACTACTTAATGCATTTTACGCTCAATTTATGCATTTTAAGTCCGTAAATTATTTTTTTTTATGAATTTCGTGTGTAGTTTGTACTTGTACATGTTGTAGGAAAATTATGTTTGACAGTTTTTACAAAAATTTGCATATGTTAAAAATTTTAGGGAAAAGGTGTTACTGTGCAACATGTGAACCTAAAACTCGTTAAAATATGATTAAAAACTGACAAATATAACCACCAAACTACCAGCGAAATTCGTTAAAAAAAATTATTTACGCACTTACATGAAAATCTCAATTTAAGCACTCATAATGAATTTTTGTTCATATTAAAGTTCAAATTTGTAGATAAATAATTTATGCACCTAAAATGCAGTATTATCCGGTCGGATTTTAAATTAAATTCGAACAGTTTGAAAATTTCGTTTTAACTTATAAATACTTAAGATTGCCATATATCATCGATACAAAAACAAATATTTTCATCTAGCAACATTGAATTAACTGTTTGTTTATAATTTTTATTGTCCATTTATTATTTTTGATACACCATTTACGTGTTACATTTCATCGTGCACCAAAAAACCATTCACTTAAATTTCATATAGGTTTTGAATCAAAATATTTTTTCAAAAGTCACAATTTTAGCTTCATCCAAACATTACGTGTACAATTTACTTATCTAGAATTTATCTGACCATGAATTAATCGAGAAGTTCACCACCACTTCACATCGCACACAAAATATTACGATATCACGAAATCATCAAACGACATCAATAACAATAAAAAGCTACATTGCACATTCGCACAGACGCCATTTTTCACGATTTCGTCTCGCCTTTATATTTTAATCAACATAAAGAAAGCGACGACACGTCCGTCCATTTTCTGTCCAATTTAAAATGGCGGGCAGCGTGAAATACTGTGTTTCAGAAAAAATGTTCACACAAATTCGTATCAACATGACCGGCCAAGGTCGATACGCGCCATAGATAAGCGAAAGAATGTTCCAGAAGTGTGGAGAAAAAATTCGAATCTTAAACTTTGTCCACGAAAATATAACGCTTCATATTGCGTGAGTTTGCGAGAGTGGTGCAAGTCCGATTTTTTTTGTTGAAGTTTGGTACTAGAATTTTTTTTATAGATTTTCAAAGTTTCATTACTTGATTTGCTAAGTTTTCAAATGTTCGTTATTGTTTTTTTCAAATTGGTTCAAATCTATAATAGAAGTTAAACCAAATGTATTATGGTTTGTAGATGGTGAAAATTTTTGTTGAGGAATGGAAAGTATTCTATTTCTTTAATACTTTTAATACATAATAATCTATTGGTTTAAATTTATGCCTTATTTTATTTAGTAGGAACTATTATTGACGTTTTAACCATGTACTTTACATACTAGTACACTAGCAGCCATAAGTATTTGTTCAACCTTACCTATTCGAAAATCACAAATTTTTAATAAAATTAACATGCAAAATTACAATTTTCAATATATTTAATGCATATGTATGTTTTAGATGTGACACATGCCTTAGAATTTTCAAAATCAAGTGTGTTTTCATATCGTATCACATTTACATTTTAAATTTCAATAATATTTTTAGATTGATTTTTTCCATAATAATTCATCGAAGTCATATTGATTTAGTCACCGATTATAAATAGTATATATTTATCAGACAATTATTTAAAAAGCCACCACCCGCCACTGCTTCTTACCTTTTTACCTAAAAAATCTTTCCGATTTTCCTATAACATCGATAAAATTTAATTAAATAATTACAGGTCAATAACTACATATATTTTTAGAAATAGTTGGTTTTTTTTGCAAATTGAGCTTATATCATTTTTGAAAATATAATATTTATATGAAATTTTTGCTGACGATTCAACCATCGTGCGAATTTTCTGAAAACTTTCAGATCGAAATTAAACTGAGCGCAAAAAATAAATTTGCATCAAATTGTGGTTGTTTTCGATAGGGATGCGATTTTTTTTTTCTACAAAATTTCAGGTGCTTGCTTTTTATTATATTCTCAATACTATATGTATAAATATTTTGCGTATAACAATATATTTTTTACGATCTTTATCAGATTTTACTTTGTTTACTAGAATTTACAAATAATTACCTGCTGTTAATCAAACAAAGAGTATTTCCATTCAATAACTTGATATTATCAATCATTAGTTTTCAACAATCATTAAAGTTGGGGAACACATAATTAGTAATTGTTTATTTAATGATCGCGTTATGTGTATAATAATTATGATTTGTAGTTAAATTTCTGTTACAATAGTTTTAATATTATTCATGTGTTTATTAATCTGTTATTATATTATGTAAATTTTCATCAACACCCGTTTCATCGAATTCTTGTTATTTTTTTGTAAAAAAATGGTTTTTGAATGTATGAACAATTGGTTTATTAACGATTTGTCGCATGAACATTTTATCATGTTAATATTTTATCGGTTAACGATTTGTCTTGTTAACGATTTGTCTTGTTAACGATTTGTCGGTTAACGTTTTGACTTATTAACGATCTGTTGATTTAACGATCTGTCGTGTTAAAGATCTGTTATGTTAACGAATTTTTGGGGACGCTATTTCAGTTAACAATCTGTCGTGCTAAAGATCAATCGCGTTAACGATCTGTCGTGTTTACGATCTTTCATGTTAAAAATTTGTCATTTTAACGATTTTTTGTGTTAATAATTTGTCATATTAATGATTTTCGGGAACATTACGTCAGTTAACGATTGGTCGTGAAAAAAATTACTTCAGTACTCAATTCCTTTCTCAATCTTATCAACATAAAATTGGAAAACTTTCATCAATATAAAAAATTCAACGTTTTTAACACAACAAAACAAATGTAACACATTTTACGACCAAATAAAATTGCGACGACCCTGAAATTCATATGCATCGAGTCGTATTCATTATTCCAGCCTTTTTCAAGTATCAATGAAAAAGTGAGTACGCCGAAACTGTTACGCAAATTTATGGTTTTGTTTACATTATCATAACAGTCCTAACGCATAATAATGACAAGGCATTATGGAAAATTGACATTGTCCAAATAAATAACCGATTTTCAATGTCGAGACGAAATTAGAGATAAGACTTCCAAGATATAATATAAAATACTTACGATTTTTCTTACGGCAACAGTTTAAACTTTGCAAATAGCCATAGGATTTTTTTATGGTAATTCCTACGTGAAAGTTTCCAGGGGAAAACAGATCGGTTTTTCGCGCACATGTGCGGCCGAAAATAAATTTTTGAATCTCACATAAAATTTGGATAAATTACGCTTTAACGATCTCGCGATATTTCAATAATATGCCTTAAACTTTTGGTTTTTGCGAATTTCGGTTTTTTTATCAGATAGATGGGTTTTTGGTGAAATGCGTAGTTTTTTTTTGGTGCTGAAAAATCGACAGATTAAGTAGCACGTTCGAAATTTGTTCGGTAAATAATGTTTTTTGGCTTCTATTTGAGTAAAAATTATACAATCTTTGTGATAAACTGATACAAAATTTTTGTATAGATATAACGCGTCGAAGTCTTATCGTTAAATAATAACTTTTATTAAATGAATGTTGTTATTTTGTTTAGTTATAGTAATTGATATCGATATTTTATTATTGAAAAATATCAATAAAAATGAAGCAGTTTAATATTAGATTTCAAGTATTATACAATTGATAAAAACCTAACATGAATTTTGAAGATTTTATATAATTTTTTGCATTGATTCGTACATTATAATATTATGATATATTTTGGCCATTTTTTTTTTTAGAAAATGATATAAGTACATTATCCGAAAAAGAGTTCATATTAATTTTGGCCATATATTAATAGCTGTATCGAATAAAAAAAAATACATCAACTAATTTTTTTCTGAGAATTGATTTATATGGCTATACTTATATGACTACTTATATCAGATGCAAAAATAACGGCTCATTTTCTTAAGTATTATTCTTTATAAAAAATCTATATATTTCTTATGTTTGTATGACCAAAAACTTGTATATGCTGGTAAATTTTAAAAATTATATTTTAATACAGGATTAATTACAAAACGATGATATTATATATTGTTCATACTTCATACGAACATTGTATTTGAATTTTCATACTCCTGCATAGTCCATTTAATCTAAATGAGTAGTTTTTATATAAAAATTTATAAAATACCTAAACAAATATCAATCTACTCAAAAAGTTTCTATATTGATCGATATGAAATTCGATCAATATCTTAAACACTATAAATGTGATTGATGAATTGATAAGCTTCAATTGATTGTAAAATGATAGATTTAATGCAATGAATAAATAATAAGAATTGACAGGTCGTTTGGTTAACGATTGAAAGTTGAATATTCGTATTGAATCTCGTAAAAATCGAAATCGTAGGAAAAAAACGAACAAATGATAGATAATTAAGTTGGGGAAAAAAAGCAACTACGAAGAAAGAGGCTCTATTAGACGCGTAGTGTAAGAACCTTAATTGATTTCGAAATAAAAAAATCACCTTATCGAAAGTGAGATGATTCTCAAACTTTTATACGATACGAATAAGATAATAAATAGAAAAAAAATTAATAATGATTTCATAAAATAGATAAAACATGATGAAATTAGAATTTTTTAACAAGTGAAAAATGTTTTATTAAAACTTTTTATTCGTTCACGTTTTACAACGTTCGGAAAATCTATCGAGACAAAATAAATCATATCTCACGGCCATAAGTCATCGATGACAAAATCCTTCTTTTTCAAACTTTAAATATATATATAATAAAATTTCACATGTAAAGCTCGGTTAAATAAAAATAATAATTTCAATAAAAATCTATTTTTAAAAATATATTTACGCAGCCACAAGTCATCGATGACAAAATCCTTCCTTTTCAAACTTTAAATAAATATAATTAAATTTCACATGTAAAGCTCGGTTAAATAAAAATAATAATTTCAATAAAAATCTATTTATAAAAATACATTTTACAACAAAACCACGCAAACTAAAACATAAAAAAAACCCACCCCTCCACCCTAAACAACCCCATCGAACCCGTCCTTGAAAAACCCCTTACCCGAACGTTTAAAAAAAAAGCCTCCCCAAAATCGAATTTGCGTGGCGAACAGTCTCCGCCGGCGTCGCCTTGGCCCTTAGTGTGCGTGCGTGTGTCGCGGCGGAGCGGGTGGCGGCGTCACGTGTGTGCCGGTGGCGCCGCGGCCACTGCTGACCCAGTTGTCGCCCCGAGCCGCACGCCGACGCCCCTCGGCCCCCCCAGGCGCTCCGCCCCCAGGCGCTCTGCCCCTCGCCCGGCCCCCGAGCCCCCCGCGCTCGGCCCCCGCGCCCCCCGGAGCGTCTCCAAGATTTGAGGTCAGCTGAGCGGACCCAGGGCGGGGACTCCGCCCCTCGGTGAGTCGCCCCCTCGTACCCCTTTCGTCTGTGTGGGAATCGGGCGCGGTCGCGGCTGTTGGTAGCGCTCGGTCGTCGCCCCGTTGGTGCCCCTGCGAGTCTCCTGTCATCCGGGTTCGTGCTTTCGGCCAGGAGACGTGAAAGAGTGGTGAAGGTTCGGCCGGATTTTGTAATTTGGTGCAATTTGGGGTTTTTTGGGGTAATGTCTTGCGAAGATGGTCGCGCACGCGTACGGTAGCGCGTTTCGGGGAAACTGTTGCCAAAGGTCAAATTCGATTAATCGGGATCGGTGGTTCGTTTTCGAGGGCTTTTTTATCATTTTCGATCGTTTTTACGTGATTTTAAACACATTCGCGTTAGATCGGCGCTGAATTGGCCCATCGGTCACGTACAGATCAGCTGTCAATCGCTGATGTGCTGTGAAATTATAAAGCGCACCTACACTAGTTTAAAATTCTACAATGTTTTACACTTGATACAAGGATTGAGTAAACTACACTGTTACTTCGTATCAAATTATATTAGCAACATCTAGACCAGGCTTGTCCAAAGGGCCACCACGGTGCCAAAGTGGCCCCAACTTTTCACACAAAAACATACATAACAAACAGCATTTATTCCGAAATGAACTCATCGAAATAGTTTTATAACGGAAATAAATAACTTTATCAATATTTTAATACGTTTTGAATTTACAATAATTGAAATTTTGAGATTTGAAATTTGCAAGTGGCCCCCAAATATTGAAATTTTGGACAAGCCTGATCTAAACGTCTTTCCCTTCCAATTTCCCTTTAGAAAAACCGAACGTGTGCATCATTTGAGCAAAGGCTGCACGTTTCAGTCAGTCAGAACTGTGAACATATTTATTACTGAATGCATTGATGGATTAAGCTGAACGTATCTTACTCAATTAGGTATTTAGATCAAGAATATTTCATAGGTGTCGCTGTATTGATATGGTGCGGGATTAATAGCATAGTGCCCCCCCCCCAAGGATTAAAAAAATTTAAATAACTATACTTATCCTAGTAACAGTTCGTGCACACTGACTAAACTCCGATGTCTGTACAGTGCGCCGAGACGCGAGCAATAGTGTTCACCAAAGCCGATGCGTCACTCGCATCCGTTGCATTCCTTCTCTCCCCGATCTACCGATTTGTCTTTCGTAGTCGACTTTAGTCTAGTCCGTGTGCACAAGCCGTAAAGTGACAGTATTTAAGTGGGCGCATCTAAGGATCACTATGCTATCACCCTGCACCGTGTCAATGTAGCGACACCTATAAAATATTCTCGATCCGAATACTTGATTGAATAAGATATGTTCAGCTTAACTCAAACTAATCAATGCATTCAGGCTTTTGACTGACTGAGAAATGCGATCTTTGCCCAACCAACCCCACATTCAGTTTTTCTAAAAGGGAAATGGAAGAAAATACGCCTAGATGTCGCTTTTATAATTTAATGCAGGGTGACGCTATAAATTATTTGATTCGTATGTATGTGTTTCAGGTGCACCCACTTATTAAGCTAATTGTCACATTTACCCTTATCCTAATGGCCATTTTTATGTTGCCTATTGTTTTACAATTGTATAATTTTGAGCATCTTCCTGGCTGTAGGCAGATCAACAAAAACCCTATATTTGTTGCTATAAAACTATTCATAAAGCTTATTATTGTGATAGTTGCATTTTTATGGATTTCATGTTTAAATAATAAGATGTATTTTTGTTATTTTAGGTAGTGACACGTTGAAAAGGTGGTGCCATACGAAGCGGAAGCACGCACGTCGATATAAATGTGGAGTTGTAAAACAAACATACCCAGTAAACTTGAAATTGATATTGCGGCACGTTTGTGAAGTTCGCAACGTGTGATTATCTTCGGATATATATCTTGAAGGTGTGAATTGACGAGTGAGAAAAATTCCAACGATTTCCATGCGATAAAGGTTGTGCTGAATTGATGTTATCACAAACTCAATTTTGAGGCAACAATTATCTCGAAAACCAAAGAAAAGTTAGCCATATTACGATAGACAATAAAACACTAGCCTGTTTAATATATTTGCAATCTAAGCTATTATCATTGTTGCCATGTTAAATTTTTGGGCTCCTCCCAAGACTGAAATGTTATCATTGTTATTATAAAGTATTATACTCATTGCTAATAATCTGTTATTAAATAATAATCGAGGGCACAAAGTCATTATATTCATTGTTATTATATATACATATAAAATACATATATATAAATCAAAACCTTAAAAATATCTAATTAATTTGGATAAAACATTACAAAATATATATAAATATATATTCTGTTATGTAATATATACACATAGACGTATATTTCGTGCAAGTCACCAAATAAAATTATTGAAAAATATCAGTCAAGTAACACTTGCTGTGTTATTGAATAACAAAGTTTTACTAAACAATATATACAAATATATTTCAAAATGATCACCAAAGAGAAACATTTTACCAAAAGTGAAACTCCCACCAGCTCTCGCATTGTGGAGGATAAAAAACATGTAGCTAAAATTCCAAATGGCACTGTCGAAACGGCCAATAGTACAAAACCGAGCCCAACGAGCTCCGATAACAAAACTGAGACCCCCGCAGAAGGGAAAGTCATAGTCAATGATGTTTCTAAAACCAACAATAACGACGACAGACAAACACCTAAAGATGGAAGTAGTGACGACGCAGCTAGTACCTATAGCGGCCCTAAAGTAGGTACGGTTATTCCGAACCGTATATTTGTTGGAGGATTTTCTATTAAAACGATCGACGAAGATTTATGGAGATTCTTTTCCACTCTATATCATATCACTGCAGCAAAAATTATTTATGATAGAAACGGAATGTCGAGATGTTACGGATTTATTACATTTGCCAATCCAAAAGATGCAAAGTGTATTGTGAAATCGGTAAGTTATGATGAAAATATAGTCGTAAATGTTTATTTATATTATTTTTTTTAAATTTCGTTAAATTTTAGACGGGTGGAGTAATGTTTTCTCCTATGGGAAGACTTAGGATTTCGCAAGCTGTACGAAAACAGGTGCTTAAATATTCACTTTTGATTTTCTATCAATTCTATTGTGAATATATTTTTTTTAACATCACATCTTTCGAAATTTTAGATGCCACATTATCCCCAGTCTTCTGAATTCAATCAGATCCCAGCAAGCGCATCGATGCAAGTCCCAGTCCAACCAGAAGGCTTCTATTCCCCTGGTTCTTGTCCTCCGAAACCTACAGTGTGTCTTGCCTACCCAGTTCAAGCGGTTCAGCCTGTCCACCACGTACCTCAAAACCAACACGTGTCGACAGCCCAACCCACATCTACAACCATTCAAGGCCCCCCGAATCTACAAAACGGACCGATCCAAGGAAACAACCAGATTCTTTCTCACTCTCAGCCTAGATCTGCACCGTCTACGAGTCCGAGAAGCAGCACAGCGGGAAGTTCGGAATCGGGAATGCAAAACAACCAGCCTCACAACATAAACTATGCAGAAAACGTGTATCCAGGAGCTATGGTGACTGGCCCGCCTGCATATGTGATTCCGAGCATGGGCATACCTTATGCGCCATCCCTTCCCGCTTATGACGGTAAGTTTTATGTATTTCGATGCGACATTCACAAATCGTACATTTCTCAACAAAACTGTCCTTACAGCAACAGGTTTGTATACAACGTGTCCAGGATATGCCCAGCCGATGGCAGCATATCCTTATGCTGTCGTTCTGCAACCACCACAACGAGAAGGGGCCCCGGCTTACGGACCGCCGTACGGACACACTCCTCTCGCTTACGTCCCTCCGCCGCCGACAGCTTGTTATATGCGTGACGCCAGTGGCAAGGCTCCGACTCATTTGCCAATAATGAATTCTTACATATACTGATCCAGTATTAGTGACAATATAATGCCTGCACTAATTGAATATAAGCAATGCCTATATATTAAATAACTTTGTTTTCATCCGATGTCTGTGTCATGCAATAAAAAACGATCGTTCTGTAAGAATGTGTGTATCTTTTTCAAATTATGATAAATGTGATAATTATTTCATATTGTACGGTGTGATTGCGTATATTCAATTTGCTGTGAATATATATCGTAAAATTTTTACATTCAAAATGATGAAAGACACTACTGTTAAGATCGAAGCGATAAGATTTGACAAATACAACTGACTACTTGGAAAAAATTAGAATTTAATACCATATTTTTTATCTCCAGTTTTGTTGTGAAATTTACCATATTTTAAAATATTTCAATGGCTTAGTCTTATATATTAATAATAATTGCTATATATACTAAGTGTACTTGATTACCCTTTGTTGTATAGTGATAAGTTATAATAATGTATATGCTAATGTAATTTACTTTTAAGCTAATTCATTGATGGAAAATCATCACAAAAAGTCTCAAAAACACATCCATTATTACGAATATTATTTATGTGTCATTCATATTAAATCAATTGAAAATGACAAAAAAAAACAAATTAGCATAAAAAACCATTTAGTTACCATTATACATTTATTAAGTAATTTACACTTTAGTCATTTTGGCCTATACTACTAATACATTTTCAATGTCGTACATTTGATATGGACATATATAATTTCTAGTCTTAATTTAGAATCTTACGATGTGAGTTTGTTCATTTCAGTTTCACTTAGATGTCACATAATTGCACAAATATTATTATCCAATGATAATTACAGATGAAATACGTTTCGCGAGCGTTTTGTCTCTGTCGAATTTGTATCGATAAAGTTGTCTGTATTTTCGAATGGCTTTCATGAATACCAATAATAAAAAAAACTTTCTCGGAGAGAATGGATATTTTTTGAAGTGAATTTTAACAGTAGTCTATTATCTATACATTGAGGAGCTGTCATAGTTTATCAAAGCAGCTATCGTCAATTAGATATAGATTATAGTTTATTTCCAGTATATGCTTAGATACATTTTGTAAGATAATATTTATGAGTATATAAGTGAGTCGAAAAAAAATATATATATGAAGTAATAACTGAGAGGCGCATGAACTATATTGTAATTTATTTTAATATTAAAATAATTATTGTATATGGTTTTAACCGATAAGCAATGTCATTTTGATGCCATCTAACCATCTGAAATGCCAACGATTTTTTTTCATTGATCGCTTAATTTTTTCAGGATTATTAAGAGGTATTTTGTAAAATGTATTATATAAAGGATATATTTAAAAAATATGACTGTAATTACGGTAAAATGTATATTGTATAGTGTTCAAAATAGTCGTAAGCGATATTTAAGAATGTATCGACGGAATGAAGAAGAGTGTATCATTCGCTTTACATGTGTCATTATACTACGAACTAATAATGTATTGTGTGATCCCTTTTCATTGTCGACTCTACCATATTATGATTAAACAATTCGCAAATCATCACATACATATTTTAACCCAAAAATGCTTCTAATCGTTATGTTTTCTTACTTATGGCTTGTTCGTTTTAATTTTGTCTTGTCTCTTTTAGAAAAAAAATGAACAAGTAAAGTGGTGTAATTTTTTTATTTCCTTTTAAAAGGTATAAAAAGCTGGTTATGTTGGGCCAAAGTATATGTGAAATAGAATGAAGAGTTCATATTGAAAAAAAAAAAGATATCTACTCTTTCGTTGTTTATACTTCCTTAATAAGTTTTCATGGACCAGTAATTAATTTTCTTTATTGTTATTAGCTTTTTAATTCACTTGTTATTAAAATTTATTGTAACATCCGAGATCGGAGGATCCTGATGTGCATCAGACACACGATTCTCTTGACATATGTAGATGAGACAATCTGTGGATGTCGAATATCAAATATGCTTCAAGCCATATTGGTAAATAGTCATTTATACGTAAATAAGTGTGCATAGTATTCGATACTATATAATTCTTAAGATTTATGAATATATTGAAAAAGATTCTTTAAACATGTAATTTTAAAATTTATTTTATTACAAGCTTAACTTCGCCATAGTGGCATTTACATTGATGGAAAAATAATATTTCGGCTTCTGTGAACTTCTCGAATCTAATTTCGTTTACTTTTTTCACTCCAATATAGAAGGCCCAGGTAGTATTGGCAGGGTGTTCTCATTTTTTACCTCACTAGTGGATGCTTCTACGTTTGACATGTGGCTTAAATCACGATCTTGCAGTTGTATCTCCTGTAATGATGTATCTACAACTTATTTGGGTTTGTCCGCGATCCTTGTTGACTGGGTTTAAGTTAATTTGAGTAAGATCTTTCGATATATTACCAGCGCAATACTTTGCAAGTTTTGAAAACATTGAATTATCTATATTCTTACCCTTATTTATATATTTCTTCAAGTTGTCACATATTTGACCTCTAGCTTTTCGATCAGAAATATTTCTTGTGGTACTGCACACAGCTAATGTTGCAATTATTCCATCCGAGTCAGGTAAATATTCGCCACCATCTAGGCATGATGCATTCAAGATAATCAATACTTCTAAGACACCTTTGTTCCACTCTCTAGCCATATCTTTAATCACCAACTCAGAAAATATGGATTTACAAACGGGGTCATTAGATAGATATCCTTGTTTAAATTTAATGGAATTAGTTCCTTCAGTGTTTTCATGGCTATTAAGCCGGCTTCCTTGACGCTCATACTCATAGAAGTTGGTGTTGTGATTTGTTTGCAGTCATTGATTTTTTTTATCGATATAGTATGAGTAGTGACCCCAACCTTCATATTTAAAATCCATTTTGGATTCCTTTTTATATTCTTAGAATGTGGCTGAATGTCATGAAAAACAATGAAACAAAACTCCTTTGCTTTGCTAGGTTTTTCCAAATCTGCTTCAATCAAGTAATCATCACAGTGCAAGGAGAAGTTTTCGTATAATTCCTCAAGATCAACTCCACCATAATATCTTCTATAAAATTCAGATGGGGTTATTCCCTTTATTAAATATGTTCCTGCCATATCGTAATATATGGATTTTTTTTGCTAGATGTGTTATAAAACAAGAATTAAAGTTGATTATGCCTAAAATACTATTAATTATATACGTTTTACTAAACTACTTACAGTACTGTGTAATCAAAAAGGATGTTTTCAACTGCTTTGATCACTAGTGACGGATATTCCTATCCGCAAAATGGACAATATGAAACTCTGCTACTGCTACCTTTGTCTTCGTCACGGTGAACTCTACAACAAAAATAATAGACTTTTTGTACACATTTTGCATAATGTGGCTCTCAATATATATATAAAATATGTGGTGTGATTATATAAATGGATAAATAGTTATATATATATTATAAAATACCATATATTGTTGCCAGAATAATTTGTTATTTAATCATTTGAATAATCTTCCGCTTTACATGTGTTAAATATAAAATGTACATATAATAAGCTATGCAAAATTATATATTTGTCGTGCGTAAGTCATGTAAGATTTACTTCTAAATTCGCATATTCAATCTAATCTAACTCATTCTATTGAGGGATAACTTATTATAATTGTATGTCGTCATTGTTGCATTACATCTATTAATTATTTGGCTTAAATCTATATGAAATGTTCAAAATCTAGTTGTAATAGTTAGTCACAACTGATTTATCGCATATATTAATGTATAACAGATAATAAATACGTGTCTTCTTAATTATCTTAAAGGAAATAATCTAATTCTCATTAAGTAATTTACTAGATTTTAAAATTGCATCAGTGTGAGTGTTGACGGCGGTCTTTTAGTAATTATCATCGGAATGCGTTGACTATTTTAAAGTTACGGTAACGGACGCTTTTTTCAGCATATCTAAAAAAAGAAATTTTACCATTTTTTTCTTTTTTGAAAATCATATTTTAAGCATAAGAAGAGGTTTCGACTTTTGAAAACTTATTGTATGTGCGCAAAATAAGTGAGTGCGCTTCGCTAAACTGCCTATAAGTGTCTACAAATACTTATTTTTTGAATCGTTTTCTCAATGTTATTAATCTCCACACATATATTCATAACAGAGGGATGAAGTTGTTATTTCTCATTAAAAAAAATAAACAATAATTTGTTCATGAAATTTGACTATAAATTATATATAGTATATTTATTACAGTACATATTTTACGGAATGTATTAATTAGTTAAAAACGACTTGTCTGAAAACGAAGTGTCTATTTTGATTTAACTGTGAAATTTAGATTACAAAAATATAATTTTATTATACGTGTTAATTCCAAGAAAGAAATTTAATTTTTATAGACTGATGGGAGTGTTTCTCTTCAGTTTGTTCGAAGAAGGTTCAAACGTCATGTTCATGTCTGCATATTATAGTAGTACGTTTGTAAAATTTAAATTGTGAAGCTTCGGCTCCATTATTTGTCTTCCATCGGAATCCAATGCATGAATTGATCGTTCGACATGACTAATTTCTTTCACGGAGTTTATCATGTATCAAAAAACACGACAATTGAAAATGAATTGTTTCGTCTATAGAGTTGTTGAACAAAAATTTATATATTAGATGAAAAAAACAAAAAACTACTTTTATATGCATTGTTATATTGAAAATTGTTGCCTCAGATCATCTCTTTAATATTTGTATATACAAAATAGTGCTCTTTATCATAAAAGTGTGTCACTCCATACATACCGGAACCGGTCGAAGAGTCTTTCATATATCGAGACAAAAATCTTTGGTGCTAAACAACCTTCAATTAAATATAGGAGACATCTAAATAGTAGCATTGCAAAATGGTGATAATAAAGTTTAAAGAAAAAATAGTGGATTTGTATTCGCTGTATACATGTTTAGCGCTTACATTCAAAGAAAAACATATTGTAAAGAAAACACTGATATGTGTTTGAGTTTTTTTTTCGCCCATATAAATAAATATTTGTATATTGTGAATGTACTATGTCAATTTATAAATGACTTAGCCTTTAAGCTTGTGTGTAAGTGTTTCGCTTGTAAGGTGTATGTGCGTATGTGCAAAAAAAAAAGTATACAGTAAACAAAAAAACAATAAAATTATTTCATTATATCATTACTAGTTACAGAGATATATATAAGAAAAATATCCATAGCATTATAATAACATTTCTCATGTCTACTTTATAATATATTAAGCTTATGTGTAAGCGCAAAAAAAAAAAATAATATAAATCTAGCTCTAATCATTTAAAGATTAAGATTTATTATTAAGGAATTTCACATTTTCTCGTATTTCGGCGATTTTTCTTTTCCTTTTATTTGAACATATGCACATGCTAAAACTGTTAATGTGTTCGGTGCCATTTTCCCTCAGCTTCGTGATTGTTTATTCAATTTGAAAACATTCTATTATATGAATATCCCAATTCGATATTATCCTATATATTCAAAAATTTTCTTATACACCTTTATATTATTATTGTATCGCATATAAGCTATCAAAACGCTATTCCAAAGAATCATATAAATGGATTGCTCAGTATATTAAGTACAAATTTAACGTAACATCATTTGTCACGTATGCAGCGGTGTGATTGTACCCTTCGATGTCATCCGTTTGAACAATTATTGCAAAATATTGTTATATCGAACCCTTTGCATCGCTGCATCTGATGCAATCGATTTTACATCAATGAACAGGTTGTGTCTAATCGAAATAACCGACGGAGATGTAGTCGATGTCGAATATAGCTTTGCTCATATATATTCTCATTCGTGTCGCTTGGTGTTATGTATTTATTTTCGGTTTCACAATTTGAATCGATGTGAAACGATAATTTGTGTCCTCGATTGAAGTGAAAAAAAGTGTTTTCGAGACGTTTAATATTAACTCTTTCTACGAAATGCTCATTTATTTAAAAATGTGTCAAACACAACAATAAGATAACAGTGAAACGGTAAACATTGGCAATATATTTTATGTCATGCATAATTAAGATCTCATTTTACCCTTTGCGTTAGTATTATTTAGGTTGTGCTAGTTAATGTTATTTCTAAACCTGTCGAAGATCTTATACAAATCTTTTGTATAGCGGGAATAGACTCAATTGAAATTTATGCACTAGCAATAATTTTTAATAAATCATCTATTGAATTCTTTGAAATAATAAGGATTTTCGTATCGAATACGAATTTTTGTTTTTACAAACGCAAAAATAGCATTCCATTGGAAGAAATTTATCCGAAATGATTTTGAAAATGTATAATAAACCATGCATTAATCATCAAATTTACTGTTTTGAATTTGTGAAATCTATATTCTTGTTATTTTCGTATTGAATTGATTTTTATTATCAATCATTGACTTGATCGAATGTTATACAGAATCATTAGAAGTTTCCAAATGTTTTATTTGATCGTTGATTCATTTCATAGAACAAATGACAATTGAGAATTTTCGAATATTAAATGATCATCTTTTGTGACGATTTTTACGTAATGCCATTTTTGAATATTGAAATAATTACGTATGTTTTCATTCATATCGATAATTGCATATTAAACAACAGAGTTATTTGTTCTATTTCAATCATGACGGATAGCTTATAGAACTGATTTTGAAAGTTTTGTTCGTTGGAACATTTTCGCAAACTAGTTGATTGTCCTGTTGCGAAACCAGTGCAGTTTTTACGTGAACCATTTAGTTCCTATTCGCCCAGTATAATTGAAAAATTCAGTGAATGCCAGTATAATTTAAGTGTTTTTTTTTTGCCATATAAAAAATTGTAGTTTTTTCATTCTTTTATAATATGTTATGTATTTTTATTTTGAACGATTCCACATTATTGGTATTACTTTTCAAAAAAAATACCAAAGGCATTTACATTCATCATGTATTTCCATTATTTGTTAAGTTTTAAAAGAACGTAGATATACATGTGACGATAAATCTTGAAATTTGAACTCCCTCGAGGTGATTATTCGTAACGTTCGAAGACTGTGGTTGTACTAAAATTCTTATTTGCTAGAATTATGATATACACACGCAATAAACTTTTGATTGCATGTACAATTATCGGTCGATTTGTTTTCGAAAATAAGATTAAATATGAAAAAAAACTGTATTGTTAGTTGAAGTGACTATATCGGATAGCGTGTGATTGAATCAGTAAATTTAAGACATAAAATCCCTATCATTAAAGAACACATATTCATACGTATATCACGTATGCATACCAAAAGTAGATTAGTCTAATGAAAGTACCCCAAACATTAAAATAGTGTAAATGAAAATGAAAAAAAAAATTATAAAAAAAGCAACAAAACAGTGATCTTTCATATCATCAATCACAAATGAATAATTTATAAACATTGATTAATCTTTCAGATATTCTAAGTGCAATTTTTTTCATTTCCATTTGTGTCCGGTGTTCCTCGGATTGGGACTAGTCTTATATCCGACGATGCTGGACACTCGTCTACGTAAAGATAAGAATATGTTTTAGTTGCATGGTCGTGCGTTCGTCACGGATGTACGGCTTATAGTTATTTCCTCATTTTCTGCGATGAAAACAGCAATTACTAGCTGAACGGTATTGTTTAAATAATAACTTAATAAACGAATAAGAAGTAATTGTTAATTATTAAATATTGATTATACCAGGTACAAGTGATGATATGTTGTTATTCACGATGAGATAATGTTATGTGTTCACTTCGAATCGATGTTGAATAAAATATTGTTGAATAAATTTTGTTGGTTTTATTGTTTCCTGTCGTATTTGTCCATTGGCTCAATATATTTATAAATTATTATTATCTTTTACAGTTTGGTAAGTAAATGTTTAGTTTTCAAATCAATACATTGAATAATTGATTAGTCCTGCTTATTACAGTAAAAATGTACATATCAGTGAAAGTATATTTTCACAAATACCAAAACAATAAGTCAATTTAAAATTACACTACAACCTCTATTATTGGGATTGATAAAAAAAAAAGTTTTTTTTTAAATGTAGAGAGCAGAGTAAGTACTTGCCTAGGATGCCTCCACACCATCGTTGGGCTCGCGCCTAGCGGTGTAAGATTTTTCCTACTTGGGGAAAAAAATTGTGGGTAGTTTGCTACCCCTACGCTCTGAAAATATGTCATTTACTGATGACAATTGAATCAATTTTTATAATTAAAAAATGATTTTTTTTTTATTATTTCGTGTTAAAAAACAGTATTTTTTTTGTAAAATAAAAATTATATTCGTGTTTTATCTTAATTAATTAATATATTGATTAACATTAATATTTAATATTCCAAATAAAATAAAAACATAATTTTTATGGGAAAAAAAATCGCTTTCATGGGAAACCAAGTAAATTTTTCGGGTCGTGTTTTCCATTGACGTCTGAACGTCTGACCTTATGATCTTTCGGAAAGGGTGCGATTATTAGGTTATTTATTAGAGTTTACCTATTGCATCCTTCCTTCGACTTCGATTTGCAGGTGCGTCATGGGCGCGTGCGCATGGCCTCTGTCGAGCGACAAATGGGGTACATCGCTTTCCGGTTCGTCCGACAGGTGTCGTTCAGATAAGTTACGTGTGTGACCAAACAACGAATGATATTACACGAACCTCTTGTTTCAGCGCTAATTTATATTACATTTACATGGCAAGCGGTAACTATATAACAGCTACGTGACCGACCACACGAACACGCAGTTAGAGATCCAATACGGTAACAGGGCGTCACACACTTGGGATGGTTGTTGGGCTTAAACTGGCGCGCTCGAGCGGGCAGTAGGGATATTTGTAAGTTTTTCGACGGGTGGTGACGGCGAAAATGAGCTCATCAGAAAGGATCAGGATTGGTTGAAATGCAAAGACGGTTGGCTGTTTGAGCTCTGGGATTAGTCTATGGATATGGCGCACTTTGATCTTTTTTCCGGGAACAAAATTGCGCTTTACGTAGAAAAGTTTATTTTCTTCTTCTATTGAAGCAAATCCTCACTTGGATCATAAATAGGGTGACCATATTTCCCAGGACCTAAAACGGGACGCTCTCCAAAAAAAATGCCCCCCCCTCTATATAAAAAAAATGTGTTGTAGGTTCAAAAATTTTCCCTCAATTAATATCGTTAAGGAAGTACACTTCCGATGAAATTTATTTTCCTACCCATATTTTTTCCAATATCATACATTTATTAACGAATTTATTACTCAAAATAACTTTTAAACAATAGATAATATAATTTTAAATATATTTAGAGAAATATTTAACCATAATCAGAAGTGACAGAAAATAATTTTTGGATTTTTTTCTAATAAGAATAGAACTATAGAAAAATCCATCTTTTATTTTCATGCCATATTTTTCGTTTCACTTAATCGAATTCTTTCATCCTTTCATTATTTTCTATTGAAAAAAAGATGCTTAATTCAAAAATGCATTTAATATTTATTTAACTTTTAGTTTTTTAAAAAAAAAAACAGCGTTCGAGTTTCGCACTTTTTGCATCATGTCTATATCTATAATTTTTATTTTTGGAAAAGTTTTCAGCAAAAACCTGTCAATTTTTTTAATTACACGATAATATTAGTGAAAAAAATAATTCGTTTTTCGGTTTAAAAAAAATGTAGGCTATCTTCAAATGACATTTTTGAAAATATTAATTATTTCGGTTGAATTTTTGAGCGATTCTTTAAAAAATCGAAAAAATCTAGCAATAATACAAATCAAAACATAAAAATACGACTTCAATTAAATTATTGAGAAAAAAAGATCCAAGGAAAACGCATTAAAAAATATAATTTTGATAAATATAAAAAAAATTCAGTCATCTTATGTCCATCAAAATATGTGAATCGGCAAAACGGGACAAATCAAACTATTTTACGAAAACGTCGGGACGAACGCAGGACGCGACGAAAACGGGACTGTCCCGGCGAAAACGGGACGTATGGTCACCCTAATCATAAAAGCATATTTCGGTTGGTTGAAGATGAGAAAATGCTCGCTTCGAAATTTGAGTCACCTACGAATCAAATTGTAAATATCGATCGACGACGATGATCAATTTCGCAGTTCGATACGAAAATCGAAAAAAAACTTTCGTTTTGATTCAGTTAATTAGTTTATTAATTGTATCTTGTTATAGCATAAAAATTATTAACACAATTTGAATTAAACTATCACACGAGTGAAATTATGCGATCATTTCACACAGTTGTTGCGCCATATATTATAAGTACTTAAGTAATATAAATTTTAGAATTTATAAATTGAAAAAATATAATGAACTCACATTGAATTCCTCAAGTTAAATGGTTTATAAATCAGTTCACGAAAATAAAATTTGAATTCTTCAAATTAAAGAAATATCAAACGAGAACAAATGCTAGAATGTATCTCTATCGCCTGGTTCTTAACCTGTGGTGCGAGAAGGTTTTTTCGATGATGCGAGCAAAGTCTAACAATATGAATCAAATTATTTTTATTTATAAAATAAAAATATTATTTTTATGTACTTTATGTATTTTTTTGCTTTTTTTATTATTGTATTTTTCTAATTCACTGTGACGAATTGAGTCTCTTGTCATGTCACAGCGGTATATATGTTTTTCAAGCTTTTTATTATTTGAATAAACATGTTTTGCAATAAATGTATTTTTTTAAATTAAAAATTCAAATTACATTTGTCAATATGTTGCGGGAACCTATTTTCAAATTCAAAGTGGTGCGGCTCATTAAAAAGGTTAAGAACCACTTCGTCTATTGACTCGATCAGAATGAAAACTGAAGGTCCAAAAAGCCATAAACGAAATTAAAAAATTCATTTACAATTAAAATTCCAACCGTATTTTTAACGAACACAAACTGATTTGTCCACGTAGAAGATAGAAGTAATGATATGTTTTACGAGTTCATTTTACAAGAAAACAATAAAAACGGTTCAAAGTTGGTGACTCATATCGCTGGGTTTCAAATTTGAATGTGAGATTATAAACAATAAAAAGCTTGAAAAATCGAGTATGCATAACAAAACAAGCTTATGAATCATGACGATATATGGGAATTTTCATTATATATTCAGCGTTTCCCAACCTGTGGTACGCGTACCACTGGTGGTACGTGAAAAATAATCTGTAATGGCGGACATAAAGAAAATTCAGTTTTTAATTTCATAATTTACAAAAGAAAAATTATTCGTCACTATTCGAACGTTTTCGAGTCCCAAAAAAATTATTTCTACAAAAAAAGCTCGACGCTCTTTGAAACTATTCATCACTAATCGTCACTATTCGAAGCTATTCGAACCCCCAAAAAATTTTTGCAAAGAAAATGCTAAACGCATTAATGTAGCCCAACTTTCGGAAATATTTTCGCGAATTTCTCACCACCTAACCCAACCTATCGTTTGATGAATAAATTCGCGTGAATGAAACCCAACTTTCGTTTTGCTTAAGGCCTTCTTATTGATTTTGAATGCTTTGATGTACTAAATTACGTTTTAACCCAAAATTTCACACAACTCTGATTCACCATATGAAAAAATCACCGCACACGCTAAAGTACGTTTTGCATTTTCGCTCGGAAAATTAAAACTAATCATTGAATCTGACTGAAAATTTCCACATAAATTACTGATGAGTGCAGCAAAAATATAAAAAAAGATTCGTTTCGATAAATAAGATACAGCGCGTGAAAATTTATAAATTTAAATTAAATTTTTAATTGTTAATATTGGTATATTTTTGAAAAAATTCGCCTGCGGCGCTTTAAATATTAATGATAAGTAAATAATAATAAAATTTATATATGTATGTATGTTATATTTATGCGTATTTCCTTAACAATGTTAATATTTGAGGGTAAATTTTTGACAGCAACACATTTTTTCCATAAAGGGTCATATTACAAATTTCACAAAATATAATCATTTTTACGAAGTGGTACAATTTAGTGTGATTTACTACCAAGTGGTATGAGGGCCAAAAAAGGTTGGGAAAAAAGCTTCAAAGACAAAAACATAATGAAAAAGATCTGCTCACAATTAAAATTCCAATTGTATCCCATACATATAAAAAGTTGTGTTTTGTCCTCCCTTTAAAATAATCCTGGAATAAATTTATCAACTCCGACGTTTAGGATCTGAACATACTTTCTGCAAAAGGCTGCATCTGGATGCAGGATTATCATGGTCATTTTTCTAATTATATTTAGAAAGACCAACCATTGATTTTTAAATGATTAGGAGTAAAAGAAAACACAGAAAAGAAGTGCACTGATTTTTAATTGTTGGTTTTTTTTTTAATTTTTTTTTATTACATACATACAGTCGATCCTTCAAATAGATCATATCTTAATTCTAAACATCAAAAATATGATTTTAAATTTTACAGAATGGTTCCATCAATGTTTTATTTTTCTATGAGCTAAGTTTTTGCGTTACTCGGTAACTTAATACAAATGATTTAGTCTATTCAACGATCACCGTTTTTTGACACAATGGTCACAATATTATTGTTTCACGATCTACTCTAGAACGACATCAAAATATTTTTTTATTTGATTAATTTTTCAACTACTATTCAAAGTTTTGATTATGTGAAATTGCTATTGAAACTTTTAAAAATTAAACATATGTATATTGCACTATGCCTCAATTCGCTATTTCGATTTTTTGTAAGTAATAAAAATTGATCTTTTTCATCACAATATGGTACACTTCAAACGTTGGCCATATAAAATTGGTGATTAGGAGATGAGGATGCTTTCAAAATCAAAATTAAAAAAAAAACAATGAACAGCGATTATATTTACATATGAATTACGACATATAATAAAAACAACGTGGAATGCAAACGCAGCAAAACAAAGAATTATACAATTTTTGCAATTAACATATTCGACTCATATTACATAATAATCAGCATTTGAAATAATTACATCACAATTTTCTTTAACACATCCATATATACAAATAAAACGTAATGCGTGATACATTAAAAAAAATGGCATAATGCGTATGTATGAATAATACACAAAATCTTTTAAATTACGAATAGGAACAAAAATAATACAAATTTGCATATTGTGAAAAGTTATTTTCGAGGGTTACAATAATTACTATAAAATATCTAATTGTAAGAAAAATTATATAACAATATGAAAACAAATTGAGCATTTACTATATATTTGATTTTCAGAATAACATCAATAATTCGGTTTGAAAATTCCAACTGTCATAAAGGATCGAAGTTCTCGAAAAAACATAGCAAGAATAAATAAATAAATAGAATTAGACAAGAGGATAATAATTTAATATATGATACACTAATATACAATAATGAAAAAATAAATCTAGATATTTCAAATGTTCTTAGAACACATTTACGTAAATACATATATATTGAACGTAGCAGATCAAATCACAGTATATATCATAATCGATAGTCTTCTTTTTATACAAATAGAAAAATTTTGCACACACCCAAGTATTAAAGCTCGTATCATATGAACGCAGTGATCGACTCAGGAATACGGTAAATTATTCGCAAGTCAATTGGTGATTATGCAACTTTTTAAAAATTGTTTACGCGAAACCCTCTCAAGTGTGTAGATCGAAGAGAAAAATCAAATTTTAAAAATTAGAACATTTCCTTCAGCTTATGACTACGTATCAAGTTATACAAAAAATTCATATTGACAAAAATATTTTTATCTATTAAAATATACTGAATTATTCCCCTTTTCAAAATTTTCATCATAAAATGATATATTTTTTCAAAATACCTTAAATATTATTGTATAACAAAAAGTTTGGCAAAATTTTCATAACAATATTTCAAAAAGTGATAGCGATGCTTAATTTTAATTCATATTTTGAGATCTCTATATGTTTACTATTACAATTATAATATTTATATTATAATAAATAAATACATACAAGTAATTTCTGGAAGAGATAATTGATGAAGAGATGATTTAAACGCCAAGCTAAAATCAACGACACTTCAATCGAGAAGAATATCATTTTGTAAAATACATATTTGCAGCATGCACATATCCGCCGACGATGAATGCTCAATGAGTATTTACACGAATTTCTATAGACTTTACTCAGCTATTAAACGAGACATGCAGAAAATACCAAGCCTATATAATCACAGTTAATGAAGTGCCGAATATCTAAAAACACTGATATATCTAAAAATCATCTACTTCCAGAAAAAAAGCAATCCTCATTTTTTCTTCTTCACTTTTTCCGTTCCGCCCGAAGAATCTTTCTTTGTCTTTTGATCCGATACGTCGGGAGACGACTTTGTTGACATTTCTTTCACCTTGGAAACATCTGACAATTTACACATGTCAACGTTAGTTGAATCTGATTTTTTCATGCAAGTATTGTCCTTTTTGTCAACAGAAGTAACGTTTGTGCTCGTTTCGTTTTTTCCGCTGCTCTTATTATTTTCCGATAACGGATTGGGCGATGTCGAAGACTTCTTATCTTCGTCTTTAGTGTTCGAAGTTTTATTTATTGGGTTTCGCATAGATAAACCTTCGAACTTTATCGGAAATACTCCAGTTTTTAATGAATTGTCACTGGAGGAATTCGACGATTCGCTTTTGCCAGATTGTGAAAGTTTATCTTTTTTCTGAGGACTTACTTCAACTTTTGTTTTCATATTGACTTCGTTAAACTTATCTTGCGAAGTAGATTTAATATTTACATTGGAAACGTAGGTTTCAGTTTTATTTTCTGAAATATTCTTAACACTTCCCGTATTTTGATTCGTACTGTTTACTGCAACATTTTCAGATTTCGATGTGTTTGCTGAAACAGTAGTATTTATTCTAGTCAGACTATCTTTACCATCTGATGGTTTGTTCGCATTAACGATAGAACTTACAGAAACTTGGTCAACTTTAACAATATCAACTTTCGGTGGCGAATTATTGGATTTCAAAGACTTATTATCAGCAACTGTTGATTTAGAATTGTCTAAATTAGATGATTTTTCAGTTTTAAGCATTGAAACTGGAGGCTTTTCCGTTTTAGTTGAAGATGGCGACACTTTTTCGACCTTCGAGGGAGAAGTGTCTTTGACTTTGAATGATTTTTGTGATTCTGTTGGAGTTTTTAAAGATTTGCGATCTGTCGATTCTTGAATAGATTTCAAAGTTAGGCTTTCAAGTTTGGATGCTATTTGACCAACTAGAGACGGAGACCTTGTTATCGTTGGTATATCTTCAGCCTTCTTTTTAAGCTGCGTCGTCAAATCATTCTTAGACTCTGGCTCTTCCGATTTACTTTTAATAACAGATGTGTTTTTAGCGTTAGTTTTAGACGAATCATGGTCATATTTAACTGAATCTTTAAAGTCTTTCGACAATTCTCTTACATAACCCAACACATTAAATGGAGTTCGATGTGGAACGTCTGAAGTTGGTTTCGTATTTGGATTACTAGTTTTCTCACAGTTATTATCACAAGATTTGTTGATCGAAATCAAATTTACTGATTTCTGAGATGCATTTGATGCAGAAGTTATAACTTTATTAGAATTACAGATTGTTGTATTTTCTTTTTTGAAATTCAAAGATGAAACATTATCTTTCAAAGTAACAAAATTTTGACTAATAAACAATACTTGTTGATTAGATTCTGATATTTTTTGGTCCACCTTTTCTTCGTGAATCGGAACAGCTCCAGAATTAGTGGGAGAATCTTTTTCCTCGGCAATTCTCGGCAAAAGTTCCACTGGAGCTGTTAAGCTTAAAGATAATCTTGACTGTGAACTATCCATAACTGTGAATTCAGAACCAGACAAGCTTCCACCCTGACTATTTTGATCAAGACATAAATCTGAAGATAAATTCTGAAAATCTTGAGACATGCCCTGTTTTTGAGATTGCTTCTGTTGCGGAATAACCACGGCAAAACTTGAATTTGACGACGGGCCCAAATTGTGCTGAACAGAGCCGCTAAACGGATGTTTATTAGTTTCCGGTGGATCCGGAGTTTTGTCCATCATTTGCATCGGAGTAGACGCAGCTGATGCAAGTGGTCGCCATAGAGCAGATCCCCCCTTGTTACGAGAGTGATTAGTATTCGAAGAAGCAGCTTGGGCGCAACATAACGGAGATATCAACGTGCATTTATTTTCAGCAGAACGAGGATGTAATCTTAAAAAGAATAAAAAGTAATTTTAATGAAATGTTTAAGAAATTGTTAATATTTTTTGAATAATATGATAATTACCTATCTGGACTAAGTGCTCGCCGTAGTAGCGGAGACGCTGGTTCCCTCGGCCAAGCTCGAGGAGTACCTTGAGATCTTACATGGTGATCACGTCCCCGACTAACTACCGTAGCAGAATTATTATTTCCAGATGAGTTTACATTAGTCGTTATCGTTCCTGGTGCTGGTGTATGATGACAAAGCGCTAACGGTGATGGCGACCTAAAAATATCAAAATAAATTTAGATAAATATTTCAATAAATTTCAGGGAATATTAATTTGAAAATTGGAAAGTGTATTATTAGGTAAATTAATTATATTTGGAATCAGGAAACGAAACCTACATATATTAATTTAGAAATTGAAATAAATTTTACGAAAATCACACTTGATGTGAAAATATTTTAATTGAAACAATGAAAAATTATTCAAAAACATTTAACAACACAGTTAAGATGTTTTAAAACTTTTTAGAAGGGTTTAAAATAATGCACCAAGTTTTATATTGTTTTCTTTAATGATGTGTATTCAGAAATGATAAATAAATATGCTTAAGCACTGAAAAATTGGAAAAGCCGACAAACACTCCGTTGAAACAGAAATTATAAAAGAGACATTCATGGCAATGAGCGTCAGACGATATGAATATGCTGTCACAGTTGTGCATGCTTCAGTTACCTGGTGCATAAAATTACAACTTGGTTGAAGACATCAAAACAATAACGTAGTCAATACTGACCGACCTATATTGGCAAATATAAGAATATAAAAAGTATTTGAAAATAAATAAAATAATATTTATATATAATTAATATATACACATAAACAACAAAGCGAGGTGAAAATATGATGTTTTCGAATCAAAACAAAAATTGATTTAATACTAAAATTTTAAGCAATTAAAGATTTTTTGATATGAAGAATGAACATTCAATAGATTTTATATGGAAAATTATATTCAAATATTCATTAGCAGATTATAATATTCAATTGATAGTGTTATCATGAAATAATCATTAAGAATTTATAGAAAAACATATGTCAAAACTGAATTCTGAAGGAAATGTATCATACATTGTGTTGTAAATATTAATGTTGATAATAAAATCTATATTAACAATAAAACACCAGAATGTAATGAAATTCATTTACAATACTCAATTAAAAAGATTTCATGTTTAATTACGAATAAGAATTGCATATAAAATTGTTAATAAATCGTGTTATCGTTATTTAATTTTAATGTTATATGAAAACCATAAAAAAACAAATATACGCATCATTAAAAATGCACACATGTACGCCAATAACTGGATATATAAACATGAAAAAAAAAACACAACCAGCAATTAATGTCACTTAAGATCATATCCGAAGAGTTCAATAAATGCCATAAACAAAGTAACAATATGATTCAATCAAATAGGACACGTTTATATTATAAACTTTTCCTCTCATATTCGCCATTTACTCAACTCCTCGATTACGACCTTCGAATAAAAGCTATGTCGTCAGCAACATTAACAGTGAACGGACAAATAATTAGTATGTTAGCTGGCCGACGTTACCTCGTGGGACTGGAAGCGACGGGTCCAGGGCTAGGAGTCCTGGCCAACGGCGATAGCGGTATGTGGACAGCGGACTTTCGACGTGCCCCCGTAGATTTGCCGCTAGCTCCACCGGCCCCGCCTAGCTTGTGTTTAAGCCCGTGAAGTGTGGAAGGCCTGGTTAAGTTTTGTGAGAACAAGAGAAACACCAAATTACCAATGATTAATTGTTATGAGAGATAAGTATGTATTTCCATCAAGATCACCACTTATTAGTCACGGTTTTGTTAATCGGATGATTTAACGCTTTGATGGTTCATTTGATGCGGAAATTTTTTTTTTAAATATACATGTGAGACGATTAAGACGTCTTTTATATAAAAAAAAGTCAAAATTGGTGATTCAAAAATGAATGTGAATAAATTATTTCATCAGACTTGCCTTTGTATACAGCTGCTTGAATGTCTAAGATGAAATGAAAACTAAAAATATTTTAAGCTATGCTAAATTTTGTATAATTTGCTAATTGAGGCGTTATAAACAAAAGTAATGATTGGCTGTTACGTGCATTCAGCAGTACACTAACAAAATTAAAATTCAATTTTTATATAAATGCCCCTTAGCCCCGGAATAGATCGTTCGTTCATTGAAATACAGATGACTTCCACTTCCGCGTGTCGAAATTTTGTTTATAATATTTACATAGTCGACTGATTATTCGAATTTTATTCGGGACTTAGGGTTCAAATGTATGAATATGAATGCAAATATAAGTTATTCAAAAATACCATAAAAAAAAAATTAATTTCATAAGCTGTTAAAAAGTATTAAGCATTAATAAATTAATCTTATAGCTAAAATATACGTTTTTTGATCAGACGACATAATCACCTTTGATAATGATGGGTCACTTTGTTCGGAGCTGGTTCTCCGGGTAACAAAACTCTTTCCGTAGCCGGACTGGCAGGACTCGCTGGACAAGCGGCGATGCCTCCGGCCGAAGTATCGATACCGGGAGCCATATTGATATTCGGACCGACTAGAAGCGAAGATGGAGCGGAACTCAAACCTGCACTAAGTAACAACGAGGACGGAGGTCCTAATGGCAAACGCTGAGGAGGACTGCCAAAGCGCGGTGCGCTCGGTGCAGTGTTTCCAACTGGAGATGCCAGTCCAGAAGAAACCATCTATTTGTATACAAGAAAATCTCAATTAACAACTACGGTGCGCTCAAAATATTATAAGGTGTATAATCACGTTTGGCAAAAATTAGTTTTAAAAAATGCCCAGTAAATACCTGCTGAATCTCAGCAGAGGCTCTTTTGTTGGATATTCGACGGAAGAGGGATGCTCTCCTGCGTCGTTCTGGCTCAGTTCTCCGTTCGCCTGTTGCTCCTCCGCGTCTGTTTCCTCCAGGAATTCCGCCGCCGGGACGTCCGACTGCTCGTCCTTGCCAAGCACTCCTTTTGCGCCCACCGGATTGAATTGTAGTTTGGTCCAAAGGTAGGGCTCGCACGTTTGCCTGACGAGGACTAGCTAGCAACAAACGTAACACTTGTGTATGCAAAAGTCCACCGACCCACGATCCATTCAGCCATATTAGTAAATCTCCAGCCCTTAAGCCAGCTTGCCATGCCGAACCGCCTTCACTTACAGCCTGTATAAAAAAATTATATAATAAGACAATATACGAAATATATTGATCGTTAATGATTTTCGAAACTCACAGAAACTAAATGCTGCATTGTATAGTAATCGCTTTCGCCATAATATACGCGTATAGTGTGAATTGTGAAACCGAATCCTTTCGATCCTCTTCGAATAACCATGGGAGGTTTAGACATTTGAAGTAATCTGTCAATCGTAAACAAAATATTATTTTTAATTCCTCAATACATCTAACGCAAAGAACAATGAAAACGTACCCGTGATTTTGAATAGACAACGGTGCAAAACCTTCCCGACATGGAGACGAATCTCGGCTCGAATTAGTGCTCGACGTATTTCCGGCTGGGGGTGACGGTGCTCCACCAATAGAACAGAACGATTCATCTGTACAGGTGAGCACATTCATAAATCAAATGCCAAGGCAAGCTTAAACTCGAACCATTAATAAAAAATATGTACCTGATTGGATCAACAGTGATAGACCTGATGCAGAAGCGCTCTTCTTGACATGCTTGTGAATAGGACTCGGAACGGGAGCGACCACGGTGCTGGTGACTGATGAAGGATGCGTGATTTGCGTTTGGCTCATTGGTGTGCTGGCGGTAACGGTGATTGTAGAAACGGCAGGAATCATGATTGAAGACGTCACCGATGATGCTGAAGTATTCGTCACATTTTGAGAAGTGGTCACAATGATTGAAGATGTTGTCGATTTGTTTGTGCTTGAAAGCAAATTGCTAGTATCGCCAGATGTATTGTTTGTGTCCATGCTAGAATAATTAATTAAAATTAATTCGATTACGAAAAATATTTTGGAAAATCTGATTTGATTTAACATACCTTGGCATATCTTCTTCCATTGATATTGAAAATGAAGGAGTTGGTACAATATGAGACGATCCACTAACGAGCGGTGAAAAGGTGCTATAATCTTTGCTACCTTTGAAACCCAAATGTTTCGGAGTGCTGCCAGGAATGTTCAAACTAGATGAACCTATAAAAATAAATATAAATTAGAAACAGCATAACAAACGATCTTTAAATATAATAAAGTAAATTACAAACCTGAAACATTTGGAGCAAATCCACCACCAGTTGCAAAATTGTTAGTTCTTCGTTTACGAGCTAGATGTGGAGAAACGTCGTCAGAATCTGTTTGAGATGATTCAGGAGTTGAATGAGGAGGAGCTCGACCAGCATTGTGGAACTAATAAACAAAATATATAAAATTATAAATGTAATAAAATAAATTAATTGAAATAACATATATGTGAAAAAAATCTTACCGGGCATTTACTGTTATTAATTGATGGTGGTGGAGTTCCAGGTGTTGACGGAGCTGCTATTGAACCGACGAGTGGTTCTCCTTGACTATCTGGAGTTCCTGGACAACTCTCCATACTACCACCCATAATCTAAAAAACATATATATATTTTAAATATAAACTCATTCAATTTAATAAAATGAAGAACCAAATCATTACTTTTCCATCAGCAAAACTCAAATCGGTCGTAGAATTAGATTGGAATTTCCTATACTGAGGAGACATTGAACTAAATGTTCCGAACAAAACCGGACTATCATCGCCAGTGTCGCAATCAGTATCGGCTTCGCTATGATTATATCTGTCACAACGGCTATCAAAATAACTAGTGTCTTCATCGTTATCCAACTGTGGGACGAATTCGGCTTTCTGTCTCAAAAGAGAAGTCCAATCGACACCGCAAAAGAAGATATGTTCCTGGAGTGAAAAATATAAATGAAATAAAATTATATTTCTCGTTCTGACTAAATATAAAAATCAAAATAATTTTGTACCTTCACTTGGTGAGTTCCGGCTGTACCAAGGCGATCTCTAGGAGACCGAGCAAGAAGTGCAGTTATCATGTCTTTAGCTTCAATTGCTATTGGAAAATCGTCTTCATCAGGCCATTCAATGTCATCTAAAATTTATAAAATTCATATTAATTTCATGAAATATTATTAAATTCAAAATAATTTCAAAAATGTACCATTAACAGTATGAGCAAATAATTCTTCGGGTGTTTCCCCGAAGAAAGGAACACACCCTATAAGGAATTCGTATAAAATCACCCCCATAGACCACCAATCAACAGGTTTTCCATAGCCCTATTGTAATAAAAAATAAAATATTTTATAACAAAGGTACTTGAAAAAAATATAATCGATTAAAATGCATAAAACATACTTGTCGCAATATTACTTCCGGTGCAATATACTCAGGAGTTCCACATACTTGTTTATCAGAAAATTGTTGCGTTTCTCGGTCAACGTATTCTTCATAAAGATTGGTTGCCACTAAAATAAATATAACACATTGAAAAAAATGCAAAAAAAACTATTATGGTAAAGAAATAAAAAAATACATACATGACATTAAACCCATTTTACTTAGTCCAAAATCAGTCAATTTAATATGTCCTAAAGCAGTAATTAAGAGGCTAAAAAATAAAAATAATTATTACTCGATGAAAAAAGTTTTTTTTATAAAAATGAGAAAAAAAAATCTTACTTGTCTGGTTTCAAATCTCGATGAACAATTCCATATGAATGAAGATATTCAACAGCTAATACAGCTTCTGCAAAATAGAATTTAGCCATATCAGGAGGCAACGGACCTCCAATAGCTCTCAAGAGAGCTGCACAATCCCCTCCTTCGACGAGTTCTAATACTAAACAAAGATGCTTTCGAGTTTCGAAAGAACAATACATAGACACAACAAAAGGATTATCCGCAAAGCTCAAAATATCCCTCTCGGCAAAAACTTGCTCAACTTGATTCCTCAACATCAAATTGTTTTTATTGATTTTCTTCATGGCAAACCTGAAATTAATATAAAATATCAAACATGATTTTATACACTTATTTATAGAATAAGATTTAAAAATAAAAATACCTTTGTCGTGTTTGCGTATGTTTGACTAGATAAACTGCCCCATATGCTCCGTTAGAAATTAGCTTAATAACTTGGTAATCGCTTTCAGTAGGTGATGTACCTCCATTTCGGCCTTTGTTTCTGTAAAAATTAATAAAAATAATGAATGTGGGGTAAGAAAAAATGAAAATAACTAGCAACGATTATAAGTTTTAAAAACTTACTTCGGTGATGTGTGAGAATGAGCTGTAGCTGGTGGCGGTAAAGGTGGAGGAGGTGGAGGTTCTTCTTGTAAAGGATCTCGACTTAGGCCTAATTTATGAATTATATATTGAGGAAGATCAGCAGTGACACCCTAAAAAAATAATAACAGATTAAATGTAATGAAAAAAATTTGAATATAATCATTGAAAAGCTAGTAGATAATATTACTTGGGTTTCTCTCGCACGACCTTCAGCAGCCTCTAATAACCTGTAAAATTGTTGAGGATCAAACTCTAAACATTCCAACAGCCTGGCCGGTCGACTGACAGCAAGTAAAAGTCGAGTGACAAGAGCAGAAACGCGCCCAACAGCACCAGAATCATCTGATTTATCACGTGTCTATAATAAAGAAGATACAAATGAAAACATTGAAAATCGTTAATTAGTTGAAAAAAAAAATCGAAATTTAATAACAACCTCTTGTAGAAGTCGATCTAAATTTTCCGTCATATCATAAAAGTATCGGCTTGTGATTTGTTTAGACTCAGACTTATGCAAACAGTCTCTTGCCATTTCCAAAACTTGATGATGTACAAAGCGTACTATGGGTGGGGCACTACGTGGAGGAGGCTCTTCTGTTAATTGACGTAAACGAGCTTCCATATGTTTTTGAGCTTTTGGAAATCGACTGGTGAATAGCGCAGACATAGCAGCTACTTGATCATCTATGGATACAGGGGAACGCGCTGGCGAACTAAAACACAAAAATATAATAATTAACATAAAAATCGATTAGTCAATAAAATCCATTAATATTTAACAAACCTCAAACTTCGGCTCCGTGGCCTCCTGAACGGACTTTGAGGAGAATCTGTGCCCGCTCCTCCACTTCCAGATCCACCAGAATCGGAAAGTGATTGCCATTGATTTATACCCGAGCCTTGAGAACCACTGCAACAAAATATTTATTTGACCAATTTAATAAATAAAATAAAATAAAAAAAAAACACTTGAATGTAAAAACAATAACCTCATATTTGCAACTTGAGCAGAACAATGAGCACATCTTATTGATGCTGCAGGTGCAAGACTACACCGACGAATCTTTCCATCTTCGTGCACAATACCAGCGGCATTATTACCCAACTGATGTAATCTCTCTTGAGATGAGCACTGAGACTGTAAAATTAATTAGAAATTTATTTTTCGGTAATATATACGTACAAGGTGACGTCGAATAAAATAAACTACCGATAGACTCGAGCTCCCAGGAGTAGTCCCGTATCCAGAAGATGGTAAAGAAGCTACAGACCAACGGCGACCGTCACATCTACAACCAAATATCAATAAAAACCGAGTTCTTTTTACATTCAAATTATTAAAAAATAAATAAAAAACATACAATAGATCTTTAGCTCTCCGCGTAGTTACAGGGGGATGATGAAGTGGATGTAAAGGGTGCAATGGACCGGAAGACGACGGAGGGGCACGTGGGGATTCCAACGGACTGCTGCATCTCAAAGGAGAAGTTCCACCAACCTAAAATTAAAAAAAGTTGTTTTATCATTTGATCGATTATTATATCAAATTTTAATTTGTATTGAACATAAACTTACAACTAACGATAAACGATGATGTGCGGCATGAGATTGTAATCGAGATGGTCGTCTTATTATGCAAGTCTCTTTCTGAAATTTGAAATTATTAATTAGTGAATATTCCGAATATAGTGTTGAATAATAAAAATGAAAAACATACCATGTGATTGGAAAGTGATGGGGCTGATTTCCCGAGAGCCGAAGAGCGCATGCGAACCAAGTTAGACTGCTTTGAGACATCTGTAAAGAAGTAAACAATTGGTACATTTTATTCAATTGAAATAAAGCATTATTTAATATGTACGAGCGCTATAAGTTGTAATGTAAATTAAACTGTACGAGAATGAAATCGGATATGTGAAAGTGATACAAGATTTGCATAAACGAGAAGCCACATTGGGGACCAGACATGGCGCCGTCCTGAAAGTGCATCTAAGTGACAGTAACACAATTTCATTACACATGAATAAACAAACTACTACGCCACGGACATTATTCAACGCATAATTTACCATCGGATGCACTTCGAACAGTAAAATTTCACTCATTGAAAGTTAACAATGATTATAAATGCACATTAAAACGATAATTTATTTAAAAACACACATTCAAATGAGAGAACATATAAATTTCGACTATTGCACAACCGTACACATTCACACACCATTACCGTGACTCGGAACGTGTAACGGAAACATTTCCAAGCCGACCATCTATTTATAAAAGTCTCAAATATGATATCTGTTTCGTTTCTGAACTGCAAACGTGTGCCGAATGTGCACGAGGAAGTGCTGTCAAAACAAACTCTTCCTAGCCGTATCGGCTCCGCTTTCATGTCCGATGAGCGGAGACAACTCCCGAGCAAAGTTTGACAGCTGAATGTCACGAGGGGGTGGTTCGCTTCGACCTTGGATGCAGCATCAGGGACAAAGTGTCGACGTCTTCGAAAACAAAAAAAGTCTGTCAAAGAGTTGGCCCGCTGCCTGCACTGTTGGGAAACCGTTAATGACATCAAAATAGTGACCACGTGTAGGATCACCACTTATTTTAATGATCGTGTTTATTGGCGCGAAAATAAAGACGATTTCGAAAACATGACAACAAATCTCAGTTGCGAAATCTTTCTGTAATACTATTGTTTTCGTTATTTAGTGTATTTTATTTTTGATTCAAATCGTTTTATCGTTGATTTAATTAAATGGAAAGTTTTCGCAGATGTGTTAAAGAAGATTATATTGTGATGAGGAAATTTTTTTGTAGTGATTTGGCCATAATTGAAAATTTTATATTAAATAAGGGTCGTAATGCTGATTACTCTAATAAGAGTTTTCATTTAATTACATTAAAATTAATAATTTACAAAATGAAATGTATTTGTTTAGTCAAATAAGAAATATTAATAACTTAATTTTGTCTTTTTTCAAAGAAAATGATGTATGTAATCTATTTCAGTGATGTGCGACCTTTTACAGAATCATAATTAAAAATTCAATAATATTAAGCTTAGACCGCAACGCTCATAACTTTAAAAAATAAAAGATTAAAAAATGATTTCGTTACTAGGGGGATGTTTTACAGAACTTTAGAATCCTACAAATAAAAAATTGAGGTCGTCCTTGATTTACGTATAAATAAATTTTTCAATTAATTATTATTTTTAAATTACATAATAAATTACGAGCTACGTGACTTACGATAGAAATTATTGTATTAAAAATGGAAATTTTGGTATATGTAAATAAAATATATTTATATTTTTTGGATGGATTTGACTTACAACCAAGGTTCAGAGAAACGAATTTCCATCGTAAGTTCAAGAACACCTGCACTAATTGTAAACTAAATATGATCAGCAAAATTAGAATTCGAACGAACATAATCCAACATTTCCAAAAAAGAACAAATCTAAACAATAAACAATCAACAAAAATCATACCATCAAAACAAAAATTCCTCAAAAACCCAAAACACATCCCCAACACCAACCAACAACATCAACTCGTCTAATCAAAGCGGCACAACAACACAATTGAAATCTGCACCGATGACCCGCCATCGACCACACTCCCTTACCACAACGACCGCGACTTCGCACCGGACCTCCTCGAGGACCTAGAGCCATCCTCGACCTGGTGGCCAGAGGTGTCCTGGCGACCAAAGTAGGACCGACGGCCGTGAAAAGCGACTATAAAAGCGGGAGCACTCGCCGGAACAGCGAACCGCACTCGACCGACTGGTCGGCCGACAATGGAGGAGGACGGGCGACACACACACGACGAATGAATGGACAAACAATGCGAATGTAATATGGCACATTGCGAAATGGTGCCGGCAAAACGGAGAAAATGTCGCATTGTCGGGTGCGAAGTCCGCGTGACTGTTTACGGTCGGGGATTGGTGTGTTTGGTGGAAAATTTGTTTTCAGGTGTGGACGTTTCGTAAGTTGAGTTTAGTGTATGGTTACGTTGTTGCGTTTGTTGTTTTGATTTGGAATCGAATGGTAGATGAGTAGTTCTCGATTTACGATCGGAAAAGAGTGGTTGTTTGGTGGAAGATTCGTTTCAAATGAGGACGTTTTGTAATAAAAGTGTAATGCACAGTTGCGTTGTTGCGAAGATTTGTTGTTTTGATTTAGAATCGAATGGTAGACAAGTAGTCCTCGACTTACGATCGAAGAAATATAAACATAATTTTAATTAAAATAACTTACTAAATAACGAGCTGCCATTACCCACAGTCAATACATTTCGGAAAAAATATACACTCATTCGAATTATTGTATTGAAAAATGGAAATTTAGATAAATATAAATAAAATTGACTGATTTTTTTTTTTATTATAGATTCAACTTACAACTGAGGTTCAGGAATTTATTTCTATCGTAAGTCGAGGAATGCCTGATTGAATGTAATTGAATTTCGATACTATAAAAAAAATTCATAACATTATTTTTTTTAGAATTATAATGCTTTTTTACTAGACTTAACTAAAAATTGAACCAATGTTTGATTTTGTAACATTGTAAATCTTAAAAATCCAAGAAATTTTATTTCAAACGTCATTTTATCAAAACAAAGATAAAAAATATTCTTGAAAAAAAAAAACATTATTTGTCTTTCGTAAAAAGTCGTTAATTGAAGCTTTTAGTATCGATTTTAATATTCTGATGGATGTGTAATTACAATCGAAATGTGTACTCAGTTTCGTCGTAGTAAATGTGTTTTTGATCGATATTTCAGTGAAAAAGTGATGTTTAGTAAAAAATGGTACACTTTTCGCATTGACATAGTTCGTGAATCGTTTAAATTAAAAAAAACTAGACAGAAAAAGGCTTTAGAAGACATTTTCATTCTATTTTAGAAATATTTAAGTTCGTGCTTAAAATGCTATTGAATCGCATTCATAGACGAAAGAAGTTGCAAACTACTGAAAAAAACCATTTCGCGAAAGTAGATAGAAAACGCTCGCAAAAACCTTAAAATGCAAATTGACAATAAATTTCTGGAAATTTTTAAACTTTTCCTTATGTAAAACTGTGACTAACAAAATTTAATACTTAAAATTTATATACATTATTAAAAAATAAATGACAAAGTTTTCTTTTACATAATTTTCAACTTTCCAACTTAAAAAAATTCACGACACACTCAAAAAGCGGACAACTTTTTCGGATCATTTTTTCAAATTACATCATCGAATCTCATCAAAAATTTCAAAAACCGCCAACTTTTCCACGACCACACCGAACACCAAAACAATTTTACAAAAATTTACACCAAACCGTAATTTTTTCCTGCCAGTTTAGAAAGTGCACTCGACGTCTGTTTACTTTGACAAAAGTGCATCGAAGATTTTGACAATTCAACAAGGAAAACAACCTGTCCGATTTGACGCTGACACGCATTACGACTATTTTGTAGTAACAACCGTTTATTTACACGGTGCAAATTACGAAACGGCATTTGCGAATTTTGCACGGCGAAACTCGTCAAAGTTCTAATTTGACGCGTTCAAGTGTCATGTGGGAAATCGTGTCGACGATAATTTAAATAATTAAATTTTTCAAGTGTCGTTAGTGCGAAAATTTAAAATTATAATCGAATTTCGATGAAATGATAATTGAAGTTTGTGCATCGATGAGATATTTTTGAAATGCAAATATTTTGGATATGTGATAATGAAAGAGTCGAATCTTGTTGAATAATGTTGATTTAAATTTCGAGTGTCGAATTGGTATACAAATAAATGCATATTACCGATAAAATTTGCATCTAATATAATAGATGGAAAATTTGATGATTCAAAATTTGTGACGCAACTACGTTCTAGAATTTCGATTATAAGTCGAATTGGTCGTAAGTCGAATCGGTCGTAAGTCGAATCGGTCGTAAGTCGAAGCGGTCGTTAGTCGAATCTATACAAAAATAAATCAATCAATTTTAGTAATATAAAAATTTTCATTTTTAATACAGTTATTTGATTGAGTCCATATTTTTTTCTGAAATTCATTAGTCATAGGTAGGTAGCGGTAGCATATGATTTAAACTTTTGAAAAATAATCAATAAAAAACATATTTGTATTATTTTTCTTCGATCCTAAGTGCTAATCGTTGTAAGTCAAAAACCACTTGTATATTAAAAAAAATTGAAACATCCAAACTGAAAACTGTCCACCTGAAGAGATATCGATTTTTTATTATTTATACGTACAAACTTAGCACTCACAGAACATCGTACCACCAAAACCCCCAAAAGACACACCCTTTTATACGACAAATCCCTAAAATTCCCACAAAATTCAACGAATCCACCCGAAATATCCACGTGTAACGAACGAGACGTAACTGAAGCGCGTTTTTGTTCGTTACGCGACTTTTTTTCGGGTGTCAAAGGCCACTTTTTCACACACGGCCGTTTGCTGAAACGCACAATACATATTGTGCGTCGTAAACGAAATATATACATTATATTATATACGCGAACACGAAAGGGGGAAGTTTCACAATAACGAGAGCAAATTGCGATCGAGTTTAGAGCACAAAGTGTTGGTTCGGTGCACGTTACTTCGACCGAGAAAAATGCATTCGGAGCGCACGAGACTGTATTATTTATTTATATTATAATATTTTAATTTGATTGAATCAATGTATGAGGTCGTTGCTGTGTGCGAGATTCCTAATTGGATTACGAATGATAGAATATAATTAATTAATAGGATTCCTATCAAGATGTCGGACGAATTGAAATTCTAGTCAGAATAATTTCACATATATACGATACTATTGTTATATTAGATATTTGTTTAAATTATGATGGAGATTAGGTTTGTTCGTTGGTTTGAGTGAAAATAATAGATATACGCAGTTCAAATATGGTGAGTGATTATTTGGTCACTATTCATAGAAATGGTCAGTTAAATAATAATAAACGGTTATTAAATATAATAAAAGTCGTTAAATATTATTAACGATCCGTCAATTAATTGATTACGTTGGTTTTAAAATATGCTGCATTTAAAACTAGTCAAAATAAAATTGCTAATTCATTAAAATTATTGAATATTTAATTGAAAATCCAACATTTTTTTTACCCAACTGTTTGATTTATAATACTGTCAATATTGACATACAACAGACAGTTAATTTCATCAACTAACCAAAAATTAGATACTGACCAGGTAATATATAAAAATTCAATACTTCCAACTAACATAACTTCGTTTTTTTACCAAGCAAATTCGACCACATTTAATTCAAACAATGCAATGAACTAATTAAAACAATACACAGCGCAAAATTTCTCAACACGAAAAGCCTGTAAATTCCGTCCTTTTAATTTATTCCTCGATCACTCCCGAGGGAATACCGCTGTCTCGTTACGGCCGCGCTTAATTGCAAAGTTTCACTTGGCTGAATTGCTGAAGGTTTCAAATTTTATGAAAATATTCATTCGACGACCACAAATCATGAAACGACTACAATTGACACGGCAACGATGTGTGAATTTGTAATTTCGCACTCATTGTCGTTTGGCGACATTGATGCCTTAATTGCTCTTTCAATTATTCAAATTTCATTCAAGTTAATGGGCTTGAAAATCGATGACACAGTTATACTAATTGATATCGATAATGTGATTGATAATATTGTGTATTTACAATCCGAATCCAATTCGAAACATCCGACGTCAGCCTTGAGGCCAGACAGAGGAACGACGTTAGAGAGGCTCTCGCAAATAATATAAAAAAAAACGAACGGAATGAAACCAATATATAAAAAATATACATTATATACATATATACAAAGAACGAGCTGAACCAAAGAACCGTTCGATCACTGAAAAATGAGTCACGAGCCACTCGGAACGAGGACACACCTGATGATGATGACTCATGGTCTTTATGTTTCCAGTGTGGAAATTTGCGGGTTTTCCGAATTTTTCCGTACATTTTCAAAAGATATTGTATTGGAATTGATAGAGATGATGTGTAATGTGTATTTTTGATTAGTTTAAATTGTAAAATCGTATCAGTAATGGGTAAAACACGACTTTCATCTTGTGGGTTTTGTATACATCATCGTTTAATATTCTGTTAGTTTGATTTGCATATAAATTTAATAAATATATGCTGGATGATGAATTCGTGACCTTTAATGAAATATGGATGTGAATTTGCAGATGAAAGGCATTTGAGATTAAATTAATCTAGGATTTGTCAAGAGAATATTACGATATTATCAACGAATAAGGTCATAAAAAATTCTTGGAAACACATCGAATAATTTTCCCGTCGATACTTCAACAGGATAATAAACATAATTAACAAAGAAAATTAACATTAATAATTGAATAATACGTGAACCAATGTCATGCAATCAAAGACAATTTTCCTCGACACCCACACGACACATAAACATCGTTCAGTTATAAATTCAAGAATATAACAATTCGGTCGTAAAAAAATAAAATATCATACGCCATTTCAGCACAGGACTCGCATTATAATATTATATATTATATTCTGTTGAGAAACGGGCGGGTCACGAGGCTGAAAACGTATTCGCAGTTGCGCAACTTTCACGTTGCACGAAAAACGTGGCGTATTAAAATGGGTGAAAATTCGCCGAAAAAAATGTAATATAATAAACTATGTTCAGACGAAGACTTATAAACTCTCCGATACGCAATGGAGTTAGAAAAAATTACAAAAGGTTGTCGAAGAATAAAAAAAAAGTCGAACGGCGTATGGAAGACGTTCTGCAAAGTTGGTCCTTTGTAAAGTTTTCGAAACGTTAATTAATTTGAATTTTCTTCGATAATTACGAGGTGATGCCATTAAAAGTTTCGGCGGAGGCGTAATTGTTTCGAAAAGGCGTATTAAAATTATTTTTTCAACATATACAAATAAGATAAGAACGATTTTTCGAAGCACCATCACCGTAACGTGATACACGCGTGATAACGAAAACAGCATCAATCTGTTACCCTATAAACGCGTGATAATATGTTATTTACGATAATAATAATAATAATAATAATAATAGACACAATAATAATAACGATAATAATACGATAATAATAATAGACATATTTTTCTATTCTTATCGTACAATAATAAATAAACGATAGAAATCGAAATTGGGTCAATGGAAACGACGTTCGCATATGATACACAATCAGTGCCATCTGTATTTCAATAAAATAATTAAAAAATATCATTTTTTTATATGAATCATCATCATCATCATCATCATCATTGTCGGCCGGTTTAGTGTCCACTGCAGGAAAAGGTCTCCCCATCAAATATTGGGGGTCTAGGTTATATACCTTATCCGAGAGCCAACCTCGTACCGATAAGGGACATGTACCATAAGAGCCAATCCGCCCATGCCAACGGAGGAGGCTCTCAGGCAAACGGTACGCAAGCCTATGAGCTAGACTTTGTGGTCGCTGACTCTCCACTAATTGTAAGCAAATCGCAATGATCACCCGCGGGGCAGACGAGGTAAAGATTGAGCAGACTGCGCCCTCGCCGACCACTTTTGCGATCGCAATGACCACCAGTTTGATAGACGAGGCAAGACCGTTGACCCTACGTGGTTTGGACCTCGGTAAAGCACACGTCATTGGTATTTACACCATCACCAAAGTATTTTAGAGTTAAACTAAACAACTAAAAGATCATGCATTTTCAAACGAATCATTAATTTTAAAATCATCATTCATATTTCAGGATCGAATTTTTTTATTTTGGGCTTCGAACCCTAACATAATACCTCTCAATTTCAACACTTCTAAATGTCATTCGACACTCAAATCCCATCCAAACCACGACACATGCGAAAAATCCGAAAAATGCGATTACTGCACGCGTTACACTGCACTTTCAGACCCTCGATCGTTACCGGGTGACTAAAAAGCGACACGTGGGCGTACTTTCTTGGCACGCGCGGGTCGTTGTCATTAGGACGAGTGTTCGTCTCGGTGACGTCTTTCGTCCGAAAACAAATAGCCGACGATGATTCATGCCTTCGGGATGAAAGTAAATGAAAACGACGGAAAAAACATGTTTTTTTTTCATCAGCGATTCGGAACAAAGGCGAGAAATTCGCGCTGAAAGCGGCCGCATTGAGAGACGGTCTATTTTCGATGTTTGTATTGTTTTGCGAAAATGTGAACTTTTCAATATGAAAAATGTTATTGATTTATATATTGTGTATGGAAATTGAAACTTTTGTCATTGGAGATGAATAGATATCGGAATTTTTGCGCGGATATAATAATAAAATATATTGAAAAGGGATACGTGTGCGATATTCGTATTTTTTATGAATCTGACACGTTATACAAGTCACAATCCAAGTATATTTCAGTCCATGTGTATATGGATCGGTCATAAATATATATCGTTAGGGGTTGGGTTTTTTCATTTGTTTCGATCGAAGTTTCGGGCTAGGTCTGATAATATTATACATGGACTGCGACAAATACTATCGAAAGTTATTCGAATGCACGAATCTCGAGCGGAAAAACAACTCCGCATCGAATAAATCCCATCTTGACAATTAGCATCGCGATTTCGCAGAATCTTCGTGCGAAAACTTCGCACACAAACAACAATTACGAACGAGTCGCAAAACGAAAATCTAAATATACAAACCAACAAAGCCAATTTTCGCACGCACACTTCAAAAAAACAACACAAGACACAGAACACGAAAAGTTTCCAATCGATCGGAACCCGGTGACTTTTCAGTTCAAGGCCTTGGCTCTTTTTGAATTACACACACTTCCAGAAGTTGCGCAACCGTTGCAGAAACCGTCGCTAATCCAGAAGAGTTGCGAAACGGTTTCGAACGGTAGTTTTCAGAGAGCGGTAGAAAGTGACCGAGGAACGGAGAGACACGTTCCTTGCGAATGTCAGAGTTCGTCGAGGCGGTCAATAAAAGGGAGGTGAAGTCGGAAAAAATGTTCTGCGAATATGTGTTATGTCTGAAATAGTAAGTGGGGAAGCGGGTTTCGTGTTTCGATTCGAATATCGATAAAAAAATGAGGAAAAACTAGAGATAAATCGATGTATGGGAAGATATCGATGTGAAAAAGTTGTAATTTGAAGTATGAAGATTGTGAATATTATATTTTTATTTTTTTTAAGTTAAGATGAAGAATAAATCTGATGATAAATCAACAGATTCTTGTTAATATGTTTTGTAAGAATTAATTTTTTTATGCGACACAGCGACCTCTAAGCTTTATCGTATACATCAAGTATTAACGTATAAATCAATTGATTTATTGATATTTCTTTTTTAATGTTTTTCTTAGGTAAATATGTTTTTTATTAACATTTCATGTATTCGTTGGGTACAATAGTGCATCGAATAACACACGATAGCATAAATCGCATTATTTTTTTAATAAATAAACATTTTTTCTATACAAAAATCAAGATTTTCTAATGACGAAATACTAAATCGAACAAATCCATTGATTTACAAACTACAACTCCTCGAATTTCATTATCAATTATTCAATAACACTATTGACCATTTTCAAAATAATCAAGGTTTAGACATTTCATCACTAATAAACAAAAGTTTAGACAAATTTAACGCAATTAATAGAAAAAAAAACGAGTAACACGAGACTAATTGTAATATAATTTCAATATTTAATTTCATAATAAAAAAAAACTGAACTTACTTATAATAAGTATTACATCAAACCTATTCTTATTCTTAAATGTTACACATGACACACACGATTTCCAACGAAAACCACAATCAATACAAACATCCGAAACGCACATCCAATACGCACCATCAGAAAATGCGAGAACGACCACCATCGGCGACGAAAGTGTTAACACAAACCCGTCGATTCGTCCAACGAGTTCGCATGACCTAACCTAACCTAATGGCCCACCGGAATAGACTTTTCGAGTGCCGTCGTTACCGTCGTCGATAGTTTTCGAGAAAACGAATTAAACGGCAATTACGACAATGACAATAACGTCTTTTGTTAGCCCTTTTGTTCGGCCGGCCGCAATTAAACGGCGAACGTTTTTGCCGCGCAAATCGAGGTATGAAAACGTGAAAAAAAAATTTGTTTGTTGTTTTAATATTTCGCGTCCTTGGCGGAATCATTGCGCGTAACGACGCAGTAAAAAAAGTGAGGCTTTTATGCACAAAAATAAAATGAAAATTTTGTGAATTTGGCAAAGGGGCGTGCGTTTTACTGTTTTCATTCCGACGAAAGTTACGCGATGGTGGAAAATTATCAAAAAATATAAACGCGAACGACTTTTTTTATATGAAACGAAAAAATAATTTATTTTTGAATCGAAATATAAAATTATCGGAATAAATTTCGTGAATTTTGATGAATACACGAAACGAATTAAAACTCGGGGTGTATTTTGTGAAATTTTCATACTTCCGATCGTAACTTTTCCGACCGCGTGAAAAGCGCTTCGTTAACTTTTCCCGATAAAGTTCGCCGGTTCCGAAGTTTTCGCATATTGAAATATTCAAATTTTGAGCGGAAACAAAACCATAAAAAAAATCAAAATTTTCAATATAGTAGAATCTCGATTATCTGGATTGAGATTGATAGAATCCGGATAATGAAGACAAGGAGAAAAGTACCCACGTCATATTTATTAGATAAAAAAAAACGTCCGAATGCACCTCTTTTCAGGATAGTAAAAGTCTAGGCCAAGTGTAGTAATAAAACCCAGGATTTTTTCCATAAACGCATTAATTAAAATGAAAAGGTACGTATATTTGTATTTAAACCATTATCATACCATAAATATAGAATATTTGTCATTTTAAGGAATTTTAATGTAAATTATGGGTTGAATAGTCCTATTAATTATCGAGTTATCGCGAAAATTGTGAAAATGGAGGTTTTCGTCACACCCCCTCAGTACAGGAAAAGTTAATGATTGCACAGCACGTTTTCTTTTAAATGACATTAAAAATTAAAAATAAACAATACAATCATAATTATTATCATCAATAAGCAGTAAAACTTTGGGCTTAACAACAAGTTCGTTAATATCTACTCTTTTATAAATAAAAATCCTAAGATTTTACTTTGATCACTCTCATAGTCAAATCGACCAAGAATCAATATAATTTCGTTGCATATATTTTCGGACGCATATTTTGTAAAACAATCTACTATTTTTAATTTGACCAATTCGCACAATCGAGATTCTACTGTATATTCAGAACGTCGTAAAGTATCGACTATTCCCAATATAATACCGAATCGATACGCAGAATGTTAAAATAAAATAAATGATTCACATCGCTGGGTCGTTCTGTGTCAACGTACACATGTACGCATCTTTGTATCAATTTTTTCGCCGTACGTAGTGCCAAGGGCAGGGTGTGCCAAAACTGACACACCCGTGTACACAATACAATTTTAATTATATAAATAAAATGTGCGAATATCATATGTGATGAACGAGTTTAATCAAAGTAATGTACGCGAAAGAATAGTTCAAACAGCGATGACAAGTGCGAACGACATTTTATTATAAAATATGATTCATGTGCGAAACGAAAGATAAATGTTTCTTTTCCGATCATAATTTTTAAGTATTCAACGGAAACGATAATAAAAATGTAAGTGGGTTGATAAAAAAAAAAACTAAATCACGCGAGATAATATCAATATGATCTTGCAAACAATCAGTTTGATTGAACGCTTCAATTATGATAGAACGCAATTAAAAATTCGCACGTTTCCAATTTGGAGTAATAAACCCAATTACATTAAATAGAACGATTCGAATAACAGCGAATACATACAAATCTCATCTTTAAATTTCGACATTAAAAATCAGAGTATTCCGCAATGTTCATTTCGAAATTTGCATTTTTTCTCGTACCGCAAATTACATCGTAAAAAATGCATTTTCGAGTGCAAAAATTAAAAAGAAAAAAATGCAACGAGATGCATCCCCGAGGCGAGAATGCGCATGCATTATTTATGAATGCGTGCAGTCGTTCACCTGTCGTTGAAAATAATCAACTGATTTACATACGTTGCATTTTTTCCTTATCTCTTGACACACGTGCCAACAATTATATTATATATAGATTTTTCAGAATAGAAGAATCGTGCGAAAAAATTAAATAGAGAATTTTCACATCGAGAAAATTCGCTTAAAAGAAATTTATTAAAATATATCCGTTCTTGAACTGTCGGGTTTCAGAGGCATTGACAATGAAAGAAGCCTTACAAAACTGCAATTCATACGTTTTTTTTAAAAAAAGGAAAAACTTCGTTTTAAAAACAAGGAAAACTTTGTATTAAAATAAAACAATATCTAATTCGACTGTCGTTTAAGGTGATCGTCTGCGGTTAAGGCAAAACCGCATTTCGAATACGTATTGCAAAATTAATCATAATTTGATCGAATATAATATGAAATTTAATGATTCATCAATATATGAATTATGTTTTTACAATAATGCACTGAATTCCGCTGAAATTTAAAAATTCTAACCGAGAAAAATGCGTATGAAAAGTGTGACGTCTTTCGATAAATTTAAATATATTCAATTTCAATAATATAAATATTTGTAATGATGCAAAAATTTCTCAGAAAAAAAAAAAAATCATCAATGAAGTGTTTAATATGAAAAATGCGTGCAAAACGCAACAACATGACGTCTTTCGACAAACGTAAATATACTTTGTTTAATAAATATCAAAACACAATCATAACACACCTAAAAAAAACAAACTTTCCATTATCGCACACACAAATCATATTACCATTGATCCGAAACAAATGAGCAAACTCCCAACTCGCACAACAAACCCAATTAAACATGAATGAATACGTCCTCGGACTACAAACGAATATTTAACATAGTCCCGGACACATCCTCGACCCCCCAAAGGACCCACACGAAGGCGATCGATGGCCAAACCGACGCGTAAATTATACAAAACGCAAATTCGCCATTGCGAATTTGACGACGAAGCGAAAACGGACGAATCGATATATCCGCGGACTATTGTGTCCGCAAATATCCGGCACAAAGGTCGAAATTGTGTCCAAATGTTGTTATATGTCCGGATTATTTTTTAGTATTAGCTAATCGCGGAAGTAGTGTCGTGTTTATGATGGTCCTTTTCGATCTGTAGTTGTGTCGTGTTTGTTGAATTTTTATCATATGTTTTTGTGGGTTCCACGAAAGTTCACTACCGGTAAGTTCACAGAACGAATGTTCAACCCCAAAGTTCACCCTTTCGTGGGGTGTGGAAATTCGCGGGGTGAACATTCGTTCTGTGAACTTACCGGTAGTGAACTTTCGTGACACCGTTTTTGTGTTATGTTGATCAGATATTTTCGAGAACGTATTTTGTTGTATTAATTTTTTTTCAAGCCATTTTGGCGTTTATTCCGAGTCAAGAATTTATTCGCTTCACCTTTTTTTTTTTTTAGAAAAAGTGGAACTATTGCGATTCACTAGGCAATATTTTGGAGGTTCAGACGTGTCAAAAATGGTTCCAGAAGTTTCAATGAGGAAGTTTTGACCTTAAAAATCACCCTTGAAGTGGAAGACGATTGTGGATGAAGACATTTTAAGAGCCTATGTTGAAACAAATCCAACTGCAAAAATTCGAAAAATTGTTGACAATCAATAATACTATAGCTCAAGTATGGACCCATCAAAAAAATTGGTAAGGTGTGAAAAGAAGGAAAATGGACACTTCATACATTGAGCGAAGACAATGTGGACGAACGCGCTTCTACATATTCCGAAAATAACAAAAAATGAAATTATGGTGTTAGTGGTAGGAGACAATTCAACATCCTCCGTACTTTCTGGATTTTACGTCATCAGATAACCATCTTTTCAGGTTATTACAGAATTATTGAGATGGGAAAATAAAAAAAAATGCAGAGGTGAAAAAAAGACTTTCCGAATATTTCGAATCAAAACCGACACAATTTTACAAAAAGGAGATCAAAATTTTGACAGAAAGGTGGATAAAAGTGATAAAATTACGATATAAATTATATTTTAAATTAATAATCAATAAACAAAGTTTTTGTTAAAAATTTCATCTACCATTAAAAAACGATATTACATTTGGGATAACCTAATATATTAAAAAATATATAAATATTACGATGTTATGTCACGATCGGCGAACGAGCGTTCGGCGAGTGAAAGTTGGAAGCGCCGGTTCGTGACGGGAGAGAAATGTGGCGCGTTTTGAAAAGAAAATATATATATATTTTTATTTCGAGTAAAGTAAAAATGCAAAATGTACAAAGTGGAAGCGAGCCGAACTGGAAAAACTCGAGGCGGAGAGAGAGATAAGACGTGATGACAGTTGTCGTTTTCTAAAGGCGCTTTACGAAATCGAACTCATTACGCTTGCTTGATTTTTGAGTGAAATGTGGTCGAGGTTTTTGTTTTGCGTCGGAAATTAATGTTAAATTATGATAATGTGGATTTGAATTGCATAATAGTTTATGAATCATGAAAAGATAAGTATCGTAGTAGAAATATATGAATGAATTTCGACGCGTATATTTCGTATTAGAGAAATTTTTCGTTGAAGAAATGATTCTATAAACAAGACCACTATAAATCTAAAGAGTAGATTTTTTTTTCTAGGAAATTTTGTTTTTGAGATTAATAATTTTAGTTTTAACATATCGAAACATTAGAGCGCACTATTCAGACGATTTTGAAATAAAAAACCATTCAAAGTTTGGATAGTCATGATACTAGAATGTTTTCTAGTTTGATAGCCAGTGAAATGAAAAAATCAAATCTGATGTAATAAAAAAATCTTATGGATTCTTGCAAAATACATAAAAAAATCATTCAAAGTTTGGATAGTTATGATACTAGGGTGTTTTCTAGTTTGATAGCCAGTCGAATGAAAAAATTAAATCTGATGTAATAAAAAGATCTTACTGATTCCTACAAAAATACATAAAAAAATCAACTAAAGTTTAGATAATTATTGTAATAGAATATTTCCTAGTCTGCCAGCCAGTTAAATGGCTGACAATAAACAAATCTGATATAATAAAACGAGCCAACTGATTCCTACAAAATAAATAAAAAAATCAATCATTAGATAATTATTATAATACAATATTTCCTAGTTAGACAGCCAATCCCAGTTATCCAGCCAATACAACATTTATAATACAATATTTCCTAGAAAAAATCCTATTGTTTCCTATTGTTATAATACAATATTTCCTAGTTAGCCATCCAATATTTCCTAGTTAGCCATCCAATATTTCCTAGTTAGCCATCCAATATTTCCTAGTTAGACAATCAAATAATTGCCAAAAAAATCTCACACAACAAAACAAACTCATTAAAACGCACAACCAACATTTTCCAATCACACCAAACCCACCCATCCATCACGAACATCCCCAATCAATCCGAAACATCCTATCAAACATCAAAACCGAAAACCACATCGCAATACGAATTCTATTGAAACGAATCTAGTCCGTGGTGACCTCAATTGGAGTGAACCTCGTTTGCGGTGAACACAGCCTGTAATGAATCTCGAACGCTGCGAAGATACATAACTGACTCACATAATATAATATGGCGAATAATGTGCGAAATTGAATCGGAGTTATGTCTGCGGAGTATTACGTATGTATGTGTGTTATGTATGTGATGGATGTTTGTTTGAATGGGGTGAAGATCGTGTGTAGTTAGTATTATTGTCATGTGCGTCGGTGGATTAGTATTCTTAGAAAATAATTTGATTGGCTATTAAACGGTTGATTGACATTTTTAGTGCTGGTAATAAATTCCGTTTGAGGAGAAATAAAAATGAAATTAATACTGTGCCTATAAATAAGTCGTTGTTTATTTATATTTAATGGAAAAGTATCAAGAGTGATAATGTTGTGTTTTAGCAATAAATTTTTGAATTTGGCATAAACGTTCTCATACAAATTTGAAATATAAATTCAATACAATAGATATAATTTTTAGAATATATTCAAAACTTTTTTTACACAGTTTCAAAATAACACTGTTCAAGTAAAAGAACCGGTTATTTTTTTTATACCATTGGTAACTTTAACACGGTATAAAAAAGTATTATTATGCCACAACCATAAGATTTGGACCAAGTCAATACACAATCATAGTTATTAAACGAAAATTCACGATATTTTTTTGATTATTTCATATGGCGAAATTTTTCTACATAATACATTTTTTTTTACTAAGTATATTAGGATGAAAGTTCCTTTCAAATATACTGATGGAACTATCTCCAATTTTTTATATGTCTGCCATACATTTTTTCCTCTGAAAAATATCCTCCGTGTAAAAAGTGACTTGGATTATATTGCAACATTCAAACATATATAATACTATGTTCAAAATTTAATTAAAAAAAATACATGCACATTTGAAAAGAATAACAAAACAGAACAGATTTTCATCATTCGTTATTAACAGTTAATAAAATTTACCAAAACGGTTCGGTCTAAAATTTACTAACCTTTTCCGGACTTTTCCAACCTCACCATTTCAAACCCAACGATCCACCAACAAACCCAACGATCCACCAACAAACCCACCAATCTTCAAACGCAAAAACTCACACAAACAACCCACAAATACGCCACCTATCGGCGCTCCCCCGAAGCGACACGCACTTTTCGCACTCAACCTTCACTCCCGTCCGAAAAAACCCATGACAACAACCATGACAAGACCACCGCCCCACGTCAACCCATAGCACCATCGACGGTGCCGAGCGTGATGTAAGCGCGGACCACTTGTCCAATGTGGCAAAATTTGGGTCAAGACTAACCGCCGATGTACCTAGCCGCCGCCGTGTAATAACACAATGTATGATATCTATATGACGCGAAATAAGAACGGCGTGTGTGTATGTGCGATTCGTTTTCTTTTATGCGTCTATGAAAGTTAATGCGAGCGTTAATCCGTTCTGCGGATGTTGAAAGGTGAAGGGTGGCGTGGCCCGGTGGCCGTTACTGTATTTTTTTTTTTACGGTTTTGAAATCTACATAAAATGGGTAAACTTTGACTATATGGTCGTAAGTAATCTATTCAATTTCTTTTGGAAATAAAAGTTAGAAATTTAGAATTTCTTTTTTTGTAATGTGAATTGTTATTTTTGAAAGTGGTACTTATAAAGTTAATTTTTTATATTGTGAGATATTTAAAGGGTCGCGTTTGTATAAGTATCAAAATATTGGTATACGTTAAATAATTCAGGTTTTTTTTCAAGCTTTTATTAACTTGACTTTCGGAATATTTTTAATTGTCAGCATGTTAAAAAGTTTATTATGCAAAATAATCGGTTTTTCTAACTACAAATGGATTTTAAATTTACATTTCAATCGAAATTAGCTTTTCTGAAATAAAAAATACGTATCAAATGTATGTAGACGTGTAAGTAAATGAAAATCAACTTTATTGAGAATCAATTACAGTTATATCATAATGGACATATGAACACTTTGGTACGAAAAGTAAATTACTTCGTAAAAATAACTAATAACAAATTTATTCTTTCTCAAGAAACAAAAAAAGCCAAAGAAATTGAATAATCAAATATAAATGCGAGAAAAAACGTGTTAAAAATGGTCTTATTCCACTTTCGAAACAAAAAAAACTTGCGGCAACATTATACAGTTCAACTAGTTTTGATAAATTCATGAGGATATTGCATATTGACAGTGTGATTTTGAATATAAAAAGGTGATAACTACTATATCTTACCAAAACGTACATAAACTTACTTTTTTCCAAAAATGAACATATACCACTTTCAAAAAAAAATCTCATATATCAAATTCCCATACATTTGTCTGTGGTAACGGTCAAAAAGCAAACCATTAAAATTTCGGCTCCATTTAACGATTAATCTTTTTTAAAAACAAGTTTTCTCCACGTAGCTGTTTATTTGTATTATATTCAAATTGCTAGAGGGGAATAAGTATTTTTTTTTATTCTGAATTCAAACGACATATCTATTGGCTAAATCAAAGTACAAATTTATATTTGATTGATGATCATTAAGAGTTGATGGACTTTAGAGTCAGCGGTGCAGAACAATCGAAAATCTTTTATGAAAAACGTACACGAATTACACGATACTAATTAACGGAAGTAACGTGCAACTCCGTATATTTGAAATAATACGTTTTAAATGTTTATATAATTGATGGAACTAGGATATTTTTTCCTATCGCGATAGATTTCACGATTAGTTCGTCGAATCTAAAAAAAAAAAATACAGTTTTCCAACCATACAATTACCGATGAATCAGAATGGCTCCGCAAACAACCGCGACAACTTTCTATCCAAATAAGGATTAATGTTATTTGATCAAGCGTTTTCATTCAATCGAAATCCGAAAAAAAAAACGAAATCGACATTCGAACGGTACTGCAAAATCACTGAAGATATCTAACAATACTAATTGGCACCGAAAACGTTACGATTTTTCGCGTTTACTCGAAACATTTGAACCGTTCATAATCCGATTATAAACGCCGCACTATATATCTGCAAAAACATATTTAATATAATAAATATATACACGAAAACGGTCCAAAATTACGAAACATCGCATCAAAAACAAATTATACTCACTTTGAAAAAAATGCCCACATAAACCCATAACCGTAACATTAGCATAATGAGAGCGGCTTCAAACGACTATACAAATTTGCAGTGCGCTTTCAATAAATTTCACATAACGCTCTTGAATTAATTCAATAAAACATGGCACAATATAAAAACATTAACATATAAAAAAAAGCATATGAGGAATGGACGTTCTTAAATTAATTCCGAGACGATGAAAAACTGCTTATTGCGTGCACGAAAGCAACTTCCGACGACCAAAGGGTTAATATTCAAAAATACGCTTTCGCACGCAATTTAAATTTATTGCGTTACGAAATTCGCATAAATATGTCGTGAAAATAATCGATTTAAATATATTGCATTCTGTGCAGAAATTTTAAATGAATTTTCATTCAATACCATGTAGATTTTATCAATTTATAAATGAAAATGTTCATAATTATATTAACAAATATAACTTTCTTGAATATATCAACCACGAACCGAACACCATAATAAATATACGAACTATAAACATCGAGTTTCTAATAACAAGTAACACTATACTAGTAAAGAAGCCGTACGAAGAAACGCAAAGCGAAAATCCGCCGCAAACGTCATGCAGATTTCGTCTGAAAAGCGTCGGGTGTTCAGTTTCAAACGGCGCCGAATGTATTTAGAAAATCCAAGGATAGACCAGAGTGTTGTATGTCTCGAAAAATATGTGGTAGGTTATCTCAGTGCAGCGGTTATAAATTTTATACATAATGCGACAGTTTGATTCAAAACAATGCAATAAAATAATTATATTTAGAAGAAAAAAATACTGGTCCGATATGATGCGATATAATACGCGGCGAGAAGATAAAACGTGTTTGTTGTTTATTTTTTATGTTATCAAAATTCATAAATTATGAATGAAAATGTGTTTTTATCGTTTTTTTTTTTTTTAAACTAATAATCAGACCCGTTAAAATATCAGCTAACACATTATTAGAAGAATGCATTATATGCAGGAAGCAATTTACATAACTGAACTATTGATAATCACAAAAATTAAAACGAAAGGCCATCGAGAAATGAGTAAATAGCAGTATGAAACCCATCGACATGATATTTACTTCCGTAATTACCCATAGATCGAACATGCACGCAAATTGCAACTACCTTGCACTAAATAATCTTATATACATATACGAATCGTCTCGTATGTAGGTGAAAATGCGAACACTAAACAAGATTTTCAAACTATTTTTAAAAATTTTATTGTTTTGATTCTACTGCAATCTGAAAATCTCAGATTTTTAAGACGATAGTTTATCTAATGATTTTGATATGAAAAAAATAATCGGCTGATTAAAAAAAATCGAATACAAAGACATGATAAATAATAGTTGGAATATTTTTTAGTCAGACATCCAGTCAAATGGCTGATTATATTTTTTTTAATCCAAAATCTTCGTTTGTTATGATCAAAGTTACATTTCCAATATTAAATTAACTCCTACCCATAATTTAACTGTTAACAGACTACTTAATCTATATACATATATTCAAATATTTTCTTCTTACACTCATCTCATTCAAACGTACTCCTGTTGCATGAATATGGCTGATTAATGATTTGAGATTTGATTTTGTAATATAATAAGGAATTAAGGAGTAAATGGCATGCGATTGGAGTGTGTAATTGAGACGAAAGTAAAAAGAAAATGTTAAAATTAAATATTATTAATGTTAGGGTGTAATAAAATTTGATAAACTTGTTAGTAACTAAATTATAGGTAGGGGTTAATTTATTATTGGAATTGTATCTTCGATCATTACAAACGAAGTTATTGGAGGAAGAATATGGCTGATTATAAGAACAAGATTATTTTTAGAAATTGTAAAATCTTTTTGAAATAAGCAAAGTTCATTGGACCAAATAAGTTAGTTCCTAACAAAATTCAATCTCCAAAAATAAACACAAATCGAATTAATCACCTGTCTACATCATTCAAATCCAAAACACAAAAATTCCCAAAAAAAATCCACAAACATCCTCCAAACTCCACCGCATTTCGGTACAGACCAACCCCACCTCCCACAAAACACAAGTCGAATTAATCACCTGACTCATCATTCAAACCCAAAACACAAAAATTCCCAAAAAAAATCCCAAAAATCACCCTCCACAAACTCCACCGCATTTCGGTACAGACCAACCCCACCTCCCACAAAGCACACGTCAAATTTCACACACAAACCTCTCACCTCTCACACCTCTCGCCTCCCCGACAGGACCGCGCCTTGGATTCGATCCAGAGACCTTTTACTTAGTAAACCGACCGATCGTATAAATAAGCGTCCGTTGCGAAACACCATCGGACACAATCTCCAATCGATCGCCCGACCGATCGCCATTCGAGCCCAGGAACCCCATGGCGAGGATGTGGAAGACCAGCTTCTGGGATCGCGATTCGCTGGCCGGATGGAAATAGCCGGCGAGGAGAGCTATTTGCGCGACATTCCCGAAATTCGGGGGTCAACCTTCGCGAGTGAATATTTCGGTTGCGAAAGTTTCGCAATGGGTGTTGCGATGTGTGGTGGGATGCGTAAGCGCGGATTGATTCAAGGGGAGGGTCGTTGGATGAAGATTTTGATGGGAGGGACGAGTTTTTGTTGTACGCTTGTCTTACGGTTTGTGCGGTGTTGGTTTTGCTTACAATTAGAAGCGGTCAAAATGAATATGTTGATGGGAAGGACGAGTTTTTGTTGTACGCTTGTCTCTCGGTTTGTGCGGTGTTGGTTTTGCGCGGTTTTGCTTAGAAGCGGTCAAAATGAATATGTTGATGGGAAGGACGAGTTTTTGTTGTACGCTTGTATCTCCCGGTTTATCCGGTGCTCGTTTTACGCGGTTGTTGGATGAAAATTTTGATGAGAAGGACGAGTTTTTGTTGTATGCTTGTCTCTCAGTTTGTGCGGTGTTTGTTTCGCGCGATTTTATTTTGAGCGGTCAAAATAGAAATTTTGATGGGAAGGACGAGTTTTTGTTGTACGCTTGTCTCTCGGGTTGTGCGGTGTTGGTTTTGCGCGGTTTTGCTTAGAAGCGGTCAAAATGAATATGTTGATGGGAAGGACAAGTTTTTATTGTACACTTGCTGTATTTCCCCTTTTATGCGGTGGTCGTTTTGCGCGGTTTGATTTTGACGCGGTTGTTGGATGAAAATTTTGATGAGAAGGACAAGTTTTTGTTGTACGCTTGTATCTCAGTTTGTGCGGTGTTTGTTTCGCGCGATTTTATTTTGAACGGTCAAAGTGGAAATTTTGATGGGAAGGACGAGTTTTTGTTGTACGCTTGTCTCTCGGTTTGTGCGGTGTTGGTTTTGCGCGGTTTTGCTTAGAAGCGGTCAAAATGAATATGTTGATGGGAAGGACGAGTTTTTGTTGTACGCTTGTATCTCCCGGTTTATGCGGTGCTCGTTTTAAGCGGTTTGATTTTGACGCGGTTGTTGGATGAAAATATTGATGAGAAGGACAAGTTTTTGTTGTACGCTTGTATCTCAGTTTGTGCGGTGTTTGTTTCGCGCGATTTTATTTTGAACGGTCAAAATGGAAATTTTGATGAGAAGGACAAGTTTTTGTTGTACGTTTGCATCTTCCGGTTTATGCGGTGCTCATTTTACGTGATTTTACTTTGATGCGGTCAAGAAAAATATTTTTTTAATAGGCGTATTTTGAATTTGTCAATAAAAAATGATAAAAGAGCAATCATCGATTACGGAATTCTTAAATAAATAAAAAAACTATCCATGACTAAACTGTTCATTTAAAAATATAAAAGAATTGATTCTTTCAATCGATGACGATGAAAGTGATTTTGAACCAGCGAAATAGAAAAAAACGTTGTTTTAGAAGACAAGCGAAAATAACGATGAATTAATATTATTTTTATATGAATACTTTTTTAATTTTTCAAATATATTTTAGATTCTTTTTACGCGGTTTTCCCATAACCAATCTTATTTAGTATGGATTTAAAGTCTTTACACGATTTTTACTCTGGAACGTATCTCTTGTTTTATATGGGGTAAGTCTTTTTTGACGCGGTTCATCGCAGAATGTATTTACCGCACAAACCGAGAGATGACTGTATATTACAATGAAATTAAAACATATTTTATGATTGTTATTGTGGAAGTTATTGAATTGAGCAATGAGAGGGCTTTATTTAGCGGTCACGTGACTAAATAGAGTTTTATAATGTGAATATTATACTACTTCGTTTTATACAACGTCAAATAAACATGGAAATTAAAAATGGAATTGACCAATGAGAGTGCTCTATTTACCAGTCACGTGACAAAATGGCATTTTCTACTATTTTAGACGCCGGAAAATTTTATGATTCATATTAACATCCAAAATTACATCGAAACAAAAGAAAACACTACATTTCAGTCGAAAAAAAAAACATATCATTATTTGTACACCATACGACAAACCTACATATGCGTCAAAGTGTTGAATGCAATTCTTTTCAGAAAATAAAACGCAACATATTTTTCTCGATCTGAAATATCGGTCATACATCACATGTACCAAAATGACTAATACGACTTCCGTCAACGCGCGCACGTTTCGAATTTAATATAAATCAAACAAAACGATTTCAATTCTCAACAAACCCATTCATTCTCATCAAAACCATCGAATTAAATCCCGAAAAACGAGCACAGGAAGACCACACGGATCCTCCGCGTTCCTAAAATAGCCTAAAATAATTAAAACCCATATACGCATCGGCCGGAAAAAAAATTCGAAAAACAAAACGAAAAAAAAAACGAAACCCCACGCGTCGACATCTCCATCCGCTCGAAATGGACCTTTCAAATAAGGCCGTTTCCTGGACGAAATCGCGAACAGAGATCGCAAACGTGTCGCGAATCGAAATTCGCTGAAATTATTCATTATTCGTGAGTTATGGTTATGAAATTGTGAAAATAAGCGATGGGTATATAATGAAAATTTTGATGGGTAATTATGTTTTTTTGTGTGTTGAAGTTATATTATGGTTAATGAAGTTTATTACGTCTATAATGATCGATAGTCATCATTTTGATTCGTGTCGAAATTATCGATGTAATTTTTATTTATAAGAAATAATTTGAACCCTAGTGTAGCTTGGATCATATTTTGTTCATGACATAAAACGATCATCCAATTTCGAGTCAATCATAATCAAATTTACAATCGCTCATAACAAGCAAGAAGAGATTGACTGAGATTGCGAATTAACTATCTCAATCATTATTATTCAGCTAGTAAAAACTATAATTACAAAACTCTATTTCATCTTCGATAGAATTTTTTTTTACTTACAATAAGTATTCTCGACAATAAAACAAAGTAAACTTTCTCTTTCGCAATCTATTATTTATACATCATCATACAAAACCTAAACGTCACAGCAAAATATTTTCATTACACATTTCCACTACGCAAAAACTTAATGTTGAAAAACCAACAATTTACATACAATCATCCATCACCAGACCAAACCATACATCACTCAACCCTTCCTCCGAAACACGAATACCCAAATACCCATTCAACAAGCCCCGCATAACAAACAAAACCAATAAACTTCTATTCAAATCTTCTACTTCCAAAAACCACCAGATCCACATCCACATTTTCATATCATCAAATACAACCTAATAAATTTTCATAGCAAAAAAATTTCATCACACATTTCCACAACGCAAAGACCTAATGTTTAAAAACCATCAATTTTCATACAATCATCCATCTCTAGACCGAATCATACATCACTTAACTCTTCTTCTAAAATACGAATACCCATTCAACAATTCCCACATAACAAACGAAGCCAACAAACCTCAGTTCACAAAAATCCAAATATCCACCAAATTTTCAGATCTTCATCACCAAACATCCGTTCCAGCAACATAAACACAAAAAACAAACAACTCGACATTTCAAAAACGAACATACCAAGAATTATTATTGAGAACGAGTGCGTCATCGATTCGAATCGCCCGCCAAAATATTCGTCGTCATACTAATTGCAATGTGCAAGCCGCCATTATAAATTGATAAACATACACTCGGGAGATTAATCAGAAACAAAAACGTTTCGAAATTTTTGATAAATGTGATCTGATGGTTTTATAATTATTATTATGCGATTTTTTTAATCGAGAGGATTTATTTTCAATACAGAGAAATGATCGATGATTGTGTGATAAAGATTATTTAATCGATTGTGCTATATTTTCAATGATCTGATAATAGTGGGCTGTTATTAATTAACTCGTTATCTTGTAAATCAAATAAAAACTCTTGATACGTTGAATTTTATGAGAAAGTAAGCTATTATTGCAATTAAATTTGTATAGCAAATTAAAATGTTTGAGATCTCTGAATCGACACATTCGCAAACGTATCACATAGCAAATTTTAAAAACATTGTTGAATAATAATTTTAACAATCATCAATACAAAATATACTTCCCGTATTGCATACATATAATATGACGTATACAAAAGTTACCCAAATAGAAAATCCAACAAAACAATATCCAATCAAACACTAAATACACCCAATTCTCTTTTCACACGGTTCCGAAATAACACGGTTTAAGGAAGAAGAACCGAATTTTTTACTTTAACACGGCTTAAAATACATGTATTATTATTATGCCACAATTCGGTGCAGGCCAGTATACTGTTATAATTATAGTTATTAAATAAAAATTGTCGATGTTTTTCGATGATTTTACATGGCGAAATTTTTTCACATTACACATTTTTTATAAAGTACATTTGGATGAAAGTTCTATACAAACATACCGATTGAACCAATCTCCAATTTCTATATGATCACCATACATTTTTTACACAATATTCTCAGGAACATAATCCCCGCATGAAAAGAAGACTGGATGTACTTCCACACCCAAATTTCACACATTCCCGCGAATTTCAACAATCACAAAAAGCTCACCCTGTACACACCGCACTTGCTCATGTAAATATTACTTGTTGACAAAAGCATAGCCAGATAAAACGACCGACGTATCAATTCCGTACAAAGCTTATTGATTCAACCGGGTGTTTGACCCTACATCGCAATAACGAGCTGAAAATAATACTTTTCCATCATTACGATTGATAAAACGTTCATATATATATTCCATGGGGGACGATTCGGTTCACGTATACAGATTAAAGTTAACTCGGAAGCTTCTGGCTTAATTTCGGTCGAGGGTTTCGCAGAGCGGAGTTTGCTAAGGTTTTAGTAAAGACCTCGACCTACATTCGGTACAATTGTACGTGCAAGAGCAGGTTTTGTTAGAAAAAAAGAGTATAATCGAGATTGTTACGGAAACAATTTAAAATAAACGTTGATTAGGATCGTTAGAATATATTTTAAGTATTAAGTTAAGTCAATGTAAGAAATAGACATGAAATTGTAAGGAATTACCGATGAGTCATTTCAGACGCATTAGAAAGTGATATTAAAAGATTAACGGTAGAAGTCGATTCGTTTTAGTATTGAAAATAATAAAAATCGTACTTTTAACTATCGTAAATAACATCTCGTTTACAAATACAAAAAAAATAGATATACATTATCGCAAGTGCACTCAAGATACGAAAAAAATGCTTTTACGACAGGTAATTCTTCCGAGAAAAACGATCGATAAAACGGGATGGCTTTTAAACGTCCTTTACTTGAAATTTACAGAATAAATATCTTTTGAAATAAAAAAAAAAACAATACGATTTTTTACTACGAATCTGCAAATAATAAAAGGACATCGTATGCAGTCGATATCCAACACCGCGAAGGTCGACTATAATCCATGGTCAGGACACCATGTCATTTATCAATGCCGAACGTTCTTTTCCATTTTGGGTCCCTTTAAATAATATCACGTACAAACATCGATTTACCTACTTACATTGACGGTTCGATAACAAAATAGTGCTAACTTTAATATAACCGATACGCAGTGGCGGTTTATATTCGTCAGGGGATTGAAGACTCATCAATTTATAGGGCCCCTTTATATATGCAGGAAAATGTTCAATACGAAGTTGAATGTCATGAATAGTTTTGTATCGGGACCTCATATTATTTCTTGTTAATCGATTTCTTTTCATGTTAAGCGTTTTCGTATTCAACGATTTCACTGTTTATATTTATATAGAGTTGAGTTCTAAATTACAAAAAAAGTTATAAAATTATCATTTTTCGATTATTGTTGATATGTAATAGACTCGGGGCCGGCTCGAGGGTATTTGGTGCTCTAGGCAGATTGATTTTCTGCGCCTCCTCTCTCCACATAGTCTTTAAATATTTTCCAAAAAAAAAAAAAAAAATAGGACGCTTCATGGCGTTTAAAACATGAGCCTACTTTGCTACTTCTTTAAGTCGGCCATGATCGTAGTCGATTGTTTCAATATAAAGGACAAATTGCCGATTTTAGAAAATAAAATTGGCTTTTATGAAAAAGAATATTTCTTTTTCTGCAGAGAGTGAATCAATATATTGAATTGGTATTAAAATTAAAATAATCTATAAAAATTAACTGAAAAATTAATATTTTTTCAATTGTAAGAGTTCCAAAGCGAACGCCTTCACCGCCTATAAGCAAACCCGCACCTGTCTCTATTCTACATACAAATTTTCATACATCGATCGAAACATCAATAAAAACACAAAATCGATAACCTTCCCGACATTATTTACCGCCCTATCGATCCGTCCCAACAGACAACAGACACGACGCCAATTTCAATAAGAGGGCAAAAACTACCACAACTATATCTATTGCATTGGCAGCGATATACAATGCATCGACATTCAAAATCTATAACAATCAATTAAAAAATCATAATTTCACAATTTCAAGGGCTCCAAAGCGAACACCTTCACCGCCTATACCCAAACCCGCCCCTGTTTCCATTCTACACAAAAATTTTCATACATCGATCGAAACATTATCTATAACAATCAATTAAAAAATAATAATTTCACAATTTCAAGGGCTCCAAAGCGAACGCCTTCACCTCTTATACCCAAACCCGCCCCTGTTTCCATTCTACACAAAAATTTTCATACATCGATCGAAACATTATCTATAACAATCAATTAAAAAATAATAATTTCACAATTTCAAGGGCTCCAAAGCGAACACCTTCACCGCCTATACCCAAACCCGCCCCTGTTTCCATTCTACACAAAAATTTTCATACATCGATCGAAACATAATCTATAACAATCAATTAAAAAATAATAATTTCACAATTTCAAGGGCTCCAAAGCGAACGCCTTCACCTCTTATACCCAAACCCACCCCTGTTTCCATTCTACAAAAAAATTTTCATACATCGACCGAAACGTCAAAAACACAAAATCGATCACCCCCCGACATTATTACCGATCCGGCCCATCAACGGAAACGAACCCCCAAATAAAAAAGGGGCAAAAACATCCATCGATCCGCTCGATGCCGAAAATGGCCGTGCCAAACTGACAACAGCTGTCATCGCGAAGACGTGAAGCGTCAAAACCTTATTAAAGAGCTGACCTTGCGCCGGGGGCTGGCTCGGGTGGGCCGAGTGGGGGCGCGCGCCCTGCGCCCCCATCTGGCCGGGCTGGGGGGGGCTGAGCCCCGGGCTGGGGCGCTCCGAAGTGCAGGCTCCTCGCGGAGTGCGGCGGCGCGCGCGCCCCCCGCGTCTCCCCGGCCGACATGTTTCACGCGCAAGGGGGCGCCGCCCGCTCCGAGACAGAAAACCGCATCCCGACGGGGGCCCCGAGAGCGCAGGGGGCGCAGGCCCCGCCGCCGGATCGAGAGACGCGAACAGAACGCAGACCGGCCGAGCCGCCGTTGCGGCTGCTACTGCTCGAAGACGAAAACGACCGCGGGAGACAGGGGATCTGGCGTTGTGAATTGCGGCCATTGTTTAATTTTTGTATGGTGTTGAATTTTAATAAATTTTGATTGTTTTTTTTATAATTTGTGTCTTGTAAGATTATATTTTTTATTTTAGTAATGGGTTCTGTTAAGAAACCATCAATGAGTGAGGGATTTCAGATTTTTTCCATTAATAAGTGAGGGATTTCAGATTTTTTCCATTAACGGATTGAAATGAAGTCATTATCAATTCTGTTTGAATTTATTTAATATTTAATAAACGTTTATTCAATTTTTTTTGTAAATTTAATTCAAAATTTCAATTTTTTATTTTGGAACAACAATTGTTCATTATCCGGTACTTAAAGAAATAATCACTCTACGAACAAAATAAAATTGAAACTCATCGTTTAAATCAATTTTTTTAATTTTCCTTTCAATTAAATACAAAACAACTAATTGAAATATTTACTTTTTTGGTATTTTTTTATATGACGTTACACGTGATAAAAATTATATTTTTCAATAAAATTATAATGAAAAAATATAAATCTATAATGATTCGTCGTATTTGTTTAATAATAAAAGTGAAATCTTGTTATCCGAGCATATTCTAAGAAAACAAAATTAATAACATTTTCGAAACGGACTTATAATCCGATCACTATAGATAACGTAGACATAAAAGTACCTGCAAAATAAATACCGAGACCGTTTTCGAAACGAATCAATTATTTTTTTTTGATTTCATAACATAAATGTCAAAACGATTTCACGATTTCAAAATAATCACTATTACAGGACTTCGATCTTTATTCAACACATGAAAATCGAATCCGCGTCGCTTAAACATTATAATAGGATGCAGCGATTCTTTCGACTATCTGTCAAAGAGTCACAAAAAGGAAAAAGAAAAAAATCTGACGTGACAGGTAGCCAAAAAGAATATAGGCGTCTTTGCGAACGTGCGGCGCACGCGTCGCTCAACTTGGCTCCTGCGGCGTGTCACCCTCGTGACATTTTCCATAAGCCGCACCTACACTAATATGCCGAAATTATTGTGTCAAGACCAAATTTTTTCAAATAAAAATCCAGAAATTTGGCATTTTAATTGCATAATAATGATTGTAAAAATGTTATTTATTATTTGAAAATAATCTACAATGGAAAAATGTCTCTATTTATATGTACAGAAGAAAAATTTGTATTATTTTCATTAACAATTTTATAAATTGATACAAATTGTTGTTTGATCAATATTATTAAAGAATTATTGATTTATTTGATTCAAATTCTTATTTAACATACTATTTAATTAATTTTATTGTGTAAACACACGATACTGTTAAGTTTTTCGACATTTCATCAATGAAATGCTTCTTGATTTAATTTTCAAATAAAATATCAGTGTACCAATAACAATATATTTTAATTTTTTAAAGAAAATAATTAGAGAGGGGGGGCTATGCACCTTGTACCCCACGTGTTTTCGAAATCACGACCCGGTCCGATCTCAAAGTTCAATCCAGGAACGTCATTTGGGGGAGGCACGGGAGGGAGGAAGAGGTAATTGCCCCCCATAATTTTTGGGGCTCAAATAATTTTGAGAAGTGTAGAATAATTTAAAATAGCCTCGACCTTTTTTTTAAGGGAAAACAATTTTGGGGTTCAAATAATTTTAAAAAGCGTTGAATAATTTTAAAAAATGTTGACTTTTTTTAGGGAAAAAATTTTATAGGTTCGAATAATTTTTGGCCTGCTCCCCCTTTGAAAAATCTGAAATGTCGTCCTTCGAAGCCCTGGTAGTAAACCTTGTATTTATTTTAAAACTATCACTCTGATTGTGAGTTAAATCAAAGACCGAAAACCGTAACGAAAAAATAACGGTTCGAATCCCACATACAATCATACTTTAATCGTTAAATCTACATAATTTTTTTTTATTTACCGGTAAATAACCGTTAAACCGGTAACGGGAAAAAATATTTACCGGTATTCGAAATTTTTTATTTACCGGTAAATAACCGTTAAACCGGTAACGGGAAAAAATATTTACCGGTATTCGAATTTTTTTTATTTACCGGTAAATAACCGTTTAACCGGTAACGGGAAAAATTATTTACCAGTATTCGAAATTTTTTATTTACCGGTAAATAACCGTTAAACCGGTAACGGGACAAATAATTTACCGTTAATCCAAATTTTACGGTAAATTGCAAGCCCTACTTCAAAACAATAAAAGCTAGAAAAATTAAGGCAACAAATTATTTGGTCAGAATTTAATTCATAGCTTGTTCTGAATAAAATTGAGTAAACGGTCAGAATAAAATGTTAAATTGTCAGAATAAAATGTTAAATGGTCAAAATAAAATGTTAAATGGTCAAAATGTGACAGTCGATAAATGGTCAAAATTACAGAAAATTACAATCCTTACAGAAAAACTGAACGTGGGGGTTGGGCCAAACGCCGCATTTCTCAGTCAGGGAAAACTAAACGCACTTATTTAATGCCGCACGTCTCAGTCAAAAGTCTCAACGTATTTATTACTAAACGCGTGTTTAGGTTAGGTTAGGTTAGCGTTTTTTGCGTCACATTTACTGAACGTATCTTATTCAATCAGATATTCAGATCGAAAATATTTTATAAGTCTCTATAGTAAAAGTTTCCAACCAACTGCGAATAAGTATTGGTGCATGTACGTGTATAAACATGTTTCTGAGATGCCAACTTAAATTCGTATGTATGCTAAAGATCACCTTTATCAAATTCTGACCCATGTATTCTGACCAATATAATATGAATTCTGACCAATGTAATAAAAATTCTGACCATTTAATATTTATTCCGACCACAAAATTCTGACCCATGTATTCTGACCAATACACTAGGTTCTCTTTTTATGCGACTTTTTTTATGCGACTTTTTTTTATGCGAATTCAGAGTTATGCGGTTTTTTTTAAATACAATATTTTTTTTAAATATTTTTTTTTGGACTATATGAACGTACAAATGTATGTAAAATGTAATAACTTAACTAACAAGAGTACGTTATTAATAGAAATACATTTTTTTATGCGATTTTAGGTATATTTTATATTGCAGTTTCACTTTTTCTATGTAAAATCATATCTTTTTTCATGCGATTTTTTTATGCGGAACGGAACGCATCTACCGCATAAAAAGAGAACCCAGTGTATAATATAAATTCTGACCAATATAATATAAATTCTGACCAATGTAATAAAAATTCTGATAAATGAATTAAAAATTCCGACCAAAACGTATCAAAATTCTGACCCGAAAAATACACGCCAAAAACAAATCAACATCCAATCCAAAACTACACTGGGTTCTCTTTTTATGCGGTAGATGCGTTCCGTTCCGCATAAAAAAAATCGCATAAAAAAAGATATGATTTTACATAGAAAAAGTGAAACTGCAATATAAAATATACCTAAAATCGCATAAAAAAAATGTATTTCTATTAATAATGTACTCTTGTTAGTTAAGTTATTACATTTTATATACATTTGTACGTTCATATAGTCCATAAAAAAATATTGTATTTAAAAAAAACCGCATAACTCTGAATTCGCATAAAAAAAGTCGCATAAAAAGAGAACCTAGTGTATTCTGACCAATATAATATAAATTCTGACCAATATAATATAAATTCTGACCAATATAATATAAATTCTGACCAATATAATATAAATTCTGACCAATATAAAATAAATTCTGACCAATATAATCATCATCATTGTCGACCGGTTTAGTGCCCACTGCAGGACAAGGTCTCCCCATCAAATATAGGGGGTCTAGGCTATATACCTTATCCGAGAGCCAACCTCGTAGCGATAAGGGACATGTACCATAAGATCCAATCCGCCCATGCCAACGGAAGAGGTTCTCAGACCCACGGTACGCAAGCCTATATGCTAGTCTTTGTGGTCGCTGACTCTCCACTAAGCAAATCGCAATGATCCCCCGCGGGGCAGACGAGGTAAAGACTGAGCAGACTGCGTCCTCGCTGACCACTTTTGCGATCGCAATGACCACCAGTTTGTCAAACGAGGCAAGACCGTTGGTCCTACTTGGCTTCGACCTCCGTAAAACACACGTCATCGGTCTTCGCCATTACCAAAGAACGATTTTAACTAGGTGAACATGCAGTGTATTCTAATTGTACGACAAAGTTTAGTCCTGCAAACACCCCACCAAATGCATTACTGCGTTCTGTTCGTAAAAGAGTTAGTTGATATTAGACGGTTAGTAGAGTTAGTAATAAGATAGAATAAGTTATAATTTAACTATTTTATTCTAAATATTTTACTTTGAAAAACTCCGACCAAAACGTATCAAAACTCCGACCCGAAAACTCCACGCCAAAACCCATCAACATCCAACCCAAAACCATCCACTTCTACCATATTGCCCTCGCAGCCTGCACGGTGCAAACAAGCTCCCCGCGCGCCACCTTCTCTCCCGCCTCAGACGGCTTCGGCTTTGGGCCGGTGTCGGGTGGCGGCCCGTTGGCCGGCAGTGGCCGATGTGCGGCCATGAGCCGCGTGCGCCGCTGTCGCCGCCAGTGCCAGTGCCAGCGCCGCTGCCACTGCGTCTGGCACGAGCGGCGGCGGTAGTGGGGCCTGCGCCCCGCCCCCCCGGCCCGCGCATCTCGCGGCCCCATGACCGCCCCCCCGCGCCGCCCGCCCACGCCGCCGCCCCGCCCCGCCCCACCCGCCCGCGCACCACCTCACCGCGCGCCTCCTGCAGGCGCTCGACTCCGACTACAATGTGAGCATAGGGCTGGAAGCGCGTTCGCCCCCCGGCGCTGCGCCCCTTATAACCTAACATGCGTTCGCTTTTAGAGGGGCGCTGCGCCCCTGGACGGTTTTTACGCACGCGGCGAATCCGGGTCACATATGTTCGCGTGGATCTTTTCGAAAAGCGCCCGTTTTATTTCCGATTCGGTGGAATGCTGCAGCATTGCCAACTCATGCGTTTGCTTTTTGGGCTTGATGGTGATTGGAAGGCTGAGAGGGCAGAGGCTCGTGTTCGTTGTCGGTTGGGGATTGTGCTTGGGGTCTAGCGATTGTGTTCGGATAGGATTTTTGGAAGTCGTATCGTCGAGGTGTTGGACGTAACCGTTCGTTGCAACGCTGGGTGTTTTGGTACAGCTTGTCGTTTCTAGTACTATTTTCGATGATGAGGGTCTACGTTATTCAGTTTGAAATGATTTCTATATGTTAAATTGGTGATATTTGAATGTCGTTCTGATGAGATCTTCGATGTAACCCTTAATTTCAACTCTGATGGTGTTTTGGAATTGCTTATAGTTTCTAGTACTATTTTCGATTATGATGGTCTATTTTTTTCAGTTGCAAACGATTCCTATATGATTCAGCGTTAAATTGGTGATATTTGAATGTCGGTCCGATGAAACCTTCAACGTAACGCTTAATTTCAACTCTGATGGTGTTTTGGTACTGCTTATAGTTTCTAGTACTATTTTCAACGATGAGGATCTACGTTATTCACTTCCAAACGATTTCTATATGATTCGGTGTCAGGTTGATTATATTTGAATGTCATTCCTATGAGATCTTCAACGTAACCCTTAATTTCAATTCTGATGGTGTTTTGGTACAGCTTATAGTTTCTAGTACTATTTTCAACGATGAGGATCTACAGTACTCAATTCCAAATGAATTCTAATATTTAATCGTATTCGATGATAATTGAATGTCATTCCCATGAGATTTTCCACTTAACGGTTCATTTCAACAATGAGAATCGATGATATTCATTTTCCAATGTTTTCTAATATTCAATTTGATTCAGCGTAACATTCATGATACTTGAATTTCATCCCATTAGATTATCCACATATGTAACTGTTCATTTCAACGCTGACAGTGTTTTGTCTCCCTTATCGTTTCTAGTACTGTTTTCTACAATAAAGATCTACGTTATTCAGTTTCAAACAATTCCTATATTTGAATCAGCATCAGGTTGATGATATTTCAACGTCGTTCCGATGAGACCTTTAACATAACCGTTCGTTTCAACACTGACGATGTTTTGGTTCAGCTTATCGTTTCTAGTACTATTTTCGATGATGAGGATCTATGTTTTTAGTTTCAGATGATTTCTAATATTCAATTTGATTCAACGTGATGTTGATGATAATTGAATGTCATTCTCGTGAGATCTACCACATAACCGTACATTTCAATGAAGATGATCTATGTTTTTCAGTTCCAAATGATTTCTAATATTAAATCATATTCAACGTAACATTGATAATATTTGAATTTCGTTTCCATGAGATCTTCCACATAACTGTTCGTTACAACGCTAATGGTGTCTTGGTCCAGCTAAACGTTTCTAGTACTATTTCCGATAATAAGGATCTATGTTATTCAGTTCCTGACAATTTCTAATATTAAATCTTATTCAGTGTAACATTGATGTTACTTAAATGTGATTCTCGTGAGATTTTCGACATAACCCCGTTTATTTTATCGTCGACAGTGTTTTTTTTTCTGCTTACCTTTTTCTAATATTCTTTTCAACAATGAGAATCTATGTTATTCATTTACTAATAATTATGATATTTGATCTTGGTCGGGTGTACTGTTGATGAAATTCGATCTTATTTGATGTAACGTTGATAATACTTGACCTTATTTGATGTAACATTGTTAATATTTGAATTTGATTCTGCTAAAATTTGTTGAATCACCTTTTCAATTTATTGTTCTCATTCAGAAGTTCGGTTTGGATTTTCAAAGTCACTGCAGCGAGATCTTGTAAGTAACCAATCGATTCAATGTGGGCATCGTTTTGCTCCCGTTTATCATATCTAGTACTATTTTCGACGACGAGAATCTTAACTTATCATTTCCCGATGATTTCTAATATTCATTCTTATTTGGCGTAACGTTGATGAATTTGAATGTCATTCCTGTAAGATCTTCATCATAACTGTTCGGACGTTAACAGTGTTTTACTTTTGCTTATCATTTCTTTTACTATTTTTGACGATGAGGATTTATGTTATTTAGTTTTTAACGATTTCTAATATACGATCTTACTTGGGGAAACGTTGATGATATTTGAATGTCATTCTGTTGATAATTTTGATGTAACTACGCTTTATATTTTACCGATCGCTACTGTAACCAAAATACTAACACGATACTATCATCCCATATACATTTTGTTTCATTAAACATTCTTTATCTATGTACAACGTTCATATTTATGAAATTTTTATAATAACCATTCATTTCAATATAGCAATGTTAGTTTTCCTAGTTAGTTGGGCGATGTAATCTCAACATTGCAATGATTCAATTTCATTTTTGGCATTTACATATATATCTCGTGCAACTATGACTAATTTCAAATTTGATTTGACATTTCTTTCACCGTGAACGCATTGACGTATTTTTGTTCATTTATATAATTATTCGATAAGTTAATTGAAAATTTCACCATAGTCTTTTGAAGTCAGATCTCATCTGTGCTCAGTTTTGACCTAACCTTAAATGTGAAATTGGATTTCAACTCGTTTCTGAACATAACTCGGAACATCTTGATGTCAATCAGTTAAAATTGTATCGATTGTAATTATTTATGTTAATATAAAGAAATTGATTCAAAAATATGCCTCTTGTTCAAGCCTATGAATATAATCGGTGACTCAAATTGTGTCACACAACACACTTGTAATCTTGACCCAAATATATTTTGTTTTCTAAAGATTTTGAAAGATGTTACCGTTTCAAAATCTTAACTGTTTCCTCAAGGAAAATGTTTATAATACTATTTTTATTTATTTTAAAATTTACACAAAATACCTTTTTCACACTTTTTCAAGCTTTTTTTCATGTAACTCTTAAATTTTCAGTGATATTATATTTTATATGAAAAACAAATGTCCTTGCTACTAATATTTAGTAAAACATGAATCAAAGTATGTACGTATTATGAAGTTAATAAAACATTTTATATTTGTCGAACAAATTATTTAATTTTTAAAATATCTTCTATTACTTTTATAAAACATTTAAATAAATGTAAAAAAAAATATTGAAATACACGATTTTCTCTTTACCATGAATCCAATTTGTTTTCTTCAAATTCATCAAACAACATCTCAACTTTCACTTTTGAAAAATCAAGGTTATATCATGTTTGCTACAGGATAATACTTTTTCGATATAATTGGAAGTTCAGGAATTCCTTCTTATCGTATATAATAGTAATTGAAAGAACATGAGCCTCAAATAATTGGAATATTATAAACCAATATTTGAAATATTATAAATCAATATTTGAAATAGTCATAAGACACTGTTGCATGATTGTGTCCTATCTATTAACCGTACCATTTGTCAAATACCTTAATTGATCAATAGAAGTCTGTTCTATAAAACTAATCTATTGATAAATTATTACAAAATCATTTCTTTACGTAAAACTATAAAATTTACATAACCATGTACAATTTTAGAAATTTAAATAGCAACATTCTATAAATACATTAAAATTTTCAGGTCGTTGATATGCGTGCCATTGATGAGGTCATATCAGTCCTGGAGAATATTAATATCACAAAAGAGCTGCTGGAGGTAATTATCTATTATTACGCATTTTCTATTATTATTACAATTATAAATCTTAATGTTTGTACGTTTTTTCTTTTACAGGCCACCCGATTAGGAAAACATGTAAATGAGCTGAGGAGACGTACTGGTGATGCTGCTCTGGCTCGTCGAACCAAATTATTGGTCAAAAGATGGCGCGATCTAGTCATACCTGAGAAAGCAGGTACGATTAATTGAACTTCAAATTCTCGTAATTAGAGTACCTGATTTATAAATGAAATAATGTATTTGTATTTGAAACAGGTGCAAAGCCGGCTGCACAGCTGACGAGCGCAGATAGCACACCTAGGCAGTCTCCTCACTCTAACAGGGGCATCAGCCCCGCTGTCACTCCTTCGGTGAGTTTGCCTTTTTTTATATGTTTCCAACTTGTGTTTATTCAACTTGAATTTTTTGTTATTTATGTATGTCGCAGACCATGTTTATTATTAGTTCATGTATATTTGATTCGACCCAAAACTTCGATCAGAACAAATGAAATTGCTGAAAAAAACCTAACTCAATTCAACTTTTTTTTCCCCATTCAATGGTAGTGTAGGATTCTCCCTATTTGGCATACCCGCTAAAAAAACTCCTTGTCATGACACGACCATTCCTTCGACTATTATTTCGATACTCCGATCTACCCACTCTTATGGATCAACTGACTGAAGCCACCCTCCCGATGCCTTTCCCGTTCTGCGTCCTTCTTGGATTTCATCACTTCGGCAGCGAAATCTTTCCAAACCCTTCATCAATTCTTGCTTTCCAGCATTGGTTTCACCATTTCATCTGTCGACACTCATCCATTTCTTTGAAGATCTTTCTGCCATAAGAAATTCATACCGATCATAAAGATCCGTACATATATAGACTGAAATATACTTGGACTGCGACATACATATATATTTTGTACACGATTTGTGAGTCATTGTGAATCTTCAAAATTGAAAACATGTCTTGTTAGAATACGAACTTCTTTAAATTAATTTAGTTACTATGAATGTTTAATATTTTATGAATCGGACAGTTTGTTTACCATCGAAAATTAAATTTTGAATGTGCTGTTATGTATAGGTGACGCCTAGGTTATCCAGTCCTCAAGTGCCAGCACATAATATCTCAAACGCTGTGCACAAACAAGGTTTGTTGCATAAATCTTCAAGAAAAATATTGATAAATCGATAATTTTATTGATCCAATATTTATTTTTTATTTAGATAATATTAAACCACTCCAAAACTTCAAAAGACAACCATTAACTTCTCCTGCTCTTCATAATCTATCGCCTGCATTGAGAAATTCGCAATCTTTACGAAACTCATCGCCGAATTTCAAAAACATCACCACTGGGCACAAGATCATCTCCCCCATCAACAAGAGCATGTCTCCGTCTCTCAAAACTATATCTCCAGGACTGAGGAATCTAAACACGAGTGTGACAGTAGTTTCTCCTGCTTTGAGGAAGTCGGAGACCGTATGGAATGTCACTCCTTCGAAGGACGCATACGACTCTGACTCTCAAGATGTGATATTTGTTGACGATACCGTTGATGATACTAGGACATTAGGAAATAATAGTAATAATTTAAGCTTTAGAGAACAGCCAAATATAAGTGAGTTGTTTGTGAAAACCTCTGCATTCGTGTTATGAATTTGTGTAACGATTGTAATTGTTCATTTTATGATTGTAGGTTCTAATAAACGACCACGTTCACCTGTAAATGGCGGAGTCGATGAACCTATTTTAGCTGATGAATTACGTCGCGAATCCAAAAGGGCGCGGCATGAAAGTGGCGGAAGAAAAGCTAAAAAGAGAAGGTAACTATTTGTTAAGACATGATGATTCGTTAAATATTTAAAAAATATGCTCTAACGTTTTGATTTTTTTTACGTTGTAGAAATCATACTAAATCGGAGAATCGCACGACAGATCACAGTTTAGATCCGATATCTGTGGGTTCTCCGTTCCTTCCGATAAGTTCAGCCTCCACTTCTCCCGCTTTATCGACCAGTAGTACCGTTCGGAACGGTTTGAAAGTTCCGACACCTCCCGTTGTTTCTGTGATCATCGATGATTTAGATAGCATGTCATCAACTTCCGCATCCGATACGAAATCAAAATCTTCTAGGAAAAACGGCTGTAAAAAACCTATCGAGGTTGATGACTATTCAAATTTTATCAAAAGCAAAATTCCTGCCGGCGGTAGAAAAGTCAAAACCACTAAAGAACTATTGGAAGAAATGCAAGCTAGGAAATCCGGTAAAATCCCCGACACCTTATCTTCTGAAAAGAAACGACCACCTAAAGAAGACTTCTTAACTAAATACGATAGTAAAAAGCAATTGAAAAAGGAAACACCAATAGTCACCGATATCATCGAATTGAACGATTCCAATTCTAGTTCTAAACCTGACGAACCGAGCGGTTCAGCTTCCGACATAAAAGACAAGAAAAAGGATATCAAAATAGACATCGATGATAAATCAGAGGGCGGAGACAAACCAGTCAAGTTCGAACCCGTAGAAGTCATACTAGCTCGCTTACCACCGATAGAAGTCAACTGGGACGACGAAGACTACGACAACGTCTGCACATGCACCATGATTTACAGCACTCCTGAAGCCGAAGACAAAATCGAAGCCACTCTAGATTCTAAAAAATCCATATTCGAATTAGACAACGCTCCAGCTGAACAATCGGTGACCGTGCCCGTCGTGCAGAACTACGAAGAGAAGATCGACGTCAACTGCTCGGCCAGCAAACACATGAAGTTCACCGAAGCCAACGATCGGCAGGTTCACGCCCTCCACAACCTTTACATAGCGGACGTCAACGGTTCTAGATGCGAAAGCGATCACAAAAGCAAACCCCAGTTAGCTTGCAGGATGAACACATGGGGGCTACGGCCTTATTATGATTGCTCCCGTGACTTGTTTCACAACGTAGTGCCAAAGTATAAGTATTTAGATTACAGTTTAGACAGGTGCGTGAAGAACTTGAGCAACGTGCCCCTCGAGAAGTACGAGCCGGCCGAGTCCACGCTGGACACTTCGGAGTGGTATTTAAATTTAGAGAACGAATTCTTCGAGAGGTGGAAGGCGAAAAATGAGAATCTTGTATGTGACGATTTCGAAAGTGCCGCCGACTCGCCTTTCAGTGAAAAGCAAGATCAAAACGAGGACGAGTCGGCGGAGGGCTTAAGTTTTGATAGTGATAATAAAACTATTAGTGATAGTGATAAGAATAATCTAGATAAAAATGAAAGTTCGAGTAGTAATCTGGATAAAGCAACCGACGATAGTAAAGAGGAAGCGTCGAAGGAATCTACGGACGATAAAGCGACTAAAAAAGATGATGCTGAATCGGATAAGATTCTTAAAGAGTTTGAACTGTGCGACTTTTATAATTTCACGGGTTACGGTTTGATTGCAAATTCTTATTTTTCTAAAAGGCCGTTTCCTCACGAGTTATTAGAAGACGACGATAACAGAATCGATTCCGCAACGAAACCGAATCCGGTTCAAGTCCAAGAACAGATCGCTCCCGTAGAACCGAAAGTCGAGCCCGTCAAGGTTGAAAACGCCGAAAATTACTCAGACAGACCACAAATTACATATATTCCTAGAAACGTCAAGAAGTTCACGTACGAAGACGAAATCTCACTTCTGCCATTGAGTCTAGCGGCTTTGAACGCTGCAGCAGTGTACGGGTGCAATATTGAAACTTCGGGCGACCTCTCTTGCTTGTTTAGGACTAAGTGTGCTCCGGACGAGACGCATCAGACCGATGACGATCTCCCCTATAAAGAAACGTGTGATCTATCATATAGTTTAGTGCAAAACGCCAACATATTAGAGATGAAAGACGTTTCGAGTGCCGCGAAGAAAAGGACGAGCAACGTCTTTCTGAGTGACCACGACGAAGACGCCAACTGCGGTAGTGACGTTAAAAACGTAGATATAGAGGACAGGTCGACGACGAACAGCGGTGCCTTTGAAAGTGATAGTGCGGTCGTAGAAGAATTATTGTGCGTTAAGAATGGTTGTCCCTCGTGGATACCCGGTTCGGCGCCTCCGGACACGTTCCGGGAGTGGCACGAACCTGTGCAGCGGACATCACACAACGGCGATCTGCTGACCATTTTACCGTACGTGGTGATAGACTGAAATCTGAAAACAAATTATATATATTATATATTTCAATATGGAAACCAATCTATATTTAATATTGCCTTGTCATAGTGATTATCATTATTTTATACATTTCCTTGTTGTCATAAAATTATATGCGAAGCCGAGTCGCTTGTTCGGTTAATGTCTTATGCCGTGGTTAATTCATTATGATTGTTGTTCGGTTCAATAAATATTTATCACACGATTCAAATTGCATTGTGGAACTGATAAGGAGTTCTTAACTCGTACAAAACATATTGAAAAGTTAAACGAAGTACTTAATATTGAATCTTTAGTCTTTTCAAATTTGTTTATGTTATTTTTATTTTTGTTTCATATGCGGTAACGACACCAATGGTTGATGGTTGAATGGTTGATAACCTGTGGTTGATCACTTAGAAAAATGTAAATTTAAGGTTTTTAAAGACGATAATCTTTCGGAAAGGATGCGATAAATAAAGTGGAATTAACAACTAATCTATCGCAACCTTTCAGAAAGATTATCATATCTAAAAACCATAATTTTTATATTTTTCTGATCAGCGATCAATTACTGGTACACGGACAACCACTTAAGCATTACCTTATGTAATATTAAATCAAAACGTTTCGATATCTGTATTGATTTCTTGATTAACATTCATATTTATAAAAATATTTGACCTAAACAACATTAAGAACTCCTTTATAATAACATTCATTCAATTTCATATATAAAATCACTGATATCAATGAAATTTAAATAGCTCGGCTTCATTAAAGAAAATATAATTTATTACTCTATTTAATAGTAACAAATTAACCATTAAAATCGCATATGTTTGTACGATGGTGCGAACTAAGGCGCAGTTACCAGCCGAGTCCAGCAGATCAGTTGGCGTGCGGCACTTTGCGCTCGAGTTCGGTCATGATTGTGAAACTCGAAGAAGTTATTAAATATAAAATGTATCGATGTTACAAGAGAGTATCTTTTTATCGTAGAGATATGTGTAGATTTTGAGTTGAAAAAGATCCACCACCCGTATTTTGTGATAAGATGGTTATTGTGAATTTTCATTTTCATGCTTTTTTTTTATATATATATTTTTTTTTTTTTGTGAAATTCGGTTTTTATTTTTGTGATACATCGTTTTCTTTTTGTTGATTGTAAACTGTAAGGGATCCATTGTTTTTTTTTTTAAATACTGACCAAACGTAGTATTCATATTTTGTTTAATTGGTGCATCAAAATGTTCAAACATCGATCATTCAATAGGCAACGGATTTCTTATTTTGTTCCGAAGTGCACAAACTTGCTAGCGACTTATGAATTTTCCGTTCTTGTGACAAATTTGTTAATTGCGAAAATTATATTTTTTTACTGTAAATTGCTCAAATCGTCAGTTCCAGACGTTTGTAGTTCGATCATTTAAATTTTGAATATCTTATCACTTCATACATCAAAAGCATAATATCTTGAATTTGTTAAAACACTGCGTTATTGCCAGAGCTCCAAAATATATAAATCAAATATGTCGTACTCGGATTATTTTCTTTCAACTTCATTTTGTACTCGAGATTTTCTAATAAATTGTATATAAAAATTCTGATCCATGTTCATTAATAAAAAAGTAATATAATTTTATAAGGTCTTTAATTACAAAAAGTTATTCTTTATTTTCAAATGTATTAAAAAAAAAAATTGTATCTATCTGATAAACTTGATTTGAAAGTAATTGTTCATTCAGGGATCTATGCTTATTAAAAAAAAAAGTAATATCATTTTACACACTATTTTTTATTACTTTCATATGTACTTTAGAAAACGGTTATGTTTTGTACGTTATCATTTTGTATCTATTCGACATAACCTTGATTTGAAAATTAGTTTGTTCATTCACAGATCCATGTTTATTAATAAAAAAGGCAATATGATTTTACGTAGCCTTTTTTCGATTGAAAAGAATAAAATCGTTTTCAGTTGTACTTTAAATAAAAAGAGGTAATGTTTTGTACTTTAACATTTTATATCTATTCGACATAACCTTTATTTGAAAACAAGTTTGTTCAGCATGACAAATTTATTCACGACAACATGTATACCGATTTGTTACGAAAGTCCTGTAGATGAATATCATATATATTTTTATTAAAATTAATGCTCAAGAAGTTGCATATAAATAATCTAATAATCTCGAAATGCCTGGCTGTGTCGTTGGTGAAAATATATATGTCCAGATTTTCATTTCATATTGTGAAGATCGTTCAGTTTCGCTTTTATATAAATATATATCATAAAAAGTATTCAGGGTACAGCAGCGAATCCCAACATGTCTCGGATAGTGAAACGTAAACGTAACTTTCCATTTGTCATTCACATAAACGCTTGTACTTAAATATTTAACCATTGCATATCTCGATTCGTTTCCGATCAGTATTCTTTGAGCTTTGTAATTTCACAAAGTCCCGTTGTGTTCATCGTTGAGAATCGCTGCAAATAATAAAAAAAAAATCATGTATATTCTTCAAGACGACAAATATTTTTCAAATATGTATAATTACGATTTATATATGATATAAAATAATGTTTATAAACGATTGTGGATTGTCAAGAGGACGGTTATGAAAAAAAACGCTTTGAGTTGTGTTATTTTTACCATGTTTAGATATTCCATTTTACATTCATGCACGGTGATGCTTTGCATTGTACACCACGAAGATCCTGTGTCGTCCACGCATGTATCTATGTTAATTTTTGTACACATATGGTTACTACATATGTATTTATATATGTACAGTGTTGAAGATTAAAAATGAAAAGAGAATTTAAGTGACTTGGCAGTTATTTCATCCACTTTTTTCAGTTTTATTCCGCTCGTCTCTTGTCCTTTATTTTATATGGTTTTCTTTAGGTTATTGATAACTTTATAGGTTTTCGGGGTTGCACTTTTCGTTGTTTTCTTATGATTTTTCACTTTTAGTTTAGTTTTCTTAGTTCATAGATTAAATATCGATTTGTCAATTAGATTTATTTTGGTTGATGAAGTTTCTTTCTTTTACCTGTTTACTATAAAAGGTGTGTTCAAACATACAATACATTTCGATAATCGCCAAACAGATCAGTATTCTTCAAAATGTAGCACTCTGTGTTGTTTTTATTAAGAAAAATAAATCAAATTTCCAATTTCTCATCGTACCAATTAGATTCCAAACAAAGTAAAAAGTTTCAGGAAAAACCTGAGAATTAGTGTAATATTTTATTGATAACGCAAATTCGTTTTAATGGGATATATAATATTACCGTTTATTTCGCAAGTATTTGCGTTATCTGAATTTATAAGTGAGACTTACATTGCTCAATATTCATACGTAATTTTCTCATTATTTGTATGTTAAGGATTAATTTATGCCGTCGGTTGACGACCAGTAGACTTTCAATGGTTGCATTTTCCAGTATTCCGTGGATTATTCTCTTTATAAACTTGATGAATAAATCAAATTACAATACATTTGGAATAACTGTCAAATCCCTTACATTTTAAATATTTATTAATTGATAAATTGTTTTTTTTTTGCAACTGATGTAGAAGTAACTTATTGATTTATTCCTTTCTTTGTAGTCATTTGTAAATATGCAAGTTTGAATCTGTTAGATTTTATTATTATTATATTATTATTAATATTATTATTATTATTATTATATTATCATTATGTTATGTACTTTCTTGTATGTTTGAAAATAAAAATTAAGGTCTTCCGAAAAGTAAGGCCTCTATGAATAAAACTATTTGATTTTCTTGCATCTCCAGTCTTATTTAGTTATTCCAGTTCCTAATGAATAATAGATATATATACACAACAAATACCCATTACTTTTTATATAGTCAAAAGTTCAATGTGTCAACTATCTTGTATTAATTACTTACAATTTAGAATCAACAAATAGATATGACATTCATTTCCTCATGATTTATGATTTCACGAAAGGTTTTAAAAGTACACACAAAGTCTTTTAGATTTATTTTCTTATTGTAATCTTGTAGATAAAAAAGAATTCCCGATCTTCCAAAGGTATATGATGCATATTCTTATCATTTTGTAGATAAAAATGTATTACTGATCTTCTAAAGGTCAATAATCAAAATTTTCTTAAGACTAAGTTGCGTGGAAATAAAACGTCACATATCTAATTGGAAATAGATTATATTTATAAATAATCAAATGTAATAGGAATATTTTACAACAATTAATAATATACTTTTTTTTATTTACCGCTTTGCGGAGTATTCGATACTATCAATTATATATTATCGTCTAATAGGCAACTTCTAGTAATAAAATGAATACAGTGGTGAAACAGTATATATAAATAAAGTTGAAAACGTTCAAGTAACAATTAGAATACTCGTTCACATGGTACAGTCCACCGATTTTGTTACTTAAACGATTTTACAATTCAAAAATTAATTGACTGGCGACATCAAATTATAAATTTTTCAACGATTGTGTCTCAACTTCAATTGTGATATTTTCTACGTTTTATTTATTTTAACAATTAGAATTTTCATTTTATTCTCACAAAAATTTCATACTAGCGCATTCTTTTATGCAATCACAGTTAAAACCCTACTTTATTATTGAAAACATGCGACTGCATTTGAAAAACGTTCAAAATAGCCCCTCGGTCCAATCTTTCTCAGTATGAAACAATCCGTATAGAAATTGTGTTCTAAAATCTAAAGTTTTAAACGCCAATAATCGTGGGTTTGACTTATTGAATGCGTAGAAACGAAAATCAATGGAAAAAAACCACAGTTATGTGTGTATAGTGTCGAAGAGGTGAGTATTTCTTTACTTATGCAAATCAGACATATTTTTTTGTGTAATATATTACTCGCATACATAGCAATCATTCAAGGCCTGGAAAATCAGGTGAATATGTACAAAGTTTCATTCTTCAATATTTCCGATGCTTCTAGAGTGAATTTGAGGATATTTTTTTCTACAGTTTCATTTATTGCTAAAATTTTACGTTTTTATTTATTTAATCCAGGGGATCTCAACCAATCATATCGATTCATTCAATTATTAATTCGAGACAGGCATGTGTGGTATCTATTTATATTAATTATTATATAATATATTATAATAAAGACGGTGTTTTAAATTTTAACTTTTAGATCATAAAAGGTTGAAATCCCCTGATTTAATTGCATATAAATCAAATAGTTATCTCACCTAGAAGAAGGAATTAATGAAGTGATGAATATTTTTTTTAATAAACGTCATTGTATCTACACTTACAAAATTAGAACATACATCATGAGATTATAATTAGCTAAAATTTAATAAATCATTTGATTAAAAACAATGGGAATAAAAATCACATGACTTATAATCTATACACAACAATATTTTACCATTTAATTTCTCATCGAATTATTTTAAAATCATTTTAAGTATAAATGTTTGAAGTGACTTCTTATCGATAAGAGGAGTTCGATTATTAAAATTCATTGTGTTTAAATTATACGTTAAAATCTTAATTACGGTAGGATTCATTTGGTTTGGGAAAAAACATATCTTAATTTCATGATAGTTGATTTAAAACATACTAAAACACTTTTTTCATAAAATCAATATAAAATCTTTTAATGAATGTGAGCAAATTAATAGTGTTTGGATATACATTCATATGTCTAATGAAATTTAATTTTTTTTATTATACTGAAATATAGGTTATCACTAAATAGATATGTTGATAGGTCTGGACTTGCAACTAAAATCTTCAGGTTGTTTTTCTTTGAACATTCAGAATACAATTTTGTTGATACTTTTATTTTAACTCTAACTTTTAAACGATGTACTAATATTGAATTTTAAAAGATGGCTCCCCGAGTAAAACGACTATTTATTAATTTCTATTTTTTTGGTAAAAGTGATAGTTGCAGTACTTTGATTTATATTTCAAAAGAATATTGTCTATTTTGTGATATTTATTGTTTTAATTGATTTTGAAAATTAATTTTAAATGTTAATACAATAAAGCTCTAACTAAAAGGTGTGTCGGAAAGAAATATTCACAGACAATGCACACAAGTATTATTCCGAGTAATTTCCAATCTTAACTCTACTATTAATCAATATTCATCAGAATAGCAATGAAACACACAAAATATATACAAAATCTAGTACCATTTCATTTTTAAATATATTAAAATATACTTTTAAATTTATTATGTTATTTTTAAGTCATTCGATCATTTTATTTATGATTCGTTTGTCATAAGAATTTAATCATTTGATTTATTTGATCATCAACAATATTATTGGTTTTTTTTTAAATTACTTTTTAGTTACACAAATATCTATTTCACTATATACATTCAGTTGAAATCAAAAATGAAAGGAATGTAGTTTTCTTTTAACATTTATACGCACACAAATACTCGTATACGAATCATCGTATGCATATACACTCTCACGCACATACTTTAAAAAATTAATATATATATTTTAACATATCATACGATGCATGGAATGTGTTTCATAAAGCATTTGTCAATTGAGAGTCTACAAATTTTGCATTGATAAAATATTATGAACGAAAGCGAAGCGAAATCCCGAATTATTAATCTTGTAAACTGATATGAATCGTGTACCTTCAAAATACAGTATTTTAAGTCGATTTATTTTAACTTTAATTAATGTGAGGTCACACTATAATGTATAAACTACAATGTATTCCAAAAAGATGCTATTTAAATGTTAATTTTGATATTTGATTTATTGATACTTCTTTTATGAATCGTAAAGAAAAATGCATGTAAATACTGAAAATTCTGGGGTTGCATATATTTTTCTATTATCCATCTATTCTATTTGAAAAAGGACTATTTCATTTAATTGTTCTCACTCACAAATGCATACGGCGTAAGTATACAGTGCACGTATAAATCACACTCATACATATAATAATGTATGGAAGAAAATTCATTACACATGTTTAATTTTTTTTTTAATATAAATATCATATATTAAAACAGCGATCGCTAATAATATAATAATCATTAAGACTAGTATTTTTTAAAAATTTTAAATTCAATCTCTACATATTGCGGTAACGTAGTTGATCCCGTACTCATCGAATCGAATGAAAATTCACTATCGATTGTCCGTTCATCATCGCACCCAAATCACTTAGACATATATTTATATATTTCATAATTCAAAGTAAATGTAATTGATGATATTTTGGTCTGATGACACAGGTCAATGTAAAATTACGGTGTTTACAAAAATACCTAGACATCTCGTTAATTATTCGATTGCACTTTAAGGATACATGAGCCTGCTGGCTAAATCAGGAGAATTTCAACGGAGAGTTGTATTGGGATTAATTTAAAACGAGGCCTCGACCAAATATGTGCCGTCCATGCCGACTCCAGTCTGGTTGCTCTGAACGGCCGATGTTGCCGGTATGTATTTTCCACACGCTTGCTGCAAAACAAAACGGAAAGCATTACTACGATTCAGTTTGAGGGGTTCGACATAGAATTTTTTTTTCAATACATTCACACATAACATACAAATATCTGTAATAATAAGTTTACGAACATTTAAGATGACAACAAATTGAGAAAAAGTTCATTCGGAATGTGTAGTTTAAAGTACTGATTTTCTATATTCTCTTTATGTGTTTTCGATAGGAAATATTCGTACAGGTTTTGAAATCGCGCAAATGTGAATAGTTTAATGTCGTTTCTTATTTAAAAGTACCTGTACGAAATATTTTTTGTATTTCATACTTACAGGTGTTCCTTTCAGTGCAAATCTGTTAGTGTATTATGTGAATTATTTCAATGTTTAAAGTATAAATATATATTAAAATTAAGAGAACAATTTTGTTAAAGATATTCGTTAACATTTGAATCTCAATAAAGTAAAAACAAGCATTCCATTACACATAAGTTTATATTTCATACATATTCGTAGAAAAAAACTGCTTCATATAAAAACTATATACATTTTAATCCGATTAAAAATACTTTCTATGAATATGTATTAATGTCTTTAACATCAAAAACTCTGAGAATATTTTAACGACTACACTAAAAGCTTATATCGAAATAAAATATGTAAGTATTTACAAAACAAATAAAACAAACAACTACGAAATGCATCTCTTCCAACTATTCTACACAATAAAAGCTCGGACTTTAGAGTAGAACGAAAAACACGTTCCATTATTATTCATCGATACGTTTACAAATTTAATAATTAATTTGTTAAAATATATTATCGATATGTAATTGTAAAATGTTCTGTCGCTGTAACACAAACGAGCCAACATCGATTTTGGAGGAAATTTAAGAACAGGAAGACACCTAAAATACAGCCATGTTTAGAGATATTTGTGTATGAAGTTTATTGTTTGTGTTTGAATATATTTGTTTCTTCGGTTTCAAATTGGAAATGTTTTGTATAATGTGTCTGCGGAAACAAACGAGAATAGTTCAAAATAATATGTAACGTCGACATTTTTGGAAATGTGAAGATACATAATAAAGAAATTATACTTGTTTATTCGAAAGGAAAATGACTGTATATACTTTTGAGGATTTTCATTCCAATGGTACAACGTAAAATAAACGAAAAAATAATGACCACAATGTAACACAACACTTATTAAATTTTTAAATTTCGAATTCGAAACATAAAAAGCATTTATCGAATTTTGAAAGCCCACATGACAAAGCCAATTGCGAACAAATATTTTTTTAACAAAACCAAGAAAGTGCTTTTTTCATTCACATGAAAGTTTTTTGAAAATGGCACATTTTTACGAATGACTCGGCATTTGTAATTAATAAAGCAGTTTCTTGATTTTCAAATTAATACAAATTTTGAGCATGACTCGATTATTTTACAATAGCCTGAGAAAAAATTACATTCAAATGGAATAATTTCATTGAAATTGCATTTTCAATGCTAGAAAATACAAAGAAAAATCACAAACAAATTATACTGAAAACAAACTGAAAAGCTTAAAAATGTTAATAAAATGAAATAAGTGTTATTATAAATACATTATATTATTAAATAAAAACAATATAAATATGTTAGTGTATATGATTTTCTTTGATATAGTGTAATAGTGTATTTTGAATGTAAATGTTGTTTTTTTGTGGGTTAAGTGCTATTTTTTCTCGGGCTATTTCATAATACAGTCGGGGTAAAGGGAGCACACGTTTTCGACAATATTGTCAGGCTGAATAAAGCAAGCTTTTCGTGTTTTGACATTAAATGTTGGGACTGGTTGTCTTACTGGAGAGGTTTCAGAAGGTCGGTTATACGTCTCTTGTTGACGTTCCCTACTCGGGACCCGTTTGCTCTTTCTAGAGTCAAGCAGCAGCACCTGCGGCATGTCGACGAATTTTTTCTTGTTTTAAATGAAAGTGAAAATAAAAAACAACAGCTGTGATGCACTGTTTCAACACAATGATATCACCCGTCGCCAATGTGGCAACGGTTTATTGTTTTGGAAGGTATTTCATCAAAAATTTTTGTTATACTGACACTTAATATAAAACATAATCTATTTGGTAAGTACTAAGCTATTATGTGTATGATGTATAAGTTGAAAATAAAATAAAAAGTATTTTTTTGTATGTATCTAACACGAGGAATAGGCAAAAGCTTGAAATGGTGTATTTTTTCTTTTTAGATCTTTGTGCCTTTTAGAATATGAGTTCTTTCATTCAATTGAATCCACCTTTTCAATGAAATGTTTAAAAAATAACGTTAAAAGTCTACGTAATTATTTAATGAAAATTGTACAATAGAAGAAAAATATAACGCCTAATGAAAAATAATTTATAATATATTTTTATATACTAAAAATACGTTAAGCTTAATCTATTCAAATCATATAATAATCCATATGTAACAAAACGATAAAGATAATTGAATATATCTATATGAGATGTTTACCTCCGAACGGTAAAACGTAGATTTTCATGGGAGCTGCAAAATTTATAACAATTTAAGAAAAACATTCACATTTTAGCATCAAAAAGTATGTGAATTGCATCAAAATCACATTAACTGAATGTGATGAAAGAAACTGCTAAACCTAGTGTATTGAAAGTGGAAATCTGAAAGAACAGACATTGGTGTGCGTGTGGGGTATAGGCTTTTAAATGTCTTTTTAAAAAATCTCGACACGAAACGAGGTCAGACAAACAACGGGCGGGAAAAATGCGAAAAAAAGAAAAAAACCACTCAAGAGTTTTTCCAATTTTTCTACACGGCTGAAAATCGCCGACACTAACAAAGAACATAAATCACTGAAACCGAATGGAGGAAAACGGCCGAGATCTTCAGCGTTTTTGAAAAGGCTGTGTATGTTATGTTCGTGCACACAAAAAAAATGTCTCCATTATTTGTTATGTGATTGAATTTTCCCGCTGATTTTCCATCGCTGTAATGGCATTTTCCGCGCACTTTTAATCGAAAGTGAGCGAAAAAAGGCTAAGGTATTTTCTGTGTGCTTTATTTTTGGCGTTCGTGACATAATTCAGCTGAAATATACAACTATGTTGAAAGCTCGAAAGCTTTCATGTGTATGTTTTTTTTTCGGTCTGAAAAACTTCGGTATATCCGATTTTTAAATTACTCTTTAAATATACTCTAATGTTCAATTCTATAATTATAACTAAGCTAGCGCAAAAAGTGTGGTCAATACATTTTAAGTACGAAGCCTTCATTATAAGCTTACTGAATAAAAATTTGTTAAAAAAATACATTATTTTATATTAATTTTAACAAATTTTTTAATATAATTAAAATATTGGTGCTTCAACAGATAAAATTTGAAGAAGCGTATAAATTTTCCTAAAGCTGCAGTCACATTCGAAGCGAATTTTTATAAAAATATTTTAATGATCTTTTCAAAAAAATTTTCATATGTTTTTACAAATATTTTTGTTTTTAAAATTCGTTCGTTTGTAATTTATATGCAGCGTAACGAATTAAAAAAAAAAAAAAAATTGCCGTGTATTTACTACGAATAATATTTAATTAAACTAGAATAGCATTAATGTTACATGATATAAATAATGTATCAATAGTGTGTCAGTGTATATATCAATATTGTGTTGTGTGCTACATTATAACTTTTGCTCATTATACGTGAGATAGTACATTTTTATATTTTTGCTGTGTCGTGTAGCATTACATTACTGGTACTTTTCTTTAATCAACTTTTATATATATATTTTTTCCAAAATATCTATACATATATGCATTACTTTACTATTTCGTCGGCCTTTCCTCGGATTAGACCTCCGTATGGACGGTTTGGGCATTTCTTTGCGTTTCTGGCTGAGGGTCCAACGGCGGGGACTTGTCGAACAGCGGGCAAGCCATCGAAAATAGCTGGGCACTATCGGAAATCTTCGATTTTCCCAATTTTATAATTTGCGAAAATATACCGCAACAGTGCCGTAACATATGGGGACAGATATGGGGGACGAAAACAGAAAAAAAGACACACATACATATAATAAGAATGCGACACATGGATGTCTGAACGGTGTATGTACAAATGTATGTACTCTCTCTCTCTTTTTTTATATTTGTGATTAATGCGGTTCCTTTGAGTGGCGCACAAATGATTGATGGACTCTCAACATGGGTCGTTCTGGACAAATAAGTGAATCAAAACTCGGTCGAAGGCCGCAACAATGGTGTTTCGCTATTTTTATCGCGATTTATATTTTTTTCCGAGCAGTAAGTTCGCGTATTTGTATGCGGGGGTAATTTATGTCGTGTCATAATGCGATATTTCAAACAACATGGCCGATGGCTAATGATAAATGCTTTCGAAAATAAGTTTCTGCGAAAAGGTCTATATGCGGATTTTGCGCGAATCAAATCGCACGATTGGGGCGTTCTAATCTTGATAGAAGAAAATATTTTCTGATATATATATTAATGGTAAATATCTAAATTTATACATGAAAATTGATCCGAAGAATTATTTATTTATTTTATTAAAAAAAATGTGAACGCAGCTTTATCAAAAACAATAAAAACGCGTATTCTTTATTAATTAAAAACGCATGTTGAGAGTATTTTTTTGAATATACAAAAAAATTGTAAAAATGTATTTTTTTGTAAAGAATGAATTGATTTGAAATATTTAAAAAAAATTCATACTATTTTCTATGAAAGGTGAATGCATGCAAAATTGCATGCAGTACATTCCCATACTAGTCATTCGAGGAACGAACGGCTATGCAAAAATGCTGAAAGAATATATGAAATCTATATTCCATCGTGCGTTGAATGAAAAAAGAAACAAAATAGGTAAAATATTTATATCGGTGAAGGGGAGAGAAAAATTGCATTATCATTTCGTTAATAAAAAAAGTTAAAAATAGTAAAAAAAATGCTTGTCGCAGGCAAAAAAAGAGGATGTGTGAAATCGAGTGATTTTTTTTGGTTGTGTGGTGTTGATCAATTTTGGGTTTGCCGAATTGAAAATTTGGAAAACATCATGGTATGCCAACTTCACTTTTCCCATTCGTTCATCACTTTTTTTTATATTATACTGCACATTTTAGTGGTGTATTTTGCAGAATGTGCATAATAAAACTGAATATGTGTAAGGAGATCTACGTATGAATTTTTGATTATACGTGCATTAGTTTTTCGACGTAGATGGTCTTCGTTCGCAGTATTTATATATACATTACTCAAATCGTTTCCTATTTTAATATTATTAGGGCCATTTTATTTTATGTGAAATCAATAGAAGAGAACTTCGAACTCGCCTAATGTTCGGGATATGATTTTACGCGATGTCGTAATTTCTGCTTCTGTGTTGAAATTTCAATAGCAGATCCCGTTTTAAAATGTTATTATTAAAACCATGGTTATTTTCAAATCAGCAATTTCATTCTCATAATAACCATTTTATAGACTAAATATTTATAGCGAAATTCAATTTATGAAATAACAAAGACAATGAAAAATATACTCATAATCAAATTTTAATTAAATTTTATATATGAAATTTTAAAACAGTACAACACTAATAACGATCCTGATATTTAAAACATAGTATCAAATATGCTCAAACGTTTTATTATTTAATATTATTTCAAACGACAAAAAAAACATCATGAAGCACACACTTTATTCAATTATCAATTTTTAAACATTTCCGATTGAAAATTTAACAATTTAACCAATTAAATTCCGCCATGATCAAATGATGACATGTGAAATGATGCTTAATGGCAATGACAGCATATATATCTATTCGTGTATACAATATATATGCATAAGTGTTCAAATCATGGATATGGGGATGTAATGTATTCGAAAACGCCATTCTATACGCCATATAAATATGATATTATATATTTAATACGTGTTTAGGGGATGCTTACGTTGACATAATTTTTTATTACCACGTGACCGTCGGTTCACTGTGGATAAAACGAACAATCAACTAAATAATGGCATCTGCACAATTGGTAATTCATGTGAAATGAATATTATATAAACTGATATAGATGGTCATTAAAAAGATGGCGATGATTTTTTTTTTAAAGTTTAGTAAGTCAGTTATTGAAAAAATAAGTTAAATAATACATGACACATCTGTAAGAAAAACATGTTTTAATAAAAAAAAAAAACAAATCGGAATGTGCATTAAGTAATTGTATGCATACGTGTTTGGACGAAATATTTTTTTTATATGTAAAATAAAATCAATTTTGATTAGAGTAATTTTGTAAAATTTGGTTTATAAAATTATAAAAAATATATCTGTGTAGTATTTGTGGAATTGGATTTGAAACACGTATGCATACAGTGGTAGTTTTTAATAAAAATCAATTGTCGATCTTTTGTTAAAAAACAGACACAATATTTTTCAGGCACGCCTATTTCGTGTTAAACAATTATTTATAGAAATGAAAATATGATGATGTAAATCGGTGATTGTAATCGTGTCGTCGATGTTGAGGAAGATACGATAATTGTTTTTTTTTTTCATGAAAATTTCTCATTGTAGCAAAGTCAATATTTGATGTAGCTGATCATTTTTTTTAAATCGATTTTGAAATTAATTATTTATAGTGAGTTTTGCAGTGATACGTTTACTTGACGCACACATTTTTTCATACATCATGAATTGAAATTCATATATAGGGTGGCTACTGAATGACTGAATGGTTTAAAAAAAATCATAACTTGTTCATTTTCAATCATCTTCATTTTATTTTTTTAAATGTTATAAAGCATCTTTTTAAGAATAAAAGAGCATATATGATATTCAGCAATAACCAACACTCATTGGGATTTTCTATTACAGTGAAAGCTCAATTATCGAAAGTCAGAGAAAAATCCGCATTAAATAGTATATTTTTGGGGATTCAATTGATGCTGATCTGTTCCCTGGAATTTTCAGTAAATCAAAATTTTTTGTTCGTTGATGTACTCATTTAATTGAAACTGGGTATCTCATCATTCATTATCAATTAATTTCGCATTAGAATTTTGCTGGTATTTTCTCTGATTTTCAATAATTGATTTTTCACTAGAATAAAAAAAAATCTAATGAGTATTATTCGCTACTGGACGTCATATGTAACCATTTTAATCTTCAAAAGTTTCTCTATAACCTATAAAAAAATAAATTAAAAATGAATAAGTCACGATTCTTCAAAACTCTTCAGTCTTTCAATGACTACTCTATACATACAAAAGATTCTATGATAAATATAATCATATTAAAATAAATAATGATTACGACCATTCAATTGCTTATTTTAAACAATTTTCCATATAAAAAAAACATACTGACATTGTACAATAAAATCCAAAACACCTTCTAAGTAAATTCCTCAACGTCGACGTGCATGTGGATATTTTTCGTAAAATTTGACTACTCTGGTCCAAAGTTGGACTATTTTACCTGGTATCTTTGAGGACAGCACCTTCCGCAGCAGGCCTGTAACAGTCCGGCCCTGCTGTGGCTCGAATGGGCCGGACTGGCCAGCGGAGAAGGACTCCCGGGCCTCTTCGGGGCGCCGTTGTACGGATTGTCCAACTCGACAAACTCGCGATCCTGACAAAACGCATTACGAAATCATCAATAATCATCTTTAGACGTTGAAATGTTAAAACAATGATTGACCGAAAAATTGCACAAGGCTTTCATTTTGAACATCACACATTTACTTGTTGCAATTTGACAGTTTGATTAGCGAATGAGTTAAAAAGAAGCTGTCGTCACACTTCAACAATTACGCCATGATTAGAAGGTAGCGTTATTATGACAATAGAAAACGACTCGTGACATTCATCAGGCAATTAGATAAAAATAGTTTTGAAAAAGGTTATTTACAATTTTAACATCGAAATAGGACTTGAATTCGAACCGGACCGAATTGGAAGTTTGAATGGTACGAATTGGCAATTTCGACAAGTCGGTTCGGTTCGAAATGATTAGCAACATTCACACGAAGGGGTAAGGGACCAATCAATCAATCAATCAATCGTTTAATCATCAATTGACGTCAGCTCACCAAGCCTGATGAAAGTTTTCTCCTTAGCGTGGTTTTGATGCGATCGAAGCTGTCGAATTCGGGACACTATATGTCAAAGCAACAACAATTGTTATTACATGTTAATTCTGGCTGCGGGGAAAATTCGAGTTTTCCCCGTTGCGGTTTTGAGTCAAGTTTTCAATTTTCGGATGGAAAAAAAGGAGTTAAAAACCGATTTATGTTGACACGTATATGATAATGGTTGATTTGTGAGTCATCCGTTTCGAATTCGATACAATTTCATTTCGAAGAATAAAAAAAAAAAAAAAAATTATAAAAAATTAAGTTAATTAATTTCTGTTGAAATCTTTTAACGAAATTTTTGTAGGAATTGAATTTGTATTGATTTCGGATCGGATGTATCATATAATAATATACTTTTAATGTCTCGAATATTTCAATAACTTCAATGTTTCCGAAATTATCAATCGTTTCATTGAAATGAGCTGAAATTTTGATAAAAAATCTGATTAAATGATCAAAAACAACAAAAAAATGATATAAAGTAAAATAAATTATAATTAAAAAAAACATAAAAAAATTAATAATTAAAAAAAAAATTGCACATCCCAACAAAACAATCGATCTTAAATTGCATGTTACTGTGACAATATCGAATCTCGCCAAATCGAAGTGCGCAACAAAGGTTTGTCCTTTTTTTTTCCTTTACCGTGGTCTTCTCTAAGCATCTGAGTAGATGATGATGCTGCAATTCGAAGATGTCCTCTTCCCGGCTGCCTTCGTCTAATTCTATGCCGGACTCCTGAGCTGCCAAACGAGCCTCGGCAGCCTTTTTCTTGGAGACGAAAGCTGCACCAGATGACGCTTTTGCGATTCTGATTCTCGCGAGACGGGCTTTCTGGAATGTTTCAATGGAAAATTAATAAATGGGTATTTGTATATTTATCATTATGTACGGTTTATATAGTGAAATAAAATATTTTATTATGATGATAAAAAGGATAACTTTTAAGGAACTAAAATTCACCCTCACCCTTACCCACCATTACCGTCATCCTCAAAATCACATTTATGACTTTCCTCACCATCACCCTCAAAATCACTATATTACCTTCATTCTCAAAATCGCTCTCATCAAAATCGCTCCTTCAAAATTTCTCTCATCACTAGCCTCACCATCACCCTGACCGTCATCCTCAAAATCACACTTATGATTATTCTCACCTCACTATCACCTTCACTCTCATCCTCAAAATCGCTCTCATCACTATCCTCATCATCACTCTCACCATTAAAATGACACTTATGACTATCCTCACCATTCAAAATCACTATCCTCATTATCACTTTCACCATCGCCCTCAAAATCACTCTCATCACCATCCTCAATAACAATATCATCATCATTCTACGAGTATAAAAAATTAGCAAAGTTTTCTCTTACTATTTGATGTAAGAACCATATTTTTATTTAAAAGATAAAAAAGGAACCTCAAGTAATCAAATATTGAAACCACTTTTTATCAAAATGATTCATCCAGTGATCGTGCCAAATTTTGCTTAACTCTACTATCGATACATTTTCAAATAATTAATTTAAAAACGTAAACCCAATTATTATTCTTTCATTTATCGAAATTCGCAATACTCTATTTTCAAAAATAAAAAAATCGTTCATATCCAATATAAAATTGTATGAAACAGACGAATTTTACAACTCTTTTAAAAACTCTTAAAAGTCGCTACGTAAACAGAACTCTCATCCAAAAAATAGAATATTATCAAACTTAGATATATCAATATAAAATCCAAATATAAAACATACAAAATTAGACCAATTCGAAAAGGGGCACGTCAAAGATTTCGCAAAAAGAAAAAACTTTAAATATGAACCGCCGTAAAAATTTATCGGCCATAACACTCCAAAACCGACACTGCGGCCCCAGTCGTAAAAACTCCGTTTAAAAAAGCGTTTCGAAAATAAAGTTATTGTATAAACGTTGCGAACGCGTTTATGCGCCGCCGAGCGTTAATTTTCCCGCGCGCGGGAAATTTATAAGCGACTCTTTAAACGGCGCGGGAAATTCGAAAATAAATCAAAAACGGTTGCCGCTCAACGGACGTAAACGATTAATACTTGTTTACTCGTTCGTTATTAGGCTGATAAAAATGTTAATATTGTTTAAGTGGAGGTTGATAAATTGTGGGTTTTTATAGCGAAGTCATAAACCGTGTATGGATATTAATTTTTTTTGGATTTGGAACAATGAAATGGTTTTTATTTTATTTAGGAGAAAGTAGAGAATATGTTATTTTATATCATATGTTTTTCGAAGTGGTATGAATATATTTCCAAAATAAATGAGTTAATTTATATTTGGTAAGATATTGAAGATTTGGTTAAGTTTATCTAACTCATGTTAGTTCATTTTCTCCGAAAATGAACTTATATCACTTTCAAAAGTATAGGTTTATATGTTCATGGGGAAAAATTTGTTTATTATTCAAGACTTGTATCATATTGCGAAGTAGAGAAGATTTTCGGTTTGATAAAAAAATTAATCAAAGAATAGGAATTTTTCAAGTTGATTATAAGAGGGAATTATATGTTTTTTTATTTATATATATATTTTTTATTAAAAATCAACAAAATCGAACATTTTATTTGTTATACAATTTTTTCGGTATATTATTAGCAACTTGAAAATTTTATGTGTTGAAAATTGACGACAAAAAAATCGAAATCGGCAACGATTAATGACACTCATAAATAGAATGACATTTGTTAAATATCACATTTAATATTTCAAATGTCACCACACATTTTTCAGAAAAATTACAATTTCGAACACAATCTTCACTTATGTTATTATCGATTTTTGGAAATTTTCGAACCCCATTTTATTATCAACCTTCAATATTTTCAAAGATTCATATTTTAAATATAACAGACCTATTTTTTCTATAAATAGGTTATCATATAATATTACATGTAACATACACTATAACCATAAGAAAAGACCTTTCTGATATACCATAGAAAGTTCATAGAATTTCCTAAGTAGTGATAAAGAAAAGGTAACCCTCATAATCCAAAAAACATTCCGACAAACGTCACGCTATCACATTCATCTATTAACTGCATCAAATCTCGCTTAACTTCAATAGAAAAACTCAAAATTCAAATCGAACACACATAAATTTCAACAAACATAAATCAATCACTAAATCGGCAAGTTTACAAATCCAAACGAGCGCATAAAAACACAGACTTCGAACCGGAAAATATTCGAGATTCGAATATTTCCAAAGCCCGCCATTAATCGACGTTATTGCGGATCGCTATCGACGAACGGCATGGTCGACACATTGCGCTATTTGCGGCCGTTCGTGTCGGTTTATGGCGCGGCAAATTCAAAATGAATCCATTCGAATCGAATTTATCAGGCTCGGATTCGAAATCGCCGATGAACAGAGCCGATAATGAGAGCGATTATATTCGCGTTGATTGCTGCGAATTTACTGCGCTTCGTGTGCAATAATTGCTCTTTCGTTTTGATGATATACATATATGTATATATATATTTTAGATTAAAATTATATATTTTTAATAAGAGGATATAATTGTTAAATATCATCGATCGAGTTTAATCGTCATTATATTTTTTAACCAGGTGGACCCGTTAAGTATCAATGGACTCGTCATTATATTTTCGATAAATATTTTTATAATCAAAGGGTAGACCTGTCAAATATCGACGTAGGTGTGTAATTTTTATATATTTTTTAACTCGGGAATAGATCCACGAAAAATCAACGGACGTGTGTGATCTTTATTATATTTTTAATAAATATTTTTAAAACCAAAGAGTAGACCCGTCAAATATAAAAGGACTCGTGTAATCGTTATTATATTTTTTAACCAGAGGGTAGACCCGTTAATTATCAACGGACGCGTAGTTATATTTTTGCTAAATATATTTTTAACCAGAGGGTAGATCCGTCAAATATCGACGGTTGCAAGTAATCGTTACTAAATTATTTAACCAAAGGGTAGAACCGTTAAGCAATAATGGGTGCTTGTAATCGTTATAATATTATTTTAACCGGAGGATGTAATTATTAAGTATCAACGGACTCATTATTATATTTTTGATATTTTTATAATCAGAGGATAGACCTGTCAAATATCGACGTACGCGTGTAATCGTTATTATATTTTTTAAGCATAGGGTAGACCCGTTAAGCAGCAATAGACGTTAGTAATCGTAATATTATTTTAACCAAAGAGTAGACCTGTTAATCATCGACGGATGCGTTATTATATTTTTGATTAATATTTTTATAACCAGAGTTTAGACCCGCCAAACATCAACGTATTTTAAAAAACATCCATCGTATTTATCCATCAATAAAAATTTTTTTATGCTATTACTGATAAAATATATAAAAAAGCTATTTTTATAAAACTCAATAATACAGAAATCTCAAATTGAATTGTAAATGCGTTTCAATTGTATAAAATTCTCAGAATAATAATACAAAAATAAATTTTTACGACATCGAAACGGTTCAATTTAATCGAAGCGCCGAAAAAGGGTCGAATTTTAATTTAATTTCCCGCCAAGCAATTGAAATTAAGAATATTCACGATCGTTATATTGTAACAGTGCAAAAGTTTCCGACAAAATGCCAATTTAAAATGCACAAACCGACAAGTCAAATTTACAATTTTCATCCCTCCGCGTCCGTAAAGTTTAATTTCGGTAATTAAAGTTTACTTTTGAACGAGCGTGTGTATGTTATATTTCTGGTTTTATGAATTCTAAATGCGTTAAAAGCTAATTAACTCGAATGAATTATTTATGCGGAGGTTTGGTTCATTTATAATCGAGATAAATTGAAAAATTGTTTATAATTTTATGATGATTATGACAGTAATTTAACGTAGAATCGCATTATGGTAGTATATCAGATTTTTTCGATTGTGTAAATATTTATTTTTAGTATATAGTCCTGTTGAAATATTAATTGAACTGTATTAAAAAATCTGTGTTAAGTGAAATATAAGATAAATAACTTTTAAAAGCATCAAATTGGGTGTATTACTAATCATTATCACTATTAAATAGAGGCGAGATTTTTTTGAAAACGAAATGATGAATGATAGGAAACTTCTTCTCTTAAGATATAAATGGCGAAAGATTTATGCCCTTTGAAGGGAAACCAGAGTAAAAAGAGATATAAAGCGGTAGGTAATAACTGTCAAATTAATATTAGAATCATCTTCGTATAAATGTTTCTAGTTTCAACTATCATCATCATGAAAATATACAGCCCAAATAAAATTTATATATAGTAGTAGAACAAAGCTTTTCAAATATTATATTATTATTTTTTTAAATTTTATAATAGATCAAAATTAAAACTGACATATCAGATGATTTTACAATTAGACATCAATACAATTATTATTATCATTATCATGTACGATAACAAAAAAAAACTAATTAAAAATTCAACCATTAACAAAAAGAAAATAGTTCTCATATAATTTTAAAAACAAAAAAATGATAGGTACTGAGCCAAAAGTTTATCATCACATTCATACATTAAACACACTAACTATCGCTTAACTAAACTAACCAATTCATGATCAATGATCATTATGATCATTTTTAACTCAACCACACACAACACCATAATTCAAATCCAACCCCCAACAAGAACAAAACACCCTAAAAACCCCACCAAAAATCCAAAAAAACTCCAAACCATCTTAACATCCAAAAGCTCCCAAGAAAAACCCAAACACCGCATTTTTACATAATACAACCCCCTCAACAATATCGACTTGTTTTCGGAAGCTCTAAAAGCTCGACCTCGAGACGGTACTTACGCACGCGTGTACTTAGACGTGCGACATAATAACGGCACGTAGGTGTAGTACGTGCTCGATTTCGCGAAAAAATAGCACACACTCGCATATATATGTATATGTGTATGTTGGGTACTGTTTTTTTCCCGTAGAAAATAAGCCCTTGCCGCAAAAATGTAAATACGAGACGGTCCATTACGAGGCGAGGTCGCATATCGATTTCGCGGGGAACAGTTGCCTTTTGTGTTTTTTTTGGATTTTGGTTTTTTTTGGGTGGTTTGGAGATTGGAGTTGTTAGATTTAAGGTTTTTGATGTAAAAGTTGGTTGTGTAAAAAGTGTGGTGCGGAATAAGGGTTTTTTGGGGGTAGTTGGAGGTTTGGGGTTTTTTATGTTATGACGAGAAAAAAAAAAATTGGATATTTAAATATTCAATTAATTTTAATTAAATGATATTTCGGTTTGTTATTCGCCAATTGACCGTAGTATATATTGCTTAACTTTAACGATTTTATGATATTTAAAAAAAAAATTATACGAGTTTGTTATTCAAGCTCATATTTTATAAGAAACTGAATACTGGAATTAGCATTTTAAATCAATAATAATCTAAGAATTGATCATGTCAAATTTCGCTTAACTTTGATAATCAAAAGAGATTATCGAGTTCAATTTTTATTTATAATTTCATATTTAATATAGTCATTTTTAGAAAAATACTATAAATTATTCAAAATACCAAATGATCAAATGTAAAAGTTCTAAATTAATATATTATAATAAATAATAAAAAAGTTATATTACTAGTATGTATATGAATTTTGGATCTGATTTTTAGTAAGAAAATCGTTTTTATTTAAACATGTCTCATTTTTCGAAAAAAATAAATAAAAATAACCGTAAAGAGCTTTTGAGCTTTGGATGAGATTTTATATATAATATTTACAATTGTGGCGTATTCATAAAAAAAATCAGGATACACGAAAAACACCAAAATAAAAATATCACATGTTTAAAAAAAGCATATAACACAACAAAAAAAGCGAACTTGAAAATTTTTCTCGCGACACAATTGCAAAAATAATACAAAATAACGGCCGTAACCTGTGGATGTTGACCGTGAACGCCCGCGCACATCCCCGAAGTAAACAACGCTTTTCCCGCTGTTTTTCCGATTTTTCCCCGGTCCGTTTTCCATTTTCCCCATTCTATTTCGTTTCGTGTCGTCCTCGGCGCTTTCTGTACTTTTTTCACCGACATTCCGCCTCCCATAAGGCCGAAAAACACGATTAAGCGTTCCGAAAATGGCGGTATGGAAACCGATCGGCTATAAATAGAAATCTCGTTATGGCGGATTTATAGTTTTCGCCCCCGCTGTAATGTTATGGACCATTTATTTTGAAAGTGGTGCAAGTCCATTTTTGAAAAAAAATGAGATATCCCGTAATTCATGCTTAATTTAATGTAAATTTTTTATGTATAATTAGTCCATGTTTAATTTCTTAAAAAATTCCCATGTTTTGTACAGCTTAAAATCGGTCGGTGAATGAAATTGTATAATCGTTGATTTTGAAAGTGGTGTAAGTCCAATTGACACCGGCAGGTGGCTCTGCAGGTGATATGTGTACAGGACAAAATCGAAATTTACAAATGGCATTGATGTGGTAAAGGTTGTCCAGTCGTTGGAAAATAACATTCACATAATTGATCACAAATTTTTTTACTCTCAGGGCATTCATACCTTCCGAACGATGCAGATTTTGGCATCATAGAAATGGCATTGCGAAAAAAGAATATTCTGTACACCACAAGATTATTATGATGTAATAACACAATGTAGAAAACATGAAAAAATTTATTTTACATGAAATGAAACGAGAGAATTTCGTTTCAACAAAAATCTTCAAAATGCGATTAAAAAAACAGATTAAAAAAAAACACTAATGGTGAACAGGTCTATTGGTTTGCAAATATGTTGGTTGAGGTTTCTCAAAAGTGCACCATATACTATTTTATATAAAACATCGATGAAGGACGCCGAATTTAAAACTATAAATTTATTACCCACACGTCCTGGAAGACCGCTAAAATTTGAAAAAAATCGCCCTGGCACCTTTGTATCAAAATTCCAGGCCTTACGAAAAAATATAAAACATCAAGCAGTTATTACCTTATATACCACCGGTGCATCATGCATATTTCGAAACACTGCCACATGCAGAGCATAAGTAAATACTATCAGTATCTTGTAATTTTGATAATATAATTAGCGTCTAAAATTAAGTTTTATGTCATGTCATGCGTATTTGTAAACAAAATTGGATTAAAATAAAGTATATTTTAAGAGATATTTGATTTTTCAAAACTGAAATTAAACGATTATTACAAATGTCTAATTTTGAAAGTGGTGTAAGTCCATTTACAGCCCATAAATATGTATAATTGTAGTCTAATTTGTCTGAAACAAATCTATATAATCAAATTAAATATTGATAAAACAATAAAAACATTGCCAGACTTCATATTATTTGCCTATATTTTTTAATTAACAGATATGCAAACCTCTAATTATCTCGAAACAAGAGAAAATGGACTTACACCACTATCAAAATAAACGGTCCTTATGATGATGTCTTTTATGTGACTTCGATTTCATTATTGGTATTGTGATTGGATGGTGTTTTCGGTGGAAAATGTTGTGGACATGCGAAGGTTCGATGGGGTTTAAAGCGCGTATTTTCTGATATGAAATTTTATGGGTTATTGAATTATCGGAATGAGGTTTTCAATTTTCTATGATATATTGGATCAAAATGTTGATGTATGATTTATTATAATTGAAAAATATGTCCCTTTATATTTGCAATAGTATGAAAATTAAATTTAATCAATAAATCATTTAGTTAAAAAATATTTCTTAATTTTCCGATTGAACATTATTCGAATTCTTAATAAAAAAATATAAGTCGAAAAATGTGTAATATTGAACTAAAAATACATAATACATATAAGACGAAAAATATGTATATAATCATCATCATCATCATTATCAACATAGACATCCAATGCAGGATGAAGTCTTGTCAACTAACGTTGACAGTTTGGGCGGTACCTTATCACGTGTGCCCACCACGCATCGATAAGGGGCAGGGAACATAAGAGCCAACTCCTCCCCATGCCAGCAGAGAAGGCTCTCGGGCCATCGGAACGCGAATCTATATGTCTGAATCCGGTCGCTGCTCAGTAAGCATATCGCAATGATAACCAGGGAGACAGACGAGGCAGAGACTGAGCAGATTGCGTCCTCTCTGCCCGCTTTTGATCGCGTGGTCTCCAGCTGACATCCGAGGCTAGTCCGATGGCCCTACGTGGTCCAGACCTCAGTACAGCACACCTCATCGGTCTTCGCCATTGCCAAAGATTTTTTTTTTTTTTTTTGTCTAGCATTACTGTCTGGTCATGCGGTTAGTTCAGGATATTTTAGTCAAGCATTCCTCCTCGCAAATATTCTGCATGCTATTCGAAGTCTATCTTTGTTGCTATTTATAATGTAGAGAGTAGCCTAAATTGACATGTGAATAGGATGTTTAAATCATATATAAGAAGTAGTTGGTAGCGTCGCGCGTATATTGAAAATACGGTAGTTGTTGGGGTAGCACGCGAGAGTGATGAGTTTGGGACAGTCTTATCAGGAGGGTTGTTTGGGAGTGGTAATTATAGTTATTCTACCGAGCTGCATGCAGAATTGTTAACTAAGATATTACTCAGTAAGGACGAAATTAGAAGTGCATCAGAGCAGCGAAAAAATCTACTTTCGTGCAGAAAAAAATAAGTAGAATCGCGATGAATGGGGCGACATCCGCTCAGCAGAGATGCAAATCGTATTTACAACTTGCATGCATAGGTTTCCAAAACACCTTTGAAGGATGTGATTTCTTGGTTTGCAGACGATGGCAAGTCATTAAGATTATGTGGTTTCGTCGTCTATTGTATGTGCATACGTTTAGCAGCCTCTGGCTGCCGATGCACTCTTTAGTCGCAATTCTTTCTTATACGAGGTCTGTCCAAAAAGTATTGCAAGTTTCGTGTTTTTACAAAAATTATTTATTTATTCATGAATATCTATTTTGTCCCCTTCAAAGTAATCCCCACCAGATATTATACACTCGCGCCAACGTTTTTTCCAATCCTCGAAGCACTTCAAAAAATCATTTTTGTGATCTTGTTTAGCTCCTCCTTCGATGCCGTCCTTATCTCTTCAATCGTAGCGTATCGTCGTCCTTTCATGGGTCTCTTCAGTTTCGGGAACAAGAAAAAGTCACAGGGGGCCAGATCTGGAGAATACGGTGGCTGCGGCATTATTAGTGTGTTGTTTTTGGCCAAAAATTCGTCCACAAGCAACGATGTGTGAGCAGGGGCGTTATCATGGTGCGAAAGCCAATTTTTGTTTCTGTCGGATTACTTCACACAAATTGCGCATAACTTGCAGGTAATATTCCTTATTGATCATTTTACCCTGTAGCAAGAACTCATGATGCACCACACCCCTGCAATCGAAGAAAACTGTAAGCAAAACCTTCACATTCACCGAAATTGGCGTGCTTTTTTCGGTCTTGGCTCGTGCGGCAGCTTCCATTGGGATGATTGAGCTTTGGTTTCCACTTCATAACCATAAATTCATAATTCGTCACCAGTTATGACCCTCTGGAGCAAATTTGGGTTGTCGCTGACAGAGTCCAACAACCCTAAGCAATGTTTTTACGATACTGTTTTTGGTTGAAATTGAGCAATTTTGGTACGAAAATCGAAGACGGGCCAAAACACGTACAAGCAAAGCAGCTGTCAAAAATTAACTGAACATTCAAAACAAAATAGCCGAAATTGTCGGTATAAGTTAGAGATATGAGTGCCAACATAACGCCACAAAAAAATCGAAAATCGAATATACGTAACCCTCGGAAATTCAAAACTTGCGATACTCTTTGGACAGACCTCGTATATAGTATATCTTCGCGCGTGAACGCAGCGCGTTATTGGCCTTGTTGGTGGGAGCGGGAGGGACGCCCCCTTTACAGCGGCGATTTCGCGTACCGCCCCGATCTCCCAGGGTGCGCGGGCCCCGCGGTGTACAGCGACGGAAGTCTTCACTGGGGGCACTTTATACTCGCGGGGGTCACCCTGGTGCACTTTTAAACATTATCGCGGCGCGACGATTCGCGTTTGATTGGAATATTATCTTCTACGTGTGAGTATGAATGGTTTGGGAAACACTTGAGAGTATAAAAAGTTTGGGACACTGTGAAAATCGGCACAAAGAGCTTCTACAATGGTTTAAGAATGCCATGTATATAATATAAGACAAAAAATATTTTAGCTTTGATCAATCAGTTAATTTCTAAGCAAGAACATTTCTTAATCAACATTGTAGATCTGCAATAAGATAAAAATCAAAATCATAATCAAAAACGCATTTGATTCTGTTAATCTGATTTTAACGATGTTTTAATTGACTAACGAAAAATAAAAAAAAAACTTCATTTAACGTAATTGGGTTAATATTTTGTAATAAAAAAATCATATATGAAGCAAATGGTTCATAAATGACGATTGTTTAAACATTTAGTGAGTAATGAAAAGATTTTCATATAATTTTGAATCTGTTTATCAATTGGATAAATTGAAAAGGCGGCTTCTGGAAATAAAATAAAATTTAATCGAATCGTCGTCTGAAAAGTATAGGAAATAAATAAAGATGTTTCCGAGGCGAATTTCCCATTTTTTTCCTCTTTCATTTTCACTATTTCATTTTATTTTTCAGCAAAGAATGAATCTCGTTTAATTTTGTGTCGGGAATCTGAAAAATTTTCAGAAAAACGAGAAAACACGTCGCTTGTGAAAAATTTAATATTTCAAACTGTACAACGCTAATAGGATAAAAGTGTCTTAGAAAATTCGCGCGGAAAACGTATCACTTTTTCAAAATGACTTTTATTTTTGAACACTTAATGGATATTACACGTGCCGAGTTTGAAACGAAATTAAAATGTTAATTTGAACCATTTTATATTTTAACAGATTTTTTAATAGTCTTTTAAGGTGAAATTTCAAGGTGAGCGTTTATGAAGACCAAGAAAAATAGAGATTTATGCATTGTGTATGTTATTCAATGTTTATTTAAATGCGTTTTCTTCGAAAAACACAAATAAATTTGATATCCGTATCAAAATGATTCTTTCAACTGACGACTTCCCGACTCTCATCTATAAAAATGAGCTTTTTATAAATTACAAAGCCAAACTTTGAATCGGTGATTTTCAATATCCTTTTTAAGCACATCGAAACACTCTAATGAAAGCAATGCAAGTTTTTCCCAACTTTTCATAGGTATATCGTAACACACATCAACTATCATATTTGACAGATGACGTTAAACATTTAATTTTTAATAACACCAACAGAGGGACACAACATACCAACAGATGATGTTGAATTTCACAAAAAACGCGAGATCTTTTGCACTTTTCACGAAAAATGAAAAACATCATAGAGTTTCTCAATTAAGACAAGACTCCATAGTGGGCGTAAGCGTAAGCGACAAACGTCATAATTCCACTTGTATGTTGTTCTTAGCAAATATTATATGCTCACACAGACACATTGTCACTTACGCTTACGCCCAATATGGAGTTTCACCCTAACTTACAAAGCATTGACGAATTATTGCCTACACTTACGTCCACTATAGAGTGTCACCCTTATCCACAAAGCACCGACGCATGTATCAACGTATAAACTCCGGAATCATTGGAATACTTGGCAAAAGCGTTTAAGCGCTGTGTAGACAACGGCCATTTGCAAAACCGGGCATATGGGGAGCCGAGGGAATTTGCGAAACACAACGGCGGCCTGGCGATAAAACATTTTCAATTAAATTTCAAAATGGAAAGTTTCCCGAGCCGTGATACGGCCGCTTTGGGCCCACGGAGCTCCATTTCCGGCCGCGGGTGGCAACAATGCGTCCGTTTTGGCGCCAAAACGCCGGAAGCGCGCGTCGCCCGCCATATTTATTCGACGCATAAAGCGCGCGAAAATATGCTCGGGTACAATCGTCGTTTGGGGAAAACGTAAGGAGAACTGAAATGATCTTGAATATAATATTATTGAAAATTTTAGTTTGATTTTAAAATAGATTTGATATAAATTTATATTTTAATTAGATGTTCAAGACGCAAAATCCTGCGATTCGAATTAATGTTAATTTGAATTATTGCTTGGCATACGAATGCATAGGGATAATTTAATTTTGTTGTTTAAGCAGGAAATGTTTATCATCTAAATACTTAGTGCAGAAAATTAATTTTTGAAATAATTTAACACTTCAATATAATCCAATCTCGAATTGGAAGTCGGCCATGTTCCGTGATTTTCCAATTCTCTTAATGAAACATTCAAAAACAACTTTTCGCAAATACGTTCACTCAATACAATGTAAACAAAGGAAAGTATTTATATTTGATTCGCAACGCAGTTAAAATTTCAGTTTTCCAGCCCGAATTTTTCCGAATTATATTAAAAAATACTTAAAACCACTTACCCTTTGAGCTTTCCTCTTATCGGCCCTCTGGTTCTGATGGTAAATTCTGCTGAAGTTGCTGACGATAACGGGTACGGGCAGAGCGATCACAAGCACACCACTCAACGAGCATACTCCGCCCACTATCTTGCCGGCTATCGTTCCAGGCACCATGTCTCCGTATCTGAAACCACATATAGCACGTCAACCAAATTGCACAGGGTGGTCCATGGGGGCATTAAAACGGGATCGGAAACATCAAATGGCCTGTTAAAAGTCTGCGGTCGACGGTGAAGGGAATGCAGTTTTGGTGTTTATGACGCGCGCGCCGGATTATGCATATAAAATGGTTTTGTATACACGTCCGTTTCGGGGTAGACTAAACAAGCGTGTTTGTTTGTCAGAAACGTGTTTGCTGATTAGAGGATTGCATATATTTTTTGAAACGTTTTTAGTATGTGCAATGACATCTTAATAGTTTAGTGAAAATATTCAAATTTTAAAACAATACAAAGTGGATTGTATTATGAAAAAAAATATATTTTCAATGAAAAGAATTCGAAAATACTGCTTTTCAAGCGGTGTAAGATGAAAACAAAATACCAATTCGATGCATAAGATTTGTGTAGATCAAAAGGATTTTTTTCAAACAAAGTTTGCCAACATTGCGCAAAAAAAATCATCACTCTCACAACTGTCAGACCTCTTTGACATACGTCGAACAGGATTCTTAAAAAACAATACAAAACGAATTCTTCGAAAAACAAAAGTATCAACTCTCTTTTAAAATACATAAATTATTCAATTCAAAAAACACGTCACCAGTCTTCAAAACGAAAACAACTTAAAAATTTCCCTCAAAAATAACAAAAAGATCAACATTTTGCGAACACGCGAGCTTTCGCATCAAAATTCGAAACGCAAAGAATGAAAATGGCAACAATGGACTTTTCATTATTTCGGCACACATTTTCGGCGCGCGGACTAATTAACGACGCGTCAAAAACGACGCTAAACCTTTTCATACGACCAGAATTATGTTGTCGAAACAACAAAAAGAGACGCCATAAGCTGACGTTTAGTTATATGTGTATGTGTGTGTGTTCGTGACTGGAGCTTTTCAAAATCGCGGCGGTAAAACGGGAAAGTGTGCTCACTTCCTTTATTGATAAAGGGATTGGTTAAGAAAGCAATCAAAGTCTTATGTGATTGGTCGGAAGTGGGTTAAGATGTTTTTTATGGGCATGAACTATGATTTTGTTATCAATCATGATATACATATAGTTTATGAAATGAAATAGTTATAGTTATAATTTTATATAATAGTAATAGTTACAGTTAATTTAATTGAAATGAAAAGCTTTAGAAGTTCAATCATTTTTCTTTACAATGAAATGATGAAGAAAAAATATGTTCCAATGAGTTTGAATATTAAAAATGATCAAATATAAAATAAAAAGTTTTCATGTTAACATTATAGAGCCGAATACATTCAATAATCGTGATATTGTTGCTTAATTTCAGTGATTAATAGATATTTTTAATGAAATATGAAACGTTTTAGATGACTCTTTTTTATATGATAAAAAAATCTTTAAATATTTCAAAATATAAATTAAACGAAGTCTTTTTGAGGTCTCATAGTTCATTTATCTATCTACTGACTTTATCACTTTGCGCTTAATTTTAACAATCACTAAAAATATATATTCGGCATGATGAAGTCATTGATTTAAAAATAATACTTTTATTATACAAGAAAATTTTCAAGGCACTTTGATTCTATATTAAAATATTATATTAATATTTTTGATGAAAAAATACAAATAACCACAATTTCATTCAAAAATTCCTAAAACCTAATTATGTTATCTCATTAAAACCATTACAAAATACAAAATACTTCCCCATTAACCCAAAATATTTAAAAGCTTTCAAAATCTAACAATTTACGACTAATATAAAAAAATATATTTATAGAAACACGATTATAAACAGATATAAATTTCAAACGAAATCCAAAATTAGAAATCAGAACCCTTCAAAATAATAAACAGACACCATTTTACAACCGGACTGTGGTCGCAAATAAGCACTCGTAAACTCGGATTTTCCGACAGATTGGAAAATTCGTAAAAACACCATATGCGATAGGGATATGCCATACATACACCGAGCTTTTCCGAAAGTCTAAAAAACGGCGCTTTGACGTTTTCGTAATCGCCAAAGGCTTTCCCGGGAACAGAGCCATCGATCGGTCGTGTCTATGTGTGTGTATATGTTTGTATGTGTGTGTCGGAAAAGTCAGAAAACTCACGCGATTTGACGATTTTCCACGTCGATATGAGTTCAGGTTGCGTTTGGGAATGTGCATTGTCGATCGAAGGACTTTTGAGGTTTTCCAGGAATATTTTTGTATCGCAATATATTATGAGGTTCGTGTTTATGTTGGTTCTGATGAAAGTCGTATATTATTTATTAAATTTGAAATATGCGGAAAATTTAATGCGAAAGCTCTCAAGTCGAGTAACGAATAATCAATTTGACTCGATGGAATAATTAATCATGTGCCCATCTACAGTACTTCGCAATCCTTCCAGTACTTGTTGATAATTATTTCGATAAAGTGACTTTACATGTTCGGAATATAAATTCAATTTAGATTTCAAAGAATAAATCTACATATTTGAAATTTGTATAATACTAAAAAATGATATAAAATAATAAATAAATAAATAAATCAAAGATATAAAATCACTGATTTCAATGTCAAAATAAGCAAAAATTATATTAATAAATATATATATTTATAGATAGTACTGATAAATATCATAAGCGAACATTATTTTCCCTACAAATAAAAAAAAATGATTAAAATAATCAATATCCAATGGTTGAGCGTCCCCGACGTACGCCGTATGAATTCAGCGGTGCGAAAAGTTGGCACGTGAGCAGTTAAAAGGCCCAAGTCAGTGACATTTAACCGTTAATTATAAAGCACGTTTGAATGCACCGCGTGAACTTCGTACGGTTATTATTAAACCGAACCGTTTATTATTAGGCGCGACACTTGTGCGTTTCATAACCGCTGTATATAATCGTTTTAGCACTTTTCAGTTTCACAGATCGTCCCTCGAAAGTTTTTCAGCGATTGAAATTTTCAGTGAACTCACAAATCTAGAATAATTATTCGATAATGAAATCCGACTCTGAACTCGCGTCTTTTGATTAAAATTAAATTATTTCACCTCGGTTAACTTAACCCTAAGGGCAATCGAAACTTTGAAACTTCGAGTGGAGAAATTAATTAAAGTTAAACATTCCACAGTGAGAAACGCCCGTGAAATATTTAGATAAAACGAATTTCTAACAATCGGTGCAATAAGAAGAACTAGATTAGAGTTTACCTTCGCTATTTCTTTTTTAGAAGATAAAAGGGCCTACCCTGAATTCCGTGATAACGAAGTATCTAGAGTTATTTTTCGATGGAAAAATATACAGGTGGGTGGGAAAAAACGCGGCGTTATCTCTTCTTTATTTCCTGCAAATCGGTCGGTCATTTTTCATCTTGAACGACCTTTTCAGTGAATCTGAAGCCCTAAATCTCAACCGAAAAACCCATTATCAGTGTATACGATAGTCAAGGGATATAAAGCGAACAAGTTTTTTCTCATATCTGAGGTTATACGTTATTTTTGTTTTCGTTTCTCTGAGGAGAAGTGACATATTTGTTTTCGCGCCTAAGGGTTGGACCGTGTCGTAATTATGACTTTTATTAATTGTATATGAGGAAAAAAAAATTTTTTTGTATTATATCTGTTACGCTTTGTAATCTTAGAAGCGAACTTGTTACAAGAGTTTATTCTTTGTACAAACTTGCGTCATTAGCTTGTTTCGTTCGTACAAATTATTCTAACAACGAACAAACTTTGATTACAACATGGTAAAATTTATTTAATACGAGGTTTTTATAATTAAAAAGTTGAGAAAATACAATATTTAAATGTCACATATTTTCAATGAAGAGCGAAACATTTACGACTGGAACTGTATACAAGTTTAAATAGAATAATTAAAAGTGAAACGATTTTAAAATACTTCATTTATTATAAATAGTCAAGTCCTGTTAAAAGGATAAGAAGTGTAGTAATACTAAAAGGATCAGTAAGTGGTTGTGATCGTATACTATTTATAATTAAAATTAGCATAACTTTGAAAGTTTTCTTTATCGTGTAAAAAAAAAAAAAATTGAAGTATCAAAAATGGATTTATTTTTTAATGGATGTTATATAAATTAAATACAATATTATATATATTATCAAATAAAAAATTTATATATAATATTCCATAAAAAAATAAAACCAACAAATCATAATAAAAACCTCAAAATTACACCAATAAAACAGACCAAACGAGCGCCGCTCAAAAGCCTACCGAAACACGCCACGATTTAAATTAAGCGACCGAAATAAAAAGAAAAAAATCTACATATAATAAGACCAAAAAAGCGCCAAAATGAAAAAAATCTCGCCTCTGAGGAGATAAAACGTTTCTGTAGGACAGGCGAAATGTAGCGGGCTTCGAGAGCGGTAACGAATGGTTTGCGGACGTGTTCCTTTCGCGCTGAAACTAGGGACGGTTTTCGTCCCTAGGGACTAGGGACGGGTGGGCCGGATCCCGGATTATCCTGTGACGGAGATGGATCATTGGAAGTGGAAGCGTCGGTTGCGTGCCGGAAACAATTTGCGTTAAACGTATACAAGAGCTGTGGTGAGAAAATTGGTGGTTTTGATTAAGATTTGGATTTCGAGTTTGATTAAGATGAGATAGTTATGGTATATTTAAGATAATTATAAAAGTAAAATCATATAAAATGTATTTTTATTTTATGTAATTAATTTTTTTTCATTGTTTTATATAAAATTTTGAAAATTGATGAATAGTTTTGTTGGACATATCAATTCTATTATAATTTATAAAGTTGAGTGATAATTGGTAAGGTTGGTATATGGATGTGATTGTGTATTGTTGTATAGAGAACTCTTGATGAAAGATGGTTTTTAGTATTGGAATTTCTTAAGGTTTTCTTTTCCCTTATCATTTGACGCAAAGGATATGTATGATAAGAAAAAATGTCCGAGCTTTTGATACTATCAAAAAGCTTTGTCCTGTAAAAGATATTATATGGATATGATATATGTATGTTTCATATAAATTTGAAAGGGACAATCAGGTATAGGATGCTTTATAATTTTTTTTTATGTATTAGAAAAAATTTTATAGGTGGCCCTATCGGGTGTGCCAAATTTAAATTCCCATTTTTTTTTTAAATTAAAATTGGTAACTTTTTAATATTTAAAATTTGTCATCTATAGTTATTGACATTATTAAAAATAGATTGATTTTCACAAAAACAATCTGTTATCATTGTTAAAACACAGATGTATTGAACCGTTTTTTTTATTGAACCGTTGGGTCAAAATGGGATACAATATTGTGATGTAATATCAAACTTTTTGTGGTAACAATTGAGCGATATAGACCTCGAAGAAATGTGATTTGAACAGAACGATAAAGCAAAAAACCCATTGATTTTTTAAGCCAACATTTTTCTAGTCGTATGATTTTCAGAAATGCTGATGCTGATTTCACATTATACGATTTTTTCATCTGGGGTTTTGTAACTTCAAAAGTTTATGTTAATAAGCCAAAAATAATTCCTCAACAGAAAACAGAAATCAAATACTTTATTGCTGAAATGAGCCAACTAACTTAGAAAAAGCCTTCGAAAATTTGATGAAAAGGGTTACGGTATACAAAGATCATGTCCCATAATTAATTTCAACATGTCTACTTTATAAATCAATAAAAATTGACAAATCAACTAATAATTTATTGTATTTATTTTTGAAATTAAATCCGTCATACCTTTAGGTCACTTAATATGATATAAAAAACTGAGTCACTCAAAAAGAAACTTATTAAAAAAAAAAAAAAACGTTTTTTTTTTTTAAAACAAATAATCAAGATCGAGCACTTAAGCACAATTCAAACACATATCGGAAACTTTTAACGACTGGAAAAACGCGTGCGTTAAATTCTAGCGCACTTAAAAATCAACTTTTTGCGGCATTGGCCCACCGAAAATATTTACACGATTAAAAACGGCCGAAAAGCCGCCGTCGTAATGGCGGGAAAAACGCGCACGCAAAACCCACCCTACATTCGAAATCAACACAGCGCGAAATCCCTCGAAATTTGCGTTTATTTCGCGTTTTAACGGCCGCCTTCGAATGGCTGCAAAATCGTTAACGGCGGCCGTTAAAAAGGCGAAAACCGCACACTTTTTTTTACGTGCGAAAATCACGCGCTTACTCTATTTCGGTTGTGAGTTTCGTTTTGTTAAGATTATATATTTTCGTACTTGTTTTTTGGAAGAAGTTATGTGGAATGGATTTTTGTCACGCATGTGGATTAAATGTGTTGTGTAATCGTTTAATTTTTGTGTCGTTTGTTGTAATTGTTCGGTTTTCGTCGAGTTGATGGAATTTGCGGGTTTCGAATTCGCGTGGGTATTAACGGTCGTTAATTTGTTGGTTTAATCGTTGTATGTTTTTAAAAAATGCGATTTTATATATACATATATGCGATTTTATATATATTCGAAATTTAATAATGTATAAAAATAGGTTTTTATATAAATATAATCAATAAAACCATAACTTTCATATACGAGTCCATTAAAACCATTTTATACTGAACGATAAAATGTGTTACAGTAGAGTTAACGACAAGTTCTAAAACTAGTAAAAATAATTAAATATATATTACATAAAAATTTTATTTGAAAAGTTTAGTTTTTTTATTATTGTTTGTGAGAATTTTTAAGAGAATATATTTTTATTTAGATATTAAAAAAAAATTAAAGTGATAGCATTTTTAGTCAATTGAAAGACAATAATTTTCCTTCCAATTTCGTAAGTTAAAAACTGATAAATAGTTAAATTATTTTTAAAATTGATAAAATCAGAATATAATATAATATAATTAATACGTCTTATTAATAAAAAAATATAAAATATTTGATAAAATCATTGTTTTAATAGCAAAAAATGAAACCCAATAATTTCATATCGAAATAAACTTCAAAACTCAACTCACCCCCCAATCCCTTTCCAAAACAATCAAAAACATCCTCAAACATCCCAAATCGACTCTACACACAAAAAACCACCAAAATTCCACCGAAAATAATAAAAAAACATTGAGAAACATTGTATATTCTCGCACTCGACTTCAGACCGCTTAACGAGGCAATAAAAACCGACCGCTGTAATCTCCCGATGAAACGCCACTTCATCTACGGCCGAAAGAAATTTTTCAGACCCGTCTTAACGACGGTCGTATACGCTTATGTTGTATAAATAAATGTTTTAATACGGCCGTTTTGTGCGCGGTTCCAATTAATGTAAATGAAATATCTGTCTGCGCCGGTTAGTCATATAAATATTTGGAGGGTTTGTTTGGCGTGGTTAATGTTTTCGCGGGTGTTTGTTATTGATAAATATGTCCCGTGGGATAATTTTGTTTTTGTTGCTTTCTGTGACAGATTTTGAATGTTTGAAGCGAAGCAGAACGGTCGGATGAATGATGGATGTGTGAAAATAAATAAGCGTTTGGAAGTGGCGTGTTGTTCATGATATATTATAGATGCGGTAGATGCGGAGTATGCCTTAAAATTCTGTATCTAAATTTATTACAGATTTTAAACTCTAAATTTAACCTTATGTAAATCAAATTCAACCTTTTTTAAATCAAATTCAATTTTTTAAACTTCAAATTCAATCTCTTACAAATCAAATTTCAACATTGGAAAATATCATTACGATCAATGTCATTGTAATCAATAAAATATAATCTATTCTTTAATTTGACTTTGGTAATCTCAGTTGATGGTTTTAATTATTTTTTACATACATAATTAAATAGATTTTTTAACAAATCAATCTAAAAATAGATACCATGGATATTTATCTATGAATCTTTGAAATATTTTATAAAAAAATTGAAAAATGAAGAAAATAAATTTGCAATAATTGATTTAGATTTCTAAAAGGTTTAATTTGAAGTTTAAGTAGTTGAATTGGATGTTTGAAAGGTTGAATTTGAAGTTTAAAAGGTTGAATTAGAAGTTTAAGAGGTTAAATTTGATTTTTATAAAATTAAATTTGAAGTGAAAAGGCTGCATTTTTCTATTGTATTTTATTCGACTTATGTATTGATTTATTTCAATTTGATTCATTTTGAATGAAATTAGTATCAAACTTGGAACAATTAACACAAAAGTTAAATATGATATGATAGAAAAATATTACTTTTAAGTCCAAAATTTTAGAGCATGCATAGTATTTCCAATATCTATGAACGCCACTGGTTAAATGATGGTATAATATGGTATGATGATGATGACGATAAAAATTTCGCAATTTTTGTGCGTCATAAGAACAGATGTTTAACAGATAAGCGAGAATAAAATAGATCAATCAAAATTTTATATATTTTTATACAAAACTTCAAAAAGTTCAAGAACACAATCGAATATTAATAGCTTTTATAATTTTTAAATTTCATATGTAATATTTTCATCATCATGTCGATGATTGATTACAAATATTCCGAATTTGATCATTAAAAATTTATACATTTCAAATTTTTACTATTAGTGATCATAACATATTCATCAGTAGATTTTCCATAAAATTTTAATGAATTTTTAACAAAACTTTAATTTAAAAATAGAAAAAATCCCAAACATAAATGAAACCATTCACATACAAAAAAATCCAATTTAATTAAAAAAAAATCCATACAAAAACCACTAATTAAAAACCTCGCTCTAAAGGCAATTTAGCGATCACGCTCGCACATGCGTTAAATTTAACACCCTCGCAACCCCGTAAAGCCAAAAAACGGTCATAACGGGGGTTATAACGGCGTTATCCCCGAGTTTTAATGATTTACGACGTCGTTGACACAATAAATCCCGCCAAAGCCGCGACGAACGCGCCATAAATCACGTCGACGAAATTGTTTCGCGTTCGTTTCCCGAGTTGTCTGTCGGCTTTCCCGTGGATTTTTTTTCCCGAGATTTTCAGCGGTTAACCGACGCCGAGACAGGTGAAAAATTAACGCCGCCCAGTGCGGCCCTGACCTGGGCGAACGTTTTCGAAATGGTCGAAGGTCGGTTTTGACAGTTCTCGGTGTTGGTGATTGGGGTGTTGCTTTTTTAGGCGGGGTTCGCGTGGGAGGTGTTGAGGTGATGCGGGTTTGTTATGGATTTGGTGTCGGATTTAGGATTTTTGGTGTATTTTGGTGTTTGTGTGTGTTGGGGAATGTTTGTGTGATCGCGTTTTTTATGAAAAGCGCAAAAAATCTTGCGTTTTTTGTGAAATTTACGTAATCTGTTGGTGCGTTGTTCCTCTTTGTTAGTGTTACAGTTTTCACATATCAAATTCTACGATTCACACTTAAAATTCAACATTTTACACTGAAAGTTCAACATTTTACACATCAAATTCAACATTTTACACTTCAAATTCAATAATGGGAAAGTATTATTAAGACCATTGTCATATTACTTTGACAACTTTGATTACTCAATGAAATTCGTTGCAATAAATTATTTTTGATTTGTTGAATTTGAAATGTAGAACGATGAATTTGAAATGTAAAAACTGTATTAAAAAAATAAACGTTTGACGTTATCTGTCAAATATGTATGATGGTTGACGTGTCTTACGATATACGTATGGAAAACACTTGTATTGCTGATATAAAAATGTTGCAATTTGGTTAAAAAGACCTTGAGGACCATAAATGTAAAGCTCGGCTTTATAAATCATAAAAGAGCTCATTCTAGATGAGAGTCGGAGAATTGCCAGTTGAAAAAACATTTTGATAAAGAAGTCAAATATTGCTTAAATTAAAAAAAAAAAAACGCAAGATATTTTGCTATTTTCATAGAAAATTCTATTATATAAACATTGTGTTACATATGAAATATTATGATAAAGTTTGTATCGTGTGAATTCGTAGTGTTTATATGATTTTTTTCAATTTGCAATATGTTTAGGTCTGAAAAATAAAATAGGGACTCAAATTGAAGTTATCTATAATATTTTGATTAAATATGGTTGTCTTTATCATCATATACAGTCAATTTAACGTTTGTTGAAGGACGAAGCCTTTTAGATACTAAATCACTGAAAGTTTCAGACTTTCTTCTTTATTATGACAAAAGAAAAGTAACTCTCAAGAAGCTGAATACTGAAACTATCCCTTTCTAATTGGCCTCAATCCAACAATACACGAACATATTCATTTGTAGACCGCAACATAGGTCACTTAACTTCGGTAATCGATAACAACTGATCTTGCGAAATTTTCAATACTTTATTACTTCGTCGAATGTATCGTTTCCCACGCATTACTGAAGTTAAACGTTAATTAGATGTGACCTTAGATTTGGAAAATTATGGTTTTTGCTATTTGAATTTAATGAAAGTTTTTTTTATATGCATTATATCAGAATACAAAAAGTGTTGATTTGCAATAAGTACATTATATATATTAGCATTTCTTAAACTGTGATGGAATACGTCATAAATTCTGAATTCTTAACACGTTTTGAAATTTTCATAGTATTTTAAAGCATCATAGATTTATTTAAATTTTTATAATTTTTCAAAGTGCACTTATCTATTCTATGTACATATACTGTATATAATATTTTTGTAAAACACTAATCAATTTTTATCTATCTACGGTAAAACTAATATGAAAATTCGTTACTATGGTAACACTTGATACGGTAAAAGTGAACTGATGCTATTATTTATAAACCAAATACATACAATTTCATGATTTATTTTGAACGATTAAAAAAAAAAATCATCCATTAATCTTCAACGGGCTTTACATTATTGTTGATATACCCAAGGCTTCAACCGAACAATGAATAAATTCTTCAACAAAAACCCATGAATATACAAAACGAACTTCCCATAACTCAACCCCCTTCAAACCCCCATATCCTTCAACACGATTACGCACAATAATAAACCGCAGTTTCGCCATGTGTCCGTTCAAAATTACATACACACAGCTGGTGCGCTCCGTTTCTATTTTGGCGCGCTTTGTGACCGCACGTTTATTGTTGCAGCGTATTTTAAAGCGTGGGCCGCGGCCAACCAGTGCTACCAAAATAACCGACATATTTTTCCTCCACTATTTTTAAAATGCACGCGCGGGCTTATACGAAACTAAACGCACGTGACTCGTTAAATCGTCCGTTTTTATTTCTGGAATTTTCATAATGGTGTTTTCCGCGAAAGCCTCGTTTTTTGTAAGGTTTTCGGTTTGATTGTTATCGCGATGTTCGGTTTTAGTGTCGATTCGAAAACCGCACTGGATTTTGAGTTTCGGGTCATTTGTCACTCCCACGCCTCACATATGGTTTACTTTTATGTCACGGTTTACTCATTTTACGACCGGTGCGAAAATCAAACGGGATTTACGTTGTAGCCGAAGAAATTGGAAAATGTCGGTGTTGGATCCGTTCGAATTTCATGAATGAGTACGTTTCTAAAGTTTCAAAACGTCGCAAATAAAAATAAAATATTGAATATTCATAATAATAAAATATCTCGAAATTTTATCTGCGTTGTAAAAAAGTGTATACGTTCAAAATTTGAATACGCGCTATCTCCATATTTATATTTTATCGAGATTCTTTTTTGCGAATACACTTTTTTTTCATTTAGTCCCTTCAATAGACGTTCGAGTGGTGCGTCATTTCGAGAGTTTCTTTCTCGATTTTCCCCCAATTTTCCGGGTTTTTTCGCGAAGAAAAAGGGACGAGTGTCTAAAAAACATCGCAGGAGCGAGCGAAAGAAGCGCCCGGATCCCGGCGTATAATAAAAGAGATAATTTTCCGAACGAAACTTAACGGATCATAAAGTTTTCCCGAGATTTCCCGGATATGAGAGAAACGGTTCAAGGCGAACCAATAATAAAACGACGGAAACCTCGAAAATGCGCATTCTGTCCGACCTTCGTCCAATCGAATCGGAAAATATGCATAGCGTCAATATTATTGTATTGTTCTATTGCAGAGGTGTAATTTTTTTTAAATCGGAATATTCAGGTTAGAAAAATGTATGATATGAAAATTTTGTGAATGTTTCATGAAGGATATGCGGATCGTTTGTATGTTAGGTGGTTCAGAAAGTAGCGTCTATTTTTTTTTTATAAAAAACTATTAAATTGATATTGAAAATAATTATACTTACTATAGATTTTACTTATATTTAGATTCCAGCCTTTTGAATTTTAAATTAAATATTTTTCAAATCAAATTCAACCATTAAATTAAAAATGTATAATATTATTAAAATAGTTGTCACAGTAATGAAATATAATATATTCTTCAATTTGACTGATTATTTCAGTTTGTAATTTTTTTATATTTTTACATACATAATTAATTCCATTTATAAATGAATCAAACTGAAAATATGTACCATGGATTTGTATTTAACGTTTCTTTTATATTTTTCATGAAATTATCAAAAAAAAATTTAAAAATTAAGAAATTAATTTTGCGATGGTTGAATTTGATTTGTATTATATAAAGTTAAATTTTAAGTATAAAATTTGTGAATTTATGTATTTTTTTATATTATACGATTTTTTAAAAAGAATTTTCGACTTTATACTAACACAAAATGAAGATATATTCATCACTAAAAATTTATTTATTTTCATTGAAATTTTGTCTTTCACTTATTTTTTAAGTATATTTTCATAACATATAACATCAAAACATACGAAAAAAACCTAAAAATATTAACATTTATCTATTTTGTTCTATTTAACATTGAAAATTTGATATCAATCCAAACAATCCCACGGATTCCATCACACGAATCTCCAACCGGACCACGCCGACAAATCCAGAATGAACATTCTAAATTTACTATTTTATTTTTCAGCCATACGTTCACGAGAGGTCACCCACATTCTAAAATACAATGCCAATAAAACAAACGTAAATTTTCGAATCGGACACATAATTTCCGCGAACGCGCCTACAATATAAACGCGTCGCAATTAGACGCGTTCAAATTTTCCCGCCACGCTTAATAACTTCTGACGACGTATTATTGTATTGCGGTTGTCTTTGTGCGATGAAATTTCGCTGTGGTAATGTTCTTTGATTTATAATATGTCGCTTTGAGGGGTTTGAATTGAGAAAATTACGTTTCGGTGTATCAAAGGGTTTGGTGATTGTTGTATTAGGTTCATAGCATTGGTTCGATATGATTGGAATTCGATAGATTGAGAAAATTATGATTCGAAGTTTCAAAGGATTTAGTAATTGTGGTGTTGAGTTGTTCAAAACATTAGTTGTTCGATGTGACTGAAATTTGCGTTTAATAAATCCAAGAATTTTTGTTGTATATAATTTTTTTTATTATTTGAGTTTTATAGTCCAACATAAAATAAAGGTTTTATATATTCCCCACACATGATTTAGGTTTCATGAATTTTGTTTATATCAAACTAAAAAAAATCAAAAGAGGCATTACTTTTTGGATAACCGAATGTATGATAAATCGATTTTTGAAGTAAAAATCATTCATATTTATTGAATGACCTGATGAGTGTTATGATTGATGTTTTGAATCTTTTTTTGTATATTTTTGTAATTTAGATTTGTTTCGTGATCGGTTTATCATATTAGAATCTTATACACACATATCCGTTAACAGTTTATTTATATCGAATTTTCTAGTTCATATCAATCATCAAAGTTAAATAATAGTCGATACGGTTATTAAAAAATGAAAAACGTTTAACACGATACTAAAGGAGGTCGAAATATGTTTCTGTATTAAAAGAATTTCATGTTAAACTTCATAATATACGCAGATTTTGTCTGTATATGATTGATTAGAGATAATTTTTTTTATATTCAAAACCATTTACATATTTTCCTTTCATCTCATAAGAAAAAATATTAAAATTTTTATGACATCAATAAAATCTTATCTTATATAAACAGCATACGATTCAATTCTATTAATTCTCAACAAATTAAATCAAAATTTCCCGTGACACATACAAATCGAAATATCAATTACGCCCATTGCTCAAACACATCCAAAGATCACTCAAACGTCATGAAATATGTGACAATTTACCACATCGTAAATTATTCAAACACACGACATTCGCCTCAGAATAAACACATCACACCCACATTTTACATCAACCCTTCAAATAATTTACCATTCATTATCTCAGATATAAATCAATACACCAAACAAAACCCGACCCACATTTCGGCGAATTCCCGAAAATTTCCGCGGTTTTTCGCACAGGGCATAAACCCTGTGAGCAATGAGTTTATTACACGAATATTAAACATTTAATATATGTATGCTGTATAAAATGTACGACATATCATATTAAGGCAGGAGTACGTTCGCAATAATGGCTCCATTTCGCGATAAGGGAATACCTGCCGCATTCAGGTCGCTCCAATTTCCTGGCTTTTGTCTCCACTTTCAGACATCATTATTTATTACCTCCAGGTTTGGGTATGTGTAATATGTGGAGGCGTGTGTCATAATAAGTATTAATTATGGGTTTTGTTTGGGGTGATTTTGATTTGATGTATGATTATCAAATAAATGTTTGTTCGATGATGAGGATTTTGTGAAATGACGTTTTGATGTTTGGAAATTTTATTTTGTTAGTAAAAAAAGGTAAAGTTTTTGAAATTTAATAAAACCCAATCAAAAAATCTTTCAAGTGTATCTTATTGTTAGATAAAATTTAAAAAAAGAATGTGTTGTAAATTTTAACAAAATCGGTTGAGTAGATCTTGTGATATCTTGAACACCAGATTTTCAAAACAGACTCCTACTTAATGGCTCATATCTGCGTTATTTTTCAATTTTTTTTATTCAATATAATATCAAATTTTTCATAAAACTACTATGTATACGTATAAAATAAAAATTATTTTATATACTTAATAGCTGCGTAAAAAAAATGTTTAATTTTATACATATTTTTCCGAGAGGAAAGGTAATGTAACCTCTTAAGCAAAATGTTATTTAACTTTGGTTAATGATAAGCATTAACACATTTGATATATGTAACTAAACTGTAAATTAATATATATATATATTATACTAGATTCAAAATACGATAAATTGATTACTATGTTCACGACAGTGAATACTGTATTTTAATTTGAATATTTTCGATTATCTAATTAAAGTTAAGCAGATGTATAGAAAACGTAACTGCGCATAATTCATAGAACATAGAACTAAGAAAGAATTACATAAAAATTTGTTCAATATTTACTTCTTGAAAGTTAAGAATGGATAAAAAAAAGATGGATGGATGATATGAAAAAAAAAATGAGGATAAAATTTGATGAAAGTCGTTCAAAATTGGCGAGAATGAAAGAAAAATGGAGATAAATATTTCCATCCTGAAACAATTAAACATAATAACGACGACGACACCATAACACGTATAATACTTTCAAAACAAAATACAACACGTCAAAAATGTAATTATTCTCCCATCGTTTTTCATAAAACTTTCATTTTCCGAAACTTTGCCAATTCTAAAATTCCTGTCTAACTTAAAAAAAGCTTAAAAACTCCCCATAAACACGAAACTTTGAATAACTCGAAAACAAAAACACACAGCGTCCGAGCGCGAACCCCACCTGTCCGCGAACAAAAAACCAACTTTCCTCAAGCTCGGACCTATTATTTCCCAAAGAAAACTTGTTTCATACGACCTCGACTCTCGGAGGACTTATTCAGCTGAAAAAATACGACAAAAAACTGGCCAGGGGCTGAAAAAAGAGCGGAATCAAGCGACCTATATTCGGACGGCATTGCGCAAAAGCGCGCTTTACGTAAGCCGAGCTCAGGTGGTATTCCGGATTTTGGACACGTTTGGAAAGTCCAAAAATGCGCATGTAGGGAGGCTGTGTTTTTCAGGAATTGTCAAAAATTTAATATGAGGCAGTGTGATCGTATTAAAAGCGATGGCCGCCCACGGAAGGGTGAAACTTTCTTCATTAAACTGTCGCGTTTGATGAACGCGCTCGTTGGACGGGAATTTTCGAAATTTTAATTGCGTATTTTGGTTTTTGTGTTTGTGTAGTAGTTTATGTTGGTGTTTCGGTGTTTTTTGATAGTGTTTTGATTGAATATTAGAGGTAGGGTTTGAATGATTGATGGTTTTTGGAGCGGTTGTGATTTTTATCTTGTTTGAGTATTCGTGAGTTTCGTTCATAAGAATTAAATATTGACCAATATTTTTTATGAATTTATATGACTTCTGTAAATTTAGATACCATTCTACTATGTAAAAAAATATTTTTTATTGTGATTTTTCATGAAATATCATATGTTATGAATCGATTGTTCAAAAAATATCCACTCAAGTTTAAATTTCCGCAATTATTAAAATTTGTAATAATTTAATTTGCGAATTTTAAAACTTTATAACAAATATAATTAAATATCTTTCTATTTAAAAAAAGTAATTGAACGAATGATAATAATTGAAATTTTTTAATCAACCTTATAGTAAACATTTATCCAATTAATTTGTACTATGAAAGAGACATGACACATTTATTAAACAAAGACACACAAATAATCTTAATACGGTGAAATCCCGATTGTATATGCCCGGAATTCAATATTTTCTCCTATTTGTGTTCAATTTTCGCAATCTAAAAAAATCATATTTTGAATTTTTAACATCTAATCTACGGTTTCTTTCTAATAACGTTTTTTTTTTGATCCATTTAAAACGTATAAATGGGGTTTCACTTTATAAACCATTATCGTTCATATCATAAATTCTAAATTATAAAAAAAATGTGATCTTTACTATTATTTCTCTATATAACAAACTAAAATATTTCCATAATAACTTTACGCTTTTATAATCCCGACATTCAATACGTTAAAACAACGCATAAACGCCTCATATTCAAAAAATTCCCTAATCCAAAAAATCCAAAATACAAAGAAAACAATCAAAAAATTAAAAAAAAAACAAAAATGAATCAGACTGCCAATAATAAAAAGGTATTGTCAGTATATTTATATTGTGTGCATTGGCGGATGGAGCGAGCGCGCGTCAGTTTGCTGAAAAAGTTATATACAAACAATCGCAAAATACGAACCACAAGGCTGTGTTGAAAAAGTGTTGACGTTAACTGGCCGACGCTAGAAAACCGCAGGTTCTCAACATTCGTCTTTCCGACGGAGGTAATTCACGGTAACGCGAGTTTGACGTGTTGAAAATTGAGATTGTTTCACCCGTGCGAGTTGGTGAAAGATGGGTTTTGATGAAGAGTTATGTGCAGTTTTATATTCGGGTTAGTGTGTTAAGTTTCTTTTTTGTACGGAATGGGTTTTAAGCTTTTTAGTTGTGGTGTTAATTATGAAAATTTTGGTGAAAATTTAAGGATAATGTATTGCTACTGCAATGGTTGAATTTATAATATTTTAAATACCACTGCATTAAGTATACGATAGGATAATCCTGTTTTAAATTAATATATTCATTAAAATATTTTTTTGTTTAACGAGTTAAATCTTTTTCAGTCTAAATGCTAATTAGTGTGATATATTTAGTTGAAAAGTATAAGAATAAAACATTTATGCTGCAAAGATTAAATATGTAAATTACCACTGCAATATGGTAAATCTAATATACTTATTGTGCTTAGTAAAATTGCTTCTAGAAGATTTAATTCTAAATATTAAATCTTTGTTTTAATTAGTACAATGAATTTTAACTGAAAATATAAGAACAAAATAGTACTTCTGCGATGATTAAATATACTCTAATTACTACTGCATGAAGTGTACAATAGAAAAACCATATTTCATATTAATATATCAGTAAAATTCAAAAAATACGTATATTTTTATTTAATGACTCAATTTTTTTATAAACTATAGTTTAATAAAGAAGAATCTAAAATATAATTAATTATATTTTTATTATTACTATATAAAATATGTATTTTAATAGAAAAATCCAATTCCTATTATATTCGTTAACATTATTTCTATATGTAACGATTCTAATATCTTTTTACTGTTAATTATAGTTTGATAAATTTTAATTAACAATAAATATATTCTAATCATTTTAGAGCAATCCTATGCCAATCTAATTTATTAATTATCAAAATTATTTCAGTATTTAACGATTCGAAATCTCCCTACGAAATTTTTCCAAACATCGGACGGATCTGAAGCTCGTCCGCTTCAGCTGCCAAATCACTATATTTACTTGCGGAATATACATATTTCAGCTGAAAGTAACTGCAGAACCTCGATAAAATGTGGTCGTTAAACAAATGCAGATCGTTCAGCGCGCGAAAGGAGCTCGATTGTATAAAAGATGTATACTTTTGCGAAATTATCGCGGAAAATTTTCCGTGAAAAATCGCGCGGCGCCGAACAAAAGATTTTCTTGGCAAGAAGTTTTCATTGCTGTATTATAACTTCGGGTTTTTATGTTAATCCATCTGGGGAGGCTTTAGTGCGAGTTTTCCCCCTCGGTTTTGCGCTTTTTGCGAGAAGGAGGAATAATATGTCGGGTTTTATGTATCGTCTTTTTATATTGGATTGTGGTTTTTTTTACCGGGTTTTAGGGATGGGTTGTGTTTTTGAAAGAGTCGAATACGTTCGAATTAAAATAACTATGAAAAATAAGCACGTAAGTCGGAAAACGTAAAACTAGAAAACTGTAAATACGTGCGGGGAAATTTCTGGTAGTACGTGCAAAAATTTATGGTGTACGTGACGTGTAAGGTAAAAGTATAAATTTATATTATTGATGATTTAATGTTGGGTTGAATAAAATCGAGTAATTGTGTCGTTTTAGAAAGAATGCTTATTCTCTAAGTGGCATGTAATCGATTATAATGGCTAAAAATAAGAAACAGGGGAAAAGCGAATTCCACAATCATACAAAATCAAATTCAAGGCGAAGGTTCAAACAACCGGAATGTTAAATCGATTTTGACCTCACGAGTTTTGTGAATAAAACGGATACCATACGAGTAAAAAAATAATATTTTTTGAATACGTAAATTGCAAAATCATTTCTTTTTAACACATTGGCCCCTGATCGGCTCACATATTGCATAAAATTCTCATATTTTATAAGTGAAATTTGCATATAATCAATTTTTGAGTTTATTTTATTATTCTCAAAATTTTTAGATACGCTCAATTCCAATTTTCTTTGTCATATTTGAATCAAATATGTACACATAAATTTTTATAAGAACAAGATTTTTTCTGTCAAATCTCCATACAAAATTTAATTTTTATCAAAAGCTATCAAAAAAACACATTCTGCATTTCAACGTTCGACTAAGCATAAAATACTCGTATTCTAGAAGTGAAATCTGCATATAATCAATTTTCCAGCTTATTTTATTATTTAAAATTTTTTAGATACTCTCAACACTATTTTTCTTTGTCATATTTGAATCAAATAAATATTTACACACAAATTTTTATAAGATCAAGATTTTTTCTGTCAGATCTAAACACAATCCAATTTTTATCAATATCTACAAAAAACACATTCTAAATTTCAACAACCAACTAAATCAACACAAAATAATATCACAACCAAAACAAAAACCCACCCAATCAAATATCCATACACAATCCAATTTTTATCAAAACCTATAAAAAAACACATTCTAAATTTCAACAACCGACTAAATCAACTCAAAATAACATCACAAACAAAACAAAAACCCACCCAATCCAATATTCATCCCCAAAACATCAGACTTCCCACGCCAATAATTCAATTAACCCCCCATATTCCCTCATCCTTAACGACCTTCCCTGACTCGTCAGGATCCATATCTTCCTTTCCGCCAAACACCGTCTGGATGGCAACGGGGGTCACCGGGGACCCCACGTAGGACCCCTGGCATTCGTGGTCAATTAACCGCCCGTTAAGGCACGTGGAATTATTTATGACCGCCGACGCCGAAAGGGTTAACGGAGCGTTAAGGGGGCCGCTCCGCACGTTCCAAATGTGGTTTTTGGATATTTAATATGGTAGTTTTGTGAAGGTGTGTCGGTTGAATTTGGGTTTGAGTTGGTGTTTTGGTAAAGAAAAGGAAATTTGATCTAAAAATCCGTGGATTATTTATAATGATTATATATAATATATGATACGCAGTGTTTTAGTGATGGTGTTTTTTATGAAAAATGCAAAAAAATCTTGGGTTTTTTTGTGAAATTCGAATAACATTGAATCAACATTTGACATTCATGTCAAAATTGTTTTATCGACTGGAAAATTCTTGAATTTTTTCTTCTAGGATGAGATTTTTTATGATTTATTATACAAAGATGAGTCTTGTGTTTATGATCGTCAACGTCCTTTTTAATCACATTACAAAATTCTGGTGTTAAAAATTCAATTCTTTCTCAGCCTTTCATATGTATATCACAAGCTATGTCAACTGTTGTATTTAATAGATGACGTTAATAATTTATTTTCTTAATAATACGAACAATGGAGGACAACATATCAATAAAATTATATTAAATTTCACAAAAAAAACCGCAATATTTTTTACATTTTTTATAAAAAAATCGATTAAAAAAACGTTGCATAACATATATAATATATAAACAATTAATTCATTCCGAGTATTTAGGTTACAATTAAAATAATACTGGTTTAGGATCGAAACTTTCTTAAAAGCAATTAAGATAATTGAAAATATCGGATTTCAAAAAATTCTCGTTAACGCAAAAATTTCCATAAATTCGTAAAATATAATTAAGACAGCGATAAAAATATAAAAAAATTAACTACACAGTCCTCCATTTGCATATTTCCACATCAAAAAAAAAATCATTCGCAAAATTTCCACTCCCCAACTCGCAATTCGAAATACCTAACGATCGGATGCAAATCGAACGATAATTTACCAACTCGAAACGTATCGATTACCAACGTATCATCTTTCCCGACAACTTGACATCCGTGACGTCATTAACATTTTCAGGTCATCGCTGAAAAGCACCCACTCGTCCTCGTGTCATGCACACGTCGAGTGCTTCAGATTCTATTTGTTTGCAGTTTTGCATTTCATTCATTATTAAAACGTGAATCGGGAAAATCTATATGTTCGGCCATAGTACATTTTCATTTGGAATTTTTCCAATAGAGATATTAGATTCGGGTTTATTTTGTTTTCGCCGAAGCTGTGTTTTCCATGGGGTTGTTTTCGATTGGAGTTTTCCGCTTTTCCGATGGGGAAAAAAATCAAAATAAATCTTGCGCGTCGTACACTTTGTTTGTTTACGGCAGTGGTGTCGTATGACGTTATATAATAATGTCAATATTGTTTTTTCATAAATAAATCGTATTTTATACGCTTAGTTGTGTAAGAAAGGGGTTCTATGTGACACATATTGAGAAACCATACGAAGAATATTCCAGATTAGAAGACAACATAATGCAAAATTTAATTATTCTTTCTATTGGTATCTGAAGAAAATCGGCTCAAATTCAAGACTTTTTCTTCATTTAATATAAAAAATATATAAAGATGATATCAAATGAGTCGTTATATTTGAAAGTGGTGTATCTCAATTTTTCTATATTTCAAGATATTTAAAGTTTGGCGTTTTTCAATATTTAAAAATACTGTTAATCTGTAATTAACTCATTCTTATTTTCCAAGGTTTTAGACATATCAAATTTAAAAGTAGTAATTAAAAAAATTGGGATTAAGTATAACTGAAATAGCATTTTTGGATCTGAAAATTGAATATGCCACTTTCGTTTATAATGAAACTTAAAAAACGTTATACGCCGTTAAACATGAAAGTGGCGTAAACGCCAATTAAAAAAAAGACTTAAGGCTATATTTAAGTTAACATGGATGTCTTCTTTGTATGTTAATAATAAAGAAAGTAAATTCAGTATAATATCCTTATGAAATAAACAAAAGATATTGCGCTGTAAAATATTATATTTCTACTTATATTTAATGTTTCGTATACGAATTTGAACAAATTCGAGTATTTATGTAATGGAAAATAGTATTATAATACATATAATATTATAATTGGGAATAATAATAGTACATAGTCAATTTAAGAGTTAAATATTTTGGCGACATAATGTCGGATATAACATGTTATATGTACATCGATATAATAGATATGTTATATAACAGATAACAGATTATGTTTTATTTATGCTGTTATATATTATACGCTATTTTCAAATATAACAGATATGCTATAATCATCCATGGTGAATTCACTTAAATCTAGGATTAAGTTATTTTTTTCAAAATTGATGTTTATGCCCCTATAAACGGTGTATGTGTGTATGTATATTTGTACTATATGTATGTATCCAATAAACTCCTAAACCGATAGACGAATCTTGACTAAATTTGGCAAGAATGTGCTTTGAAATCTGGAAAAACTAAATAAGCATTCAGTTTCTTAATATCGTTTCATATTTCAGTTTTTTTTATCGATCGCTATACAAATTATAATATAATATTCCGGCGTCGCGATTGATTGTGACAAAAATTTCAATCGGTACACAGAGTCACATAGTCACAGAACAATGTTTTTCACAGAATCCCGAACAACGTCGGGTACAAGCCACTAGTACATAATATAATATCTGAAATAAAACTTTGCATACAAATTTAATTAGACACCAAACAAAATTCCTCAAACTCCCACCCCTACAGAACATCCCACATCAAAAAAACCCAGAACAAACAACCGAAGCAGCAATCCCATGTTTACGAAACGATCAATTTTAATTGTCAGCTCGAACAGACGTCCGACATTTTTCATATTTTATTGTTTTGAAACGTCCGCCCGCAATAACGACGGATGTTTACGGCCCGTCGCCATTTCTTATGGCCTATTTCTTATTCGTTATGGCTTTTCAGAAAGTCGCGATCCCTGAAAGCGTGGGTGTATCGTCTAGATCCGACGATAAATAAAGATCGAGATAGATCCGATCCAGAGCCGAAGGTGTGACTAACGATTCGTGCCGATGTGACGTCATCGGATGTTGTTTTCGGTCGTAAGACTGATCTGGATCGGCGGGAACAAGTTGGGAGGAAGTCTTTGTTGGTTTTGGGTGTGTTGTTGGGTTTTGATGGCGATTGTTAAAAAAGAGTATTTTTAAAATAATATTTTGTTATGAAAATGTGTTGTTTTTATAGTCGTTTTATAGTTATTTGTGAAGTTGCTTAGTTCGCGTACGATGCAAAGCAGTTGTGCAAAGTATGTGAAAAAAATATAGTGAGATGGCGTCGATGTTTTGGACAAATTTTTGACTCTTTCTTTGGAGTATTTAAAAAAATAATGTACAAAACATTATAACAAATACAGAAATATGATGTTTTATAGTCGTTATATTATAGAGTCATTAGTGTAGTTGCTTAGTTTGTGTACGATGCAAAGCAGTTGTGCAAAGTATGCGAAAAAATATAGTGAGATGGCGCTTTGTTGATGTTTTGGACAAATTTTTGACCCTTTCTTTGGAGTATTTAAAAAAATAATGTACAAAACATAACAAATATAGAAATATGATGTTTTATAGTCGTTATATTATATAATCATTTATGAAGTTGCTTAGTTCAAAACAAAACTGTATGATGCAAAACAGTTGTGCGACGTATGCGAAAATATAGTGAGATGGCGCTTTGTTGATGTTTTGAACAAAGTTTTGACTCTTTTTTTGGAGTATTTAAAAAAAATGTACAAAAAATTATAACAAATATAAAAATGTGATGTTTTATAGTCGTTATATTATACCTTATAATTATTTGTGAAGTTGCTTAGTTTGCGTATGATGCAAAACAGTTGTGCAAAGTATGCGAAAAAATATAGTAAGATGGCGCTTTGTTGATGATTTGAACAAAATTTGGACTCTTTCTTTTTATTATCTTCGTTTCCATACCCCTTTCTTTTCATGGTCTTAGAAACGTCAATGGTTAGGTTTTTTTTTAGTTTTAAGCTCTGCTATTATATTATACATATTTGCAAGGCCAGTGTTTCATTGACTAACAATAAGATTAGGCTTAATTTAAGCTTATTTCATGTACGATGCATAACGATTTTGCGTTATATGCAAACAATATAGTAGTATGGCACTTTGAAGTAGTTTTTCAATAATATTAAGACTTCTTCCTTTTCATTATCTTCGTTTTCACACCCTTTCCTTTTCTTGGTCTTAAAAGTGTCAATAGTAAAGTTATAATAGATTAAGCTTTTTTAGTTTTAGTCTCTGATTGTTATTAATTATATAAGGCTAAAGTATGATTAACTAAGATTAGACTTAAACTGAATTTAGTTCACGTACGACGCAATGCAGTTTTGTGTTATATTCAAAAAGTAAAGTGGAATGGCACTTTGTTGATGTTTTTCAAAATTAAACATTTTCATTATTTGAAATTTGAGCTCCTTTTTCACTGCTTTCCTTTCCTTTAGATTTTTTATTAATAATCATAGCTCACTAAAAAAAACCCTAACCTTATCATTAATACTTCCAAGATCGTGATAAGAGAGGAATGTGGAAACGAAGATAATGAAATGGAAGAAGTCCGAATTTTGTCGAAAAACAAAGCATAATCCTACAATATTTTATATGATGCAAAACTTTTTTTTAGAAATTTCACAAACAACGCGTAACATAGCAAAACAATGACATTATTATTTAAATTTATGTTTAGATTGTATTTAAATACGAATTAACTAATGAAATTTTGATAATTAAAAAATGAATCAGTATAAGAAATTTATTGTTTTAATATACGTATATCTAATTAAATTTAATGACATCGTAAAGGTGGTCAAGTAATAAAGTCTCAAATTTAATATTTGATATCGAAAGTGGTAAAAGAAAGGTCAAAAGTTGGAAAAACGTATACCGAAGTCGACGTAGGTGACATTTTAACATTCAATTACACCAAAAGCAAGATGTGGAAGGCTTTTATTTCGCCATGGGACCGACGAAACGACACTTCGAAAATTGTTTATGATTATAATAAAAGGTTACATCTGATCGAAAAGAACATCAAATAATAACATGACCGATATATATATTTTTGGCCTTTTTTTATATCTTTAATACTGAAGTTCTTAGATATCTCAAATGGAAAGTATTGATGATATCAACCGTTGAATTATAAAATTAGACGATCTAAAATTACATAGCAATTAGTTAATAGCCAAAATGTAGGCGATTCATAGATTATTTTTAGACGAAGACCCGAAAAATTCGGGTTACATCATCAAGAAAAAATATATCATAAAAAAAATTTAAATAGCACTCTAATACCAGACTTTTCTAAGGATTTGCGAAACACGTAAGCTATGCCAAATATCGAGAAAGAACCAAAAATACAAACACCTGCTCTAAGAAATACGTCAAAGTTAGTAAATACCAAAAAAAATCTACATCTTTTTGACAGGGATGAATCACAAATTTCGCTTGGCGCATTTACCGCTGTTTATGTTTTTTTTTAACTTCAAATATCATTATTTTGGAATGCCTAAAAATATTTGGTGTTCCGTGTGAAGGATTCTCGGAAAAGTGCCGCTGTTTGTTTTAATTTGTTACGAACAACACTTTTGTTTAATTGTTCTCGTTAAAGGGAGCGTTGATAAATAGAAGTGCGTTAAATAAACGTGTGAGAATATTTCCCTTAATTATTTATACTGGAATGTTGGATAGTCGTATATTTTTTTAAAATGGAAAATGTTTTTTTTAGATTGAGGATGTGGTTAAAATTTGATCGATCATGAATGGGTCGTTAATCTACAAAAAAATTCCAATGAATCGACCGATGAAATCAAAATTTTATGATTACCTATTAATTTCAATACAAAGGTTATTTTTATTATGTTTTCAATGATTCAATCAAAATAAATTCATTTATATTAGCAATTCCGAAAAAGAATGATTCATTATATAAAATTTTTATATACGAAGCTTTTATCTAAATTAATAACGTACGTATCATAACGATTTATATAAAATCATCTCAGAGTAATTATTCAACTTTGATATTGTCCTTTTGGAACTTTGGTTCGAATTAGCGTCCTTTTATCTCGTTATCGAGTTTACGGGAAGGTTTCGAGAAGATGATTAATTATTGTTCGCCAAACCGATCTTAACGACCGTTTTGCACATAAATTTGGTAAAATTATAAAATTAAAAAAAAATCGTTTTAGAATCGGATCGTATCGTTGCGAAAAAATAAGATTTTCATACTAATATTATTTCGGTTCGGTCGAAAATAAGTTTGTGAAAAACACGAACAAAATTATTTATCGAGAACACGTGCTTGGTGTTGAGAAATATTTTTGCAGAGTTGATAAAACTATTTCAATATATTTTACAGTCTAGACAACTTTTATCTATGTATTTTGGAAAAAGATTATGAATCATATGGTTGAAATCTGTGAGGAAATTCACAGAAATAATATTATTCAGCCAAAAATTTAAAGATATAACAAAACAAGATCATATATTTTGATAGCACATTCCTCTTTCGATCGTAAATTCTTCTTTTAATAGTAAATTCCACTTTTGACACCATTTTTGAGTATATCCCGAAAAAATTGACCCAAACCGAAAACACAAAGGAAAATCTCAAACTTTGCATCATCAAAAATTGATTAAATTATTAAAAATTTTGAAACGACCATAAAAATAAACGAACTCGAACGCATAAGAGATAATGTCCCGAGTATAATTTTATCCTTTTTAGTATCACCTGTTGCTTCAAACGTGCGCAACCCGAGCCTGTTTTAAACATAAAATCTTTAAAATGGGGTCAAAAAAAAGATTTTTACATCGGATAATAAGATTTTATGTGTTATTTTGGACGTCAAACGCACCCTTGAAGGTTCGGGTTTAAAGCTGCGAGGATAAATTTCAATTTCGCGAAAAGAGGTCATATATTCTCCCGCGAAAAAATATGAAATAACTAAAATTTGCGTGTTTAGGATCTAAGAGCTTTTTCTAATAATTTTCGTGTGGAAGATTGATTAGGATATGGAATGTTGGATAATGTACGTATGGTTGTAATTTTTTGTGCTTGGAAAGTGAAATTAATATAATTTGTATTAAAATTTGCTTTATTTTTTTATAGTTATCCTTTTAAATGAATAATTATATCTAAATTTCAACATAACCTCGTATTCGTTTTAAAAAATATGATCTTATTTCATTTTTGACACTTTTTAAAGATTTATGATTTGATAAGATTTTTTAGATTTCGGTTGGGATATGTTTTTTTAGCAATTTCATTTGTTTCGATCGAAGTTTTAGGTTAGATTATGTTAGATTTGACCCATCAAATATACATGGACTAATAATATATTATACATGGTCTATGACATGTGTATATATGTATATGCAAATAGTGTTAATAAGTCCCAAACCAAATCATAAATCTTTAAAATTTTATAACCTCAAATAAAAAAATTATAAAAAATATTAAAAAAACTTACCCAAGGGTGGTCATGGTCACGATGGTGTACCAGAAAGCAGCCGGTATAGACGTAAAGTTGGTCTCGGCCTCGTTCTTTTCAGCGTAGAACATAACGGTGGCAAATATGATGATGGCCATGGCGAGGGAGAACACCAAGAAGCCCAACTCGGAAGCGCAAGACTTCAGGGTGTACCCGAGGATACGCAGGCCCTGGGAATGCCTGGAGAACTTGAAGATCCTGAACACCCTGAACACCCTGAGGGTGACGAAAGCGCCTGACACGTCGTCGTTGTCGGTGATGCCCAAGCCGATGTAATACGGCAAGATGGCCACTACGTCGATGATGGACATGACGCTCCGCACGAATTTGCACCTGTCCGGCGCCGCGAACAACCTCAACAGATACTCTGCCGTGAAGATCATCACGCAGGCCGTGTCCAAGCAGAAGAACACAATCTTGTACCTCTCACCGCAGGGTAGAGTACCACCTCTGCCTGGTCTATGTCCACAAGGTACTGTCTCGACCACGTTGGCCATCACTGATACAGCGATGAAGAACCCGGTCACGTAGTAAAAAACTAGAGCGGCAGTGGATGTATGAGGGTTCTCGAAGGCCCTCCACATCTTCTGCCTAATATCAGTGAGTGGAGGGAGACTCTGGTCCCCACTGTCACTCAGCTTGTCGTCCATCAAGCGCTCGGCGTTCTCGCGCTTCCTATCCCTATAGTCTTCATAGCAACAATCTCCTATAACATCAGGCAATATACCGAAAAAGGCCAACTCCTCGTCGTAAGAAGTGAGGCATTCATGTTTGGGATAATGCAGCTTTCCCGTCCTGTAATAGTTCAATATGTGTCTGAATATGTCGGGATCGCGGTCGAAGAAATACTCGCCGCTGTCCTCGTCATAGAAGAACTCCCTCTCGTTGCTGCCCAACAGAGTATCCGGGTACTTCTCGAGGGTGTTCCTCCAGGTCTCGAACCTCCTTCCGCTCACGTTGATCAGCAACTTCTCGTCCTCGGACTTCCTCCTGTCCTTGGGTATGGGCGGCGGAGGCAGGGGATGGGTGGCGATGGGCACCCAGCCGATGGCCGCAGCCCTGGCGAAGGGCAGCCACGCGGCCACGGACGCCATGGCGACAGAGCGGGGGCGCAATCACATGCCGCACTTGGACGGCCGGCGCCCTCGATGGGGGCCCGGGGGTTATGTGGGAGGCGGGGGCGCGCGGGGGCGCACGCCGTCGGCCGGCGGCATGTCCGCGCCGGCCAGGGGCGCGCTACTGCGGCCGCGTCAGCGCGCGCCGCCTGTCAGGGCTATTTTGGTCGACAATACGATGGAGGAAGAGCGCAAGCGCGGACCTCAACCAGAAACGGATTGCCATACCTCGCTGATATTTACCTCATGCGAGATTGGTTTGTTTTCAAATGCTTGGATTTGAAGAAGGGAAATCCACTATTGTTCCTGTTAAAAGTGCCCCAGTCTCTGCCAGCTAATATATTGCCTCTGTTAAGGTGGCCATATATGCTACGAGAAATCGTTACGATCAGACTGTACAGTTCGAACGGTACAGTTTGGCGTATATGGCCACCATTAGGCTAGGAGTAGACGAGAGACTTTTTGTCGTATGATAATTTGATCGGGTTCTTATATCAGTATGGAGATGTATGCGAGTGCGCAAATTATGGGGACTCGTTATAATTTGCGCACTCGCATACATCTCCATACTGATATACGAACCCGCTCAAATTATCGTACGACAAAAAAGTCTCGTCTGCGCCTAGCCTTAAAATTACTACAGTCTATGTCAGCTAATAAGCAGAGGGCGCTTTGTCATACCTCATGCGAGATTGGTTTGTTTTCAAATGCTTGGATTTGAAGAAAGGAAATCCACTATTGTTCCTGTTAAAAGTGTCCCACTCTCTGCCAGCTAATATATTGCCTCTGTTAGGCTGGGAGCAGACGAGAGACTTTTTGTCGTATGATAATTTGATGGGGTTCTTATATCAGTATGGAGATGTATGCGAGTGCGCAAATTATGGTGACTCGTTATAATTTGCGCACTCGCATACATCTCCATACTGATATAAGAACCCGATTAAATTATCGTACGACAAAAGTCTCTCGTCCGCGCCGAGCCTTAAAATTACTACAGTCTATGTCAGCTAATAAGCAGAGGGCGCTTTGTCATACCTCATGCGAGATTGTTTTGTTTTCAAATGCTTGGATTTAGAGAAGATAAATCCATTATTTCCATTATATCCATTTCACTGGATGTCATACTAGAAAATATTTCTATATAAAATGACTATTCCACCTGTTAAAAGCACTCCAAATATGTTAAGTTATTAAGCAGAGGGTGCTATCCTCTCAACCATCTCAGTGGATGTCATACTAGAAAATATTTCAGTATACAATGACTATCCACATATTAAAAAAATACTTCAAATAAGTTAGTAAGCAGAAAGCGCTATCCTCTCAACTATGTATATCAGTGGATGCCATACTAGAAAATATTTCAGTATACAGTGATGATCTAAACTTTTAATGTAATTCCCGAAAATCTGCTAAATTTTACGTCCATAAGAGTTAACTATCATCATGCCAAATTTCAACACAATTTGATATTTAAATATCGCACCTTTCTTTTGTTAACCAGCAACATCAGGCGAAACTACTGGTGCCACATTTACGATTACTGGAAACTCGAAGTTTAATTTTTTCCAAGCAACCGCAAAGGACTGTTTTCCGAAGAACATATGGAATGATGGATATTTAATTGAACTGTGGAAATTTTGGTTTTGATGATGATCGTGGAAGCGGTTTATTTAACCAGCAGCAGATCTAAAGCGTACCCAATTGATTTGGTTCAAGATGGTAGACTTCATTTTGATTACATGATGTTCTCCTAAAGTGAGCTCAAATGGTGAAGAAAATCTTCGTTTTCATAGCATAATTATCTGCTGTCGTTGTGGTAAGAATTTATTTTTTTTAGAACATGTGTAGTCTTTCAATAGTTTTGTCGTGTCAAATAATAAGTGCTTGCCAATAATAAGTGCCTGAGATTATTCTGATGGAATTTTCTTGTGCCATTTTACTGATCGTGTCGATTTTAGTTTAATTTCCGATAAAAGTTCATGGAAAATTGAAATTTTTCTTAGAAATTTTATTGAAAAAAAACATTAAACGCCAACAATTCAACTTCATTAAGCTCAAAACTCCAAACACTACACCAAATTCAAAACAAAGAAGGAAAATTCAACAATATGGAACGAAAAAATCAATCTATTGATGTATCCATTAATATTATTTTATTAACCCAGCACATATCCAACCACAACATCATCCAACCCAAACCTCCAAACCCCAAAAAAACCACCAAAACTACCCGAACCAGCAAAGAAACCCCCCAAAACAAAACCTCACCACCCAACACACCAAACTCAACCCCCAACAAACAACCAACCCCAAATCGCAAACACTACCCCCCTACCGCATCCCTACAACCAAAAAATCACTTCCACCCACCAAAATGTTCACCAACCCAAAACCCAAACCGAAACACTTCCCACATTTGGGGAAAGCCATTGCACTTTCGCGCGGCAACCCCGGTCCGGGTGCCGCCGGTTCCGCGCATGCGCCGGCCGTGACGTCACGTGCGATTAATTGATTTTGTATCGCCGTCCCTTTCGCGCCGACTTTTCCGCCATTGTCGCTTTCCTTGTCGCGCTCGGGGTGCATGAGAAAGCTACTTTCGCCCTTGCAACATCGGGGCGCTCCAGATCGGCGATCTTCGAAAATGTGTCACCCTAATTTTGATGTTTACGATCGATTTTAATATGATCTTTAGATGTTATTTTAATTTATTCATATTTTTTTTTAACTAATTTATTCAAAACTTTGATTCGAATATAATTTAAATTCAAATTTAATTTTGAAAATTATGATAATATAATTCTTAATATTATATTATAATGATTTAATGCATAAAACGAATAAACACTTGTTGATCAACTGTCAGTTTTAATATTATAATTTTTTTATAGAGTGACACCTATCGGTGGAAATTGAAACTAAAATCGGAAAATTCGTTGAAGCTTTTCCATTATGATATGAAATCAAATATATATTACCGTAAAACGATATGGGTTGTGTAAAAATAAAACATCCGAATTCATCTTATGACTTTTATTTTATCTCAAACATTTTCATTAGTTAATATTATGTGTTTTTTTCTAAACACAATTGTTTGTCTTCTCCCCACATTACGGTTATTGACTAGTGATTACAATAAATTAAATTAATGTTACATTGCAATAATAATAATTTAACTTTCAGTTTGTCTAATAACTATTATTTTTTTTTACAAATCACCGTTACACCCCCCCCACCTTGACTTAATTTTGACAAAAAATAAAAAATTGCGTTAAAACCATTCAAATGGAATAAAACGAGTCTTTCAGTTTCATGGTTTTCAAATCCAATTAATTTGCCTAAAATGATTTTTTTTTTGAATTTGCATCAGGTGAGTAGGTGGGATAATATAACAATCAATAAAATAAAAAATTCATAGATGAAATATAATATTAATTAATAATTATAATTGTCTTTGGTTTCAAAATTGGAAACAAGAAGCAATTTAGCTGGAATGTTACAAATCATATATATTTTAAGCTAACACATATTGTCAAAATACCATTTAAAAATATACATATTCAGCCGGAATGATAAAATGACTAGAAAAAAAATTGACGAGATCATTTTACAATTAAGCAATCTAAACTAGACGATGTTAAAAAATCAATTAAAATTCACTATCCCGATTTTACAACTTACATATTGATTTTTTTTAATTAGTGGGGTAAAAAAATCAGTCAGTTTTCCAAAACTCCATAAAACTTAAGATAATGTAAACCATTTTTTTTTATAAATAAATATTTAAAATTTACAATTTATAATAAATAAACTGTGCATAGCACTAATTTGTTGAATGAAAAAAAAATCAACATGTTCGACTAGAAACGACTAGAAATTTACACAATCGATACACAAAAAAAAAATTTAATTTTAAATATACATCAATAAAATGAAATAAAATAAATTAGTTTCGAAACATTTTTTTTTTTTTTTTGGATCTATAGTTTTAAGCTTACAATACTTTTAAAACTTATCAATTTGAATTGCTTTATGTTGAGCTATTTCTTTGAACGTAAACAGTTTTTTTTTTCAAATAAATCAATTCAGTACATGACATCTTTGTTTAAAATTTGCAATGAAAAACTATAATATTTACATATTAGCAACAAAAGATACAAACAATATGGCCATCTTATTATGAAAAAAAAAGATAAACTAATCGTAAAATCAAAGCGCATTCTATGTATTAGTACAAAAACATGTAGTTCTGGTGAAATTTTCTGCGCAAAATCAAAAGGAAAAATCACAAATATTATCAGTGGGTCGGATAAGCAAACTAGTTATGATGAATCTGTTAACGGGGAAAAACTGTCCGTCCTGACTTGGATATGAAGCAGTGCACATGACACTTTGTTGATCTCGAGTGTGAAATATACAAATATTCTTTCAATATGTGCACAGTTTTGTTCTTCAGTTGACCGGTGCTTTACATACGCACGATACAAAAAAAATATGACATTTTAGAAATCAATTAAGGATCTAAATCAAGCACAGCCACTTTATAGTATTGTTTCTAATCGTCTACAAAAATTAGTTCAATTTTAACTTAAAATATCAATACGACCTGTGCAAATCTGATAAGTTTGAAATGCACACGAATATTTTAAGTAGTCTCTACATTGCCGATATTAACTTTTTTTTTGTGGTTTGTGAATTGATATTTGAATATTCCGTACGTAAGCTTGATTCGTGATTTTTTGTTTTCGTTTTAACTATTATTGACTCTAAAGATACCGTATTTTTTTGCATGACACCATATGCATTTGCTACAATTAAAATAAATAAATTATATAATGTACAACTTCATAAGCCATTTAGATATCAACGATTGGTTTTTTTTTATCTATAATCCAAATGTTAAAGTTTTTCACCTTAAAAAACATTGTGTCTAAACAAAGTTTTATAACAAATTCAAGCACTTATCTATAATATAAATATATAATAAACATTTCTGTCGATTGTTTATATATCAATTGTATTGCATTTCTCCCTTAATCTTAAGTGTTTTTTTTTCTTACTTTATTCCAGTTGACCTATGTTTAGAAGTAAAAATATCTTCATTATATTCAATCATTATCACATGTGTCCATATACAAAAAAACACAAGAAATGTCTTTTTTTATTTTCACAACGTCTGTTATACAATTTTTTTTTGTTAATTATCACTTTCAACCCAGCTTCAACGCACAAGTTTTTTTTTAAAGGCTTCTCAATACTTATATTATCAATGAGTGTACACAATAAATATGGAATGTTGAACGTGTAATTAAAACTAATGGTATGTTTCAAAATTTGAGCAATTTTAATGAAAATGCAAGCATGAAAATATATGTATACGAATTCATAACAAATGAAAATATTGCATATTGAATATGTCACTGGGATACATTTAATAGCTCAAATCGTTAACAAGGAAAATTCTTCTGTTAAATAAATAATTTAATCTAATGGTAATAAATAGCCGACTAGAAAAAAGAGTATCATATTTTGCTTTGTATAAAAATATTTAAATATTTGAAAGATAGAGATTTATGAGTTGAAAATGTTAACATGATATACGTGCACTTTTCAAATGAACCACGGGAAACTATATATGCACATCGAGTGTCCCATCGGACACGATCGCATACTTTCCACATCACACAATAGTACAAAGGTACAAGATGAAACATAAGATGTGACGGAAGAGCCGAACAGTCATTGCATACGCTTCCCGTGCTACTTCCATACCATGAAGAGACACTACGTAGATTGTACGAAACGGTACATAGGTACAACGTGATGAAACAAAGGATGCAACTAAAAGGGACTACCGCAATCAGAGTACGAGCAGGTGCCGGTCTACAGACTGGCCGAACTGGGTTAGCTGGGTGGACTGGCCGAGTTGGCCAGTGGCCTGGTGTCACAACAGCCCGCCGCTGTGCTCCCCGTCCAGGTCCCGATGGTCTGGCTCGTCGGCGTCCAGCTCGGAGCCGTCGTCGTGCAGCATCAGACCGTTGTCGGCGTCGAGCGGCGACAGTTGGTGTTCGTCCTGCGACGGAGCATCGTCGTCCTTCCACTTGTCCATCGAGCGACGGCGGGCGTTCATGAAGAAGTTGCCGACCGTTGTCGGTTCCAGGCCTAGTTGCCTTGCTATGGTGACTTGCATTTCTTTCGAAGGACGCTTCGTTTCCTGAAAGTTTTAGAAGAATAATCAATTGAAGTGCCTCATTACTGTTATATTGTTATAGAATAGTATAAATGTTGTGATTTAATGAATATGTTGTTGTATTAATTGGTGTATACCTTAAAATAGCCTGTAGAGTACGGCGCTGTAGGTCTGTGAAAACCAAACGAGGTTTCTTTGGGGAAGGAAGCATATCCTGATTCGTAACCACTACATCCTCCTTCCTCTTGCAGCCTAAAATAAATTAAATAAATAAATTCATTTAACAAATTCGGATAATACAATATAAAAATCTTCTATACTATTTAAGTTGTACTCACTGCCACGTTGAGGTATCTGGGCCGCTGTAACAAAAACAAAAATTTACTTTAATCAACAAATCACGTTGTAAAAACACAGATCTTAACAAATAGTTTAGCAGTTTGAATGCAGACATTAAATATTCATTATAATTAGTGATGAAATTGCATGCTGTTTTCCAACATCCATTTTAAATTCATGCCTTTTTTGACAGATTCAATGAATTTATTCGCAAAAAAATAATATAATCAATTGGTAAACAGTATTTTTTTCATAATCTAACAATTAGGAATTTTATTAAAACATGCATTTTATTTTACTACAAGATCTTTATGAATTATTAAACAAATGATGAAAAAAACAAAATCAAAAAACATAAACAACCATCGAAAATAATATTAAACGTGAACAAAATTTCACTCCTTTACATTAATCAAATAACAAAATTGAATTCAAATGATCATGTAAAGAAGGATATTCTCATATTAAATCATCAACAAACAAAAGTTAAAAAAACAGAACCGATGTGACGCAGTCCATCATCGGTCGCATCATGAAATGGATAATTTCACTGGAACACCCTATATGTGTCGAACAAAAAAGTAAACTATGTAAGAAGCCTTGTAAAATAAAATAGAAATATAAAAAAACTTTCAATTACCTGGCGGCAATGTAAACATTGGCAACTATGGGCGGCTTATTAAAATACACATACAATCAGCGGGATATGTTCGTATTGTGGATTCAACGGAGGATGATCAAGTGGTGGGAACAGGGGATGTTACATAGTTTTTTTTTTCAACACTAGTGCGGATAAACAAAGGCAATATATATATATATGGAGCATTCGGGATATCGCAACCAAAATAACAATATATATGTATAATAAGATTGAAAACTCGATTATCGTCCATACTATAATTTTCTAATTACAATATGTCTAATTTATTATGATTTTTTTTAAATTTTCTTATCATTTTATTATAGCTTGTTTAAAAATATAATAAATCCAATGTTTTTTTTTTGTTAATACTGTGATTTCGTTATGTGATTTTTATTATATAAATTTTAGCTATTGGTGTTTTTTTTTTTTGTTAATTTTGTATCTTTTTTTATATAATTTGGTCAATTTGAAGATAATCGAGTTTGCAAACGAAACCGAATATATATGCAGGTCCATCACAAAGGGGCCACTAGTGCCCGCTATCGTGCTACGATACAAAATCAATCTCTATACAGTCAGCGTCCATATAAAGGTTAACAAACATGGAATAATAATTTTGTCAGGAACGTTAAAGCAACAACCGAAAATATTGAAAATTTACAACATCATATCAACATTCCCAATTTTTTTTCATTATGTATTGTTTTGAAAAGTAATACTGAATTTTTTTTGTCAAAAAAATGCAATTAAATTCAAAAGAATTTTCAGATTTGATGATACACTTACGAATCAGATATAATGATCAATATGGGTTTATTTTGAAAATAATATGTAAAAAAAATGCATTATGGGAAGAAGGTCGTAAGCATATGGGGATAAAATAAATTAAGTTTTAAATGATCCATCATGTTGATAATAAATATATATGTTCTTTTTTATATATTTATATATAATAAAAAAATCAAAAGTGGTGGTTGGATTTTAACGTTCCGGGATGGGATTGGAAAAAAAATGGAAATATTGACCCGTTTTCACCGACCTTGGCGTTTTTTGATAACGAACGATCAATTACAATTTTAAAATATCCCCAATTTTGCTAACAATAAGTTAAAATTCGGAAGAACGAATTTACACGATAATTGCAACAGTTACAGACCGAGCCGAAACACAAATTTCTAACATTCACGAAACAGGAACTAAAAACTTCCAACACGCGAAACCCCGAAACATAATTTCCACAAAATTTACTTTTAATACGCACGATAAGATTTGTATCAAATTGAATTTTTCAAAATAAACGAATTTTAATAATTCGGGAGTTATCTCCACATTTCTTCAACGATTCAAAAAATTATTTTATTTACTCCCATTTATAATTCAATTCAATTAATCATCGAACAATAAACGAACCACAAAAAAACCCCAATTAACAAACATTTCACCCCAACATAACCTCAAAACGCGCGTCTATAACCTCAAATAAAACCGATCTAAACAACCAAACGTAACCTACAACAATCTCCCAAACCCCAATTAACAAACATTTCACCCCAACATAACCTCAAAACGCGCGTCTACAACCTCAAAACTATACACCTCAAATAAAAACCGATCTAAACAACCAAACGCGACCCACAACAATCTCCCCGAACCCCAACTAACAAAATTTCTCCCTGCATAACCTAAAACGCGCGTCTATAACCTCAAAACGGCGAAGGTCGGCGAAACGTGCACGCACAGATACAACATATCTATGCACCATTTCTCAAAATCTGACATGACTTTCGTTTAGGCGGATTGTGGAGACTCACAAGTAGGGCGGCGGCGGCGGGGGTGGGGCGCAGGGCTCCCGCCCCCGCCAGCCCTCCGCGCCGCGCCGCCCCCGCCCCCCCGCCGGCCGCGCGCCCCCGATGTTTACATTGCCGCCCGCGCCGACGACGCTCTCCTCGCACCGCATTGCCTCCTGGCAGTCTGCAACCACAAGCAGAACACACACACAACAGTTACACTACGGCCGGGGGGGGGGGGTGAGGGTGAGGGTGGGTGTTGTTAGGGGATGGGTGAGGTTATGTGCGGTGGCGGTCGGGTTGTCTCCGGGCGAACTTCTTCTTGTAAGGGCGGAGAAAATGGACGTTGTTTTCTTTTAAGGTTTTCTTTGAAAATCTATCCTTAAAATTGTACGATTAAGATTTTTTTTAAATTGTATGAAATCTTAACCTTAAAATGATATGAATCTGATTTTTATTCGATTTAAAAAATTATATTATTTATATAATATGTTTTGTTTAGTTTTGTGTCATACTAGCAAGTATAATAGTACCCGGTGTTGCTCGGGACTCTGGTTTCTCGCGTTTTTTTTTTCTGAAAATTCATGATGATAGATAATTAGGCCCATCTCCCACCTTACGCACAGGTTCACTAATATTGAGATTCAATTGAAAATTAACCTAAAAAATAACATAACCTAAACTTAAGAAGAAACTTAAGAAGATTTTTTGCGACAAAATAGATTTAAATTGTTCTTGGTAGTTGACTGAAAACTGACCTGAAAATAATAGGAATTCTTTTCCTTGTGTAAAAAATGTGTCATGTGCACGTAATGAATAATGATTTGGTATTTCAAGAATTTTCATGGAAATTTTTTTCGTCACGAAACATGAAAATTACGAAAGAGCGAATGAAAATATTCAGGGCCGACTAATTTGAATGTAATTATCAAAAAAACTGAAAATATATGAATCGAAAAAATCACAAAAAATTAATTATTTATGAAACAAAATATTTTACGCATCAACAGACACAGGTTTTTTCATTTAAAATTAACCCTATTTCATTTAAATTAACCCTCTTTTCATTTTATTTTGACTCTTTGCAAATTCTTATGTTTAATTAGAGAATCAATTTGAAATGAAAAGGGTCAATTTTAAGTGAAAAAGGGTCAATTTGAAATAAAAAACCCGTATATCACATAACCTCTAACAGACATAACCATAAATGCTTCAAATTTCCACACAAAAAAACCACATCTTTTATAACACGAAAAATTCGAACCAAAATCCAAATTCACACATCAAAAAAAAAAAAAAACCTCAAACAGCAAACACTCCCACCAAAATCCCCATTCACCAAACGACCCTCGACATCAAAAAAAAATTTATCGCCGCCCACGTCCACCGCATAAAAAAACAGAATTCCATCGAAAACCCTGGAACAATGCTCGAACGGGCGCAACACGTATGCCCCTATACATGTCCGAATACATTTGCTGAAAACTGAAAGCTGAAAGCGTCCGTATCGCGTTGCGGACGAAGCCCCCGTTGCGCAATCGGTCGTTTTGTTATTGTCGTCTACTGTTGTCTACGGTTCGGTAATAGACGGGGATTATCGGTGGGAATTGTGCGATGGTGTGTTGATCCGATTATGCAATTTGTATGGGAGTTCCTGAAACGGGGTGGAATCGTGTTAGTTTCGGTGATGAGTCGTGTGATGAGTGGAGCTTTCTTGGAATTTTGTTATCAGGAGTTTTCCTGAATGAGATCTTTCGGTGGAAATTTTTAGGGTTCGTTTGATGAGTCTGAAGGTTTTCCGTTGAATGGGTTTCATTATGTAGAGTGTGTTTGTGTATTTGATTTAATTATATGTGTTTTGTAATTTAGTGAATATTAATATTTTATAGTCAGGAATAAGAAAAAAAAAGGTATATTTATTAAGATTTTAACCACGTTAGTCGATTTTTTTTAAATTAAGCTTTATACGAAAAGTAATAAAGTATGGAAAATAAAACGATTTTCTTTATAAAAAAATTTTTCTAGACTAACATTGAAAAGTTTATTTCTGGAAAACTTTTCTCCATCACTATCGGAAGTTCAAACAATTTTGCTCTAAAATACTATAGTATTTTATTTTACTTTTACAAAAAGATGGTAACTTTTAAAGCATATATGAATACTGAAAACAATTAATTTCAGACTAATTATATTATCTAAACACCGTCCATATTATACATTCTTAAACTTCAGTGATTAGAAAAAACAGATACGTACAATTTATACCGTAAATATTCAATCATGATATTACAAAATTAAGCGCCCCAATTATAGCAACAAAATGATAACACATTGTCTGAAACTATTGGACAAGGAAGAGCTTTCAATCAATATTCGATTTATAATATATACTTTGCAAAAGGTCACAAGACATCGCAGAAATTTGCACCTAAAAAAACAATATGACATTTTGAATCCATTTTTTTAAAAATACGACCAAGTTTTCGTGATATTAAGGCATTGTATAGGGTTTTTCAACAGGGACGCTTAAAATTTGTTAGGCCATAGCAGTCATGTTGTTAGTGACATCTGTCAAATTTATTGTCAATTATTTAGTGTACGGCAAATTACTATGAAAGGTTATATCGTTGAACAACGTGTGCAAATCATCAAATTTTATTGTACATTTTAAAACCGAGTGTTCTTGTAAGACCATATTAAACCTGATGTTTATATGTATATTGAAATAAAAAAATAAATATATTAGTATTAAAACTTGTCATTCCATGTACCACCCGGAAAGTGTCTTTTGATAAAATTTAAATATAGAATCCCCAGTAAATGTATATTAAATATGGCGTCTGTAGTTTCGCCTAACATTATTGGTACCCAACTTAACCGGCACAGAACAGGGCAACCATAACAGGCAGACAGTAAACTTCCCTCTAATTATTATTGAAAAGTTAAAACTACATTGCAGCCACATAATGGAGAGGAGGCAGACTCCATCCCAACAAACTAACCTCCACCATTTCCAACATTTAAAAAATCCACCATTACAACCTCCAATCAATCAAACCTCATCCTCCAACAATTAAACAACAATCCCCAAAAAAAAACACTGACCACCCGCACAACCAACCGAACGACCTTTTTCCATCGCCAGACCTCACCGCCACGCACCCGACACCCACCCGACGCACACACCCCTCCGCCGGCCATAACCGGGGTCGCGCCGACGACAGGTGGCAGCCGTGTGGGGCGGCAACGGTGGCGCCACTGCGCGTCCACCCGGGGATGGGATGGCCACCCCCCCCCACCCCGGAATATCGATTTTCGCGTAGCTGGCTGGTTTTGCTGGCCGCCCTCGCGCGCGGTACCCGGCCGCGGCTTGTACACCCCGAATATACTTTTGCGCTTATGTGCGTCGCCATTGTGTGACGGTTTGTGTGTGTGTGTGTGTGTATGGTGTGACGCATGGAAAAGTTGTGTTGATTTTTTTTTTTGTTGATGATGATGTCGTTTTAATTGATTTTTTTTGGAGGAAATCGATTTGATTGAATTATTTTTAATTGATTGAAAATTTATCGAATTGAAATTTGACATTTTTTTAATTAAAATTTTTTGATAAATATCAAATTTGATAAAACTTCTTATTATAAGGATTACCCAATTTTCGCCGAATGTCAAAATCATAATCCATATAAATAATTTATGTTGTAGAAATATTGTAATTTTTATTCAAGATCACAACTAGTACAATCGAATCATTTCAGCGGAAAATCTCCAACCATTCAACCTTCGGCTGAAAAAATAACACCAAAAAACTTGAAACGCCCACACGCAAACGTTCGCTAGAGTGCGTCCACATCTCCATAAAGAAACCTCATGATTTCTACTTCAACCTTTTGACTATATCACATCAAAATCATAATATACTACTATTATAAAACACTATACTCCGTAAAATTTTCCACTATACAACCTCAAATTATCTATCGAGAAACATAAATACCGGTAAGAAAATATCTATTAGAATGCGTTTATATCTCAATACATAAATTTAATTATTTTCACCCAAGTTTTAAAAAATACCATACAAAATGTAATATTTACATATGGAAAAACACGTTTCAATAGAAATTTTATAAGTTTCACTCTAATTTTTAGGCTAATAAAAAAATCAAACATAATTATTTATACTATAATACAAAAAAAAAATCATTGCATTGAAAAAATTTTAACTAATTAAACTCAATTCATCTATCGAAATAATGAGATACCCTTTTACAAATATCCGCTAGAGCGCGCTCTCATGTCAACAGATAAATCTCATAATTTCAATTCAATTTTTGAACAATCTACATATATAAAACTCAAACGGTGTACGTATGTTTGTATCCGATAAACTCCTAGACCAATAGACGATTATTTACTAAATCTGGCAAGATTGTGCTTTGATATCGAAGAAACTAACAATAAGTAAGCGTTCAGTTTTTTTTTTAATATCGTTTCGCATTTCAGTTTTTTCTATCGATCCCCACACAAATTTTAATATAATGTGCCGGCGTCTCGATTGATTGTATATCATGCATAATTACAATCGGTACATAATTTATTTTCACAGACTCCCCGAGCAACGCCGGGTATAAGCCGCTAGTATTGCATAAAAATACATTGTATATTACGAAAAGATCAATTTTCCCGGACAATATTCAAAGATTTTTTTCTCAACATTCAACAACCTAAAAAAAACCTAAATATCCTCCTAGGAACATCTACTATTATAGTATGCATCCTCATCTTTACTAAAATTTTCACAACTCAATCCAAATTTTACAATTGTATTACATCAAAATCATTACACACTATACAAAAAAAATTCATTCCACCAGAAAATCTTAACCATCCATCTACAAATCATCCATTGAAAACTCTAAACACCCTCACTCAAATATCCACACAGCGCTAGTATCTCAACTACTAATTATCCTAATTTCACCCAAATTTCCAAACCAAAACCCAAAAGATCCACCTCCCTTTACAACCTTCATCCATTCATCCACCAACATCCAACCATCCACCCAAACACCCTCATCCACGTGGAGACGCCGCTAGAGTGCGCTCGCATCGATCCGCCGCCGCGGCTCAGCGGTGTAGGTGCGCTTTACACCCACACACGTATCCAGTTGGCCAACGCAATTGATCTGGCGGCCAACGGCTGTGTGCGCTCGATTCTGCACCGTGACACAACACCGCGTGACGTCGAAAGCGAGCCTTCCTGTTCGGATGTGGGGTTTTGTGGCTTTTGCCGAATCGAAGGTGCTTTTTATTTATGGTGGCTGGCGGTTCATGAAGGGTTTCGTATGATTTGGGATTGTCGGTTAGGGAAAGTATATGCAAGTATACATTTTTGGAATTAATAAAAAAATTGAATTTAAAATATGAAAAAATTCCGATTTCTCAATATAATATAAGATTCATATCTATTTATGTAAAACTCAAACGGTGTATATATGTATGTATGTATGTATCTGATAAACTCCTAAACCGATAGAAAAAATTTTCACAAAATTTGGCAAGAATGTGCTTTGGAATCTGGAGAAACTAAGTAAGCATTCAGTTTTTTTTTTATTATCGTTTCGTATTTCAGTTTTTTTGCCATACAAATTATAATATTATGTCGGCGTCACGATTGATTGTGACAATGATTACAATCGGTACACAATTTATTTTCAGAGTCCCAAGCAACGCCGGGTACAAACCGCTAGTCACAAATAAAATTTAAAAAAAAAATCCAAGAATTAATGAAGAAAAACAATTTTTTTTTTCTCAAAAATATTTGGTTCATTTAAAATTTTCAAATATTCTCCGAAGTTTTTTATAAAATAACGTCATTAATAGAACTGGATTTTTGCTAACCAGTTATAATAATTTTCATCGAACTATTGTATTATAGAAACGGTTGCTCTCATTCGAAATATGAAAATTATATTTTTCGTGCGTTTCGAATCGACGTAGACAATGTGCAAGATAAATGACACTATGCATTTGTGTAAATAAAAATTCGTAGGGGGGTGATATTAACTATGGTGGTGAAATATAGCGTCACGCTTCGATTAAATCCGCGTGTGCCACCCTTTTATTTTAGCATTTTTAAACATCTGCTCTTTCGTGATAAGAAATTATGAAATTGAAATATTCAAATGGGGACAGACGTTATTTGTCACTAAAATTTAGAAAATGTTGCATTTATTTTATCTGATTTGGAAAAAAATGTATATAATTAAAAAATGAAATTTTTTTATAATAAATGATCAAAATTTTCAATATATATTTTTATAATTAACCTTTTTCATTACGATTTCAATTTGAATCTGTTTTTTAACCAAAGTTATATTACAGAGTAGAAAATGTAGAATTGCAGAAAGCCATCCACAGAAACCAATCTTTTTTATCTTCAACAACGAACGGCTCGATTCATAGCCATATAGACTGAATAAAACAATCGTAGAACCATTTTCAAAGCAACCTCTCCGATCCTCAGCATTTAATTAACTCTACACAAAAGATTCTACAATACATTCTTTGAACTGAACAAAAGCAGAAGAAATGTCTTTGACCTTTAACTCTATCCATCAGAATAAAGTTGACATTCTACAATTCAGCATACAATTTTTAATGATCATAAAAGCTGATTCTAGTAACCAAAGTTCAAAATTATTAAAAAAAAAATTCAATTTGAATAAATTTCATGAAAATAAAAATATACGTCTATCCTTCTTAATCTCAAACAAAAGATCCAAATCCATCAACCTAACCAGATTGCTATTCGATTTCAATCAGTTTAACCTAACATCAATTTAACAAATCCAATCTCAATTCCAAATATGTCATTAAATTAATAAACTCCATAAAAATCCCAATTAACCCATCTAAACATCCATTTAACGATCCAAACCTAACAAATCAAACTCTTCTGTCTTACCAGATGCCATCTCAATTCCAATCAATTCTATCAAAATACTAATCCTAACTCAATTAAACATTTATCCCAATTTCAATTAACTCGACCAAATGTCTATTTAACAAATCTAATCCCAATTCCAAAATATCTCATCTAATTAAAATTCCAATTAATTCTCCAAACATCCATCCAACAACCTAATCAGACAATCCAAATTCTTCAACCTAACTCTTATCCTATTCCATATGTTTATTCAACAATCATAATCTCAAATCCAATAACCCAAACTTTTCCACTTGTTTACAATTCCAATCAATCCAACCACAAATCTGAATCCCCAATTCAATAAAACACCCATCCCAACTTTAATCAGCCTAATCTAACATCCATTTTACGACCCAAATCCTTCAGATTAATCAGATTCTTACCCTATCCCATACATTTATTTTATAACTAAAATTCTAAGCCTACTGACTAAAACTCTTCCATCTAACCAGACTACATCACAATTTCAATCAATCTAACCAAAAAAATCCAAATCCTCAACTCCAACCAGTCCAACCTAGCTTCCATCCAACAACCCAAATCCTTCAGCTTGTTTCAGATCCCTTTTCTTATTCCATACATCTATTTAAAACCAAAATCAAATCTACCAACTCAAACTCTTTCCTTGTTCACAATTTCAATCAATCCCACTACAAATCTGAATCCTTAACTCAATGAAACATCCACCCCAACTTCAATCAGCCCAACCTAACATCCATCTAACGATTCAAATCCTTCAGCTTAATCAGATCCTATTCCATACATCTATTTAACAACTAAAATTCCAATTCCACCAACCCAAACTCTTCCACCTAACCAGACTCTACCACAATCACAATCAATCCAATCAAAAATCCAAATCCTCAACTCCAACCAGTCCAACCTAGCTTCCATCCAACAACCCAAATCCTTCAGCTTGTTCAGATTCCTTCTCTTATTCCATACATCTATTTAACACCCAAAATCCCAAATGTATCAACTCAAAATCTTCCACCCGATCAAAACCCATCACAATCCCAACCAATCCAATCAAAATCCAAATCCCCAACCCAACCAAACATCCAACGACCTCAATCCCAAAAAAAAATCCCACGACCCAAACAGACCCTCGACTCCTAACGATCCCTCAGGACCTCAACAACGGACGGTCACCCCACTCACCGTCCCTAGTGAATGGCTCGAAAAATCGAACCCGGCAGCGGAAGGGTGAGCACGCGTCACGCTCGCCACGTGGTGAGGCACACACACACACGCCACGTGCCACACTTACACCCCTCCCGACGCACACACACCACTCCCCGGCGTACATTGGATCGCGTGTATGTGCATACATATATAAAGCACACCCTCGATCAATATCTGGTGACCTCGCGGCGGGCCAGACGAAACCCTCGACAACCTCGCGATGGCACTTTTGCACCTAGTGATTCATCCGAAATGGACTTGACCAGTTATTGGATGGGTCTTTTGTGTTAGTTTTGATGTTGAATCGATTTTTTTTTTTTTTTTGAATTTTGGTTTGTATAGATTTTTTTTGGGTGAGAATGTAAATGTTTTGATGATGGGTGTGTTTAGGATTTGGTGTACGTCGATTTTGGTTTATTAGAGTAGCTTTGTTTGGAGTTCGCTAAAATTTAGCCTTGACCATAAAAGGATTCGATCGAAGGGAGTCATGACCTCAGAATTTTAGTACGAATCGATGAGGATGTCCTCAGAGTGAGTTGTCCGAGAGGATGTTAACTTTTGCAAGTTTCTGTACCCGAATTTAGGCATTTGATACAAATTGAATTCACATTATAAAACACAAATATTATATTCAAAAGTATACATCAGGGACGGCCAACTGAAATCACTTTTAGTGGGACAAATAAAATTGAAAAACCACACATGAATATTGTAAAGCTTAATAATATGATAGTTAAAAACAATAAAAAATCTTATAATTAAGATATTTCATTATATTTAAATTCATACCTCAAAAGGGTCAATCAAAAAACTTCAATTGGGTCAAATATGATTCGCGGACCTTACTTTTAACCATAGCTGGTTTATATCATTCAAATTAAATTTTAAAACATTAAGCATTACTTTTTTAACTAAATATAAAAAAAATTAAAACTACCGTTAAAAGATATTATAATTTTATGCAATAGACATGCGGGCCGACGTCACCCGACAAACTCGAATTCTCTTAAACAGTTTTTTCATTCAAAACACGAATAATCCACAAAACTGCGTTCGTTTACAATATTTAGAATATTTCACGGATGGACAATGCAGACACATGTGCGTCAAAATCAACCCTCTTCGTACACGAAATAGGGAGCCCCCTTTTTTAGTAGCTCATTTAACAATGAGAAAAATGGATATGACAAATGGTAGGAACTACCCTACGCCATTCATTCAGTTCTTTGACCCGAATTTTGACGTGGTAATTTTGTGTTTAATCAAAAAATATATATTTGTGCAGCATTCAATTGGATGATGTTTCGGTGCAGCTTTATGCAAATTGTAATATGTAACGGGAATATTAAAAGAATGTTCTTTGAAATTACTAAATATTATAATTAAAATTTTCATCGATAAAAAAAGCTTTGGATTCTGTGTGAATGATTTTAAATATTGAATAAGATGTGATTGCAGAATTTTTTATTTTTTAAGAATATATTATTTGAACAATTTCACACATTATATTTGGTGATCAGGCAATTGCCCAAATGACACTAGAACACATGACACGTTTTAGGAAATTGGAGGACTACATTATGGTTAAACACAAAATTGCTTTATAATTTATTTTAATCATACTATTGTTTTCGAATTTTTTTTACAGATTGTATTCTACGCTGATATTAGAGTATTGTAGAGTCGCGTGTTCTATTATCGATGTGTTCTAGTGTCATTTGGGTAAATTTCTGGGAACCATTATATTGTTATACATAGTCATGGGAAAACTATTGAAATAAGTATTAATTGGAATGTATAAAATGTACATGAATTCAGTAAATGTACGTACATTTATTAATTTTTTTCAAAATGGATTTATAACACTTTCAAAAAATAATGGCTCATATATTAATTGATAAAAAATGTACACTACAAAAAAATTGTGCAAAATTGAAAAATTCAATCATCAAGATTAACTACTTGGTTTTATGAAATAAAATGTGAAGGGATTAGAGACTCAAGAAAAAAATACGTCTCAGATAAGGAAACTTCAGATTAGTTCATTCACAACTTCCATTCGAAGGACCAAAATTATTTTTTGAAAAAACGTGCAGAATATAAAATTGTGCAATATAATAAACAAAATGTTTAACGAGAAACGAGACGCCTGAAATTCATATATTTATATTAATCGATAAAAATGTGCACAGTAACAAAATTGTACATGATTTGCATATTGAAAATTTCAATAGTATTATACTATATCAAGATAACTAGTAACTAGCAACAAGATATCTACTTTGTACTCGTGAAATAAAATGTGAAGGGATCCGAAATTCAAGAAAATGCGTTTCAGATAAAGAAATTTCAGATTAGTTCAAGTATTTTCTACTTTGTTCTCCTGAAATAAAATGTGAAGAAATTCAAGATTTAAGAAAATGTGTTTCAGATAAGAAAACTTCAGATCAGTTCAAGCATTTTCAACTTCGTATCTAAATGTTCAAATTTGACTCAAAAAAATGTGCAAGATTGAAAATTTCAATAATCGAGATTAACTATAGTTAAGGTTAGGTATACCTAATCCTCATTTTACACGGTTCAAGAAAGATGAACCGATTACTTTTTTTACACGGATTTTTCACTTTTAACACGGTATAAAAATAATAATAGAAATATGTATTATTATGGTCACAATAGTAAGATTCGATGCAGTTCAGTATACTGATATAATTATATGTATGTAATCATAATTATTAAATAAAAAATTTCGATGTGTTTTGATGATTTTACATGGCGAAAATTTTTTTACGTTGCACATTTTTTATAAAGTACATTTGGATGGAAGTTCTATCCAAATATTGTGATGGAACCTGTCTCCAATTTTTGTATAGTAACCATACATTTTTTTTACACGATTTTTTTATTTACACAGTAATCTCTGGAACGTATCCTCCGTGTAAAAAAAAGGATCAGGTGTACTTTGTTCTCCTGAAATAAAACGTGAAGAAATTCGAGACTCAAGAAAATGCGTTTCAGATCACTTCCAAGCATTCTCAACTCCGCATCCGAAATTCCAAAAAATTACTTTCGAAAAAACGTGCAAGACTCCACAAAACAAAATTGTGCAATACAACAAAAAAAAAGAAACTCGTAGACGCCTGAAAAGCGACATCGTTACGTTCGCAAGGCAAAGCCCCGAAGCGCATGCGCGGAAACACAAAATTAAAGATGTCGCCCCCCGACGCGTACACAACAAATCCGTTTGTTTCGCACCTCCCGACCTCCAACCCTCAGGACCGGGACTATTTTCAGGATCTGATCAAAGTTAAGTTAGAGAGAAAGAGGCAATGTTTCGTACGGGACTCACCTGCGAGCCTTAGCGCCGACATCCTCTGGAACTCTGGCTCCTGCAACCACTTCCACATGCGCCGGAACGTCTCCCGGCCGGACTTGAGCTTCGACCACGGCTTCCGGGTTCCTCAGCAGGTCGCTGAGGGTGCCCTGCGACCTGCACAGCACCCTCTGCGCGAATATGGCCTGCGGGATGCTGTACCGCTTCAGCTCCCGCGCTGATCCTCTGCGCCAGCTCTTTCGTGTTGATCTCGTCGGCGTCTTGAGGGGGGGGACTAGGGGTTTCGATAAGGGACTGGGAGCTCAGGGCGGGCTCGGCGACAGCAAAGGCGCGGCCGGGCTCCCCGGAGGAGGGCTGTGCAGCGAGCCAGAAAGAGGACTCAACGGGGACCTCCTCCCGCCCAGCTCCCTCTGGTAAGCCGATTCGTACGAAGCGGGAGACAGCGACTTGTGCGGGCTCAACGCACCCTGGCTATACCCAGGAGGGCTCAACGGGCTCCTAGCCAACCCCGGCGAGCCGTAGCCTCCAGGCGACAGTCCCATGGACGGTAAATAGGGAGACCCTAGATTGAGGCATTGGTTGTTCTGGATGACGGTGAACGGCCTCCCGCGCCCCGTGGTACGCGAACTTGTCGCTGACCGTGGAAATGGGCGGCAGGGGCAAAAGAGGAGTCAAGGTGGCATACGAAGACCCAGCATCGAAACCCGGAGGAGGAGTCGTCCATTGACAGCAGTGAGGGTCTGGTGGGGGGGTCGAGGCGTAGCGCTCCGGCGAGCAGTTCGTCGGAGCCCGCATCGGAGAGCTTGTCCTGGTCAGGGGCCACGATGACGGTGAGCCCCTCTCGTTCAGGGCCACGATGACGTCACGGCGGCGCGCCACGCCGTCATCCGCGTCCATGGCGATGGGGGCGCGCGGCGGGTCCTCACCGCCCGCGGCGGCCGCATCGGGCGAAGCGCCGCGCACACCACCCGCCCGCCCCGACACACACAACCGACTGACCTACTACACACGCCGGAGCTAGACGATCTAAGCGGTGGGGTGCGGTACCTTTTTTTTGGGGAAGTTCCAGACATTTATTGTTTGAAATTGGTTTACAATTAGGCTGAGCGCGAACTGTGGAATTTTTTGTCGGCCGATAGTTTGGTCGGGTTCTTAATCAATTTTGATTCTAAATTATAACGACTCGTTGCGCATTCGTGTACACCGACTCGTTGTGCGTTCGTGTACAGCTGCGTACTGATTAAGGACCCGACCAAACTATCGTCCGGCAAAAGTCAGTAGTTTGAGCTTAGTCTTTGTATGGATATTTTTTTTTTACGGCTAGTTGAATGTTTTCCATTTCAGACCAAATACTTTTGAAAAATGAACTGTTTGAAATTGTTTCGAGTAAAATGTTTTTTTATCTCTGTATTAAAAAAAAATTTTCAACGCAAATCAAATGTTTTCTATTTAAAATTATGTATTTTCCATTTTAAATAAAATATTTGTGATTTCAAAATAAATATTTTCAAATCAAATCAAAACATTTCAAATCTTTGGTGATCCAAGTCACGTTATTTGTTGAAAGTATTTTTTTCTCAAATTGTCAAAGTTGTATAACAAAGTGATGTAGTCTAACTATAAATATTTAGATATAAGTAATTTGATAAAGGATATGATTTATTCTTACCATTACCAGAGGGAATATATGATTAAAGAAAATTCAATATTTCAACAACATTGAAATTATTTTTCACTCTCAGCGACATTTTATAAGCTTATTCAAATTAAAGGAAACCCATCATCTCGCCTGTTACATTCACTTCACTCTTTACAAGCTTCCTGGGGTGACTTAGCTAGGTAACAGAAATACTAGGCAAAACTGCAAAAGCCACATTTAACATATATTTACTGAAAACAACATTTAATTTTTATCAAAGTAATTGCAAAGAACTGCAAGAAAGACGTATATAATTTCGGTTGCAATCCATGAATTTTTTAGATATATGTAAGTATTTTCAAGAAGTACGTTATTACGAAAACATTCTTTGTTCTTATTAACACTCACGGGACTTAACAACCATCTATCATTATATTCTACTTCTATCCATCCTAGACTCTATAAAGTCTCAATCCACAAATTTCTTCAATTCAAACACAAACAACAGATCCCTATACAAACTTCAGGAACACTACGCGATTAACACAATCCCTCGGCCTCGAAACATTCTGAGCGAATTTCCTTTTATCCCATCATGAATCTCCCCTATGAATTCTCTAATATCTTCCTACATCGTAGGATTCCCAGCATCTTATCCTGCATCCTAGGATACCCAGCACAGCACGTGCTCCTACAGATTGTCACATCCTAGTTTTTTGTCCGTTGTTTCCTTATGTTCCTTCCCATGTGGCAATTGGACCTGGTTCCAGGTACCACCAAGCAATGACAACACGAAGACAACCATCTCGCACAACTCACACAACAACCACTAAAAAGACCAATCATCAATTTCACAAACTTTAAATTTCCCAGCCGAAATTTCATTCATACATCCCAACCATCCCTCATTCATCCAATTTCCCGCACGCAAACCACCATTGCACAACCCCACATCGTAAGGATACTTCCCCTCGCGCCGGCGGAAGTACCCACTGCGCACGCGCGCACCTCCCTCCACCCCCCGCGATTACGTAGCCCCGTCCCTCTCGCACCCATGCCCCTCCAACGAGTGTGAGCGAGACGCACATAGCTTTTCCGAAGAGTTCGTACGAGCGGTCTCTCGTGTCAAGGTGACGTGCACGCTACATGGGAAGGAAAAATGCCCGCTGTGTAAAAAAGGAAACCGAATCTTCGGAGGCCTACGAAGGACGAAGGTCGGCTGGAAAATTTTCGGGAAATCGAATTGATGTATTGTAGAAATAATTCTTGGTGAAATGGGGGGTGTTTTGCGTTTGGCGTTTGTTTTATGAATCAGGTTTATGACCTTTGGAGGAATATTTATATGGAATTTATTTTTTTGAGTTCGCTCGTGGTTAGGGTTTAAACGTTAATACTGGACATTTATGTATATTAAATGGTACGGGCTTGTATTAAATGGTCAGTATACATCGGACAGTACTAAGGTAATCAGTATTTAAAGTAAATGGTTAGTACACCAAAGCTCTTTTCACACGGTTCAAAAAAACGAATTATTTTTTTTAAACGGTTTTTTCACTTTAATACAGAGTAAAAAAAAATGTATTTGTATTATAATGTCATAATGGTAAGATGCGGAGCAGGCTGGTATGCAATTATAGTTATTAAATGAAAATTTTCGATGATTTCATGTGTCGAAAATTTTCCATATTACACATTTTTTATAAAGTATATTTGGATGGAAGTTCCATCCAAAGATATTGATAAAACCTATCACTTTATTTTTATATGGTCACCATACTTTTTTTTACACGGTAGTTTTTAGAATGTATCCCCCGTGTAAAAAAAAATTTGAGTGTATTTATATTAATGTATGTTATTTATATTTTATTAAAACGAATGTCAACTTTTTTCAAATCAAATTCAAACTTTTGAACTTCAAATTCAACCATCGGAAAGTATTATTAAGATCGTTTTCATAATCAATAAAATATTTCATTGATACATATTATTTCATTGATTTCATTGATATTTCATTGATACTGACCACCCAATAAAATAATAACGACCAAATATACATTTCCCTATTTATATTCATATCCAAATTTAATAATACATTATTTAAATAGCACATATAAGATACGAATCACAAAGTTTTTCGATCAATTGTCGAAAAAGTGTCTTCCGCTAGATCCAATCGCGCGATTAAACCCAAGTTAACCCTTTTGAACTAATTGGCCGATTAATCAAGCCCGCCTTTTCGAATCCGCTTTACGAGCTTTCTTCCTACAATTTTCCTTCCAAAAAAATTCAAAATATTAATTCCCGCAATCTATCAACATCAAGTGATATCGGATTTCACGCGTGCACTTCGATCGCGATAAATACGTCATTTCGCACATTCACCAGCTGTTCACCCTTCGATTTATGTGACGCAAACAATGGATCGAAAAAAAGGTTACACCTGGTCGATGTGTACACCGGCTGCGTTCGTTGACACGAGCCAAAGATTTGCCAGGTGTAGAACGGTTGTAGGTTTGTTTGTGTTTAAGTGAATTTGATTAGTGTGTTTGATTTTGATATGTTTTATTTATTTTTGAGGGTTTTTTGATTGATTGTTTAATGTTAAGTTTATTTTGTTGTAATTGGTGAATTGTTTTATATGGATCAATCACTTTTTGTTTAGTTTAACTGGAAAATTGGGTTAATTTAATCATAATAATCTATCTTAGGCTTTATTAATCGTTTTGAGATTTATCGCTATTGTATATTTTATGATTCTTTTTTATAGTTCGTTAATAATCTGTAATTTATATTCTGCACTAATTTTCGCAAAAAATAATTTGTTCAAAAATATATAAGATTTTTTTTTAAATTTCGATATGCTTGTATCGCGATATTATTATTAAAATATTCAACCGATTTTTATTTAAATTATCATATGCACATTGCAATTCAATATGCACCCTTTATTTGATATGCATAACATAAATTGTTTAACATGCACATACGACGACAAACATTTATTACAATCTATTGAATATTTTTCGTCACGTTTTATATAAAAATATTTCTGAAAACGTCATTATTTATGTTATTATTGTTATGATCTGAAAACATCATCATTTTTAATGGTTCTGATCATCATTATTGGTAATTTTTTTACGAAAGAATTAATCGATATTAGAATGATTTTTTAAATATTTTTAATACCATAGATAAATTAGATGCAGGTTTTTTCAATCCTAATTATATATTGTAATATATGAAAAGGTCTTTGAAGATTTCGCAGCCTCTAAAAATACAGAATTTTATAAACATGGAAAATATTCGTTGAGAAAATGCTGCCAGAAGACTCTTGGTGTAAATTGATCCAATTTTGATAAATCGATTTTGAAATTTAAAAAATTTATAGCGTTTTATTTGTTACAAAAAAAAAACCCGGCATTTCATGCGTTATAACCTAATACATTATTATATTATATCAATCAATTGTATCAATATTTTTTTATTTAATTTTGTTTGATATTATTTGTTCTCAAATAATATCAACGATACAAAAGGGTAAAAATATGCAATTAAATGTTTGCAGTTGAAAATTAAATATTCATATCCGAATATAGAAATCGATAAAATATTCATTCTAATAGATATTATATAGGTACATACATAGATCATATTCAATCAAAATATGAAAATTTTCAACCATACACCCAACCAAACTGGAAAAAAATAGTACAATTAATAAATTAATTTCCGACCATTAAATCGATCCAATCCATCAATCCCAAAAAAAACAACCATAAACCAAACAAAACTACAAACCAATTTCACCAAAAACAAAGAAACCTAACCACAACCGAAACGAAAACCCTTCACCCATCCACCCATCGACCGCATCCGCCATCCGAAAATCAAACCATCGAACAATACACCACCCCACGGGGTGATTTCGCCATCGGAATTCCATACGGCGCCCCTCCACGGAGCTGGCCGTCCGATTATCGATTAGGGCCGATCGCCCTCCCCCTCGCCTTTTCGCGCGCGCCTCGCCCCCGCCCCGACATCGATGTTGCTATTGATTCGCGCTCTTTCTTTCTAACTTTATGCGTTTGCAATGAGTGCGAAAGAGACGGGTGTATTTATCGGCGTTGACGCAAACGCTGCATCGATGTACGCATCGATTGCGTTGGCAGCCCTGGCGCGTCGTTTTGGCTGGGATGTATGGTTTTGTTTGTGTTTGGGAATGGGTTTTGGTTGTTTTTGTTTGGATTGTGTTGGTTTTTTTATGAATTGATTTTTTTGTGTGTATGGATTTTCTGGGTTTATCGTATTTTTTTATTGATTGGGTTTTAATGAGGGTTGATGGAAGAATTTTTCGATATAAATTGAATTTTGGATTGTGTTGGTTTTTTTATGAATTGATTTTTTTGTGTGTATGGATTTTCCGGGTTTATCGTATTTTTTTTTTTTGATTGGGTTTTAATGATGATGGAAGAATTTTGGATTGTGTTGGTTTTTTTATGAATTGATTTTTTTGTGTGTATGGATTTTCCGGGTTTATCGTATTTTTTTAATGATTTTTTTATTGATTGGGTTTTAATGGGGGTTGATTTAAGCATTTTTCGATATAAGTTGAATGTTTATCGATTATTGAGAATGAAAAGGAATTTTCAAGTTTTTTATAATTAGAAGAGTTTTTTTGGTTGTTCTTGTTGGGGATTGTTGATTTTTCCGGATTTATCAAATATTTTTAAATATTTTTTTTATTGGTTGGGTTTTAATGGGGGTTGATAGAAACATTTTTTGATATAAATTGAATATTAATCAATTGTTAAGTATGAAAATCCATTTTCATTTTCTTATGTTTAGGAGATTTTTAGGTTGTGTTTATTGGGAATCGGTGATTTTTTTTGTGGATAAATTTTCCAGGTTTTTCATCTTTTTATTGATTGGGTTTTGATTGAGATTGATAAAAATATTTTTTATAAATTCAATAGTACCCGATTATTGTTAATGAAAATCCATTTTTGCATTTTTTCAAAAGCTTTTGATTATGAAAAAAATATGTTCGTATTTTTCGTTGTTTATAAAATCTCAATATTATCAAGTATTATATATCTGCTATACAATGCTTGATTAGCCACATTTTCCATGGAAAATGCTAAAAATCTTGCGTTTTTGGCGAAATTTAACTTAATCATTTAACGTAATATTTTCGCGTTTTCCATGGAATACGCTATTGTGTATTTCATGAAAAACGCATAGTTTGTCTAATTACATAAAGTTAGCGTAATATATCTGAAAATAATGAAAATCGATATCAATAAATAGATTAAAAAATTTACTTCATATAGATTCTATAATTCATAATTTCATAGATTTTCCAGATATTTCAATACATTTTCAAATCGAATTATTTATTTTCATATTAATTTTAATTTAATACTAACAAACATCTTTGTTGGACGAGTGTTGATGTGGAAAATCGAAGGAAAATCTCTGTTTGTTTGAAATGTAAATGTATCGTTAATCTACTATAGATTTTCCAATGATTTATAAGAATTTTCCGAATGTACTTTTTTCATTTGTATTTAAAACTTATCTAATATTCGTTAATGTATTTTATCGGATTTGGATCAACATAGGAAAATAGGGGAAACATTTATTGAGTGTATAGATTTTATCATATACGTAAAAATATTGATTTTCCCGTCATTGTTATGATTGTCCTATAATTTTTCGTAATTACATTAACAAAATAGTCAAAAATATTGAATCATTTTAATAATTTGTAAATAAATTCAATTTCATTCATTAAAAATTATATCAACACCGTTAAAAAATTCTATTGAATATTCTTCACAAATCGATTCAATTCGATCACAATAATTTTTAAATTAAATAAAACATACAAATTTCGTTAGTTTTCATTTCCGTACTAATCAATTTTCTAATGAAAAACGTAATTATTTCATATACTATTTTCGGCATCGTGTATAACATCTATCCTTCAAATATCACATTAGTCATATCTATTATCAAAAATTAGTCATAAAAATCGAATTTTAAGAACGTTATCAATTAATATCATTATCGAGGTGACCAAACCGTGTCAAAACCGGGACTTTTTTCTAAAATAAAAGAAAATTATGAGTATTATATTTCCCTCTAATAACTTTTTTGTTGATCTCTTAAAAAATGTAAAAATGGGGTTTAACTGTATAGATATCATTCGTTTAAAACAATATATTGGTTCCGTTAGATCGCTGTTTAAAATGAAATCGAATTAAACGAATCTTACTAATGTATAGAAAAAAGGGTAGGTTTTATTAGAAAAATTAAAGAAATATATATGTTAATTTTTGGGAAAAACTTTGAAATTATATTGAAGCTTTTATTATTGCTATCAGTGGAATTTAGAACTGATAATTAGTTGAAAAATTATTTTTGGAGAAGGATTCAAGAAACTAAATGTTTACAGAGTATATATTATATTATTACTTTTCTTCAGGTACTTTTTTAATAGACGGAAAGGGCAATAATGATAAACGTAATTCTCTAAAATTTACATCGCTATTATAATACAAAATTACAAACAGTAAAACAGAATTCTCGTTAAACTAAAATCGTGTTATATGAGTACCACATTTAACGAAAGATACCTGTATATGAATACTGGAAATAAAAAAGGACTTAAGCACCATTCTTAAGATTTTGAAATACATCGATTTTTATCAACAAATTCCCATAATGGCGCACACAACCGATACACTATTAAAAACCGATTTCGCATACTTACATTCAAAACATTCAAATACAAAACGATTTTCTATCAACAAAAAACCGATTTTCGAACCTTACAAGCCCCTCATAATTTCCGATATACACTTTCCCAATAAAATCATCACACGAACACAAATCGACTAAAAACCAATCCGAAATCGCAGGTGAGTCACACCGACAATTTTCCGTACCAGCCTAAAAGGGGACACAAGTTGGCTACCCTTTTTGCGTGGCGCGGTCGCCATGGAGATGATATTACACGAAAAAATCGACTCAAAAATTAAAACATCGTTCCCTCTCTCTCTAACACAACGGAGGAGTAAAGAGTGCGAGGGAGACAACGATATGGATCGATGCGTACATCGATGCGTCGCGAAGGAAAAGGGGTCGAAGTCGAGAGGGGCGAGATATCGCCGATCTGATTAATTCTATTGAAAAATCGATAATGCTGAAAGGCGAGTGGGTTTTTCAGGGATTGCGGTTTTTGAGGATGCGTTTTGAGGTTGTTTTGTGAAAGGTTTTGGAAGAAAATGGATGGTTTTTAAAGGTTTTTCGAGGTTTGGGTTTGAAGTGGGGTGTGGTTTGGGTTTTTGGATATATCGATGTTGTATGTATCGATCTTTTATCGATTGTGGGATGATGTGATAAGGTATAGCGTAAATGGTTACGTTGGTTGATGAGATTTTGTGCTGCGATGGATAAATGGTTGTTTATGATATGATATGATATGTATCGATATTATGTGTTTTGTGTATGTATCTGAAATATTATATTTATTTTTTATAAAATGTATATTTCAATATTTTGTAATATTAAATCGTAATGATATCGAATAAGATGTATTATTTTGAAAATAATTATTTCCGATTTTATTCGATTCGATTTTATTTAGGAAAATCTGAGAATTTGTTAAAAATTTTCTTTTGTTTTAGTTTGTTGATTTTTCAATAGATGTCGCTAGTAAAAAAATTTATGGAAAAGCCAATGTCAGATTTTCATCTTGCATTTTTTGTAATACTATTATAATTTAAAAAAGTTTAACACGGAATACTTTTTGCATGTTAAACGTCATAGTATACATACATAGTTTTTTGAAAGGTTTGCAGTATCATTTTTTATCAACTGTTTTTTATACTGTATTTAGAATAAATGTTGAGTCGATGGATTGTAATAAAACTAGAATGTAAAGTTTTGAATATTATTTATGGGCAAAATTAATAAATAAATACGTTTTAAATATTAAATAAATTAATTGGCAACAATATGTATAATAAACATTATTGCTTATATAAAGGTGACTTTTTTCAATATATTCACAATTAAATTGTCGTCTAATAATGACTAAAATATGTATAATACAACTAATAAACCAAAAAAATTAACAAATATATTATATTGCAAATTTGAACATAAAATAATAACAACACATTCATTAATCAATAATTAAATAAAAGTAATAAATTCAACTAATAAGATCATTTTGACTACATCAGAAACTTTTAAGGCCAAATATTCTTAATCATATAAAACTTAATTACATTTGTCTATGCGTAAATGTAACACAAAATATATTTCAAAATGGGAAAACTCCATTTTGCAAATATTTTACAGCACCATTAATTATTTTAAAAGTAATAATTCAAATCTGGTTATATAATAATAATTTTTTTTATACAATATCCAATTTACGGGAAGCATAATGAAGAACGAGAAATAAACAACAAAGCTGACTTATCTTTATACAATTGAGATCATGGAGACAAACAGATTTTGATTTTTTCAATACATCGTTGAAATTGGATGCAAATCTAAATTAAACTTTGTGATTTATAATAATGATTAATTATAATATTTTATACAGTTCTAAAATTCAAATTGGTAATAAATAGTCGAAGGTTAAAAATGATTGAAGCTTTTTCGAGTGATTAAAAAAAAACAAATTCATAAATTAACAAAGAAGCGATTTCAAAAACCTTTTTTTTATGTAAGTACATATACGTTGCAAAGTTATATAATTACAAATATATATAATAAATGTATAAAGTACATTCTACGTTTGAGCAAAAATTCTTTATTTGACTCTGTTCCTAGTGGCAATTTTTTTCAGTAACATTCACACATATTACTGACGAGATTATATCTCAATTAAAAAAATCGATCGAAAGAGAACAATTAAACCTATCAAAAAACTTATTTCTATTGAAAAAAAACATATTAAACGTAATGAGGTGAGAAATAATACAGATTTGAAAATGTGGTATATCGTTTTATAAACTCGATGCTGAATTGATCCAAAAATAATCGTCAAATATACAAAAGAGAGCTACGTCAAAGCGCATTTCAAAAATTCCGAAGCTATATTTGAAAATTAAATGCAGAAGAATTACAGAATATTTGACCGTCGTTTAATTAATCGTAAAATATATATATTTTTAATTTAGAACATTTTAAATAATACTGGTTAAGTTAACAATATTTAGATCTGTTTTTAAAAAAATTGTGAATCGAACATTTTTTATACGATTGGTTTTAGGGCTACCGAGCATAATTAAAAATATATATGTATGTTATATTTCATATATTACAGTATTTGCAATCTAAAATATGAGCATCAATTATATATATATTATTAATTATTGGTATTTTAAATACTATGCATGTATATAAGTCATGGGTCTTAATAATTCATACGTATCTTCATCACCTACTCAAACTTAACGAAAAAGACGGACCACATTTCGGTTAATCTAATATAATTTAAGGATGTTCTTCTTTTAATGTTTATTGTATATATATTTATATATAAATAAATATTAATAAGTTAGTGTTATCCATAAACTGTTATTTTATCTAAGTATAGTAACTAGCAACCACTATCTCTTCCAATCTATATACGTTGCGTTAGAAAATTGGAAAAATACGAATAAAACGTCTATCCCGATCCGTATTTGATATAGAAAATATTTTCTATGAGTTTACATTTAGATTTATTGATAAATTTCCAATTTTCTCAACGTGAATTGTTTAAATATTAATACGTTCGACTTTTAAACATTGGTTAACATATTTTAAACTTTCAAATTTTTGTTTCTACTCGTTCAAATTCACCGATCGATGTTTCAAAGTGGCGAAATTCGCACTAAAAATCATAAACTAAGTCATTTTCAGATAAAATGTTACACTTTTGAAACTGATCGTTTAGTCGGTTCCCAAAGTATTAATCGGTTAAGCATTTTGGCTCTTTCAAGCTGTTCTATTTTAGAATCAGTGTATAAATTAAAGCGGCTTATAAGTATTATTTTTTTAATTTAATACGGAAGCATCTAAGTATCACCACTAACCCAAATATCTATTACCTATAAAGTAATCCCGTTAATCCATATATAATGTTTGCAAAATAGATATGATTCCGAACCTTTACATTGCTTTTCAGGGATTCTTAACCATTTTTCAGACCATGGATTTACTTTGAAATCAAACAGTAAATATATATTATTCTAAATATTGTTCTAATACTGTCTAATTTGTATAAATGTAGTAATACAATTCCATATCGGATTATATGATCCATTATTCGGTCACAGTTTAAAAATCCACGATTTGAACGAAATCAATACAAAACAATATTTATTACAGTCCAAATTTCAGACGCATTCTACGTGTTTTCTTTCTGGTTAGTTTTCAGAGCTACGCTGAATAAAATAGTTATCATAAATATGAAAGCTAATTGTTGAAAAAATAAACTTATAATATTTTTTTTAATACCAATTACATATGAATTCTTTGTAAATCAGTCTTGCAATCAATTCACGTGAACCATTGCTTTTTTAAACATATCTTTATATCATGTACATTTCTGTCGTCGGACAGAGAAAGGAAATTTTTTTACATAAATATAGATACGGGCAAGTAACAAATGTAATATCTACCGGGTGCCAATTTTGAATCATAAAAAAACTGGCTAATTCCTAAAAAGTGTATATTATAATATATAATATATATACATATACATATATTCAGTTTTATAATTGGCCGAAATTTTTAAACGAAAAAGTAACAATCCATCAGAACGAGCCAGTAATAATTACAAAGATTTAAAAGAATTCAATCATCATCGGTCAAAGAGCTTTTTTTTAACGAAAAGCTATTGTACTATAGATGTCGCTCTTTTTTCAAATTTGCCAAAATGTACTATTAACTTTCAAAAATTAAACACGAACTTTCAGCGGAATCTATCAAATCGATCAACTCTTAAGTAATTGTATATAATAAGGTTATATATTGTTATTTTCTAAGGCACATAATGTTAGGCTCTTTTTACAAGTTATCGATCCGAATATATCGATTAATATATTCATACACTGACAAGTTTTCAAATATTTTCCCCGTTATTTTTTTTTATATTACAAGTTTTATTATATGCCAGTTAATTCAATAAGTGCTCAGACGTCTAAAAATATAGATATTAATTTAGAAATGTTGTGTTGCCCAAATACTTATGTTTAAAAGGTATTGTGTAAATTATAGAGAATTCTATATAATGCATATAACTGAAAAATCAACAATATATAATAATCGATATTGACTAAATGTTTAAATAATTGCAAGGCAAATTTTAATATTTTTTTAGAGCTAATAAATAAGAAAAATCTACACCTTCAGTTGGACATTTGGTTTATAATAAATTTGGAGTTCGAGATGAATAATTTGAGTCGAATTTGTCTATTCAATTTCATTTTAATAATTTTTAATATCATCATTTAAGTAAATTTCAAAGAGCAAACTATATAATGTATTAAATACTTTAATTTCAACATTTAAGCCGAAATCATATATAGAATAGACAAATTGGACCGAACGAACTTCAAATATCAAATCCGAGTGTATAACACATATTAAAGTTTGTTATTCTTATAAGATTTCATTATTGCAAATAAGTTTTATTACTTTTTTTAATTGCTTCTTTTTGTTTTCTAAATTACCTGAAGGCACGCAAATATACCGACTACGTTTAGAAACTTTCACCAGGTAATTGGATATCTAAATATTACAATTTTATTTAACTCGCTTCAAACTGTACTAAATACGCTAGTCGTCTACTACATAATATCCGAAATATATATAAAACTACTTATTTGCGTTCATATATATATATTAATTATGTATATATAAAGATTAAATATCATTATAATTTTTCAGTTTATCATCGAAGCGTATCATTGCAGCGTTTGGCTTTGTTCTACGTAATTAATAATCATTTTGTTTTAGGCAATTGATTATTATATATTATATATGCACCATAAAATAAGTCATACAGCATGAAACACTTGAAATCATACAGAATGTCTATATCAAATAATATTTAGAACGGAAAGTGAAATTTTCAAAATATATTAAATAGTATTTCATGCACCACTATTATTGCTTTCAGTTCAACAGTAGCTCCTTACAATTATTGAAATTTTAATGGCACGTTTTTGTTATTAATTAACCTTTATATTTGTAATATATATTATAAATATTGTTATCTACATTTCTTGAAATTGTAATTACAATGGAAGTTTTTTTTTTTAATTACTTATCGACCAGAAAATAAAAAGAATTGATTTTGAAAAAAATACATCTAAAATTTCTCCCTTTGGAGTTATTAATATATTTTATAATACAAATATTTCTTTTTTTTTTGTTACTTATAGGTCAAAACAATTTACGTCTCACATTAGAATCCATAAGCTTGGTTATAATATAATATTGCCTCATGAATTTGTTTCATGTCTGCATCTAATTCGACAAATTCTTTTAAAGAACACATGTTTTTATAGCTTTCAAGGCACGCCAGTTTTCAAAGAATTACTTTTATTTTGAAGAAATTTCCATGCGTTTCAAATTTCATCAAGTCCATATGCTCTATTTTTATCATCAAATGGAAATTTCGTTACTTTTAATGAACGACGGTATCTCAACGTCATTAGAATTGTAGAATATATTTTATAATATAGTATAAAATATACTTAACACGTAAATTTTATCAAACAACAAACACAAGGCAATACTACATATATCAAACGTACAAACTAACTCATTCTAGATCTCTCGCACTTATTTAATAAAATTAGTGTGCAATCAGCATTAGTATATGGCCCGCAGTTTGTTGCAAAACTCGACAATCCTACTCGAATTTCAACTTTTTTTTATCTTTATTATAAACGCCAAGCTTTTATTGGTACCTCAATATTTACAACTTTCTTAATTCAGGAAGGCTATGGTTTCTTTAATATTATAATCTCTACAATCTTATCAATTAATTAGTTATTTATTAACAAGTAATTTGGCCACAGTTTCAATCGTGTGCGCGTACGTTTTTAAACGGCACGCACGGAAGTTCTTATTTATTATTAAGTAACATTTCACATTATTCAATAACGAATTTTCGCTAAAAGTAATTTGTATCGACAGATTTTTTTATGAACAACCCATTTTTCGTGTCAATATTTCAAAGCGCAGACGAAATTCATTAACGTTGTCGCTTTGTCATGTCAAGAAACGTGACGATTGGGCTTTTTTTGATCACAGACTTTCAATATATTTGCAAGCACCGTTTTATTTTTTTTTTTAAAAAACATTTGGTGTTCAATGATGAACTTAAGGCAAAAATCTTTCATCATACTTTATACAAAACATTTTTTCACCTAGACTTAAGTAAACAACAGGGTTGTTTAACTCACAACGCAAAAGTGTAGTCTCTGAATACAAAACTGTACATATTATGTATAATGGGAAGAAAAACATATAGAGACAAGATTTTTCGATTTAAGCATACTTTTAGTCTAGGTGCTCAATATATATCATGGTGATTTGGTGGATATGAGCAGATCATTTGGTTTTTCGGATACCGGAGAGTCCATTTCGGACGACTGGTGTTGCATGGCTGTTTGCTGATCGCGACATACTAAATGGCTTCCATCCATAGAGGCGGCTTCGCTCGTAATAACGGAAGATGGGAAAAATCGATCTGTAAACATTTGGATTCCTAATGAATATATTACCATAAATTATTTTTGTTATAATTACACAAGCGACATTAAATTACCTTCATCCATCAGAACAACCGAATTCCCTTCGGGATTGTTGCTCGAAACAGGATGTGTAATAATATTAAATTCTTCTTCCAGAGTAATAAAAGGTGCATTCCATCTTTGAAAATAAAATAATAATTGAATATTGATCATATTTTTTATTAAAATATAATAAAAAAAATATTTTTTTATTTACCTAGGTACAGCAGCGCGCGTTGCAGTTCGAGGAGTCGTCACAGAAGTTGAATATAAACTAAGACTTGATGGAGATATTCCTCCAGGAGCAATACTACTCATTGAACTGATGGGTGGATAGTTAAATACCTTCAATCAAAACAAATTATTAGGAACAAAGATACAAAGTTATTTTATGAATTGAATATATAACAAAACTTACTTGAGATGTTTGGGCATGAAAATGGTTAAACCCTTGCGAGTATTCTCTCGGGGCATAAGCGGGAGGTTGTGGTGGACTAGCAGGTGTAAGAGTTTGTGTATCAGAAGGCGAAGGTCCTCGACCTCGACCTCTAGGACTTCCACCCGAAGGCGGGGACGGACTTAAGCCTCGCAGCCTTTCACCCGGAGATAGAGCTGCTGGGGGACTAGTTGATCCAGACATAAGGTCTCCTAAAAATTATCATTTTGATTTGATAAAACTTTCTTTATGATAGTATTAAAAAAATCTAGACATGATATAATACCTGTGGATCTAATTATAGTTACTGGTCGTGCCATCGGAGGGAGAGGCGGAGGTGGTAACATACTACTTGGGAAATAATGCGGTTTAGGGCTACGTGACATTCCACCATGTACCTGAAAATGAAAAATAAAATTGTAGTTCAATCGAACAAAATTCTAATATTTTATTTATAAAATATATACTTGAAGAGTTTGTGGACCATCCGACGCATCTTGACAAACAAAAGTAACAAAATCTGAAAGGGCGTCTGGATTATTCGCTGACGAGCCAGAATGACTATCACCAGGATATTTACTTCCCACCAATCCCGAATGATGAACGACTGATTGTGGCAAAACTTCTCCTTCAAAATGAATATGATCGTGAATAATGATTTCCTGTTTGAGACTATTATAGGGTTGGAGTGTAGAATATGAACCGTTTGAATATATTCCAGCGTGATGGTCGGCAGTGCCGTGCGGTTGGTAAAATATTGTATTCGGAGCCACCAACGTGCCGCTGGCTTGGCTAGAAGATGTTACTAGACTACCGGAAGCGTTATGCGGAAGACCTGATACTGAAACATTCACAGCCCAATGAAACACAAAGAATAAACGTTTTAAATATGAAAAATACACTAAACTTACTAAAACAACCACCGACAAGCATCGCTTGAGGAGTGGAACGATCTGGATCGAAGGTTGCTGGGGGAGCGGGAGGAGCCGGAGCTGGACTTCCGTAACCTCCACAATAATATCCTCCTTGTTCTATTTTTATACCTCCACTACCGTTACCACTCCCTGTCGAACCCGTATCATCGTTCGTTTCTTGCAAGATAGACGCTGTAATGATATAGAGTTGATTCAATTAAATGTGGTCGCGTGTTTTGACAAAATGATATAAATAATAAAAGGCGATTTTGAAAATACCTTCTGCCTATTTATGAAAATTAATGGATTCAAATATTTAATATATTTACAATCATTTCATAATAAAAAAACATTTAGTATTCGTGCCCTTAGTAAAATTGAATATAAAATAATGAATGCACCTTTATTCAAAACTATATAATCGTTTTAGTCTATTGAATTTAAATGAAAAGCTATAAATGATAAAAGATTGTATTAAATTCTCGATTTGAAAAGTGAATTTTCCAGGTTGTTAGATCTTTTACAAACATTTAAAGGGCACATAGTTGGGGTCGGGCTATGATATAGTGATTAGTTAAAAATCATGGGTTTGTTAAAACTATAAAAAAAAACTAAATTCCTATCATTTGATAAAAGTTAAGTCAATGTTATTTCATCACCTTTGGATATTTTCCAAAGCTCCCTGGAAGAAAATACCCCAGTTGCCATGATGATATCGTTGCATATGACTCCATTATAAGGATTGTGGCTAAATCCTGAGAAAGACAATAACTTTATTGCTTTCTTGATTTTCAAAATGAGAGAAATTATTTCATTTTTTCAATATGAAAGCCAAAAACTAACCCCTCAAGCTTCAGTGATGAAATTAAAAGAAAGATTTACTTATAGTAATTGATTATTTTTAAACATTTTCCGTATTGATTTTTAAAGATCTACTAAATATAATGAAATATGAATGCTTAAAGGGTTAATTTTATGTCGGATTCATTATACATATTTCATAAATACAAAAGATACTATATATATTAAATATTTTTAAGATAATATTAATTAGCTTCAAAATTACCAAAGTTTACGATTACTATGCATAAGGTAATTTTCAAAGTATGTAAAAAATATTTTAATATATTTCATGAGTGTGTAAGTATATTCAATAAAATCATAGAAAAAATTGTCATTTTTGAATTTTACAGTGTCTATCATATTTTGAGGCTCGAAATAATATTTAACTTAAAAAGAATAAAAATAAATAAATCACTATGAGATTCAGATAACTAAGAAAATTACGAAAATCAAATATTATACATGCACTTTACTATATAAATATAATAATACTTTACGTCATTTCATGAACAACTATCTTCATAAAATACACTGAAAATTCATTATGTAATATTTTTTCAGAGGCAAACAACTTCTTTGAATAATTTTTACAAGAAAAATCATAAATAGGCAGAGAGTATAGAAATATTTTAAGTAACATATCCTTTGACATTTCTTGTAATCAAAAAACTATTGATGTAGAAAATGACGCAAATAAAAAGTTTCTCCACTGAATTTCGCAAAATATCACATCAAAATTTAAGCAAACTAACAAAATACCACTTGGTAAAGAATTACACGAATTAATAAAAATAATAATCGAAATATAATTCACACATATGTTAGAATTTGTTAGCTTCAGGTAATGCACATTTTACCTTTATTTTTATCATCATTATCATTTTCTTTCATTTTTGATTGAGACAGGTAGTTTGAACCACTAAGAATATCTGAAAATTATTGTCACAGTGTTAAAATAAAAAGAAAAACTTTTTACAATGAAATAAAAAAACTGAGAGTGTGAAATGTCAATAGGTTTACGACTTAACAATATGAATCGAAACAAAATGTTACTTAATTTGCAAAATAAACGTTCGTTATAAATATCAAATTAAATATATTCTATATTCCACTAGATAAAGGAGAAAATTCATTCAGCATGCATAATGCGAACTTTTTTTTCCATTCTAATATTTGCTTTAACTAAATGGGCGTACTGGATATAAGAAAATTGTCAAAATGTCTTCAAAATCAAGATTTAAATCTGGAAATATATCATATTAATCTTACTATTCAATATTAAAGAAAAAGAAATTTATATAAAATCCAAACGTTACAAATTGACAATTTTTTATAGAACCTTCATAACTAGCTCTTCTCATAAGTATATATGTACATTTTTAAAATGAACTAAGTTTTCACTAAGAAACACTACATGACGTGCGAAAATATTTAAGATTGTGAACAACCGATGGGTAGGCGGTAGTCATCACCATAGCTGTTGATGAAGTTGGCAAGATATAGGTCCAGCTCCCTGACCGACACGTTTATATGATAAGGGTTCACACAGAGACCCGGCTGGGTACATTCTGGGTTCTTTTCTAACCGTTCACCGTCTGTGCTCTCCAACGGAATGGCTTTGAATAGTATCACCATGACAAGATCTAACCGCCATACCTAAAATTGAAATTGTTATGTAACTATTTGTGATTTGAAAAGAATTTTAGATGTTTATTATTATAAAATTAATATGGAAGATTTATTAGTTATTTTTAAAATTTCGAAATGTACGGATTAGTGATAGGATTATTGAAAAGTAATTTTATTGACCTTATCAGCCTGCCTCAGGCAGTCTATCCGTCTCATTTTGCCTTTTTGGTCTGGATTGCTTAGTACACATACCGCAGGCCTTTTTCCGGTGATGCTTAGGACAAAGTCCTCTCGACAATCCTGCGTAATGTCTTTTCTTAATTTTCCTAATAAACGTGATGCCCATTTTTGTTTTACTTCCGCCTTCTCATTCTACAAAGAAAAATTCCAATGAAAATTTTACATAAATTAGTCGAATGTCAGTATTAAATTTCAGAAGAATAATATCAATATGAAATTTTCATTTTTTTTTGTTTTTCAGTTTTAGTCTAGACCTGTAGTTCGTATTTTGTGTGTCGTTCCTCCTCTAAAGACATCCGTTTTTCATGTTTTTTAAAGTACTTCCGTTTAGCCGCTTGTAGATTGAACCATGTATATGAGAAGGACTTTACAAACGGCATCAGGGCATCGATGAATGGATGGAATTCATCCTGAAATCATCCGACAAATGAGTCAAACTTTCAATAACAAGATTACAACTAACATTAACAATCAATAACTTTATGCAATCGACATTGCATACTCAAACTGAACCATTATATGAAATCAATGCACTGTCATTCGGAAAATCGACCAGTAATCAATTTTTATTTTTTTAAATGCAACCTATACAATATTTATTTGAAATATTTTTTTCAAAATTTGTTTATATGTACTATTAAAATATCAAACATTTTTTCTTAAGAGAAAAAGTACTTGAATATTGTAACAGTTTTAGACTTGTATCTATGAAATGTATCTATTAACTTCAATTATATATTTGATAGCCTAACCTAACATAACTTAAGAGTTTGATAATCAAACATAACCTAAAAGCTTGATGACCTAACATAACCTAATAGTTTGATGACCTAACATAACCTGACCTAAAACTGAAAACACCATAAATTGAAGTTTGTTTATAACCCCACGTCCATCGGAGCGATGCGATCGTCAACATTGAACCTGGAAGACAAGATCTTGGAACCAAACGCTAATGAGCGGTTCCAAGCAGTCTGGGCGTCTGGCCGGTGTTTGTGGCCAATTGATTTTTTTCCGTTGACTTGCTGGCTCCGATGGGGGATTCCCCTTGACCTTGCTGTGGCTATATGACAAACGCTAACCTCACTCTTTCTCTCTCGCGCCCGATTCCGTCAGCTCAGAATAGTCCTGGCAGCACGCAACTCTCCACTGCCAAATGGCGCCGGCTCCAAAATTTCACTGTTATTTCCTGGATGGGTGACAATTTCGCGACGGATTGCGATAGGTCAAGCCGGGGAGTTAGTGCGCTTGACGGCTGCCGAGGAGCAGGTCGTGCTTTCGAAGGGGGCGAGAGATTTTCCCATGTTTGAAATAAGGGATGGAATCCTATCAGTGATATAATTCTAAGGATACGGTGGTGCAATTTGTAAGGAAATGCCTTTGATTCGCATCAGTCGAATTTGACAAGAAAGTGAGCGAGTTTATGAGTTTTCCTTGTGCACTTTTGGAAAATTTACAATTTTCCTAATAAATGATCATGTGTTGCTTATAATTTTTACTAAAATCTAAATAAGTTGATTCAATGATGGCATAAATAAAGTGCAAGTGAAATTTAAAAGAAAAAATGAATACACATAGCCATATTTTCAAATTTCGAAAAAGAGTTGTTTTGATTTTTTTATACATCACAGATTAACTAAGCAATATAAAGTACATTTATGTTTTGTAATCGGAAAAACTTGTAAAAAAAGTCAGGTTAAGTCAATCGAAACCTATTTAAAAGGACACGAATATTTCAGAAAATAATTAAGGTAAACACCTGTGGTTGACCATTTCTCAAAAAAACGAGAAAATTAAGGGCTTTTAAAATGATAATCTTTCAGAAAGGGCGCGATAGATAAGATGTAATAAACAACTAATCTATCACACCCTCCGTGAAAGATCGTCTTTAAAAACTTCAATTTTTATGTTTTTCTGAGAACTGGTCCATTACTGGTACATGGTCAACCACTTGTGCATCACCTTAGTTCAATAAAAATATATCGAGAATCATCATCATCATCAATATCAACCCATTAGTTATCCACTGCAGGATAAAGTCCTCCCATCAAATGTTGGGGGTCTAGGCTATATACTTTATCCAAGAGTCAACCTGTATCGCAAATAATAAAAACAAACACAACATATTATCAACAAAATTTCATCAATATCGACCCGTTAGCTATCCACTGCAGGACAAAGTCTCCCCATCAAATGTTGGGGGTCTGGGCTATACACCTTATCAAAGAGCCAACCTGTATCGCGAATAATAAAAACACATCAACAAAACGCGTTTTGTTGACGTGTTAACATAACCTCACATGTGCAAAACATAACCTCACCTAACCTAAAAACCCTCCATAACCAAACCCACCCCGACCCAACCGACATCCATTCGAACCGATCAACAAACGCCCATTGACAGGTACCCTGTTGATTCGAACAGCGGGTCGTCGATCCCGCTGCGTGTGCCAATTCCCGCGCGTCCCAACACACGCAAACCCGGCCATACACACGCTTATTTTTTCTTCGCAGCGGGGCTCCAGGCCGACGTCGGGCGGAGCCTTGCCAAGTGAGTGCGTGAATGGGGGGCGTAGGCGCGGGGGGCACCATTCATCAGGCGGCCAGGTGACGGGGCCGTGGGCCAACTCGGGCCTCCTCCAGCCGCATGGCGGGAATCCCGAATATTGTGTGTGTGTGTGTGTTTTTTGTTGTCTTTTTTTTGGGTTTTCAGGTTCGTTTGTGTAATCGGCTCCGTTTGCCAATGGCGTGCGTAACCCTGGCAGGCGTTTTTGTTTTGGTTGTGGTTGGAGGTGTGTTGGTGCACCTGCGTGCGTGTTCGGATCCGTGGCGGGAAATTTTGATAGTTGAATGTGTTGATTGTTTGAGTTAAGTGATAAGTAGTGTAATAAATAAATTGATATTAATTTAGTATTATTTGGTAAGAATGGTTTTTAGAATTCGAAGTATTAGAAGATTATATTTGATATAAAAAATACGGTGAAATATCAATTTTTCTAAAAGTATTAGATTTTTTTATATTTAAGCTAAGTAACATATGTAAAAATTACAAGATGGATGCTATTACATATTATTTATATAAAATAGTTTGGTAAGGGATGGTTTTTGATATTTAAATTTCTCAAGTTTCTTTAGTTTTACTTCCATACAAAAAACAGCCAGAATTTTAAATGATATAAGTAAAGTTTTGTCTTATAATGAAGTAAATAGATTATATATTATTGATTTGAAATAGTTTGGCATGGGATGGTTTTTGATATTCGATTTTTTTAAGTTTCCCCAGTTTTTCTTCATACGAAAAAATGGCCAAAATTTTTAATGATATAAGAAAATTTTTGTCATATAATAAAGTAAATAAATTGAATTCAGTACAGAAAGGTTTTTAATATTTAAACTTCTCAAAAGTTAAATTCCCATTATTTAGAAAAACGATTAAACATTCCATACTATCAAAAAGACTTCGAAAAGCTAACATCAATATTGACTTTATGGAAACAATGATAAATAAATATATTTACAATTTCCCAATATAGAAAGTCAAAGAATGTGGAAAATCTCACAGTTTTCCCTCAGTTTTTGAGATGTATTCAGATCACGTTAAATGCACCATGCGAAACTGCAGTTTGCAAGATTGAAAGCTTGTCGCGCGAAAGTTTATTCAATTTAACTTTAAATTGCAAAACTCGACAGCGTTTCCCGATTGTATTTAAATGTTTCTTCGGCGGGAATTGAGGTTGAATTCTTGCGGTCTCCGTAAGACAAAGATCGGCCATTGCACGCGGCCAACACAACGAAAACGCCACACAGACTCAGATAATTCGGTGATAACAGACGAAACTGTTTTTTAAATTTAATATTAAATGATTTCTTCAATACGTTTGTATTATATTTTGATATTCGAAGCGCACTTGGGTATATGGGACATACTCAAGTTTTCGCTTTAAAACGTCAACGGCGTATAACTGGATATTCAAAATAGAATCATATTATATTTTGTTCATTAATTTTTCCAGTACTGAGGGGGGGTGTGACAAAAACCCCATATTCACAATTTTCGCGATAACTCAATAATTAATCGAACTATTCAACCCATAATTTATATTAAAATGCTTTAATTTACTGAATATTCGATGTTTATACGTACTCGTATGATAATGATTTAGATACAAATATAGGCATCTTTTTATTTTGTTATGAAAAAAAAGGGTTTTTTTTTACCCTTCGTTGAAAGTTCGTTATGTTTTTATGAAAAACCAGGGGGTTTTGAATCTAAATGATTTTTAAAATAAATCATCAAAATACAACTACCGACTTAATGGGTTAAAAAATAATATTCGAAAGTTTTTTTTTTAAATGAAACAATATGAATCGATCATATTGTATCATATCGATCATAAAAAAATTTGTTATATTCATCAATTTTTTAAATTTATATTCGAATATTCATTAAATTTGACACATAACATAGATGGCACTAGCAATAAGATCTAGATCAATTTTTTCTAAATAAATAAAGATTTTTATATCAATTCCAAACAAATTATTCAAATAAAAACTCCAAACTTCCAAAATATCAATCAAAACCTAAAATCGACAATCACAAAATTCCAACCATCAATTTCAAGAACAACCTAACCCCATTACATAACACCTCAAAACACCACAAAACCAACAACTTTTCCCAACAAATACCATTTCCCAAATCAAAACCTATAAATACAACAATCAAAAAGCACCCAATCGATTCGCAATCGTACAAGTTTACTTTCGTCGATCTGGTGCATCTGATGCGCCCGGATCGCACTCGCCCCGTATCTGTGTCAGTATAAATAAACGTGCGTTTTAAATGCAACTGATTTTTTTTTGTGCAAATCGTCGATGCGAATTCCTGATGACGCCTCCGGTAAGGTCGTTCGTCTGTCAGCGACCCGTTGAACCGAAATCGTGATGCGAATAATGATTTGGGAGTGCGGTTAGATGGGATTAATGGTGAGTGTTTTGCGATATGCTGCTTGTTAATCGATCGGTGGGTTGTATGTAGGTGAGGTGCTTTTGGGGAGGATGGATGCGGTTTTTGGATGCAGTTTTTGGATGTGGGTTTGAAGGAGGGAAGGTTTTTGATGTATGTGTTATGGTACGTTTGTATAATCAAGAACGAAGTGAAGAACCTTGCTTTGTATATGAAATTTAATACCATTTGATGGTGTATAGGCGTATCATATGTATATAATTTAGTGTCTTTTGTCAAATATGACAGTTGACGTGTCTTATGACCAGAGGCGTAGATAGGGGGGGTATAGAGACCCCTGGGCGCCAAATTGAGAATGGCGAAAAAACGAGATTTGAAATATATATATATTTATACGAAAAAAATTTCGCCTGTGGCGCCAATTTCTTCAATTGCTTACAATGACACGTGATTAATGTTTTGTTTTAAATCAACACTTTTTCCATTCAAAGATTTTCAAAAAATTTTGATTTTATTATATTTTAAAATTAGGGGGGGGGGGGCGCCAATTTTTTTATTTTCCCCCAGGTTCACAATACCTTAACTACGCCACTACTTATGACATACTTATGGAAGGCATTAAAATTTCCTTGGCATTTTTGAAATTCAATAAAAAATATTTGTAAATTTCGATACTCGACGAAAAAAGGTTCACCACCACTATTGAATAATAGTATAATAGTTATTTGACTATGCAGCAAGAAAAATAGTATTAGAAGAATTATAGAAAAAAAATGAGATAAAAAGGATGTATGCCTTATGTATGCGAAATAAATGAAAGAAAGTTGGAAAAGATGTCTAATAAAAATGTCGAATGACGATGATAATGATAAGGATTTAGTTAAGTGGTTGTTGATTATTCATTGGGAAGTAAAATCATGATCTTCATCATCATCATCATCATCATCATCATCATCATCATCATCATCGTCATCAACAACAACAACCTATATAATTTCCATCGAAATACAAGATTTTTCTGATACTATCAAAAGTTCAATAATTTTTTTTTAAAAGTTCATACATTAAAAAAATTACTTAAAAAATAACTTCAGACCAACTCAGCCCGATGGTATTTTATTTACTGACCGATTCACTTATCACCCAACTTCAACAATCAACATAAAACACTGACCTTCCCCATCCAACAATTCCCAATCAACAACTTTACATTAATTCACAAAAAAACCATCAACATTTCCGAAAAACAAATCACAAAAATCTCAACAATACACAACTTTTCCCCGATAGAGTGCATCGATGCATTTCGGGTGCATGACACAGGGATTCCCATACAAAGTCGCGCCCATAAAACGCGCGAAGAATTCAAATTCGAAAAATAAGCGCGTACGCGGAACTCATTTGCGAATCGGCGCATGCGCTCTTCAGTGTCACTAACTCGACTATTTTTTTTTTACGTTCGATGCATAGTACCAACATTAGGAGGCAAACCACGTACGATGCACTCGTAAAAATATGTAGTAGGAGCGTGGAAAGTTCTCGTGTTCGAATGTTAATGTCGGTTAGATAAGGGTTGGTAGCTGTGCGAATTTTCCGGATGTTGGACGGTTGTATTTCATCATAATATATAAATTTTATAACGGTTTTTTTGTGTGCTATTTATAATTTAGGATTTTTCAATGTGATAAAAAGAAATTTAGTTTTGATGAGTTGAATGTTGAAAATAATTTTGAGTCAATGTTACTCGAATTAATCCATTTATTGTCTGTGTTACTTGATTTTTTTTTTTATTTAGCGAGGATTTTTTTATACTATTAAAATATTTGGCATTTCAAAAAAAAATTATTTTTAATTTAATAATTTTTGTCATTATTTCAGTGTGCAATTGTATAGGTATACAATCATATTTTTTACCGATCAAATCATTTCTCGCTTACAATAGCTTTAAGTCTAGATTTTTTTAATATTAATTCTGAGAATTTTCCTTATTGAAGGATCATTATTAGTAAAAAAAATTTATCCTGAAAGAGTTTGAATATTATGAATCAAATGATCTAAAAAACACATCTATTGGCTGCATTAATTTTCGCTTAACTTCAAGGTAAAATTTTTTACGATTTTATCAATAGTTCAAGTATTTTTATTATCAAATTAATTAAACTCTCACGAAATTCGAAAGTTTTTTCTTTTAAATGATATTATATCGAGAAAAGCAATTATGTATAATATTTACTACTATAATAATTTTGATCACGGAATTTATCTGTGAAAATCAAATCTTTAAAATTACACATTATTTTTTAATCTCATTTTAGAAAAACTAATATTTTGAATCTATATATTAATTTTGATGATATTATAATTCGTAGGAAAAATCTTGGAGCATTTTTTGTAGAACATATTTTCACATTAGATTGTCATATTAGTAAAATCGAAAACAAATTTATATTTTTATCGCAAAATTGATCTTACTATATACCTTTTCTTTAAATTTAAAACAATAAATTGTTGATATAATTATAAATTCAAACATTTTCTCTATCATTTATCCATTACTTAATAATAAATAGAAGGTAACCCGAGGTATAACCTAACGGTGAATTTTTTTTGTCGCGAGGAGGAAAAATCTTTTATAGGCACCACCTACCTAACCTAACCTAACCTAACCTCAAATAAACCATACCTAAATAATTATTTCAGGACAATATAATGAAAACATACCCATTTAAAAACCATCCCACAACTTATTCAACTTCATTGATACAATCATCAGATCAATACAAACATTCTCCATTGACGCAACCATCGAAAAAAATAACCGTCAAAATTTATCAATGGACCGTAGCAAAACAAAAACACTCGCTCAGATGCAATTTATCTGGCATCGGCAATCGTTGCCAGCTTCCGTCACAATAATAAAAACCGTTGCGGAAGACTGCTGCCAAATAACGAAGGTAAAGCGAGAAGTGGAATATTATTACGACGGAGCGAAATATACATACAAAAAATCACACACATATACACATATTCACATACACAGAGAGAAAAAAGAACAACTGAGCACATGGAAAATTTGGCCACAAGCGGCGGCCAGGTGCTCGCGGACGGACCGCAGACCGAATTGTCCGGTTCAAACGTGCCGTGAAAACGGTTGTTCGGGAGGGTGGTAATTGTGCGATTTTTAATGCAAATTTGCAGTTGGTAGTCGTGTTTTGGGGGTTTTGGGAAGTTTTGCGGGGTTCGGGGGAGTTTTTGTGTAATAGGCTGTCGGGTTAGGTTAGGTTTTGAATTTAGCGTTGGGATGTTGTGTGTTTTGAAATTGGATTGTTTCTGATTGTAGTTTTGATGTTTTTTAGGGGTATCCGGACATACTATCCCTGGATACATACCCCCTTGGAAAATATACTCCTCGGACATTAACCCCCCTGGATAATAACCCCCTGTGCAAAATCTCCCGCCATGAATTAAAACAAGTATTTTACATATAAATGATCGATTGATATTATTAGTTGTAATATGATTATTAAATTTAAGGATTTTAATAAAATTTGATTATATGTATAGAAGAGTTATGTTGTGGAAAATTTTATATGTTTTTTTAATTTAATGACGGTATGAATTCCAAGAAAGCTCAAAACACTTTAATGCCATTACATTTAGCAGACGCACATCAAATCATATCTAAATGTTTAAGTAATAAAAAAAAAACTATTAAGTTTCATCTATACAAGTATGAAAATTCACTGATTGGGAAATCATAAAAAAACCTATCTCTTTGACTTTATAGAAAAAATGCGAACCTGAAAACTTTTCAACTGTTGTACATATTTATTATTTCGATGATACAATTTAAGTTTTAGAACTCTCAAAAGGTGCTTTTATCATAAAAAAATAATTTTGATTCGAATAAAGATAAAATTGGATTTAAGGTAATACACCAGTGGTTGACCATGAACCAGTAACTGACCATTTCTTAGAAAAACGTAAAAGTTAAGGTTTTTAAAGACGATAATCTTTTAAAATGGGTGCGATAGATTGGCTGTTTATTGCATCTTATCTATCATACTCTTTCTAAAAGATTATCGTCTGAAAATCTTAATTTTTACGTTTTTCTGATTGTGAGAATTGGTCAACCATAGGTACATGGTCAACCACTGGTGTCATTACCTTATATGAATTTTTAAATGGCGTTATAATTAATTTTATACAACCAAATTTGGACTTAATAATAAATAAAAATAATTTTATTATTATCAAGATATGATATATGTATATATTTTTTAAATATTGAACCCATTCGAATACAAAACTAATTTTAACCGCTCATATTACTAAAAAAAATTTAAAAAATACCCAATGAATGAAAATCTAATTTATTACACAAACTCCTTCCATTATTAGACAAATATTGACTCTGAAACAACATATAAATATTAAAACATCACACGCACGGTGCAAAAGTGGTGCAATTTTTTTTTTAATGTAAAAACTATACAAAATCTATTCTATCCGCTCATATTACTAAAACTCAATTCCAAAAATATCCAATGAATGAAAATTTAATTTATTATATAAACTTCTTCCGTTATTAGACAAATATTGATTTTGAAACAATAAATAAATATTACACACCACCCGCACGGTGCAAAAGTGGTGCGATTTTGTTTTTTTAGATTTAAAAGCTTTACAAAATCTATTCTATCCGCTCATATTACTAAAAAACAATTTAAAAAATACCCAATGAACGAAAATCTAATTTATTACACAATCTCTTCCCATTATTAGACAAATATTGTCTCTGAAACAACAAACAAATATTAAAACATCACCCGCACGGTGCAAAAGTGGTGCAATAGCAGTGCAAACGCCGATTTCTGATGGTTAAATTTGATTGAATTTGACTTTTTTTAGGCTGAATTTAATTTGTAATAGGTTGTATTTCATTTGTAAAAAGTTGAATTTGATTCGAAAAATGTTGATTTCGATTTTTTTAACATAAAATCTGTACAAAATCTATTCTATCCGCTCATATTACTAAAACTCAATTTCAAAAATACCCATTAAATAAAAATCTAATTTATCACACAAACTCCTCTCATTATTATACAAATATTGTTTCTGTCACAACAAACAAATATTAACACATCACCCGCACGGTGCAAAATGGTGCAACAGCGGTGCAAACGCCGACCCGCAACATGGCGCCGGATTTTTCGAGAAGTTTCGGCGGCCGATAATGGCGCGATCAGCTGTCGCGGTCATCGTCAGCTGATGATTTTCGAAAATCGGCCGCGTAATGGTCCACGTTTAAATTTAGCGCCGCCGCACGTGGCCGTAATATTCGACGTGTCGGCCAAAAAGCGGCGCGTACGTGTTGTGATGCGAAACCGAAAAACGCCTCGCGAGCGTATTATGGCCGTAGTTTGGGTAGTTGGGGAAATTTATTAATTTGTATTGAATTTTTGTATTAAATTTTTATTTATATATTTTTTTGATGTATGATGTGAATATTCAAATAAAATTTAAGACAATGATGGCATATATGATTTTTTTTAGTAAAACTTATTTGATACAAAAAAAAATTGAAACAACAAAAGTTCAAATTTATGTTATACTGACATTTTGATTCTTATAGCTTTTACATTTCAAATCAAACCTTATAATAATCCAATTCAATCTTTTAAACTACAAATTAAGCCGTTTACAATTCAAATTAAAATATCTCAAATTTATTTTCATTATTTTTCAATTTTTTTATGATTTCATAAAAAATATAAAGAAAAGTTAGATAAATATTCATGGACCTATTTTCAGATTGATTTAATTTCCAAATGTAATTAATTTTATATGTAAAAATTTATAAAATTTATCAACTGAAATGATCAAAAAGTCAAATTGAAGAATAGATTGAATTTTATTGATTACTATGACAATAATCTTAATAATATTTTTCGATGATTAAATTTGATTTGTAAAAGGCTTAATTAAAAATTTAAAACGTCGAATTTGATTTGTATAAATTTGATTTTGGAATATAAAAACTGTATATAAAAAAAATTCAATTTTAATATATTAAACTCAAAATCAACAAAATTCATTCACACACACAAAAATCAAAACCATTCACACCAACCCAATTTAACTCACACAAAAAAAATCATCAAAGACTTTTAGAACAACCGACAACTTCCTGCCCTCATCAGATCACAACAAATCACTCAATTCCAAAAAAAAAAAAAACCCAATCCTAATGATAGGTGACGATGCCGATATTTATACGAAACGCGCAGATAATTTTCTATTGCGAAGTTCCCATTTCCCGACAACACAATGGCCCCGGAGACGGGGCCGTCATAAAATTTCGATTCGCAAATGCGAATACATGTAGCCGAAAGAGAAAAGAGAAATATAAATGAAGATGGAGATGATGAAGGAGGGAAAAAAAAAAAACCCGTTTTCATTTGTATGCGATGCGCGGCCTTTCACGATTTATTGCCCGGCGCTTCTTCGATCGAACGAAAAGTCCGCATACGTATTATTTTATGTTATAGATTATGGTTGTTTTTTTATGTATTATTTTCATTCTATTTTATTTTCGTGTACAAGGAGAAGAGTGTCTGAAAAGATGGAATGTTCAAGATCAAATGTGTATAGGAAAATTTTGAATTTTTTCTATTGAAATTTTGATTGAAAAAAATAATTTTAATATTTATATCATATTATAAAATTAATTCAATAATCAATACATTTTTGAGTTCAAAATGTAATAAGATATCTGAATAAATTGTAAAGAATAACTAATCAAATATTGAAATGAAAGTTATATGAAGATGGGTCGCCATTATGTTGATTCGAATTTCATATTCGTTCTAGTGAAATTTTGATAGAAAAATAATTTTAATATTTATATCATATAAAAAAAATAATAGTTTATAATGCATTTGTGAGTTTAAAATTTAATAAATAATTGTAAAGATTAACTAATTAAATATTGAAATAAAAGTTGTATGAAGATGGGTCGCCATTATGTCGATTCGAATTCCAAATCCGTTCTAGTGAAATTTTGATGGAAAAATAATTTTTAAATTTATATCACATTAAAAAATTGATGGTTTATAATACATTTGTGAGTTTAAAATGTAATAATTAATTATAAAGATTAACTAATTAAATATTGAAATGAAAGTGTATGAAGACGGGTCGCCATTATGTCAATTCGAATCAGCTATTCTCTGTCACTAGTCCAAAATTTTATAATTGCATCAGAGTAATTAAAATCTGCATTGTTTAATTATAAATAAATTTAAATATTTCATTTGAACTTTTAGATAAATAAATATCGAAAATTTTTGTATTCTAAATTTTTAGAAGAATAAATATCGAAAAAGAATTGTATTCAGCGAATTGTAAAAATGTGCACATTAATAGTTTTCTATTCGAATTTCCTCAAATAATTCCGTATTATTATATCTTAAAGTAAGCAATTACTCATTCGTACATTATATAGAACACTACTTGCACAAATGTAAATAAACAGTCAAGAAAATTTATATGAGCGCATAGAAACGACTGAAACTAAATACAAGGAAAACTACACATCTAATAATATTCTCGGATTCAAACAAAAACGAGCATTCTATTTCATCAATATCCAAATCAATTTATACAATTTTTAATACAAATATCAAATAAACATACCAAATTAGATTAGATTTGAATAAAAATGTGAACTTATTTATGTATTATACATATATGTCGCAGACCATGCATATTATTAGTCCATGTATATTTGACCCAAACCAACCAAATCTAAGCAAAAACCTGAGACTTTGATCAAAATAAATGAAATTGTCGAAAAAAACTTAATTTAATCTTATCTAACCCAACTTAAACTCTAAAAAAGTATATTTATGACCGATACAAATACAACTCAAATGTTTTACGTCATACGCGAACTAAGCAATTTTGCAAACGAAGCGTAACATATATATCACAATCCAAATGTATTTAAGTCCATGTATATTCGTATCGATCATAAATACAAATTTCGTGGGGTTTGAAGAAATCGGGTTCGGTTTTTTCGTCAATTTCAATTATTTTGATCGAATTTTTGGGTTTAGTTAGATCAGGTTATGTTGAGTAAAATGCATATACATGAACTAATATTATACATGGTCTGCGACATATACATAACATAAATATTGACGTTAGTTCAAATTTTTATTTGAATCTAATCTAATTTAATATTTTTATTTTTAACGTATTAAAAATTGATTGGATGCACGTTTTTATTTGAATCTGAGAATATTATTAGATGTACTATATATGAAATTTTCCATCAAAAAATATTATTTACATAAATGAATTATTGATTCAACAATTCGTCGATTCGTGAATTCAAAATACACTAACTCTCCATCAACTCCTATTAGAAAAGTTTCATTTAAACTTCATATCCAAAACATTCACTAATTTAACTAACTCTCCATCAAATCCTATTACATGTGTAGTTTAATTTAAACGAATTATCGATTCACCTCACACTAATTAACACAAAAAATCACTTCATATCCAAAACAACTCTTCATTAACACACACCGTCTCTCCTTCAACTCCAAACACTCCCAACTCCAAACACCGACAACTCCCCATCATCAACAGTCCACCAAAGTTAAAAATCAGTTCTCCATCAACTGCTAACGTTTTCCGAGAACCGAGAGACACTTTCTGGTCATTTTTAGACGCCTATGCACGTCAGTATTTAAGGGACGACGTGTGCTAAAGTAGGGATCCGTCCGTGTCGTAATGTTCTAATTTGGTCTCGGTGCCCGCAGCCGCTCGTGGCTCATATTAGAACACTTTTCTATCACTGCTAGCTGGTATTATTCTCGAGCGTGTATTATAATGTTTGTGTGACCGATTTTGCGGATTGTGTGAGCTGTTATGGCTAATCCAGGGTGTGAGTTTGTCTTAGAAAGCGGTTGGGTTCGACAATGCGCGGGCCGGATGATTGCTAAGGTATAAATAGTTCGGAATGTGGTTTAATTTGATGTGTATTGTGTAGGTTAAATGCTGGGATGGGTGCTGGATTTATTTTGATTTTGCATGTGTAAGATAATTTCGATGTGCTTCTTATGGGATGTAATGTTGCGCAATAGTAACGTGGATGTGTATCAGTAAGAATTTTGTTTTGATGAATTTTTATATGTAGATGAGAGTTGAGTTATGTTTGAGTATGGATTGATTTTAGAATAATTTTAGAATTTTTTTTGTTGTATAATAAATTATTTTCAATTTTGAAACTTATAATAAAGATCACTACCTAAAAAACTGATTATTTTAATTCGATCAGCATTATTTCTATAAACAACTATTAAAAATAAAGCTTCCGAAACGTTCACTCAATTTTTAAAATGTGTATATGTCATATGTGAAAATTTAAAATGTGAATTTTCCAGTAGACGTATTTAATTTAATTTTTTCATATAAAGACACGTAGTACGATTAAAAGCAGCTGCGACCCACCATTTAATACGACGGTTATCGTTACAGAGATCGTTTCAGTGTCCATCGCCATTTTAGACCATTAAGGTAAGCAAACTTCGGCTCCATTAGATGCACGTACACAATTCCTATACAAAATGTTATCATGAAAGTCCGAATATAATTATTATATAAATATTCATGTAAAACACAGGAAACGTATCGCTATGCAAAATTGAGCGATTTCGTGCATTCACAGTAACACAAGCTCGCATTCGAGCCTGTATATTTGTGGGTAATGTGTGTGTGTGTGTAAATATAGTGTGCCCTTGGTCTATTTCGGATATTTTCATTATGCATCTATGTGCATGCACAGGCGGCTGCAACAATGCAGCTAACGGATTTTATGGCTTTTATCTGCCGTGCATGAAATTCGATATGGTGTTTCGTTTGTGCGAATTTCACATTTTGGAAATTTATTTTATTATTTTTTACGGATTATGAAATGGCCGACGGTTTGTTTAAGTCACGTTAAATTGGGTTTATTGCGTTTTAAATTCGGTTTTTGTCGGGAAAAGTGTGAAATGCCTTCATGTTTATTCGATAGTTAAGTTTTATAAATTTTCATTATAAAAATAAAGATTTTGAAATGTAATATTAAATAATATACCCTTTTCTTTTTCATATAACCCTTGATTTTTTGATCGTTTTGAATTTTTAAGACCAAAATCGATTTTGAATAAAATCATATAAATTAAAGGACGAATTCTTTTTTCATCAACTCAAAATAAATAAAAAATGAAACGAAAACCTTATTTAGAATACAAGACCAAAGCACGATTTTGAATTAAATCATACAAACTAAAGTACTAACACATTTTCGATCAACTCAAAACAAAAATTCCATACAAAAATCTCATTCAGAACAAATCTATACCTAATTAATTGTAAGACCAAAACGCGATTTTAAATAAAATCATACAAACCAAAGAACAAACACATTTTCCCTCAACTCAAAATAAAAATTTCATACAAAAACCTCATTCAGAACAAACATATCTAATTAATAATAAGACCAAAACACATTTTTAAATAAACTCATATAAACCAAAGGTTAAGCAAATTTTCCATCAACTCAAAACGAAAATTTCACACAAAAACCTCATCCAAAACCCAACCAAAAATCATACAAAACGCAAAACTCCCCCATAGAACAAAACCCACGATTTATCCCACCCACCACCCCCTAGTCAAAAAGAGCAGCTTTATCGCGCAAAACGCGATATTTTTAACACCGAAAACCGGTGACCTAATGGCGGGGCCATTATTATATTTAACTGCCCTCGTAATATTTAATTGGTCAAAAATTCCCGCCGGCCCAACGGCCGAAATTTAAACCGGCGATCTTGCGGTCTATAAATTTTCCGGGAATCGGCTGCAGCTGGCCGAATTTCGGAAAAGCAGGGTACAGTGTAGCCCCGATGCGTAATCGAATCGTTAAATCGGTATCGGGAACAATGCGGGCTAAAATAAAACTTTTTTGTTTGTTTTCGTTAGCTTTCGGGAACGTTTTGTGCACGGTTAACAATTGTTAGTTTGCGCGTATTGATTTTGGAAATGTTTTGTGTTTGGGTTGCGGTTTTGAATTCGAAATTGGATTTTGTGTGTGGGAAAAAAATGGTTTAAGTGTGATTAATGTGTCGTCGTTGTGTGCGATATCGCGAATATCAATCATCCGAAAAAAGCTCATGGAAGCGCTTTGAACATTTTGACTTTGAACTTCTCATTTTATTCCGATGAAGTCATCGAGTTAAAAGACACTTTGAGCTTGAAATGAGTTAATAAAGTATTTTTTAAATTAAAAAAAAATATTCAGTCGATAGAATCAACATAATAAATTCACCAATTGTTTTGTTGGAATCGATTCAAATCGTACATTGTTTGACTGAGAAACCCTAACCTTACCTAAACATAAAATTTAACGATCTTCAAACAAATATACATTAGACTAAAAATCTGTATATTACAATAATATAATAATTATAATGAATAATCATTTTGAAAAATATATATAAATTTGAATAATTTAACATCACGAATAATTAGACACTAAAATTTAATGGGTCAAACTATATTTATGTCTCATAAATAATATATTCCTCTTTGATTAATGGTACATCTAAAATAATGATTCATAATCGTATCGTAGTAAAAAATTAAAAATTTTCAAAATGACTTTCATAGTTTTTAAGTTTAATACATCAATATATAACATAATTATTAAAAATATTCGGTCAATGCACAAGTTTCGTCGTATTTTTTTGATGGTCAAATATTTTTCTCTTTTCTCCGAACTAATGAATAAAATCTATATTCAAACTATTCTATATGGTGTACAAATCGTCATAAGATAAGATTTTTCTTAATTAGATAGGATTTGTTTGGAATCATATGCTTTTTGGTTGTGAAACCATGTCAAATTTTTTTATATTTCAAATTATTTGGTCAATTCATAAGTTTTGTAGAATTTTTTCAATCGTTAGATATTTTTATTTTTTATCCAAACTAATGAAAAATATTTGATTTCAAACTATTCTATTATATGGAAGATACTTCCTTTACAGTATCTGTTAAGTTTTCAGTGAACAATAAACAGTCCGCAGAAATTTTTGAAATTACCATAATCATAAAGTGCATTTATGGCATTTTTCACAGTAAAAATAATAATGTAACCGCGGCAACCAAAAATATTTGTAAAATATACAGTAAAGATGCAGTTAACATCAGAATAACTTAATTATTGTTTCCAAAATTCAAATCTGGAGATTTTTCATGAACTGATGATGATGACATGTTAATTAATCCACATCAAAATATAAGAAACATCATATTGAAGATATAAATAAACCCCTAAAAAAATACAACATCCACATCACACCTTATCAATTTCAAAACACAACACTTCCTAAAAAAAACGACAAAACTTTCGCATCGACCCAACACTCATCAAAAACCAATCCCAACCCATCGATACACCACAAAAACCTTCGAATACACAAATCCATCAATCGAAACCCCCATTTCCACATAAACATCTCGAGTGGACGCGTGTGCGGGGTGCTTTGCCCGTTTCATAACGTTGAGGACGACACGGCCCGCAAATAGCCTGGAAGTGAGATGGCGACAGCGACACACGAAAATAGTCATCATCCACGCTCTTCTTGCTTTCATGTTAGAAATGTGTTGCCATAGTATAAGCCTGTGCGTTATATATGTGTGTTTATGTTTCAGATTATGTTCTAAATGCGACCCTGTGCGCTTCTGGGACACCTGTCGCGCGCGTGCTTGCATTTGGTGTGCATATCGATTGTTAATGTTTTAATCGTGACAAATTTTCCATGGAATTAATGTGAATTTATCTATATATATATAAAATTCAAACGGTGTATGTATCCAATAAACTCCTAAACCGATTGTCGAATTTTTACAAAATTTAGTAAGAATGTGATTTGAAATCCGAAGAAACTAAGTAAGCATTTAGTTTGTAATATCGTTTCGCGTTTCAGTTTTTTATATGTATGTATGTATCCAATAAACTCCTAAACCGTTAATCGAATTTTTACAAAATTTAGTAAGAATGTGATTTGAAATCCGGAGAAACTAAGCAAGCATTCAGATTTTTAATATCGATCGCCATAAAATTATAATATGATGTGCCGACGTCACGATTGATTGTGACAATAATTACAATCGGTACACAATTTATTTTCAGAGTCCCAAGCAATGCCACAAGCCGCTAGTTTATAATAAAAAATAATTTTGTTGTCTATCTCTGTTGTATGATAATAATCGATTTTTATTTGTTTGCAGTAACGCTTATTGAAAACTATAAAACTATAACTATTTTGATACGATAAAAGTAAATTATTTATACAAGGTGTTCACTGAAAGATTGAAGGGTTTGGAAAAGTCATATATTGTTTATTTTCAATCGTTTATCTGTTTATTTTGTTACAGATCATAGAGAAAATGGTGGAGATTAAATTGGTTGCATATGATGTCCAGAAAAAATTAAAACTCATTCGATTTTTCTATTCCAATGAAAGTTAAATTTTTAAAAGTCATAAAATATTTCTGGTATTTTTTCTGAGTTATTATATAATAATTGATTTTTCGCTAGAATAGAAAAATCTAATCAGCTGAAATTATTGATAGATATTATATGTAGTCATTTTGATCTTCAAAGGATGCTTTATGACCTGTCAAAAAAATAAAATGTAAAATATTGAAAATGGACAAGTTATGATTTTTTCCAAAACCTTCAGACTTTCAGAGGCCATCCTATATTTAGGATTTTAATTTTTAATAAAGAATCTATGTAGATTTATGTTTATATTTTATGACAAATGTGAGCTTGAACGTACTAAATAATTATAATAGTTAGAAAAATAAGCTAGAAAAAAAGAACGAATGTGTATATTACTATTTTGCTAACACTAATAGCGTCGTCCTTCAATTATGATATGCTAATTGTGGAGTTTCACCGTCATATTTATAATTCATAGTGTTTAGTTTTAATACAGAAAAAAAATAATTTCCATAAAATGGTAGTCTATGAAAGATTCAAGGATTTAGAAAAGTCATAATTTGTTCATCTTCAATCTTTTTCATTTATATTTTTTTTCCACAAGTTATAAAGCATCTTTTGGAGATTAAAATGACTACATGTGATATCGAACAACGATTAAAACTTATTCGGTTTTTCTATTCTGATGAAAGATGAATTATCGAAACTCAAAGAAATTACCGGAAATATTTTATGACCGGAAATATTTTATCTTTCATTGGAATTGAAAAACTCAATGAGTTTCATTCGTTACTGAAAATTATGCGTAGACATTTTAATCTCCAAAAGATTTTTATAACTTGTAAAAAAAATGAAAATTAACAAGGCATTACTTTTCAAAAGCTTTCAGTCTACCAGTGAACACTTCAAAGACGATATGATAATAAATTTTGAATTCTATAAAATTTCACGGTTTTAATTTATGATAAAAAATAACAAAATTAATTAAAAAATCTAAACAACGGAAAATGCGCAATAGGAGCAGATGCATATTTACAGTGCAGAAAAATTTTGAGTATGTTCACTGGAGCTAGGAAACAGTAGTTTGACAATACGGATCCGTTGCCAAATATCGGATGCAGGTGTCTAGAATGTTTTCCCTGACGTTTGCACCACCAATATACGGAAAAGGCGGATAGAAAGGACGAACTCGACAAATCGACATGTGTACGTAGCTATTTTGTACGTTTCCGTCTTACGTGGGCGGAAAATCGAACGGACGGACCGGAAAATTGACTTTTTATGTTTGGATTGTATATTGGATTTTTTTGTATCAATTTTATGTATTAGTATAGTGAAAAAATTTTGTGAATGCGAGCGATTATTTGTTTTGAATCAATTTATTTTTTTTTGTGATTTTTTATATTAGCATATTTTTATTATAATAATAGAAATTGAATTAAGTTAATAATTTATTATTATAAAATAAAATATAATGTTTTAGAAAATGTATAATGAAAAAATATGTTATTGATATAAAATAGCAGACTGTGAAATTTAATTAATTATTTTGATATGAGAAAATTTCATGATGCTTATAATTCATTAAATATAATAAATAATCTATATATTGAATTATATTTCATTCAAACGGCAGTTATTATACATAAAAAAACCATATTTATTAACAGCAAAAAAAAAAAATAAACATATTTCCATTTTTTGTATTCACAATAAACTTTTATGTGAATAAGTTACTTCAATCTAAAAATTTTCATATAAGAAAAATCTGCAAAATTACTACGCACTTCAATGAACATAAAGATCATATCCCACAACAAAAAAAGATCGGAAAATTGCAGAAAAACTCAAGAGAGCCAATAAACAACGCACAACCCTTCAACAGAAACGAAGTGGAAACCACTTAGCAGAAAGTTAACGTACAAACACGACGATCATAATACACATACATTTAATATTATATTCGGCCTAATGTCGAAACTATGGGCGCTTCTGCGCACGCGCCAACACTAAAACTGAGGAAAATTGGAAAACCCGAGGAAAATCCGCACCCGCCCCTGCAGGAGCGTGGTGCGGGAAAATTTAGTGTCCGCGTTTACGATACGAGCACGAAAACAACGATAAATAAAATAATAAATCGGCGGATTGCAAAACGTTGTGCGTTTTATAAAACGAAATAATGTCGGGGAAAATGCGAGTTTTCCGACGGGAAAAGCGCGTGCGATTTTCGGGCGCCGAATGTCGAAAATATAAAGTTTGTTTTATTGATGTTTTTTTATGTCGTCGATAGTAAAAGATGTCGAGGTTTGTCGTTGAAATTTTCGGCGAAATTTGCGAAAATTTTGCGCTAATTAGATGAGAAACTTTTGATGAAAGGTATTATTAGTGTGTCGCTAACTAGGCTCGGAGATCAAAAGAAAATTCGCTTAAGACGAAAACGTGTCACTTTAATTTTATCTGATTTATTATTGTGAAGAATCGTGGAGCAGAAGAGATAAATTAAATGTAATGGTTGACAAACACATTAACGATTTCTATGAGAACGTACTAAAATATTAAGAACATAAACATATTAACTTTTCAGTACTTGATATATTATGTAAAACTAGCGAAAAGCCAGTTGAGGATTAACGAATACTTAAAAAAAAATGTTTGAAATAAAGCGTGAAATATTGAAAATTTCACGATTTTCTTTATTGTTATAATAACGAAATTTTATATAAGAATTAACACAAACAAAAAATAACTCTTATTATACAACCTCTTTTTGTGCAAATTCAGAGTTGTGCGGTTTTTTTTAAATGCAATATTTTTATTTAATTTTTTTTGGGACTATATGAACGTACATATGTATGTATGTACAATGTAATAACGTAATTAAGAGCGCGTTGTTCACACAAATAAACTTTTTTTTTGTGTGATTTTACGTATATTTTGTATAGCAGTTTCAAAATTGTGCAGTTTTTAAAATCCATGGAACGCATCTTCACTTTTTCTGTGTAAATCATCTTTTTTTGTGCGGAACGGAACGCATCCACCGCACAAAAAGATATAAAGATATAATTAAATTAAAAATCTCACAATTCAATAAAAAATTTTAAACCTCATTAACAAAAAAAACCTTCACGAATATTCAAAACAAAAAAACTCATATCCAATCAAACTTTCCACCATCAAAAGAACCGCTTAACCGCAACACGATCGAGTTCGCCCTTCCTACGCCGACTGTCCACGTGTCTGAAATCCCAAACGACGGTCTCGAACGGTTCAGAACATTGTGCTGGAACTAACAACAGTCAATTTATTCGGGATTTGAATCAAGTCCAAATTACCCGTGGCCGTATCCACTTAACCGCGATTGTAACCGCGCCGTTTAATTAACTGCACAACCCGATTACATGTGTGTGTTTGTTTGTTTGTTTTGTTACACTTTGATGGGGTTTTGAGGTGTACAAATTGTCATAAGATAAGATTTTTCTTTATTAGATAGGATCTGTTTGGAATTTTATGGTTTTTGGTTGTTAAATGATGTAGAATTTTTATATAAAATTATTAGGTTAATGAATAAGTTTCGTTGGATTTTTTCGATGGTCAAATTTTTTTTTTCATTTCTCCAAACTAATGAATAACATGTATTAAAATTATTCTAATATGTAGAAATTATTTCCTTTTCAGTATCTATTAAGTTTTGGCCTAGCCAGTTAACAATAAACAAACCACAGAAAATTTTGATAATCTAATAATAAAGTTCATTTATGTCATTTTTCTCTGAAAAAAATTTATAAAAATAATAATGCGAGCACGGTAACCAAAAATATTTGAAATATGTATAGTAGAGATGAAAATAAAGTTTAAATCACTCAATTGTGGTTTTGAAAATTCAGATCTGGAGATTTTTCATTAACTGATAAACCATTGAGCCTTTGAAGACTGACGATGACATGTTACTAGCCATAATTAATGCTGATCCACGTCAAAATATCTGAAAGATCGTGTATCGTGAGAATACGATATCTGCATTGCATCGAGTTGTTTCGAAATACGATGTTTGATAAAAAAAAATATGATGAAACTTTTGCATTGACCTAATAGTTTAATTATGAATTTTTTTGATTGATTTTATTTGTGGATACATTCAATATATCGTATAAAAGATATAGATATAGATTAAGGTGATCATTATTATCAAATTCAAAACCAGGACATTTTTTTCTTAAAAAAAAAAAAAAAAAAGTAAATAATCATGAGTATGCTTCATAATAAACCGATTATAATGTTCATAAATAAATCACATTATTCTTTAAAAAAGCATACTGATTTTGTATCACGATTAACTATAAAAGAGACCCTAAAAAGAAATGCTATACTGATAGAATCATTATGAAAAATTACCTTAAATTATAAACACAAAAATATATATATAATTTTCAGAAAAAAACCTACATTTTGCTCCTTTGAAAATTCATCATTTGTACTTTTTCCATATTTTAATTAATATTTCTGATATCGATGTATATGTTCGTTATTATCAACTACACACAAAACACAAACCAAACAACAAACAAAGAAAAAGCACATCGCTCAAAGGACACAAACAAGCGGAAACCCTCAATTATCCTCATCCGACCGATACTTTGCGCGAACGGATTCGAGCTTTCATCACACATTATTTATTACGACTTAACGCAAAAAAAATAATAAAAACCCCACCATTATTACACACACACCCTCACAACTATATAGCAAAAGAACGGGAAAACTCAGGGGAAATTATCGGCGCGTTCGTCTCAAGATCAGACGGCGCCATATCACTTCGGACGCTTTTCCGCGTTCGACGCATTTCCACGATAATTTTTCATATTTGCGTGCGAAAACAATTTTTTTTCGCATTCATCCCCTCACAGGGATGATTTAGGGGGTTTTTTTGGGTGAGGTGGTGTATGGCGGCTATCAAAAATATCGCGTGGATCTGGAATGAAGTTGAGAAGTTTTTGCGGGAGATGTTTGTTTTAGGTCGTCCGGGAATATTGAGTGGTTTTGTGATGTGTGATGTGTGTTGGTTTATCTGTGCATTCGCTTGAGTGCATGTTCGGATTGGAAATTTGGATGTGTGTATGTGGTTGAGTTGGTAATTTCGATTTGGGTTTTGTGTGATTTTTGAAAATGAAGATGTGATAGTTTATAAAGTTGATTGAATCTGTTCGAAATTTGTATTATTTTGCAAGGAAATTTTGTTAAATTTGTTCAGAGTAATAAATTCGTGTGATTTCAAGCAAAAAGTATCTTCAGACATTTGAAAAGTAATTTTTCTAATATAATTTTGAAAAACTGCTACAAACATTTTTTAAAATTTTCCACTGTACAGTAAAATAAATTTAAATACCAAAACGTTTAACGTAAAAAAATCGGTTAAAAAAAAACAATACGTACGTATTCTATGAAATGAAATACTTTTGAAAAGTAAAAATATTTTGGTCCCTTCAGTTTCGCATCAAATGATTTCCATTGTACAGTGAAAATTGTTAAAAATTAAAGGGCTTAACGTGAAAAATCGGTTAACGAAAAACAATACTGTGGTCTTGACAAAATACTATTATACCTATATAATACGACGTTTAACATGAAATTCTTTTAATACAAAATAATATTTCCACCTCTTCAATTTCCAATCAAACTACTGTAAATTAGAACTGTTTTCCTACTTCTTCCTATTGTAATCTTCCTACTGTTAATTAGAAATTTTTTAAACACAAAAACCCTTAACGTGAAAAATCATTTAACAAGAAAATCAAATTCTGACAAAATACTATAATACGATTTTCAACACGAAATTCTTTTAAAACGAAAAAACATTTCAATCCCTTCAGTTTATAATTGAACGACTTTCACTATATGTTACATACAGTGAAAATCATCAAACACGAAACGTTTTACATGAAAAATCATTTAACAAGAAATAATACTGCAGTCCTGATGTACTGCAGTTATGCTCGTAATTAGGGCTTGCAATTTACCGTCAAATTTCAATTACCGGTAAACGGTAAATTATTTTTTCCATTACCGGTTTACCGTTTACTTACCGGTTAGTAAAAAATAGACATATGTAGATTAGATGATAAAAGTATAATTGTATATGTCTACTTTTACTAAAAACAGCATCCTTGATTGAGACCTAAATATTTTCAAACACGTTATAGATGAATAATGTCGTATAAATCCATACATATTCTTTATATGTGACTTTCAGTACTGAAACTAAAATAAATAATTACCACCCTCTCCCCCAAATTTGCAAAACCACAATAGTGCCCTTCACACTCATAAAAGCGCCCTTTCAAATTTTTTTCCCAATAATCTTTCATTATAATATGCCTACATCTGTCCTTAATTCATGATAAAATCATTTTCGGTAATTGCCGGTAAATTTTCCACTAATTGCCGATGGTACGTTTTTGGCTATTTACCTATGAACCGGAAATGCAAGCCCTACACGTAATATATACATAATACATCTAAAATGAAGTTTTTTAATACAAAAAAAAAATTTAAACCCCTTAATTTCCGCTTCAAACATTTTCCACCATACATCACTTGATGTAAAACTATACTTACAACTACACTACTACTTTCCAACTATAATTACTCCCACATTTTCCCTAGACCTACTATTCTGGGCCGGCCCAGTTGGGCCCGGCCACCATTTCGAAACGACCCCATCTCAAAATGCGGCCTAAACGCGGAACACTTAACGCCAAACGGAATGCGCATGCACAAAATGCGCGCCACAAACCGCTAAATATAAATTTCGAATTCGTCGAACGCGCGCATTTCGAAATTATTATTTTAATGTCGCAAATGTCACGGTCGCGGAGATGCTGCACGTGAATCACGCCCCTCGGACCAAGTTGAATAGCTGCCAAATTTTCGCGAATGCTACACGTGTGTGTGTGTGTATTGAGGTTGTTTGGTATTTTTTTTATATATTATGATTTGTTTATAAATTTTTTATAGAGTATTAAGTGAATTTTTGGTGTGTTAATAATTTTGAGGTAAATTTTTTGTGTGATAAATTCGAAATTTGTTTTATATGAATAGGGAAATATTTTTTTTATTTTATAAATATCATTATTGATTACATTTAGTTAATAAATTTAGAAATTTTTATGTTTTATCTAACAATTTTGTATATAATACAATGTAATGGTAATTATTTTTTGTAAAAATAAATTAATAAATGTTCAAAAAAATGAATTTGAATTTTATTGAAAAAATACGATGGGAATTTTTATTACACCTAATATTTTTTAATCAAAAATACGATTTTTTTTCAAAATAAAATTGCGTAAATTTTACTAAATCAAAACATTACAATTATTGCTGATTTGTTCATTTTTTTCTCATGACGATTGTTTATAAATTTATTTATTTTCTAAAGTGGATTAAAAATATAAAATACACAAATTTTTACGGTCATAAAAATGTTAGGATATGATAAATATTTCTGTTCGAAGATATCATCATTATTCATCAGTATTTATGCCAATAAAATATTTAGAAATTGAATGAATGTGAATCTAAGAATTCGAAATATAATAAAATACATAAATGTCTTCGTTGATTATTATAATAAGAAACTTTTTCATCGCAATAAAGCGAAATTAAGTCGATCATAACCCAACGAAAACTTTAATTAGATGCATTTCAAAATGTACGTGACGAAAATCTCAAAAAGCATCACGACACATTATCGCAAACCATCTTGAAAAAAAAGCTTGAAATAGCTTCCTATTTTCATCATAAATTAAATAATATATGAATCAATATCACAAATTATATTTATATTCTTTTTAAAAGCTCCAAATTCAAAATATACACGGTGAAAATCTCGAAAAGCATCACCATAAATATTATCTCAAACTATTTTGAAAGAAGCTCTCTATTTTCATTAAAAATCAGATATTAGATGAAAAAATTACGCAAATCATATTCAAATTCTTTCAAAAAGCTCCCAATTCAAAATATCTATGATGAAAATCTCAAAAAGCATCACTGTAAACATAATCTCAAACCATCTTGAAAAAAGCTCTCTAATTTCATTATAAATTAGATATTATATAAAATAATCTCGCGAATCATCACCATTAACATTATCTCAAACTATTATGAAGAAAGCTCCCAGTTTTCAATATCGCGAATCATATTAATTGTAAGATTTATTCAAAAGCTCCCAATTTTCATCATAAATTATAATAGATATAATATGAAACAATCTCGCGAATCACATCAAGATTCGTTTAAAAAGCTTCCGTTTCAAAATATGTACGAAAACCTTAATAAAACATTACCTACAACCTCTTTAACTTAACTTAAATTCATTTAAAAATTTCCCAACAACCAAATATAATAATTTTCCACACAAAAAACTCATACAAACCGCAAACCATACGACATTTTTCCAAACAAACTCTCAAATTTATTGCGCAATAAACCCTCGACTTAAAGCGAGTGCACATTTGCATATGCGCAAACGTAAAAGCGCATCTCTTAACGATTCGGCCGAAAGACGAGCTTTTGCGCCCATAACCGGAATTACGTTTCGGTTTAACACCCTCGCCGAAATGACCGCGAAAGTGCATAAAAATCCAGTTTTATCACGTCATATATTTATAAAAGTGCATTGATTTACCTTTTCGATTTTCCGAATGATTCAGTTTTCGCTTAAAAATCTATAAAAAATATGATTAATGTATTATATCTAAGATTGATTTTTTTTTTTGAATATTTGATTGATTGTATAATTTGATGTTGTTTGGATCAATCTTGGATATAATGTTATTGTTTTTATAATATAATACACCAATATAAGAATAATAACGTTAATATGATTAATAAATAAATAATATAGAGCACAACATAGAACAATCAATCCAAAAATACACATTACAAAGAATCCGTAAAAAAAGTGCATCAAAAGGGGTTTCACATTGCAATCATTCAATACATAATGTGATATCAAAACATGTGTGCTTCCAAATGAAAATTATATCAAAAAAAATAATCTAATAAAACAAAATAAAATAATCAATAGCACAAAACATATCAAATACATCCAATTTTTTTTCAAAATATACTTTGGACATATTTGAACGATTTTATATGCGAAAAATATCTGTATATATCAAAAATGGTTATACATGCTACATCTAAACACCGAACATTTAACAATAACGAAAAATTAAATAAAAAAATATGGGGGATTAATTCGTGATGAAACATTTGGGAACCTTTGGAACGTGGTGTACTTTGCGAAGAGACGTAGAATTCAGTTTATCGATCGGATGCGTTTTCACGCTTTTCTTCTTTATTTTGGTGCATAACTGAACTGTGGATAAGTGCATTTTGGCCAAATTGAAATTTTTCGTTCGCTATGTGCATAAATATTAGTTTCCGATTTCAAAATGTTGATAAATCCTTTTGTTTTGTCGGAAAAATCGCGTGGAAAGTCGTCGGTGGAGATTTTCATTAGTGGGAAGATGGCTTCCATTTTCTAATGTGTTTAATGAAGGTTTATAAATATCGATGAATTTTCGATATGAGAGTGAGAATATTTTCATAATGCGCTGCGAATTTCAGTGGAAAAGTTGCTGAAATTTTAGGATCTTACAATAAGATTATTTTCATCCGAAGACGCGATCTTTAAATAAATTAGCGCTTACATTGCTGAAAAAATAAGTAAAAAAAACGGTTTCCCTTTTTGCATTCTTCTGAAAATAAAATTTCTGAACGATATTTTCGTTTTAAAAAATCGATAAAACGGAAAATGCACTAAAATTTTTCCGACGCCACATTCCAAAGGATACCCAAAACGAAAACACACACATCAAATAAAAAAAAAAAAATCAAATACTGGTTTCACACTCCAAATTCAACCTTTTACAAATCACATTCAACATTTTACAAATCAAATCCAATTGTTGAATTCGATTGGTAAACGCTTGAATTTGATTTATAAACGATTGAATAACAGGTAGAATATGATTTGTAAAAAGTTGAATCTGTAGTGAAAAAAATAGATTTTACCCTCCGAATTCAATCGTTTATAAATCGTATTCAATCATTTACAAATCAAATTCGATAGGTAAACGTTTGAATTTGATCTGTAAAAAGATGAATTTGTAGTGAAAAAAAATAGGTTTTACGCTCTAAATTCAATCGTTAAAAAATCGTATTCAACTTTTTACAAATCGAATTTGATTATACAATTGAATTTGATCTGTAAAAGTTTGAATATGATTTGTAAAAAATTGAATTTTCAGTGTAAAATAATTTAAAAAATACACGTTCAACACTACAAATTCAATCTTTTACAAATCATATTCAATCATTCACAAATCAAATTCAATTATTGAATTCGATTAACAAACGATTGAATTCGATTGAACACGATTAGTAAACGATCGAACACGATTTGTAAAAGATAGAATACGATTTTTAAAAAGCTGAATCTGCAGTGTAAAACAAAAAAAAAATCAAAAAAAAAAAAAAACATAGACACACATCGATACGACACCGTATTGTTAATATATTGCATATTGGTTAATTACATAATGAATCACACACGCGCCATTATTCGTACTCCGATTTTACTATACATTTTTTTTATTTATCGGGTTATTTTTTTTGTGTTTTGTGTCGTGCTGCACCTGTCCGGAAGACGGAGTTTGGAGGTACGACGAAACGTCCGGCTCGACCATGCAGCTGCGCAACGTATCAGGGATAAACATTCCTGTCTCCCGCTCAGTGGGGCCCGCCGCTGCGCCCCCTCATGGCAGCCGAGGGCGTAGTCCCGGGCGCTGCGCCCCGCTCGCTCCGGATCGATGCGTATATTTCGAGACGCCGGTCCAGTCTGGACCCGCCTGGACCGAAATAGCGGGCTGAGGCACGCCGAGGCGCGGACTATTCATAGACCGCGCCGCACATTTGGGGAAGCGCTGCGCGGGCGACAGTTTTGAGAAGCGCCGGGGCCGGTGGGCGGGCCGGGGGGTGTTCGCGAGCGCGGCGCGTGTTCGCGAGCGCGTGGGTGCGGAGGCGGCGCGGCTGTGTGCTCGGCGCGCCTGGCCCGACTGACGGTGGCGAGAGGGGCCAATGGGGGCCGACGGGGGCCACACGGTGGGTGGGAAGTTGGGTTGGACTATGTTTTCGGGTGGACTGAATTTTGTTTTTTTAACCTAACCTAACCTAACCCATAGGTGCTTTAGGTGCGGTGGCGGGTCGTGAAAATTTGTAGTGGAGGGGTTGCAAGAATGAAATTGCATGTTTTCATGTAAAAATACGAAAACGTCATCAGTTGGACTGAATTTTGTTTTTTTAACCTAATCTAATCTAACCTAACCCATAGGTGCTTTAGGTGCGGTGGCGGGTCGTGAAAATTTGTAGTGGAGGGGTTGCAAGGATGAAATTGAAAATAGTACGCATGTTTTCATGTAAAAAATACGAAAACGTCATCAGTTGGACTATGTTTTCGGCTGGACTAAATTTTTTTTTTCTAACCTAATCTAATCTAACCTAACTCATAGGTGCTTTAGGTGCGGTGGCGGGTCGTGAAAATTTGTAGTGGAGGGGTTGCAAGAATGAAATTGAAAATAGTACGCATGTTTTCATGTAAAAAATACGAAAACGTCATCAGTTGGACTATGTTTTCGGCTGGACTGAATTTTTTTTTCTAACCTAATCTAATCTAACCTAACCCATAGGTGCTTTAGGTGTGGTGGCGGGTCGTGAAAATTTTGTAGTGGAAAGGATGAAATTGAAAATAGTACGCATGTTTTCATGTAAAAAATATGAAAACGTCATCAGTTGGACTATGTTTTCGGCTGGACTGAATTTTTTTTTCTAACCTAATCTAATCTAACCTAACCCATAGGTGCTTTAGGTGCGGTGGCGGCTCGTGAAAATTTGTAGTGGAGGGGTTGCAAGGATGAAATTGAAAATAGTACGCATGTTTTCATGTAAAAAATACGAAAACGTCATCAGTTGGACTATGTTTTCGGCTGGACTGAATTTTTTTTTTCTAACCCAACCTAATCTAATCTAACCTAACCCATAGGTGCTTTAGGTGCAGTGGCGGGTCGTGAAAATTTGTAGTGGAGGGGTTGCAAGAATGAAATTGAAAATAGTACGCATGTTTTCATGTAAAAAATACGAAAACGTCATCATCAACACATACAAGAATCATAATATGTATTGCATTTATACACCTATACAAGACGAATATAAGAATTTAAAAAAAAACTTTATACTGGGAGGGCTGCAACTTCGCAGTCCATTAGGACGAGCCGCCACTATTTAGGTGTTAAGTAATTATTCTAACCCAACCTTACCCATCCTAACCCAACCTAAAAGATGCAGTTCAGCTAAACTCAAAGTAGCACCGGGAAGTTTTTGATTTGGTTGTGGTTTTTTGGGTTTTTGGATGTTGGGTGGTTTTTTGTAGGGTTTGATGTTTAATGTGCTGTTTTTTTGGGTAGTGTGGAAAATTTGATGAAAATTGTACGAATGGATGTGAAGTAAAGGTCGTCGCCCACTGAACTACGCGAGGACCATCCGAGGACCGCATTTTTTCGAGCTAGACTCAAATACAATATTGAGCTTTATAGAATACGAATTAAAACCTATATTTGCATTCCACACTTCGCTTTCGAAAATTATTCAAATATAGGTTTTAATGCGTATTCCATAAAGCGCATTATAGCATTTGAATGAATCAATCCAACCAGAAATACAATTTTGCGCTTTATGGACTACGAATTAAAATCTATATTTGCACTCCACACTCCGCTTTTCAAAAGAATTCAAATATAGGTTTTAATTCGTAGAATTTCGTTAAAAATGATAATTTTTTGGAAAGGGTGCGATTCAGATAGGGGCGTCATTTCAGATTTTTCCAAGGAGAAGCAGGCCAAAAATTATTCGACACTTTTCAAAATTATTCGAGCTCCAAAAACTATTTTCCTAAAATAAAAGGTCGATGCTTTTTAAAATTATTCGATACTTCTCAAAATTATTTGAACCCCAAAATTTTAGGAGGGGGCAACTATCTCCCCATGTCTCTTCCAAATGACGTCCCTGGATTACTGCGATTGATAGGCTATAATAATCTATCAATCACACCTTTTCCGAAAAATTTTGGAAAAAATATGTTTTATATTCTTCATAATTGAGTATTTTTGATTATGATTTTTTTATTGTTATTGATAAAATGTTTTTTAAAATCTTTTAGGTCCGTTTATTTCGGGATACGGAAAACTGAGTACCGACTATTGATCTTCTGAATCGAATGAGATAACTGGGTCTGTAACAACTGTATAGTTGAGCCGAATTTTTAAACGATTTGAAATGTATTTTTTTATTTATTTATTGATATAATTGATGATTGAAAGTTTTCATTGAAAGTCTTCCATTCTAGGAATAACTTTTTTTTTCAATTTGATGATAATTGATTGTTTAATCAACGTTCGTTGCAGAACATTTACATACTTTTCCTAGGATAATCCAAGGAAAAGTTATTATGTGTTCTACAAGTGTTTGAAAACTGATATCGACTATTGACAAAAAGACATATCCACTGATTGCAATATTTAAAATTTGACTTCGTTGACCAATATACTTGTATACGAATTATAGCTGAAAATTCATTTTAATTTCGATTATTTAACCATTTGGGTACTACAATTACGACTATTTTTAATTCCCTAAATATATTTGCTCCAAACTTATTTATTTAATCATAAAAATTATTTTTCAAACACCAAAATTTAACAATTTTTCCAAAAAAAAAAACACATTATTACCATATTATGCACTAACTATTAACATTTTTAATCAAAAATAATTTTTGACACAAACAACCATCAACTTCTTAGTAAACGTGTATTCCGAGTGGAGTGTACGACGCAGCGTCACACGAGCATTTCGTACGCGAAAGCTGCGGGGCGCGGGGGCTCGGCGTCGCGCGGGGGCCAGGGGGGACAACGCTTTTCCGAAAAGCCCCGAGCGCAGATCGGTAAGCTCTCGGTCGTTTCCGGACATTTTCCGCGTACAGTGCGTTCGAATCGAATATGCAATGCGCTCGCACGTACAAACGCAACGCGTTTACCGTTCGGATGCACTGTACCACCCATACTGTAATATGTACGACCGATTTGTTACTGCATTGATAATATCATATTATTATATTGAATTTTAATTTCAATAATATATTTTTATTTATGAATATTCATATTAATATTATTTATTTTTAATTAATTACATTTTTAATCATTTAGAGATTTAATTGTATTTTTTAACAAATATAAAATTATTAAAAAATATAGGGGAAACTTGTCTAATTCTGTGATAGTCGAAATAAAGTTAATGGTAAGTCTTCTAAAACATTTCAATGCTGATCTTTTTATTATCAAAAAAATAATATTACGAAACTTTTTTCAAAATTGAGTATACTATCATGGAATTACATGACCACTATCGCAGAATTAGACGTCTCAGATTCGATCATTTGAGAATATGTCACACAAAATTGGTGATGAATTACAACATCTTAAAAAGTTTGATGAAAAAGAAGGTTGATTTTTTATGATTGTAAACTTTTTTTTATTATTTTACTATAGAATATAAAATAATGACAAACAAGCGCTTAGTATTTAGAAACTAGACAAGTCTCCCATATTTATATAAAATCAATGATTATTTTTAGATTTTAATCTAAATTCTTGTTACGAGATATTATGAAAATAAACGATTTATTATATTTATAAGAATGTAGTAAAACGGATGTTAGCTTTTCTGTTCGTAGAGCTGTTGTAATAAATCACAAACTCTTCGTTTGAAACTTCGATTGTTTCACTATACGGAAAAATAGTTTTAATTGAATTCCACGGCTCAAATAGTCATTGCAGCAGTTCTGAAAATTAATTTTATAACGAAAACTGTTTCGAAAGTACGCGAAGAAAGAAATAAGCTACGAACTATTTTTGTCAAAAAATTTCAGCAAAAAAAATCTGTACTCAGTACACGTATTATTAGCGAAACTTTTTTTGTACATATCATATTTTTAAAATAATCAATGTTAATTATTTTCAAATGTATTTAAAAAATAGTGTATTTGATATTTTTTGTATAGTAATTTGATTGATTTTTTCAAAAAATTTGATCAATTTTGTACTACAAAAAAAACTTAATTATAAAATTGATTTATTAAAGCACAAAGCAGAAAGATGCGCAATAAACTCATATATAAAAAAAAATCCAAAAATTACGAAAAGCTTCACGTAATCCAAGCTAATTTTGCTTGAAGTTCATGACACGTCTTTAAAAACACTATTATTAGACACACTCCCATATCGCATACACACAACAGCGATAACTCTCAATGCGACATCTCCGTTCTGCGTCTCTCGAAGAATCCACAATCGAAAACAGCATTATCGACCCGCACTCTCAAAACGATAAATCTCGCCAATTTCGCCGAATCGAAGAGAAAGTTTTTCTCGCGTCGGCCATCTTGAGCTTAATCGCCGAACGGACGAATTAACTTATTGTAATGGGCGTGTGTTAATCGCGAGCCGGCCCTGGTGTGGGGCATAATGATATGGTCGTGTATGGGGAATTTGCAATCCTCAGCCTCTGCGGGGACTTATCTGAAGGTTTAGGCGCTGGATGTAATGCGGCTAGATAGCGGTTGCAATTTCAGGGTTGGCGCTTTTGTGTGAAGTGAGGGTTTTTGTTTGTGTTTGGTGCGAGTTTTTTGGTTTTGGTCGAATTGGGTTGGTTGGTTTGAGTATTAAGATGAAAATCTTCTTTGAAAATTTTATGAAAGTGGATTTTTTTTAAAGATATTACGGCTTAATGATGAAAAAATCAATATATGATATCAGAAAGAGAAAAATTAAAACGTGTGTTAAATAAAATAAATGTGCATTAAATCTGGAAATTAAATAAAATAAGTGTACATTAAAAAAAAACGAACATATTTACAAACATATCCCGAAGTCAAGTTAATAAAAGTTTGAAAAATCATGTGTGCATTTTGCACGAGCATTGAAACGTGTGCATTAGAAAAAATATCTGTATCTTAAAATAAATAAACGTGCGTTAAAACAGAGTGAAATACCAATCGCACGACTATTATTCATAACTTTCATAATAAATTGATGTGCAATAAACCGAATTCAAACAAAATCAAGATTGATAAAAAAAATGAACCAAATTGTTAAAATGTATTTGTATTGTATTTGCCTGTAGATATTGACTTTACTCTCGCGACCTTGCCACATCTGTTATTTTAATTCACAAACAATTAATTCTATTGCATACTTCATATTTTTTTTAATGCTCACTTTATCTGCACAATTTTTTTTATTGCACACTATGAATAAAATAATGCTCAATATGACATTCTTTAATGCACCAGAAATATGTAATGCACATCGTATATTTTTCTAATGCACAAGTAATTCGTTTTAAGGCACAATCTATATTTTTTAAACGCAAAGATAAATCTCACCCTTTAAAAATATGAATAACCTGACTATAAATACAGATTTATCTAAAAAAATCGTGTTTCAATAGAAAAAGTACGCATGTTAACTATAATTTTATAGTTATTATATTTTTCTGACCCTGTTATATTAAAAAATGTTTCATGATTAACAATTCAATAGATAAAAAACGTTGTGTATTATAAAATTGATGGATTTTTCTATTTATCGACGTTTTAGTATCTTGATACCGCAGAATCGTAAAATATAAGCTTTCAGTGTTCGAAACGATCGATTAATGATTTTTATTTATAAAAATTCTAGCCTGCATACTTTTTATATGCTTCACGATACAACAACAAATTTCTCGTATTGAAAGTCCGTTTTAATGAATCATATAATTTCAAAAAAGCCTTCAAACGTTCCAGTACACTCGCATAAATATTTGAAAACCCAAATTTTGCTACAGACATATTTTTGATATCGCTTATAAATAACTACAACGTTGACGTGTAAAAACAATTGGGAAAATATTTGGTAAACGCCGTCAAAAAATTAGTCCGGACAGAAATAGTTTATTACCGACAATTGAGCTTTGTACATTTGAAATTACGAATCGCAATTTTGAGTAAAATATTATAATAATCGTGATGCATCTGTTTGCGTCCCTTGCATATGTAAATTCGAACATAAATAAATAAATTAAGTGACTTATCTAGATGCGATATATGGATCTATGTACGGTCTAATATGTCCTGCGCTTGGAACTAGGGTGACCATCTTTACTCATGAATATATATTTTATAAGTTCTAATTTTGTCGTCAATATTCATAACCTATGTATATAAAATTTCTTAATTTTCAACGAAATTTTCAATATTTTTCTTTATATCTTATGCTCAATTAATAATAATTTGATTGATATAAGTTTCAAAATTAAATATCGTCTTTCATCAATTTTTCTATAATTAACGATACGCGAGTTTATCTATTTATTAAGTTCATTACAATCGCTTAACTTTAAAAATATTTTTTTTATGGCTTTAATCCTTGTCATAATTTTATATAGACTTTATAATATATTTATTAAGGAAAATGTATTTCCCAACACCATTGAAATTTCGGGAATTTTCTTTCAGAATATATTTATTTTATTCATTGTTACGAAATAAAATTTAAAGCAAGAAACTGAAAAAAAAAACTATATAAAGAAATCGTGCATATTTTTTGAAATTTAATTTATATTTAAACTTTAATAATGAAAATTTTTTGGAATTCCGATGATAATAGAAAATCTCTATAGTGAATATAATATAATAATATATTATATATTTTAATTATATGTTTCGTACGTTAATTATAATATCATTGTCTAATTATTTTTCTTCAATATTATCGTTTCAGCATTTTCCGCACGTCTTCTATACAACATGGTCACCCTACTTAATCTAAATGGCGGTTGCTTGCAGATATCTCTCTGAGCTTAGTTTCAAGACATAATTCAACTGTTTTTGTAAGAGATCCAGCAAATACCTCCTTATAAAATGCCCCGTCGAACGAAGAATAGGCAAATCGCAAAATATGACCGCTTTGGTTTGCGATCTCTCATAATATCGGTATGTAATTTATTTTCTTTAATCGACGAAAAATGTATGTCGAAATGTACTCGCTGAAGTATGAATGGATGCAAGTCATTTTTATTTTGAGTTTCTTAATGGTATTTTAATGACATTTTCCATCGTCTGAAATGAAATGTCACATTACTTCTAAAAAAGTGTATTTAAAAGAAGTTTTAATCTTCTAAATCTGTGAAAAGTCTGTCTGTGTTTAAAATATAAATTATGTGAAAGTACTATATTTTGTAATGTGAATGATAATCAATAAATTTTCATATGAAAATGTAGGGAAAATGAAAATGTACTTGTTTAATATTTTTAAATGTTTTATTTTGCTTTCTGAAAGACAGGCAGAGGTACACAATATTCATAATAATATAATTTAAACAATAACTAAGCAACAAAAAGGAAATTAACACAATTGCCCTTTTTTATATGAAACATTGACAAATATTTTTTGTTTAATTTTTCTATAATTTTTTAGGTCGCAGTAGACGGCATTTGGGATAAGTAATCAAAAATGACAATTAGCTATGACGATATCATCGTTATCAATTTATAATAATTAAGCCCTAACTAGCGTGTGGAATTGTGTGAAACTGCAAAGTTCCTCCATTTTAATAATTTAAATATTTTTTTTTAACTAACTACTCCTTTTTCTTTGTAAACTATCTACATACACGATACACCTTCAGTTCTAGCCTCGGCCAGGCTTTCTATCTATAGACACACAGTCGCTTTTCACACTTTAAATTGTAGGTCACTTTGGTTCCCAATTAAAAAGAGTATATAAAAATCAAAGTGCACACTAAGGTTGATCACTTCCGAACAATATTCAAATTCAGCTACAAAACGGTCTCGAAAAACGTCAAGTAAAAAACATTTTTAAAAAAATATAAATTTGTTCCCCCGTTTAGTAAGAAATAATACAAAAATGCATATCAAAAAAATTTAAATGTCCACTAAGTATAGTACCTTTCTACGATCAGCATCGTAAAGACACTTTGTATATTTAAAGCTTAGTTCGAGAAATTATATAGACTTTAAAAATTAACTATTTGCTACTGAACAACATAATCTTAGAGAATACAGCGTAATAACAGCATATATCAAAGAAGCACCTGTGAATTTCAACGAGTTAAGCGATTGTGAGTTATCGGCGTCAATCCTTTTAATTATCACTGTTTTTTTGATTTATCGTACAGAATCTTAACTATAAATTTCACAGTTTGGAGTCTCACACAATTCCTTCAAATGTAAAGCTTAGCATAAAACAAAATCTCTCATTCAACATTTTCTCATCATTTTTACAATTAATTAATAATGTATAAATATGAACCAGCAATAATAAACATGAATCCTTAATTTTAACTTTGTAATAGTAAATAACTTCACCATTTTCATTTTTGATAAAAGTCACAATAAAAACATTGGTACATTTCATTTGATCAACATACTGTTTATATGCAATTCTATAATAATAATTTAACACACAAAAAGCCTAGCGTCTCTCAGTACGTTCATATCAATTTTGTTTACAAACGCTTACATTGTCTATAATGTAATTTATGTTTACATATTACCAAAGCTACCAGTATGAAAATGTTTCATCATATCAGCTAGCATGTCAATTGTTAAGCCCTAATATAATAGTATTGTAATAATGTCTAGAACAATAGTGTCGTAAAGCGAGTTTTTCTTTTTTATTACATTGTATCATTTTTAAGCTAAGATATAGTTAAAATTTTAGACTTTAGATTAAAATTACTTAAATTAAAATCATTTAGACTATATGAGCTTTTTTGTTGTAAAAAAATGATCAAAATTATTTTGAAAATATTTTTTGATCTCGGTTCGCTTGCCCAGGTATATTTTTATCAATTATTTGTTAATTGATCTTCATAAATGTATTGATTCTTGATATCACTTTCACACGATATATTATTTTAAGTTCGATTTATAATACAAACTATTATATCGCCATCATTATTTTCTTATACCTTATTCCGAATACTTATTATTTTTGATCTATTATATCTTATAGATGCTTGAGTATTTTATATAATATTATTATAACAAAAATATAATTGAACTTCTAAATAAAATATTTTCAATAATAAATCAATATTGAAATAATAATTATTAACATTTAATAAATAACTTTCATTCAAACAACTCATAAAAGTTTTGAAATGCATAAAATCTCAAGCAATATGACATGTCACTAAACATAGTTTGTGCTACGCATGGGTAATTATCATACCGTTATATAGTCGACGTCTTACATATTATACAAAAAATGTAATTTCATATATGAGTTTATACCACGAAAAGTTGCGAATTTGTGTGATAGATTCACCAATACAAATTACATATACACATATCACATTAAGTCACATATATTGGAATGCTTGTGAATTTTCATATAATATTAAATAGGCTGAAGTCTAATCGTAAGGATTGAGAAGAAATCAAAACAGTGAAAAATATGCTAAACTGACAAATTTTCATTATATAAACACAAATGTAGCATGCTCTGAGAGAGATAAAACATTTATTGAATAAAAAAAGTATCGCCTTAGACATTTTCATTATCTTTGTCATCTTCTTTGGGTTTGTGTTGTTCGAAAACAATCGGTTTAGTTCCTGTTAATGATCTGAAATTCAAAAAAGAAGTTTATTAACTGAATCGTTAATTTGAAACTCTTTTGATTATAAGTACCTATATAACTTACTTTCTTTGTGCGGGTACTGGTGGTGTATCTGATACAGCAGAACTAGATTCTGAAGAACTTTTTTCACCTATTGACAAAAAATATTTAGAAAATTGTTTCTTACATTTATATTTTTAAATATAAAAAAATACCTTTCACAATTGGAGTATCACCGATGAAAAAAGTTGCTCCACCTTGTCCCGACCCACTGTCTTCAGATGAATGTCTGCCTTCGAACTTTATTGTCCTTTCTCTTGCTTGTGGTTTTCCATAATCCTTTTACAATACATAAAACATTTTTAAATTCATTTTATATAAACGTTTAAAGCCAAAAAATAATAAGCCGTACATTTTTATCGCTATCAGAGTCAGGTTCCTGTACCTCATATTCTTCGAGATGATCGCTTCCAGAGTGGTCCATTGTAAAGCAATCTTCAGTGCTCAACCCAATACCTTTTTCTCCTTTTTCGTAAAATGCTGTGACTGGTTCAAGCGTGTCCAGTGAAGATACCATCGTATGGGATCCTGTGAAGGAGACTTTTCATTTGAACATTTTTTGGAAAATATATCTATTTGATAAGCGAGTTAACTTACCAGCACTAGTCAAGCTTCCAGTCATCGGAGTGTCAACTTCGTAGTTATAAGTCGCTCTTGTAGCGTTAGAACTAGTTAAGCTGTCTGTGCTGCCGAGCATCAAATCTTCTTTTGCTCTATTTGAAAAAAATATTTTATTTAAAACGTGAAAGAAACTATATTAGTTAATTAATAGCTTGCTCAATAGCAAAAAATAAATAAGATTAAATATCTTTCACTTATTCAATATCGATTCATATTAAAAATTTGTCTTTATGTATTGCAAGCGATAAAGTTAATTGTTCAACATTTTAAGTGAAAGATATATAATATTTCATACAACAATATCTTTCAAACATGTATGAAATAAGAATGAAGAAATCTTTAATATGAATGAAATTAATAAATACAAATGCATGTATTTACTAGTGATGATTAAAACAGTGTTGTGAAATAATTGAGATTCATGTGTATTAATAGTGTGCTATATTAATTTTTCACAAGACTGTTTCTAGGTAAAATAGTGGTTTGTGTGCAGAAAATGTAAACAACGAAAGAGTTTTTCCCTAAAAAATGATATATAGTTCTAAGTATTTTACTTGTGGATCACCTATTGTAAAAATCAATTTTATTGTTGTATAAAAGTGATGAAAATCATAATAAACTGCTGCTACTGCCATAAGCACATTATAACTTGACTGCTGCGGCTGGAGTATTGAATTATAGAAAAAGTGATGATAATGTATTTTCTAAATAAAAAAGGAGTACTGGCGCATATTTCTAAATTGATGAAAAATAAATTTTGTGGTTCTTATAATCTAAATTTTTACTATCACATACACGATCTAGACATTTATTAACCACTTGACGTTAACATTTTTTTGCTTTACCTGCTGGTACTGGTCAGCGTCACCTCGTTTTCCTCAACCCTGGGAACATTATTACAATTGCAAGTTGAAATTTATATTTCCATGAATCAATTATTTTTAGAAATTTAGTACAAAGGAACAAAATGAGATTTTTCTTCTTTCATATGATAAAATGTAAATTATGCAACGGAAAAAAATCAATATGAATTACTATGTAAAGTGAAAATTATGTATTCATTTGAGCGAAACATAAATTTTTCAACAAATATTTATAAAAGCATAATTTGATGGTCAATGATGACTTGACTCACATAAGCTAAACAACATTCATTCACACAAATTCAAATGAAATTGATGATGTTTACCTGCTGAAGCTGCCAGATGAACTCATATCTTCATCCAGTCCGCTCCACGAACCGCTGGCTGGATCTGTAAAGTGTTTAGAAGCAGTGCTAGAGAAAGCTCCAGATGCTGATTTTCCAGACATCGGAGAAATTTCCCTCATTGCACTGTCGGAAGCCTCTGATTGTTTTGATGACAAATCGAGATCAAGTGTTCTTGGAGATACTACAACTTTTGTAGTAACAGTGATGCTTTCAAGTGATCCAAGTTCACTTCCGTGTTCAGAATCTAATGGTTTTTCCATCATAGTCACTAAGCTTTCAGTATCAGACTGCTGTGATGTAATGGAGGAAGAAAATTCTGACCCATAATCACCCATCGATGTTCCAGATCCAACTTCAATGCTCGGGAAACTTCCCGAACCATATTCACCACTTTGATCATCTTTAACAGCTCCGGGTATATCCATACCTTTAGCTGTTGATGTTACTATGTTTTCTGATACCTTTTTACCGTCTACAAATCTTTGTGAAATGACTTTCGTCGTTGTGATGACGCCAATTATATTCGCATCTGCTTCAGTGAATGATGAACTCAACTCTTCATCTTTCTTAACATCTTCTACTGGCATGCAAGGTTCTGAATCTCTACATTCATAAGTGGACTTTTTAGTGCAAACTGATTCTGTACAACTTTCTGGTTGTATTTCTGGCACATAAAAAGCGCCTTTGTTATCATAAACTTTCTTTTGTGATGTCACATACGTTACCACAGTTCCATCATCGTTAATGGTAGTGGAAGTAGATGTTTTGGTTTCTGGTTCTGCCATTTGATGATCGATAAGTTTTTTCAAAGCCATGGCTTCTGTTAATGCCCTCTGTGAAGGACTGCCATACCTTTGTCCAGGACTACCACTCTTTTGTCCAGGGCTTCCGCTTTTTTGAGATGGACTTCCACTCTTTTGGGATGGGCTACCACTTTTTTGACCTGGACTGCTTCCACTCTTTTGTGGAGGACTGCTGTCTGAACTAGTGAGGCTATATGAACGTTTTTCCATGTCTAAGAACCCAGCACTGCTTAATTTTCCATCTTGAGATAACAGCAAAGCTTCTTTCTGTTTCGCTTGTATTTCGATTTTCAATGCTTCTAAGCACGCAGATTCTAAACCTTCGAATTCTTTCAAGCTAGACATCGACACATCATCTCCTTGGGTACTCTTACGATGATATCTTTTAGGTAACGATCCGTTGAGGGAATCTTGGGACGAAGATGAATGCTGATAAGCTGATTCCATTGATAAAATTTGTTCTAAATTCTCAAATTCTTGTAATGAGCTCACGGAAACATCGTCTTGTTCTCCAGAACGCATCATGTATCGTCTTCGTAACATAAGATCAGATTCGGACATACTTCCGTACGAATTTTTCAGACTTCCGTAACTGCCAACAGATTCTTTTTGAGATGTGAAACTTCCTATTCTACTTGCATCGAAATCGGCCATCTCTTCTTCTTTTATATCTTCCAACGGTCCTCTGTCATAGTCGTATCTAGTCAGATCACCTTCGAATTGTTTTTGAATCCACTTTTTACCAGCTTCTATTTCTTCATTTTCAGCTGCTCGTAATCTTCTCTGTTCTAATTCGTATTGAACTAACTCTTCTTCAGAAAGAGATCCCGATGTACTATATTCGGTTTCATTCGATTTTTTAGTAGTTTGTGATAAATAATTTTCGACTTCTTCGTCATGTTTCTTTACAAATGACATTTTTGAAATGCATACACTTTTGCCTTCAGCGTCAAATTCAGAAGCTTCTCTTGCAACTTCTTCGATTACGACAAAATCGTCCATTTCACCTGGTTTATCGACCATTTCAAATTCATCACTTGTGGGTGAATCTGGTTCTTTTTGAGTTTCGTACAAAGTTCTCTCTTCGGTAGTCACTGATATTTCAGATTTCGAATCTGTCAAAGCTCTATCACTTTGCTGCAATAATTCCGGATCTTCAGAAATTTCATACATATCATCGAGAACATATTCACGGCCGTTATCTGTAGATTCAGAACTTTGACTCGGATTAGATATTGGCGTTTGTGGTGTAGATAAATGATCGTCTTGAATTTTAAGACTTGACGACGAGCTTTGTTTACTATCAATGGGATACGGTTCTGGCGTCTTCTTTTCCGAAGATGAACTACTCGAAACTGTAGTTCCGGAGTGTGATTTTATGACTTGAGCTGTAATTATTTCTTCATATTCGGCAGTTCCTTTTGGAATTATATCTGCCATTAATGCATCGTAATCTATCTCGTGTCTTTCTTTGGCTGATGTAGATACATGAATAGCTCTCGGTTCTGCCTTGGTTGTCACGACTTTTCTTTCGACAATTGTTTCAATTTCGGCTGGCTTTGGTTTCTTTTCGGGTGTTTTATAGACTACCGAAGATGTTCGATATTCCACAATTTTTTCCGATATTTCGTACGACTTCGATGGCTCGGAAGTTTTGCTTGAAATCTCTTTAGATTCTTTGATATGTCTAATTGTGCTGGGACCAGTTTCAATTTTACTCATGCTGAAAACTTGGGAATCAGACTCTGGTATTTCTGACTCAACATCTAAATCTGCGCTTTCCGAAAGACTTTCTGATGGGAATTTTTCTGGTAAAAGCTCTTTTGGTTGGAAACTCATTTCATGCGAACGTTTCATTTTGCTGATAATTTCGGTTGAACCATCAAGCGGTTCGTTCAATTCGTCATCTAATGATCCTTCTTCTGATTGACTGAGTCCTTCCATGCTAGAAGGCGTCTTTTGGATATTGTCATTTTCTAAATCTTCTTTGTATTTAATATCTTCCATTGATTCTCTGAGAGCTTCTTTGATTACGATTCCTTTAATCTTGCTTCGTTCACCTTCGAAATGTTCAGCTAAAGTTCCGCTTTCTACCATTTCTTCCTTCAATTCAGCAGCAGATGGAACTAAAGTCTCAGATGCGTCAGATATATCAATACTAGCCACATGTCCAGAACTTTCTGAATCAAGACTTTTAACACTACCTCTAGAGCTTAAAGTGCTTGCAGCTGTAACATAATCTTTCGAAGTTCTTTGAGATTTTGTAGAAGGATCAAAGGTAGTTAAAGCACTTTGAAATTCTGCTGTTCCTGTAAGTAGCACTTCGATATCGGAAGAAAGTGGTCGACTATGTGGGCTATCAGTATGTTCAAAACTCTGATAATGACTTTCTCCGGAACTAGACCATCCTTCGACGTCGGAACCTGATCTGCGATCGGAAACGATATGTGCAGAAGTCAGATGTTTTTGTATTGGTCGTAGTCTCACGCTGTCTGAGCTATCTTTAGGAGATTCCTCTTTATCTGATGTCATTTCAGGTTCAGTGTCGACAAGAGATATCGGTCCACTCTCTAACCCAGTCGAGATGTCACTTATTTCGTGTTGAGTCATCAAATATTTATCTTTTTCCAGAGCGGTATCTCTTTCTTCGTCTGATGTGAAATATGTGTCGTCTTGCTTAGAAGATGAATCTGTTTCTTTGGTACTTGTGCTTATATCTTTTTCAATAATTGAAAATTCTGATGTTTTACTCTTCATCGTCACCTCCTCTCTTGTATCTTTCTTCACTTCGTGCACTTCTTCCGTTTTAGAAGAAACAGAAGTCTGACTCTTGATTTCGGATGTTATCGTTCTGTATACATCTTGTTTTTGTATAATATCAGGATGCTGTGAAGGTTCTTCATGTATAACTTCTGGTCTATCCGGACTTATCAATTTGAACTCGAATTCAGATGGAGATTGCTTATACTTTATGCTTCCGTCGTTTTTTTCACTGATGATTTCTCCATGAGCAGCCTCCAATGATTGTTTAACTTCATCTATCGTCTTTTCAAGGTCGGAAAGTTCTGCCAACGGTTGAGGTCTGAGAGGTTCTATTTCGGCTCGTTCGTGTTCAAGTTTCGAAGCAAGAAACTCGGCAGACGAGAGATCTGTATCGTATCCACTACTACAAATATCTTCTAAGCTCTTCTCCTTCAAAAGCTTCTGTTCGATTCTCTTTTGATGTAAATCTGATACGAACGATTCAGCATCAATTGAGAAATCTTCTTTTTCTGAATGTTGCATAGTTTCTATAGCACTCATTGAATCTATAGATTTTTGAAGAGTTTCTGTATCTTGGGAATCTATCGACTTTATCATATATTCTGTTTCAATGCTTTCTCTGGATTTGATCATTGAATCTTTCATCGAATCTAATGCATCGCTCGGTGCTTCTGCACAATATGTTTCATCTGATCCTGGAACGCTTAAGCCACTTTGACTTATTCTAAGATCTAGATCAGATGCTAAAGTGGTCATGCCCAAATCACTGCCAGATGTTAATGATTTGGATTCAGATTGAGACACGAAATCTAATTCGACGGATTTTGGTTCCTCGCAAAATGATTTGGACTGTTGATGTAAATCAGATGCTACTTCGTCCAATGATTCTTGTTGTTGCAATGACACTTCCCAAACATGATCCTGAATGTGTTCTTCTGGTTTGTTGACGGGGGATATTTTCTTTTCTAAATTGATTTGATCTTTCTTTGATTTAGTGACATCGTATTTCTTATCGTCGTCTGGTATGAGTTCGAGTTGAGGAATTCCAATAAAATCTGATTCGCCAATCATTTCAGATTCGGAATGCGTATCTTGGCTGATTTCTTGACTGGATCCTTTAGATTTTTGAGAAGTCGATACTTTAATTTCTTTGATGAAATCGACTTCGTATACTTCTTCCTTTTTGAGTGATCGCGATCTACTTTTTGGTGACATTTCCGATTTATCATCGAATGAATCACGTTTTCCTGCAACTTCACTCTTAAAGCTGGTATCTTGAGAAATGTCTGAACTCATATCGTCGTGTTCCTTACTTTCTACAATTGACTCTTCTTTGCTGAATCCAGTAGTTGCACTTATCACTTTACCGTCTTGTAACATCTCTTCGGTAGTTAATTTTTCGTCTTTTTCCACAATTCTGGTAGCGGATTCCATATGAACATCTTTCCCTTGAGAGAACTCTGCTTCTACTTCTTCGGTAGGTTCTAATTCAGTTCTTTCTGTGAAATATTCTTTTCCCCATTGCTCATGAGATAAATCTCTCTCAGAATAAGACACTTCTGTTTTTTTAGAAACTTCGTCTCTTATGGAAGTCATTTTTTCTTCTGATTTACTTTGTCTTCCACTATAAAGTCCTTGTTCAGAATATTCACGATGAGTTACAATAACAGCAGAATCATCATCGCCTTTCTTTGCTCTTTGGACTTCTGAATCTCGTCGTTCTGCTGATGCTTTCTGATCTCTTTCAACAGAAGATCTTTCAGTTCGAACGACATCCCCGGATTTTTCAAAGGATTCCTTTTCTTTCAATTCATACTCTTCTCCAGATATTTCATGTTTAGTTTCTATTTTAGCTGAAATCACAGAATCATCATCCGATGATGATATGTGCGTCTTTTCAGAAAAGTATTCTTTTCCAGATATTTGATGTGTAGTAGATTCTTTCTTAGTTATTATCATTGTAGCATCATCGTCTTTAGTGAAATCTTCGAAAATTTTCTTCGACTCATCTTTGATATGTTCAAATTTAGAAACGACATCTTCTTTGAAATCTTTTTTGAGTTCATCAAATTTCTTTTGAGCATCTTCTTTGAAAAATAGTTTAGTTTCATCAAAAGTCACTCTTAGATCTTCTATTTTCGAAGGTAGAGATTCTTCAATTTTATGAATCTCTGTGGTAGTAGTTTGAACTTTAACATCTTCGATTTTCGTGGGAACAGATTCTTCTATTTTATGAATCTCTGTGGTAGTAGTTTGAACTTTAACATCTTCGATTTTCGTGGGAACAGATTCTTCTATTTTATGAATCTCTGTGGTAGTAGTTTGAACTTTAACATCCTCAATTTTGGTGGGAACAGATTCTTCTATTTTGCGAATCTCGGTGGTGATAGTTTGTGTGACGGTTTCGGTATCTTTCGAGACTTTTTCTATTTCTTTTTTGATATCTGGATGCATCGTTAGGGTATCCACATTTACGAAGGCTATATTGTCGACATGATGTCTCGTTGGAGACTTTGGACTTGCTGTTGCGCTGAGAGCCTTGGAAACGTCAGAAATGTGCCCTAAAAAGAAAACAATCGAAATTGTTATAAAATCATCATGAAAAAAACAGCAAAATATACATTCAAAGCACACCACTCATTTTGAAAGTAAAACAATCCATGTATTGAATTTTTGTCAATTTTAAGATTTTCAATAACTTCACTATTCTATTCAATCGTAATTTCATTTTAAATTTTATATAGAAAATAAATTTTATGTTTCGCATTTCATATACAAAAAAATGATCAAATAATGAAATATATTTTCATATGTATTCTTTGTAAAGAAAAAACTAATTTTAAATCTAATCTCAGTCAAATTTCCAACTATTGATCTATAATGATAACTATACAATAAAAAAAGACATAAAAATACGATCAAAATGAAAACAGTCAATATGATTTCAGAATGATCACAGATGAGAAGAATGATGTCAGATGAAAAAAATGATCAATGATGAACGGAAGCTATGATTTTTATAAAAATTTCAATTTTGAAAAATCAAAAATATGCTCGATATATTCGAAGTGAATAAAATTTAATTTGCATGTGGTCTTATATACAATACAATAGATGTACAATAAAAAAGAGTAATGCTATTTTCAGCTTTCTTCTGACGAGTTTCTAATATAAACTTGTCTTCATTGTTAGTGTGAGCAATTTCGAAAAAAAATATATGTGAATTTGCAAAAGTTTGGTATGGAAAAATAAAAGTTTCGCTTGCTGCTTCCAACGTGGGTGAAAATGTGATATGATGTGATGATGTTATACATAATGGCCAATCAGGCAAATATAGGAACAGGATAAACAATCTTTCTAGTAAAATTATAACACTCATATTTACAAAACAACAAGGGACAATAATTTTTTCCAATCGACAAACACTTGAATCAAGCAAGTAACCGACGTAAAAATATATATATAGAAAGCTTCACAAACAAATATACCAAAATGTAATAATAGTTTTTACATGTTATTTGATATTTGATTCAGATTGGTATTTTTGTTTATTCGGCTCGTAAAAATAAAATGTAAAAAGATGATTCAGAAGTATCGCGAAAACACACAATATTTGCAAGCATTATTATGTAAAAGTTGAATATATAATATTTAAATATGCAAAAAAAAGCAATATTAGTTTATTGTTCCATAAAATAGGGAAAAAGCTAAAAAAATGTTAGTTTATACGAAAATCATAAAATTTTCTTCATGTTGTTCTTACTTACCATTTTTTTCTGTTACTCTTTAGATCTCCGCGTAATCGCGAAAAAGAAAATAGAAAATGCATATATCATATGTATCTGTTCTATTATTTTCAAAGCATTCATTCAACACAAATTATTTTAAGCATATTTAAATACTTCAAATTATTTATAGGTGAATATATTTATTGGATTTTTCTGTAAATGTATATATGAAATTTTTATACGTTTATTGAAATTTATAAAATTTCAAGAACTCGTATTTTTTAAAAATATTTAACTATTTTAACATAATTATTTTAGTTCTAAGCATATATACATCAACATTTTAAATTATTAATATATATATTTTATATGTATCAAATATATTTTATAGTAGCAGATCATATCACTATATTTCTATATATCACACATATTATTTATTAGATCAATTATATATTGAATAATAAGGATTTTTTTATCTAATATAATATATAATCAACCAAAATACAAAGCCAAACAAATAATCACTTAAAAACAAACTCAAAAAGGCAGTACATATTTCGAAAAGCTATATAATTTTACTAGAAGATTGGGTATTCAAAATATTCTCAGTATATTCAATCAAATTTACATAAAATCGTCAAATCATTATTCATAATCTTATAATACTCAATTAATGATACGCTAGGTTGTGTAAAGGATGGGATGAATGTGAAAAAATACATACGTGCAATCCTATCATTTTTTCAACAACAAAAAAAACAAAGGGAACCGACAAATCTTCCAGAACCAATATCAATATTTTCACATATCGAAAACTTCTCATTTATAGTGCTGCCAAAAACAAACCGTGAAAGCAAACAAATCAAAAATGAACCCTCTCAATCACGACTGTGAATGAACAATGCCTTTTTTATATGGGAATGAAGCTGATCGTACCACTGTGAAGCCTGTCCGACTCCGAAGGTCCAATGTCTTTGATGAACCTGGCGTCCCTGGGCGACAGTGACGACGCTTGTTCCAAGGTGTGTGCTTCAGGACCTGGAGGATCGGAGACTACGATCAGGGACTCTATCATTACTCTCTACACGAACAGAAGCCGGAGGGAAGAAAGCGTGAGGGACTATTCTATTACTGGGACGGTAAGGGCGCGCGGTCTTTCATTTAATTCTCATTGGCTACGGTCTCAATGCAAGCTTCTTCCTCATCGATTCGGTTTATATTAAGGAAGGATGTGAGGACCTACCCTTACGTTGCTGTCCCGCTGATTCAGCTGCAGCAGCCGCCGCTTGACGGTTGATCAGGTCGACCGGTGATGGAGGTGGTGTCTTCGAAAATTTCAAGGATAGTTCTGTGAAACGTGATCGAAATTAGATGAAAGGTTGTATAAGTTTATGTTGATCTGTTTTAAGATTGTTACCATGAGCGACGTGGGTTGTATCGATTCTGATTAGTGATCCTCCTGGTTGTGAAATCCCTTCTAATAAGTCTGAGCATCTTCTGTCTAAACGATTCAGATCTTTGATTTCTGAAACTATCTTTTCTCTGTCGTCTAAGCCGTCTGGAGATAATTCAGGACTGGCTTCATCGTCTTTTGTTGTGATTTGGATGTCTTTTGGTTTTTTGTTGATTAAATCTATTTTTTCTACTATGTGTTCTGCAGATTCTACAATTTTGCTCACAGAACTAGAGATTACGGATTCTGTGACTTTTGTGGACGTGACTGATACATCTTTTGTTGACATTTCACTAATATGTAAATCTTTTTCTGGTTTAACATTGATACCTACAGCAGCAGCTAAAGTAGCACTCGAATCTGATAAAAGCTCAGTTATGGGATGAGCATGTTTTAACTTCACGCTGTCTTCATCATCTTCATCTCGTTTAATTTCAACTCCGACAGAAGCCGCTAAAGTTGAACTGGCATCACTCAAAAGCTCAGCAATTGGATGGTCCCTCTTTTTCACTTCTTCGACTTCAGGTTTAATTTTGACTCCAACAGAAGCTGCCAAAGTTGAACTAGCGTCGCTTAAAAGCTCAACAATTGGATGGCCATGTTTTATTACTTCTTCAGGCTCTGGTTTGCAATCGACTCCGACTGATGCTGCTAATGTTATGCTAGCGTCGTTTATGAGTTCGGTTATTGTGCGATCGTGTCTTTCTACAGACACTTCTGTAGTAATTTTTTCTGATTGTGTTGTTTCAATTTCAGCTTCTTCAGGTTTAATATCGATTCCAATTGATGCTGCCACTGTAGCACCAACTTCCGAAATCGATCTTGAAATATAGCCGCCTTGTCTATCGTCTTCCGAAGAGTCATCTTTCGTTGAGTCATCAACTGCGACTTCTAATTTTGATTTGATGATTTCTAAATCTTTCGCTAGTGAATCTGTTGTTTGAGATATGCTCTCGATCATTTCTGATTCTACAGTTTTGTGTGTTGATGTTATAGTTTCAGTCACTGGTCCGGTTATAGTTTTTTGAATAGTTGTGGTTGTTGTAGTCACGATTGTTCCGTCTGGTTTTGTTTCAGTAAATACTCGTTGAGTCGTTACGTCATCCATATCGTCGAAAATACCCTTGAAAAAAAAACATACATGAGTAAAGAATTATTGGGAAATTTTTTATAATGAATTTTCATTTACTTCTTTTTCAGCGAAGAAATCATCAGCATCATCTAATGAATCTTGCTTAATCTTACTAGTATCAAAGCTTGGAACGAAACCATTGTCGGCATCTGAAGTTGGTTCAATTATTTCTAATACCTTCGCCTGATCTAGTTCTAAAATACACAAAATTTATAATATATTTTTTTCATTTTAGTTTTTTAAATAATCATGTTTTTAAATACCTGATTCAGTATCTGTGCAAATTTTTTCTTCGACTTCATCGGGTGATGATTGAACCGAATAATCTTTGTCTACATCCTTGGGTACATCCATAGTCATATGAGCTTTTCTCTCTTTTTCTTCAATTTTAGCTACCGTCACTATTGTGCTTGAAACAACTTCTGTGACTATCGTACTTGATTGAGTAGTACTTTCACTCGTTCTTAGGAAATATTATAACAATTAATCACATTTATTTTACAGAATTTTTTTTAACTTCTTTTTATTTCACTTACTGTGTTTCTTGTATTCCAGGTAAACGAGGTGATTCTGGATCCATACAAAACGGTTCAACATCGTCCAAAGAATCTCCACGAACGGCACGTATAGCTTTATCATAAATTGGTTCTATTTTTTAGAAAATTTGTGAAATTACTAATATTATATTAATTAATAATTAAAAAAATGATAACAAAGAGAGAACGTATTAAATTTTATTATAATTGTAATTATTCCTCTCTTTATTGTCATTATCCAAATACTTACCTAAAATAGCTTTTGCTTTTGTCTCCAGCTCTTGTTTTATTTCTCTATGAGGAATGCTATCTTCGGATTCCTCAAAAGTATAGTCTCTAGAATCGGTGATACTCATAGCATCTGATGGTCTCTTATGCATGTCATATCCATCTTCAGCGCTTCCCAGAGATGATCTCTTCAATCCTGGTGATTGACTTGTAGATTCTAATAAAGCATTACAATTAAAAATATGCATAACATGTTTTAAAAATAAATATAATGGTTTAAAATTTCGTACTTAATGTATCTTCCAGTTTTGGTGATGGACTTTCTGATTGGTCCGTCATGTCTTTTAATCCACTGAATTTGGTCTCGACTTTTTTCAATGTCGGCGAGCTTTTCCTCAATCCCGACAAAGTAGGACTTCCTGAATCTTCGTCCATCACCAAATCAGGACTCTTGGCCTCAGTTCCCAGAAGAGTGTCTGTTGAAACTTTCAAATCTTCTTTAGGACTCTCAGTTGATGGTTTATCGGTGACTGCATCTTCCGAAGATATTTTGTCTGAAACACCACCATCGGACGATTTTTTTTCTGAAATTTCGATTTCCCTACTACTTTCTGAGGATATTTTATCGGATAATTCTTCTCTGTCGAACGATGATATTCTTTCGTCTCCGAAATCATCGACTTCAGTAACGAACATTTGGAATTCTGTAGCACGTTGTGGAATTTCTGGAGGAATTAATTTACCGACTTCACTATCTTTCAATTCAACAGGAGTAAACTTTATAACGGAAATCGATTCATTTCTAGAATGCCTCTTAACGGACATCTTTTTAAACAAAGCGTCTTGAGCAGCATCGCTTGCTTCTTCTGTAATGGGAGGAGATTCATCTTTGGAATCTTTTTTTGTTTTTACGAGTTCAAAAACAACTCCATCTCCTTTATCAGACGTATCAACGCTTTCGTCGATTCCTTCTTCGATTTCTGAAGATATTTTGCTCATTTTGTAAGGTGCGTCTTTTCCAGATTGATCAGATCTATCAGATTTGAGAGAATCTGCTTCTGATGCTCGTCTTGAGTCATTATCGGTTCCGTATTGTTCCGATTCTTCTAAAGAATCTGAATAAATTCTTTTCGAGAAGAAGCAATCATGTACTGAAGAATCGTCTTCTGGTACAGTTTCGATGAACTGTCTTGCTTTTGCGCTAATTGCAGGTTCTTCGGTAGAAACCTAAATAGTTAAATGTTTAATTATGTTTCGATTAAAATTTTATTTTAAATTGAAAATATTATTTTTATACCTTATCAGATACTTTTGGTTTGTCGTGAAGTTCTTTCGAACTGAAATTATATTCGCTTTCTAAGAATTTCTTAGTATCCATTCGAATTGATGAAGTAGTAATTTTCGATAACGAACTGGTATCAAATGTAGTTCCAATTTGAGTTTCTTCCATATCTGAAAACTGTGAGGCTTCATCTAACGAATCACTTCTAGTTGGACGTGTTTCTTTAGAATATACCTAAAAAATATTCAAAATAATAAATTAATGATTCGAAAAAATCAGTCAAATAATCCAATTTATTTTAATTACTTTAGAATCAGACTGTGATGTATAACTCATATCTCTTTCAGTACTTTGAACAGAATCTGCTAATGAATCAGTTCGATCAACTGTAGCTTGAGAATATGGCAATGGAGATTCTTGAGATAAGTGCTTTGGTGATTTTTCAATTTGGGGAGTTTCAGAAATTGATCTTTTAGAAAAGTCTGATCCCATTGAATCTGAACGCACATGGATTTCACTCGTAGTAATTTTAGTTTCAGTCAAAATTGGTTTAGTCTCAACCTGAAAAGATTTAAGTTCAAAATGGTTTCGTTTATAGTAAAATTATTATTTTCAAATAAAAATTTTACCGATTTCGGAACTGCTTCTTCAAATAATTGATCCTTTATTTGTGATTCGCTTTCGTCATCCGTCGGTTGTATTTGGGCTTCTTCGTCTGAAGATATCTGCAACGAGTCTTCTAAAGAGTCTATCCTCAATCGATCGACATTAGTTTCCTTTATCAGCTTAACAGTTTCATGTTCCGAAATTTTGGTTTCTTTCTCTAAAAATTTTGCACTATCATCTGGCACTTCGCGATCTATATGTATCGTCAGTGGAGATTTTGGACCTGAATCTTTGGGAGAGGTTTCCATTTTCAGTTTGTCCAATTTTGGTATTTTCGAACCGATTTGACCTTCTAATAAACCGATTTGTTGCTTTACAGTAACAATCTGGGATTCTGTTTCAGTTTCGGAATCCGTAGATTTCTTTAAAAATTCGCTGTCTTCTTCAGACGAAAATTGCACTATTGTCGAATCTGTTCTGGCCGCTTTAGTGAAAGGTTTCGGTATTTTTGATGCTTTGAAATAACTTTCGGTGTATTTTTCGCTTTGTGCGTGGTCTGCTGCTGCTCTGAAAGTTTCTTCAGCTTTCATCATTTCGGTGGCAAAATCAGCAACAAGATCAGGACTGCCTGGATCTTCTGGACCTTTCTCCTTTCGCTCATCTTTTAATTTTTCGCTAATCATACTGTCGTGTACCTTTATTTGATCTTTTATGAATTCTTCGGTATATTCCGTTGTGGTTTTTTGCATTTCAGTGTGTTTCTTCAATGCCTCTTCGGTCAATTTTATTTTGTGTTCAAACTTATCAGATTCAGCTTTTGTCTTTTCAGAAAGCATTTTGCTTTCAAAACTGCTAATTTTTTCTTTAAGAGGAGCTTCTGCCACGTCTTTTTCAATAACTTTTTCTACAGTGATTTTTTCTTCTTTGGTCGTCACTGTCTTAGTTTTGTCTTCTATAGTTGTTACAGTTTCTTTTCTAATCTCAGTTTTCGAAGTAGGCGATATTTCTTTCGTAACAATTTCCTCTTTAGTTTCGATAATCTTTTCTTCTTGTTTCATTTGTGGAACTTTCACATCTGAGAAGTCACCTGAAGAAAATCTGATCATAGATTCGTTTCTAATATGTTTTTGCATAGGTCTTGGTCCCGCTTTTGGTAAAACTTTTTCTTTTGGTGGTTCTACTGGAATTTCCACAGGTACTGTTGGTGTTGTTGGTGTTGTTAATTTTTTAACATATTCTTCATCTTCTGAAGATTTTTTCGACATTTTGGATAAAGACTCTTTGGATTCCTTTGTATAAAATTATTCAATTAACGCAAGATAGTAAAAAACGTAAATAATTAATTCAGTATTTGAAAATACCTGATGCACAATAGAAGTTTGTTGCACGTGGAATTTCTTTATTTCGGGATTAATTTGTTTTTTGATTTCAATAATTTCTTCTTTCAATTCTCGTTTTTGCTTAGAAGCAGGAACTTTTCCAGAACTAAGCTTTCTCGTGATTTGTATTTTACGTTCAGCTACACTCTTCTTGATACCTTTGAAAGTGGAAAATTGGAATATAAATTTATGACATCAACATTAAATATAATATAATATTTACAATAATGAATTATTATTACCTTCTTCTTCCTCACTCTCTTCTGATATAGAAAGTGAAGGTTCTCTATCGCTTCCTTCATCAACATATGATTTTTCTTCAGGACTATATTTGGCTTCTTCTCTTTCACCTATTGAATCATCCATGGCAATATCTCTTCTTTCTAATACTTCTTTGGCTGCTCTCCTTTCACTCTCTCGTTTGTCGAATGCTTTGTTGAAATCTTCTTGTTCGAGAAGAGCATTATCTAACCGATCTTTTTCTATCAAATCTAAAATATTTTAAAATATTAAAAATGGAATAAAAAATAACAATATATTGATTATTTTTTTATATTCACCAGATTCCGGACTCTTATATCCGATAATTTCTTCAGAAGATTGTCTCTCTTGATAAATATTTCTTTGAATTCGTCTTTCTGCATCAGCAGTACTTTGAGGAAGAAGAACATCTTCGCGACCAATTCGACACAAGGCCAATTCTAATGAATTGTCTGAAAATAATCAAGATCATTAACGAAAATTCAGCTGAATCTATTTTCTATACATTTTTTTCAATACATACCAAGTGCTTTGTTTTCTCCTTGAGATCTCCATAATTGTAACATAAGTGCAGCCTGTTGTGCACCATTTAAACCTTTTTCTTTGATACTAGCTACAGTGGCCGAACTAACTCCGAGTTCATAAGCCAAAGGCACCCAATCCATTCCCAACAAATTGCATATCGAAGTTATTCTGAAATTAATTTGAATATTATTTTATCAGCACCATTTCTACAAAAAATAAAAAATAATCTATGTATTATAATTTATACCTAGCATCATTTAATTTTTCAGGCCATTTATTATCATCTTCAGCAGGAGCATGAACAATAGTTTCTACTGTTATTTTTTCTGCTACAGGTTGTACATGAGTTGCAGATATACCAACATCTGTATATACTATTTCTTCAGGTAATACAATGTTGAGTACACAAATCTACAAAATTGAATATCAATAAATTAATCTATCTATTAAGTTATATTAGAGAATATGGACTAAAATGGATTTTTCAAACTCACCGGTGTCTGTGGTGGTTCCCCTTTAGGTCTTCTGGCTTCTCGCATAAACTGGCAACGTGCTACAGCATCAGCATGAGCACCGCGTACCATAGCTGCTAGTTGTAAACGATTTTCACGAAGCGCTTTAAATTCTAGACGGGGTTGTTCACCAGATTTGGCAACTGGTGAGAAGTTACCTCCAAATTCAAGGAATACAGGTTTGCCTTCATGTACCTTAAAATTAAATAAAATTTTAAAAAAATGTCGTTTTTCATAAATTTTAAATTATGAAAATACTTACTTCAACATCTTTACTTTTAGCCACTTGAGCAAATCGTTCCATTCTTTCGAGAGTTTTATCTTCTCTGTCATCCGTAACACAGAAAACTCTTAAACTAGCTTGTAATTGTTCAGTTCTTTTAGCATAAACAACGAATCTAGCCATAAAAGGAACATGAATTGCTTCTCTGAAAAATTAAAATAGAACCCATGAAATCTTTGGATTAAGTAAAAATATAAAAATATCAATTTCAAATTACCTATAAAGTTCTGTAGCCATTTTGGTAGCTTCACTCACATTTCTACAATCCATTAACCAGTATCTAGCCGATACTGTTGTCGTAAAAGATACACAATCGTTAACAAACGTTAACGGTGTACTATCCGTAACATCTTCCCAATGTGCTCTATTAGTTCCACCTGGAGAATTAAAATTGTTATTGATATGACATTTATTATTTACAAAGTGGACTCAAATATGATACATTTATAATGTTTAAATACAAAAAGAATTCTAAAAAACCTACTGTGTCTACAGAAAGTAAACTCTCTTAAATTTATTTCATATAATTGATACGTCGTTATTCTAGGAACTATTTTAACTTAAACTCTATAGTTCACATGACATCTATACAATATATAAAATCATTGAAATGTTTCAAAAATAATTAAATAATAAAAAAATGACCGATCTACAGATTCCAATCAATTTATATTCATCTTCGGTACGGTCGATCAAATGTTGTATACAACTGATGCAAACGCATGCTGTACTTTATATCATTCGATAATAGTAATTCTACGGTACAAATTTTACTAAGTTTATACTTATCACAAAATTTCAAGAAACCTAATTCATATTCTAAACAATACTCAAATAAAATTAAAATTATTTACATTAGTTTCCTCACCGACTTCAGTGTTTTATGATTTTTATATTACAATTTACCCCTTCAATTATTATTTGATTATCTGTGATATTTTACAATTCATGTGCCTTATTTAACGAGATTTTATTATTTTCTAAGCAAAAAAAAATCAGAAGAGTTATATGGAGGTTTTCATCCAACGGTGGATGAATATAAGAAAATACATCCATTTAAACAGAAGACATGCTAAAACAGCAGTGTTAAAATTATTTCATTAGAATATTCTTAAATATTTCATGCACATAAGTGTGACAATATCCCCTCCTCTCTCTATATTTGAAATGTTTTTTTTAATGTTAAATAAACAAACTTTCAAATGTCCTCTGTTTGTGTATTTTGAAAAAAATTTTTAAAGCCAACGAAAATAAGAGTTGAAGAAAGAAAGGATTCAATTGTATCAATCAATTATCAAAATCATGAATAGCTCTCTGAAAATAAAATTTCAACTTCATAGTAATCTCATATTGGATTTAATCGGCAAAATAATAAGTGAACAAAATTAAGGCTTACCTCAAAAAATATACCTTTAATTAATCGACAAATTTTGAATAGATAAAACATCCTGAAAAATTTCAGTTTGTCGTTTTCAGTAATTTAACAGTTCTGATCCTTTGAATTGTTATTATCCTTGTTCTGATCATTTTTATTCTTTTATTGTTAAGAAATGGATACTCAACTAAATTTATGGTAATAAATGTTTTGAAGCCATGCAGATACTAAATGCAACTATCGTTGCATCATTCATTTTATAAATTTGGAAAAAAAAATTGCATTGAATATCCATTAGTTGAACAAATCCAGTCAAAATTAAGAATAGCCAAAATATATATTTAAAACTGTTCAAAAACACTAATATAATAAATTTAGTCAAAAATCATATTATGATGGCTATCCTTATCAAAACAGCAACTAAATGGTATATTAATTTCGCTTAATCATAATTTTTTTATGCAGTGCATATTCGTAAGCAGATCTCTCGAAGGAATAATGATTTGGATATTATGACGAAATTTATAATGATCTGTGATGGATAGGAAAGCAAATGGGACTCAAATGAAACTGAAGCAAATTTACTGCTTTTTTTTAGTATTTAAGCAATTGGATAAGTCAACAACTGGATAGAAAATAATTCTTTAGACATGCTATTGTTATCAAAATAATATATCTTTATAGCTTTTCGAGGAAGAAAGTAGGAAAATCATGAAGTAGATCAAAAACAAAACAATGTGCGATAGCCAATGAAATATGTAATGAAATTTATGAAGAGTAAAATAAATATGTCAAATCAAAATAAAGTTTAGTTCCTAAGAATATCATACATAAAGTATTTTGTAGAAGTGTAGGAACAAGAAATGTTTTATATAATTTTTGCACCTTAATACTTATTAGAGAGAAGAGTGGACATTGTAATTATTATAATCATCTATATTATATAAATATAATTAAAAAAATCATATGAAAAGGATCGTAAAAGTGTGTTTTAAACTGTATTTCATAATAAACCTGTTAAATTATGTGTCAAAGGAAGAATTTAACAGATTTGTATTCAGCAAATAATAAAATATGCTATAATAAAAAACATTGTATTCAATTTCAAATGTTCGTATGATGAAAATGCAATAAAATTCGATGTTCAAACATTTTCTAACACAAATGTGAAATCCTTTAATGAATTATTGATGCAAGTGGCCTATAATAATTCTTAGGATGAAAACCTCTCTACAACTCTACTATTTACGAGTGTTTAAATATTATCCGAAACATTATTATTGTTTACATTTTATATTTATTATTATTAAGTATTTAGCGCTTTTCATTAGTATTGACGTCGAAAAATATTTCAATAAACAATGCATAATATTTGAATATTTTTTCCCGCTTTCACGTTATTTAAACATCGACTCGAATCCGTCGTAAAAACCTCCACAAGCTGAAAGAGAAAGTTCAGATAACACATTCTACATATGAATTTTATATTTTTTTTATTAAATCGTATTAGAAAAGAGCAATACGTGAACAATTGCTTTTTGTTGTTGCTTCAAGCTAAATATATAAAAGTGCATTCGAAGTTTTAATATTGTGTCTTATTAAATGAAACGTGCCAGTGACAAATTTAGATATAGTAATCAAAAAATATCTACTTTTGTATAATTGTGTTTCAGTTTCAGTGGTCTAAATTGCATAAATAATTTTTAATATTGAATTCAAGTACAATGTATTTTCAATATCATTACCTATATTCGATAATTGAACCGAGTTTTGTTAAATATTCATAGTTTATTAAAAACAACCAAAGGATATTGTAATTTTGATACAATATTATATGAAAAAGAGCACATAATCAAAACATGCAAAAAATAATTGAATTCACCTATTGGTTTATAAATTCATGTAAAATAGTGAACGAGAATTGAATCTCTTGTACTTTCATTGTTGTCAATATGATGATAGTGTCAAAACATGAAAATGAAACTTTTGATAAGATGATAAATGATCAGATATCGATTCAAAATTTTAAAACACATTATTTTCAAATCATATCGCTTTGTACGAGTGCTGTAAATTATATAAACTTCATTTCGGTTGAGATGCTTTCTATATAATTAAAATTCTAATGCAGTCTGTGAAAATGTGCACAAAATAATCACCAATGTTTAAACCATTTTATAAATTGTATAGACGTTGTAATTATTTCATTTAATGTATTAAATAATGCTAAAGAATGAGTGATGGTGAAATCAAATTTTAAAATTGCAATATAAAATATGTATTTGGGCTGAATTTGTAATAAATTTTCAATGCTGATATACAAATATATCAGCATCAAAACGATTACCAGCCAAGTTTAAGTGTTGGGTGAAATGGTGCCGTTAAAAGCCTAAAATCAAAAACAGCTGAAAGTAGATATGCTGCTCGTTTTGCCTATCATATAATATAATATATATATAAAAGTAAAATTGTGGAAATTTTAAAGAAACTGGTGCATATTTCATATATATATATATATATTGGACTGTTATGTTTTTTTTTTTCGAATAATATATATTAATGAAAATATATATTATGAATGTATAGTAATATATATATTCCATCATTGAATGAGATAATATGCATGGTGGGTGAAAATGGAAATTACCTTCGAGAGATCTTTTGCGAAATACACCTGGCGGAAGAGAGAGACGATTCCGTAAGTCGCCCGGCGGTAAGAGGGTGGTAGCGTGCAAACACACAACACAACAAGACACCATATTGACACACTATACGCAAAATATGTTGACATCTTTTCACCATGGAGTTGACATCGTAAATATATTTGAATATCCAACTTGATTCGATCAATAATTCAAAAGTTATATGTAAATTTTTCAATAGAAATGAGCTTTCATTAAAGTATTCAAATATTTTAGATGTCAACGCAATACTGTCAACGTATAAAATAATAAATTATGACAATGATTGTTGGAATATATTAAATTTATATAACATACCCTCGTTATCGATTATCATAAAAAAATATTTTTAAATAATACACATATACATAAAATTATTCAATCATAAAACATAATACCTGTTAAGTGAAAAAAATATATAAGAAAAATTTGAATTTGGTATTCTTGATATTTTTAATTTGGTCGATAGCTGCAATTTGTGCTTACACGCATTGAAAAATTCACACAAACCACACGTGATAAAAAACAATATTTCTCGATGGCTTATCCTATTGTTTGAATTGAAATCGTCAAAGAAAGCATCTCAAATCAGCGTTTCACTGTACGTTGAAGAATTGTATTTTTTACACAAATAGGAAAAACTGAAATAAATATTTTTTTCTAATCACAAATGATGTATTATTTTTAATGATAAAGTTTTTGTGATAATCATATTTTTTCTATCACATATGTAGGTAAATACTGCTAACTATAAATCAAATGAATTTTGTTTTCGTTATATGTACTCTAATTTAATCCATGCCTAGTAATATTTTTTCTAATGTAAATTCAATAGTTCAATATTCAAATTCAATACAATACAATTCTGTACAATATCTAGTTCTGCAATGATAGGACATTTCAATAGTTCAAAAAATTTATCAAAACAAAAATTTAACTAAATATTTTGAAACAGGCAAATCTCGATTTAAAAAAATTACCTAAATAACAAGTTTAACTTGCTTTATTATAAAAGAACTTAACTTGCTTGAGGGAAAAAGGTAAACGTTGGCATTTGCAATTTTCAAATTTGTAATACATCTATAAAATACTCTACTTACAAGCAACAATGATTTAAAGAATACTTGAAGTATAATCGGAATTGCAAATACCAGTCAAAATACAATACACACTCTTCACGTCAGCTATTTAATATCATCAATGCAAATATTACGATTTCTAATTTTAAAAATCTATCTATCAAAACAAATTTTGATTCAAATGATCAATATCAATCGTTAATATTTACATGTTTAACGATCAAATCAAAAATCATTTCTAATATAGCTTCCACACCAAATCATACCATCGCTAAATATAACCAAAACTACCTGTCAAATTATTGCATAATGGAATTGAAAAAAAACCACAACGTGATATATAAAAAAAGTATTTAAAAAAACACCGTCCTTACCTGAGATGGAACAAAGTAGCCTCAATGTTGGAGCGGACGTTGTGTATTGATTTATCATACCCTGAGAATGGGGTCTGGGTGCAGGCATACTGAGCGTTATGGCTTTGTGGAATTTTCTTCTTCGAGGTTCTACGGTCACTACGGGAGACACGGCGACTCCTCGGCCGAGGAGTTTCGCTGTCAAGTCAGCTTCTATTGTTTGGGCCTGTAAATTGATTCTATTACTACGTGTTTTTGTATCGTATGTGACCATTAATTTCAAGTTATTTAAGTTCAATGTTTCTCGGTTTGAAAAGTTTTATTTTGAGCTTTTAGCTACAAGTTTTAAACTTCAAATTCAACATCAATTCAAAAAATTTTAATTTAATGTTTAAAAGGTTGAATTCTAAATTGAAATATATAACCAGTAACATATTTTTTGTTTGATTGAACTCAAATCACTGAAAAATAATGATTTGTGTTGCTTTTGTACATAACAATCTATCACAGATTAACGGTACATATAATTTCTTTTAGTAATTTATATAATTGATATTTGATCATTTTAATTTTAATAGGATATAAGGATGGGAATAGAACAAATATGGCAGAAGATCAAATGAAGAAACCAAAACAAACACTCAAAGCAATAAATAAGCAAGGAAATAATGGCGCAAACTTATTGTACACAAACACCTTTGTAGTAATCGTAAAAAAATAATAGAAACAAATAATTCCTCGAAATAAAATAAGAATAAATCTTGCAAATAATTCAAAACTGTTTTTCAACCACAAAGGTGTTTATATTTTGGAATTGATCGTGTATGAATTGTGGCATTTTGAATGTATTAAAAACATATTAGGCAACGACATGCAACTGTGTGCTCGAAAAAATTATACATGTAAGCGAAAGCAAAAAAAATATATATACACATTTATGCGAAGGTAAAAAGGACAAGAACTCATTTTTTTTAACAAAGGCAAAGTAAGATGAAAAGAAATAAAGGGAAATATCACGATTTGTGGGACATATTGTTGAGGATAGGATTTTCATGGATTCGCATGCTTAGATATACTTAATTCGAATAAGAATATTTTATGTACAATTTAAGTAATTAACGTTGATCAAAAGTCAGCGTTTGCTTTATACACCTGAACATGTTTACATTTAATCAATTTCAATATTATCGAATGTAACATAATACCAATATATTTAAAATTATTTAGCGTCGACGTCGAACTTTTTTAACATTTCCATCAATATACACATATAAACATATTTAAAATATCAAAAATAGGTTTATACAGTTTAACAAAAATTAAAAAACAATCATGAAAGATGTGAAGTTAGTGCCACATTCATTGGAAAATTACATTTGCGCCATTTTTCGTTCGGTGAACGTTTAGTTTCTCCATTGCAATCTTCGCTAGTCTGAAATGAAAATCGCACCTTTTTTCGACAAGAGTTGATATTTTATTAAAATAATTCAATTAAGTTAATATATATTATATATAAATCATCTTATACAAAATATTTATGGTTACATATTCAATTTGTATTTTAACGTGTTACATACTTTTGTGATTATGCAATATTTAAAATGTCATATGTATTTTGAGACAAAATTCAAAGCATTATTATTATTAATATAATATAATAAATAACACAATCAGTTACCATTCATTGGTCCTAGTTATTCATTTTCATTTATATTGCTTATTGAATATACCCCTTGTGAAAATTTAACATTTTTTTTAAAGTACACTTCAAAAAGTCAATGTGACACTTATTTGATAGTCCCAATGAAAAATAAATTATTACAAATAGAAATTTTTGAAAAAGCATACAAAAGAGATTTACATGATAATATAAAAGATCAAAAATATTATTGTTAATGATTATTTGAAAATACTTCATAAACTGTTTATTCGATGGATATACTGAAAAATTTTGTACTTCAAATTTCGTTTTGGCATCTTGTTAAGTCATATGTATTTTATTTTGTTTGAGCTGAATGAAAAAAGATTTAAGCTATTTAAAATTATCCTATGGACAAATACTAATGTCTAATTTTCAAAACATTTGTAAGTTCTAAGTTGGAAAAAATTATAAAACCAAATTCAAATCGTTGTTTATTAAATCAATCCTAACTTACTCCAACTAAAAACGTTAACAATTTGAATTACATCTATTAATGTTTTAACTAAATTAAAACAATAAGAGTAATTTGAATGAGCAAAATTTTAAATTCTTAATATTAATATAAGATGTCTATAAAATTTCAATTATATATGTAATCGAATTGAAGCCAAAATGAACACATATTTTATTATTAATTCAACAATGTGAATATATTTTAATTTTTATATTAAATTTTAAATATATCGAAAATATTTTTTGATAATTTTTGTTGCTATAAATATTTTCAATCATAGCAATGTTTTAAAATAAATCAAAATAATTTAAATGCTTAAAATTTAATCTTATGTAATTACTGATTGTGCAAGTACTGATCATTGCTTAATCATTTTTAATATAACAGTAATCTACAATAGTTTACAACTACAAACACTATTGAAGAACATCATTTTAAATATGAATTGATTAGTAACGCGAAAAAACTTCACGTAATTTCAAATCAACTAATCTAACACATCAAGAATTTCATTTAAAATTTTACTCTTTATTAAAGTTTATAAGGCAAATTTAAGTTTACAATATTCAAATTGCAAATGCGAAAATCGTATATATTTTAAATATCTGAATTTAATTCAACTTTTAGAGAAAATTTTAATTAGATATTATAATTTTTTCAATGAATTTTAAATATATTGGTAGTGACGTTTCATTTTGAGGAAGACATTCGCTTTCAAACACCACTATTATTGATTTTTCGAAAGGATCAAAATCATATTGAAAGCGATTGATTTAAGTTGAATCTATTGAACGACTACAAAGATTTTAGATTGTTTACGAACGAGATGTCTTTTTACCAAACCAGAGAAAAACGCTTCTTTTTAGCAACGTTATTTACAGTGATCTTTTTAAGTTGAGCCTGAGCTTGCTTAGCGCAACTTCTCGGTCTGAACAGGTTTACCTGAAGTCCAACTTTGATCTTCTTTGTTAATGCACCTTGAGGGAACACGGCTTGAACTTGGGGAACCACCGAACTTGAAACCATTCCACCTTTACAAAAACAATAGTTTATTATAAAAATTCAGCATATTTATAAATATTAAAGCAGCAAAATATTGACCTTCAGGTCCAATTGCATGGACTTCCTGTCTAATTCTAGAAATGACAGCAAAGTATTGTGGGAAGTCGTGAGTCAAAATTCTGGTGACTCTTGCCGGTGCTGCTCCTGGTTCTTCTGGGGGTTCTATAAATTTAAAATTATTAAACAAAATAAAAACTTATTAAACAAAATAAAAACTTATTAATATTATTTATATTCGATATTAGTACCGTCTATATCTAGGGTATCGCTTAAAATATCTTGGACAGTACAATCGGCAGCTTCTACGGCATGTTCTCTCCAAGTTGTACCATTATCTGATCTCAAAATTACTATTTCTCTTTCTTTTCCACGTAAGGAGGCGAAATGAGGTACTTCCAAAATGATTGGCCTGAAAATTTAACAAAATTGAAATTTAGAAATCAATAAAAAAAGTAATGATTCTTAATTATTATACGAACCCGATAAATTTAGCTGAAACTGGACCAAGCTCCAGAACTCTGCTAGCTAATGCTTCTCCTTCCATTAATGGAGGCATATGGCTTACTCTTTGAGATCTTACATATCTAATTATAAAAATGTATTAATTATAAAATAATATATTCTAACTTATCTAGTTGAAAAAATAATTATGGTATGAACCTGCAAGTGATTCTTGTAGGCTGTTGAGCTGATAGTGGAGGAACTATAACTCTAACACCACCACCACGACAACCTCGTAATGCTCCACCACGAGCATCCACCAAAAATGATACCAAGAAACTGAAAAATAATATATTTTAATATTTTCCATTTACATATACTTGTATTTATTGAACTATGAGATTTTAAATGAAAAATAACTCACTTCTTCCATTGCAGTTTTCTCCTATTAGTAAAATAAATCCATTGGTAAGCATGAAGAACACAAATTGATTAAATAAAATGAAAATTGAAAACTCAATCTAGAAATTTGATAAAATGTATAAATTTATAATGATATCGATAAAAATTCAAATGATTATTTTCATACTTTGGTTGAGTGGTGTCTACATTGTAGCAATATCCTTCTTTCATTCTCTCTGTGTTATAAAGATGATTAACAGCTTTAGTAACTGGCAGTTCATCTACTATATACGGTGGACCACTCGTTGTAGACTCTGAACAAAAATTGTTATGAAATTAATAGATTAACAATGAATATTTAAAACACCTTAGTACGAAACCTACCTTGAGAAGCTTCCATAATATTCTTATTTCCAATAGCCGATTCGGCTCGTTCATCCCTCGTAACATCAATGGGCAAGGAATCGTCACCGAGAGATTTCATATCATCTACTGTGAGATATCTATAAGGTTGATCAGTCAACATCGTGTCTTCACCTGTTGAATAAAACAATTAATAGAAACAGTTTTTATTAATTAAAAAATAATTAAATGAAAATATTACCTCCTTCCTCTTCAGAATCTGACATGAATGTTTCATACATTGTTTCTGGAGCGACAGGTTTATATTTATCATCACGGGGTTGACTAGGTGGTGACGATTGTGACACACCTTTCAGGGTGTCCATTACGGTGACATAACCCAGTCGTTGTGCTATATCTAATGGGGTTTGTCCGTTCTGAAAATATCACCCACAAAATATTAAATTTTATGTGAATTTGATATGTTTTGAAAAAATTTAGTTTATGAGCATACATTTGTGGTAGCGTTAGCGTCAGCTTTATGTTCAAGTAGCAAGTTTACAATGTTTATGTGACCCTGTTGAGCTGCATGGTGAAGTGCAGAATAGCTGTAAAATAAAATTTGTTGTAAATGTTGAAATTTTCATATTATATTTATTGTTTTGATGTCAATTAGTCGTTACCCGTGACAAGTGGTCGCTTGTACATCAGCACCTGATTCCAAAAGGAATTTGACCATATTCGTTTGACCAAAATGACTGGCAACGTGTAAAGGTGTATATCCACCTTTTGTGCAAACGTCCACCTGAAAAAAATAATTAAATCAGTAATTCCATAAATACCACATTATTCAAGATAAAAAAACCTAATACCTTTGCACCATTGTTCACCAAAATCTTAGCGACCGGAACATGATCTTCTTGGGCAGCCAAATGAAGAGCAGCAAGTCCACTGCGTGCCCTTCGTCCAGCTTCAGCTCCTTGTTCCATCAACAGCGAACACATTTCAGCGTGACCCTTTGAAAAACAATTTAGTTAACCTCCTATTCGTTTCGAATAAACCTGAAAAGTCTGATTTTTATTACTTGATGAGCTGCCAAATGCAAAGGCGTACATCCGGCTCTCGATTCTGCATCGACTACTGCACCGCGCTCCATCAATGCTGCAGCAGTTTCCATTTGGTTTTTACGAGCTGCTATATGAAGTGCAGTGTGGCCGTTCTTAGCAGCTGCCTGAAATTCAAGTAAATTTCTATTATTATATAATATGCACGAAATCAACATCATATGTAGTCTATACAACGTCCATTCTAGGACGAGGCCTTTCAGATATGATAAAGGGAAGATAGCTTTGAAGTTTGAATACTGGAATTTACCCCTTAATATCTTTAGAGAAGGGTTGAATATAATAAATAATGGAAATGTGATCAAATCTAATTGCCTTAGGATCAGCCCCTTTCTCTAATAAAGCGGAAGCTACAGCATGGTGCTTGTATTGCGATGCCACATGTAAAGGTGTCACTCCATTCTTTCCCCTCGGATCAAGCTCAGCGCCTTTCTGTGACATCAAAAGATTGGCTACTTTTAAGTTTCCATACTTCGCAGCCAAATGTAAAGGAGTGAATCCTTTCTTTGTTACTGCATTCGGAGGAGCGCCGTGTTCCAAAAGGACGGCAGCAACCTAAAAACACAAACCGAATTAGAAACACATGATTGACAAATGGCAAAAGAGGCCATAATGAATGTTTGTACCTCGTGATTGTGTTGTTTCGCAGCTATGTGTAAAGCGTTATAATTATCGGCGGTGAGAGCGTCTAATTGAGCTCCATGCTGGACCAAAAGAAGGACGATATCAACATTTCCAAGTCTAGATGCGATATGTAAAGCGGTTTGCATTTCGCGAGCTCTGGCATCAACGGCAGCACCATTCCGTAATAATATTCGAATAATGTCAGTCTAAAACGAAAATTTCGAATTAAAAAATATTTTTTGTTATTGATTTTAGTTGTATTTATATGTTTTTACCTGATTAGCTCTAGCTGCTAGATGCAAAGGTGTTTCACCTCGCACAGTTGGAACATCTGGACTGGCTTCATGTTGTAAAAGGTATATCACAATATTCATGCAACCCATAAATGCGGCGACGTGTAAAGGAGTTAACCCTGATTCAGTTGTGGCTGATATGCCTGAAAAAACAGGAAAATTAGCATCCGAAATCTATATAAAAAAAACCAAAATAATACAAATTGTTCTTACTGGCTCCGTATTTGAGCAGCAATTCAACCACTTTAATCCTATTTTTCTTACAAGCTATATGAAGTGGGGTAAAACCGTTCAGAGCTCTCGCGTTGGCATCGGCGTTTCTAAATATAACAATACAAACAGATTAAGAGACTTAGGAATAAAATAGTGCCATAAAAAAAAAGTTTCGGATTCCCACCTATCTAAAAGTAACTTAGCCACTTTAACGTGTCCGCAGTGAGCGGCCACGTGTAAAGCTGTTAAATAATCTACTGTTAAGTCGTCTACTGGTGCCCGATGGTATAAGAGTATCCTTGCAGCGTCTGAATGGTCTCCTTGAGCTGCCATATGCAAAGGAGCTAATCCGTTCTGTAATTAAGAATATGTTAATTATTATTTGCGATTTTGAAGGAAAGCCTGATCTTCCTGGGAAGGCATCCTGTCTATTACGTATAACCTCCACTATTCGAACCTAGCTGGGTACCAGTAATACCAAGCAAAAATATAAATTAGGCCACATTTTCTAAGGACTGCTTTTCGGTGAAAATACAGAATACTAATTCAAGGAAAATTCATTAGAAAATGTCTTTTTGTAAAACTAATCTTTTAGGCAAAGGTGTAAAATGAACAAAAGGTGGATTTTGGGGAAACAAGATCAATATTATAGTTGGGATATTAATCGGGAAATCATGTCCTTTCTTTCATTTTCTACTAGAGAACAGTGGTCTTCTTGACTTGTTGAATATACGGTCGATATTAAGGGTCGTAATATTAAGGTCGTAATATTAAGGGTCGATCAGAATTGATTCACCTTGCTCTTTCCACTTATGGGTGCTCCTCTTTCCAATAACATATCCACCACATGTTCATGACCTGATCTTGCGGCACAATGCAATGGAGTCAAACCATCTCTGGTGCGAGCTTCCACCTGAGCTCCACTTTCAGCAAGAAGTGCGACCATGTTGGCTTTACCTATAAAAAAATCCATTTAGGAAAAATTTTCATTTTTACGCCGTTCATAAAAATGATGGAGATTTCATACCCCATTTAGCGGCTACGTGAAGCGGACAAATGTTGTGTTTTGCAGCACAATTGACATCGGCCCCTTTAGCCAATAACAATTTCGCCACCGCTTCATTACCATAATGAGCCGCTATGTGTAAAGGAGTGAATCCCGATTTCGAAGTTACGTCGGGATTGTGGTCGTTCTACAAATATAATTTAGATAAAGTATATTCAAAATTATAAATCGAAGAAAAAAAAATAATAAAAACCTCCAAAAGAAGAGTGGCTGCTTTGCAATCGTCTTTCTTGGCAGCGATATGTAATGCGGGCAATCTTACTCTACCAGTATCAGCTTCCAGCAATACAGCGACAACTTTTTCATGACCTTGCTGCATAGCTACGGCCAATGGGGTGAATCCATCCTTAAAAAAAAGTATCGATTCGTAAAATTGCATAAACACCATTGTTGTACGACGACTCGAATACGAACCTCAGTTGCCAAGCTTTGGTTGGCGCCGTTAGCCAACAAAAATTTGACAACTCCGTCATGGTTCTCCTGAGCTGCCATGTACAAAGGAGTGAAGCCATTCTGCGATTGGATGTTGACCTATTCGGATAAAAGATCGTTTTGAATTGTCTTTGATTTGATATTGAATATGTTAAAATATATGTCGCAGTCCATGCGTATTTCAGTCTATGTATATTTGGATCGGTCATAAATACTCATTGTTGAGGAGTTGCGTTGGGTTGGGATAGGTTTTTTTTAGAAATTTCATTAGTTTTGATCGAAGTTTTGGCTTGGAATAAGTTAGATTGGATTGGGTCAAATATACATGGACTAATTATATACATGGTCTATATTTACCTGAGCATTGCTTTGTACCAAAAGACGGACTACAGCTTCTTGACCAGCCAAAGCGGCTATGTGCAAGGCTGTATTCCCTTTCTTGGTAGCAGCATCGATATGTGCTCCTCTTTGTAACAAAACACTGACCACTTCTGAGTGGCCATCTTTGCTAGCCAGGTGCATAGCATTGAGACCGTTCTGAAAACAACAAATTTTTCATATTCATTTCTAATCAACTATTTTCCTAATAAGGGATGGTATGACCTCGCTTTCAAAAAAAAAAAAAATAGTTGCGCAATTCGAAAAAGCCGAAGGTTGAGGTTATGAATGCGCAGTCGTAAAGAAAGCAAGAGCGAATCATAAAAACTTTATTGTTATAACGTATAAAAAAAAATACACAACATTCGATACGGCACGAAAGGCACAAACGAAAAAAAATGCCCGATTCTATTGCGTAAGCGGTCATTTGGATAATGGCGCGCGTTTTGAATTACAAATGAGGCGGAAACCGACTGCGCCAATTAATAAATGGCAATTAACGAACGAGTGTTAACTGTCAGTTAATATTCGACGCCATCTTGTCGGATCGAGAAGGGCTGTTTCTTGGATTTTTTTTGGTTTTGTTCGTGCGTGGGTGTCTTTGATTGAAATTTCGATACTGTAAAAAGTGTCGGTGTAATATTTTACACGATTTATTATAATGGAGGCGAAGAAATGTACACTCGCGTGTTGATTTTATGTTAAAATATGGCGGTTTTTATTTCAGGACGTGTAATGGTTTGAGATTTTTTAAATCGTTGTCATTTATCGCTAGGCTCATGTTTCTTGTGTCAAAATATTATTTTTTATATTTTAAATATAATACGTTTTTATTAAATTTGATAAATTTTCAAAAGAAGAGTTATCATTTACAAAAAAAAACTATTTAATACAATAAATTGAATTAACTTACAGCATTGCTGACATTTATGTCAATATCTTGGTTCAAAAGTGCTAAGATCTTGTCCAATTGGCCAGCCCTGGCAGCTCTCAAGAAGGCTGTGCTGGCGTCAGTCTGAAAAATAAAATGTATTTCTTAAAAAGAAATTAATAAAAAGGCCATTATCCTATTCCTCATCTTTTTTATGAGTTTTCTTCGATCCTTAAAACGCTAACCGCTATTTGATGGCCTCAGTAAACAAAAAATACACATTGACCACAAATAACGTTTTCATTGTTATGAAAATACGCTTCGAAAAAAATTCTTCTTTATTAAGATATTAAATGCTTCGTAAAATTATACGAAATTAATTTTTATATGATGGATAGCCGGTTAATTAGTATATTACACAATTTTTTACTCAGAAAATTCGCGGAAAACGACGTTGTTTATATTATTTTTCACCGATGAAATTAATTTTGTTTTAAATAATATAATAAAAAAAACTCTTCGTTAAGGTTTGAACGTTAAAAAATTCAAACTGTATAAGAAAACTGCCAATTTCCATAAAAACGACGCCAAGAAAATCGACTGGAAATTCGAAACTGCTCGACGACACGAAAAACTATTTAAAACCGTTTCGCTCCATACAACTTTATTACGAAACGTATCCTTGAAATGGGAAAAATCGATGAAACGAAATTTATTCCAGACGAAAAACGGTAGAATTCACCTTTACAAACAATGGCTACATTCAACCTGAATCCTATAATATACCAATAACAAATATTTTCAGGCAATCTCGTTCCGATATCTGAAATATTATCCGTCACTTTTATACGAATCATTTATATTCGATCTTATATATCAATCGGAATATGCGGATATTGCTTTTCCCAGGAAAAAGGTTTCCATTTGAATATTACGGGATTTCAGAAAAAATATTGTTTACAACTCGAATCTTATTATGTATTGAAATCTCATATAATTTTTTATTCTTACATAAGATTAATCAAAAAATTCGTATATTTTGCTATTGAGGTTTTGTCGAAGTTTTATTATGATTTCGAAATAACTGTTACATTCAATTTCAATCTAATTATACAATTATATCTTTTCATGAAATCGTATCAGAAAAAATCATCTGTCACTTTTATATGAGCCATTTATATTTTTTATTAATTGGAAAATAAGAATATAGTGTTTCTTTATAAAAGATAAATCTGCAATATTGAAAAAATATATATTATATTCGATCTGAATCTTATAATATTTATAAGTGTGTTACGCAACGTTTGTGTAATCGCGTTTTCCATGAAAAACGTAAAAAAAATCTTGCGATTTTGTGAAATTCAACGTCATCTGTCGGTGTTGTCCCTTTATGTTGATATAATAAAATAAATGTTTAACTTCATCTATCAAGTATGACAGTTGACGTGCCTTATAATATACCTATGGAAAGTTGGGAAAACTTTTATTACTGACAACAAAGTGTCATAATGTGGTTAAAAAAGGCTTTGAGGACCACAAACGTAAAGCTCGGCTTTTTAAATCAGAAAAAAGCTCATTCTAGAAGATGAGAGTCGGGGAGTCATCAATTGAAAAAATTATTTTAGTACGAAAGTCAAAAGCTTGACGTTATTTAAATTTCACAAAAAACGCAAGACTTATTTACGTTTTTCATAGTAAACGCGACCACATAAACATTGCGTATCATATTATGTATCAAAGAAATCGTATTATCGAGAAATACAACCCGTCACGTTCATAAAAGCCGTTTATATTCGATATACATCGTATGGAAAATGCGTATATTGCGTTTCTCGGAAAAACCTGAACATTTCGTGATTTAAATATAGCATTGTTTTCGCATGACATATTAAAATTCGGAATGGAATATCGTCGTATGATACCCGCGGGAATTCGCGGTGTATGGGTTCGACTCGAATTTTCCTCTTCGGTACGTGTTTTGTATACGAATTTATTTCGTGTCGGAAAATTTTCGGAACGAAGGCTTATCGCCGCCCACTATACACAAAATACACATATTGTTCGATAATAATTTATTAAATATTATTTGCGATGTTAAAAGGTCGCAATGGGTTGATTGAAAACGGTGCGTGTCTCACGCGCGTTAAGAGCGAAGATTAAAAATAAAATGGCTCACACGCATTGTTCTGTTGAATTTTTTTTTTTTTAGAGTATCGGCATGTTTTTATTAAAATATCTTGTATTTTTAATTAAATAATTACATGGGAGAGTAATTAAGTGTTTTTTTTTTAAATATCAATTACTAAAAAAAATTTTTTGACTGAGATATTTATTACAAGGCCTTTATGGTGGTGTAAATTTGATAGATTATCATCAAAGATTTAAAAGGCTTTTGATTACATTTTCCAATTATTTTATTGATGGAAAATTGTGCCATAAAATTTTTTGCCGCTCGACTAATAATAGGATCATTATTTTTATATATTTAATTGAAACATGAAAAAACAAATAGTTAAAGTACACAGTACGTGTCTGAGTGTTTCAAGAACGACAAAAACCTAAGAAAATATCAAAAAAATTGATGAAAAGGTTTTTTTTCAATGGCTAAATGTACTTATAGTATATTTTTATATCCATTATAAAACAAGACCTTTCTAATATTAATCTATAAGGAAAAAATATTTAATTTTCTCAGACAATAGAAAGGTCTTATTCTGTAATGAAACATGTTTTTCTTCATAAAGCAAAATACAGATCATCCAATAATAAAATTAATCTACAGACCACACCATTAATCGCTTAACTTCAATAATTAACGAATCCTAAAAAAACACACGTACAATGTAAAAATAATATAAAATAAAATATTAAAACATTATGGCGATTACCGGTAAACGACCCTAATAACAGTTCGGTAATTTGCCGGATTGTATAAGTGTACTTTTTTTTGTTTTTCGTTACTTTTATCGGTTTTCTCCGACTTTATACAAAAATGAATTTACCAGTAAACTGATAATTAATAAAAAAAAAAATACCGGATTACCAGTAAATGAAAATTACAGTAAATTTGGCCTCCCAATAACATACAAATCGTATCATCGTTAATTTGTATGGGTGCGTCCGCGTTTTTTATAATTTTAAATGGCGAAATTTTCGCGCCACAATGCCATGTCGATGTCATGTCCGACGGCCATGATCCGACACGTGTGCGGCCATGAAAAGCAATATTCAGTTTCGGTTTGTTTATATATATGTATATATATTACATCCGAAACGACAAAATGTGTTTATTTCGGTGGATTAGTCACGCCGACAGCATTTCTAATGAGATTATATATATATTTTTGTATTAAAATTTTTGCGAATCGTGTAATTTTATTTTTCAGTTAATTTTGTATTATTAATAAGATTTGAATATTCTGTTGGGTTGGCAGAAGCGGCTCCCTTTTAAGTGTATTTAATAAAATGGAAATTTATTCACCCTTTTGAAGCTCGATATTGTAATTAGCACGTGGCGGATGAAGGGTCTATTCGAGCGGTTAGATTTGAAAATTAGCAAAATCATTTATTGTCATTTTTTTAATAAAAAATATCACGAAACATTTCGAAAATAATTTTTGCAATTAAGGAATATAAAATAATAAAAATAAATCGAATACATTTATGAACAGCAATAAAAATTTAATATTTATGCAAATAAGTACAGTTTTACTGACGAATTATGGAAAAGTCGAAGGTTAACAGTTTTCTGATTACTTTTTCATTCAAAATCCAATTTATTCATATGAATTTATTATAACATCAATAAATAATGAGAGTGGGTTATCTTTTATGTATGTCACGTCAATAATGTATCGGATTATACAAAATCTAATAATATCTTAACCGTATTGGAAATGTGATCAAATACATTTCTAAGAATAGATGATATTTTCAAATATTCAACAAATTTGAAAATAGCAAAGAAAATGGTGATAAAGATATTTAATTTTGTATATAATGAAGAAGTATTAAATTGTAAAAAATATGTATTTCGTTTAAAATATTTTCGACATTCAGTAAAATAAAAATCATCCACTTTATAAATAATATTTATTATATAATAATTAGCAATTCCAAAATAACCGTTATTTATAATAATTGATATTACCGAGATAGAAAGCCATTACCGAAAATATCGGTATTATCGGTAATTATAATAAATTAAAGATAATAGAGTCAACCAACAGTTTTATTTTTTTTCGACAACAGGTACCATCGTTAATTTATTTTTATATCATTGGTAATATTGACGGTAATTTTTTTAAATCACCAGTAATACCGTAATCAGAATACCATTACTGAAAATATTGGTATTATTGGCGATTACAACAAATTAGTAGCAGGATCAACCAACAGTTCGATAATATTTTTAAATTATTTTTTTACAACAGGATCATCGGTAATTTATTTTTTATTACTGGTAATATTGAAGGTAATTTTTTGCAAAATACTAATAATATCATAATCAATATTCTGTTAATGGAATCCTTAAATGTAACATGTAAAATATACGATTTCGTAATCCAATATGTTTAACTTTATTATTTTTGTATTTATTTGTACATCTTTATTTTTCAGCAAAATTCGATATTCGTGTTTACAAATACAGATTCCCACATATCCCAAACCCTTCTAAAAATAAAAAAAAATACATATTCGATTTATTCAAAATGAAAAAGCAATCTCAACCTGAAAAAAAAAGATAAAACCCATCGAAACGCCGACGCAACAAAATTCCCGGTAACCGACACGCGGTATGGATTTGACATTTGAACGGAGTGGGCAAGGGGTGGCAGGGGCGGGGATTTTGGTCGCAAGTCTCGCTCGAATGACGTCCTTATACGATCGCGTGAGGGAGTATCGCCCCCGGCGCTAGGGTAAAAATATCGATTTCGCTAAAACCCCACCCCTGGTGGAATTCGGCACAGCGCCGCCCGCCCCTGGTTGAATTGTTCCGCGAAATGCTGGTTTATTCATATGAGCGTTTTTTTTTTGTGATGTATGGTTGACATTTTGGTGTCTGCGGCTGATTTTTTTATGGGGTTGGGTTTGAAAATCGTGTTTTTTGTTGATTAGTGGAGTGAAAGTGAAAGGGGTTTTTGTATTGTGAAAAATTGATTTTTTTTAGATAGTGTTTTGGTTGTAATATAGATTCGCGTGAAACGTCTCATTTGCGGTGAAAGCTTTTTAAATTTAGATTTACTAGAAAAATGTATGGAAATATGAAAATTTACATTTTTTAGAGCACACGCCTCCTGCTGTGACGCTATCGCAACTTGCGAAAATTTTCAATTTATGAAAAATTTCGTTATGAAAACTTTTTATCTCGAAATTGCAAATATAGTGGAAATTTCATAAAAAAATGGTCTAGTAATTTGATATCAAAAAAAAAACTATTTTAAAATTCTATCATAAGAAATTTTAAAACTATTCGACAAATTTTCGACTAGTGATCCGAAAAATTTCGACAAATTTGTATCGAATTTAGTTGAGTTTTTATGCTAAAATATTTTTACATACATAACATACTAGGTCAAATTTTTAGTTTTATTTATAAAAAAAATGAGATTTTATGTATTTTAATAATTCTTAAAATAATATTTCAAAATGACTCTATGATAAATATTTTTTAAATTTTTTGAAAATCTATGAAAAAAATCGATTTAAAAATACAATTTATTTATTTTTTCAGTAGAAAAACATAATTTTTTTTGTATTTATAAGAAAACCAGACTATGTATTTTTTTTAATTTAAAAACTAAAATTTTGCACCTTTTTAACCACTTCACTATCGAATTTATTCTAATGATTATAAAAAAATATATATTTTTAAATTTAAAAATCTAAAATTTTATTCCTTTTCAACCCCTTTAGTATCGAATCGAACCAAGCGTATATGAAAAAAAAATTTACACATTTCAACTTACTTACATCGAAATAATCCCAAAAAAAAAATAATATCACATACAAAACTAATCCAAAAAAAACCACAAAACAAACAACCACAACCAATCAATACCCACAACAACCACACCAGACAAACCGTCTGCGAAATTCATAAGCGAACACGGATACGTGCACCATGTGTAATGAAACGTCAAGTGGGCGAGGGGCGGGGGCGGGGGGTAGACGACTTCGCGGCTCCTGGCCGCATAATCGTCGCTAACGATCTCTCGTCGCGTGTCTGGCCGGGGAACGAATCGTGTTGAGGCCGATTTTGCGTTTTGTTCGGCGTGCTGTTTTTTTTTTATTTTCGGTTTACGTGTGCGAATCGGTTGGGTGGTGGTTTTTTTTTTTTGAAGATTTTGGATGTGTGGTATTTTGAATTTTTTTTGTATGTGTGGGAATTTGGGGAATTGGTGTTTTGTTTTATTGAGTTTAAAGTATTTTAATAAGGGGAGGTTGAAGGTGTAGGTTTTTTTGAATATAATAATTTATGTCAGTATGAGTCTCAAAAAATTAATGATTTTTTTTTCAAGCTTTTTATTAATTTTTCATTATTTGCCAGATTGGTATACTACAGACAAATAGAATGACGAAATTGACTATTTTAAAATAACGTTTTCAATGATTTACAATTAGTCTTTTAAAATTATTGACTTTCACCAATCGCTTAAGTTAAGCGACATTAGATATGACTAGCAAATGGACGTGATCACATATCATGGATCGAAGAAATACTCAAAAATATACGAACCCTTATAAATACAGTAGAAACTGTTTAGCACGAAAGCGCTTAACGGGAAAAATCGGTTAACAAGAAATAATTCTGCGGTCCCGACAAAGTACTATGTACTAGGGATGTCTTTACCATAATTTTCATGTACCGGTAATACGGTAATTTTTTAAATAATTACCAGTTTATTTTCCGGTAAATAAATTTTTACATAAAATCGGGAAAAACTAAAAAAACCAAATGCCGAAAAAACCGTAAAACAAAAAATATTGGTAATTTACCGGTAATGACATCCCTACTATATACGTATACTGTTACGCTCAACATGCAACATTTTAAAACAAAAAATATTTTGATCCCTTCAGTTTCGTGTTAAACGTTTTCCACTGTATAATATTAAAAAAATCACATTTTACCCAACCTATCCATTCATATTCATATAAAAATAATGTTTATCAAATTTCAAACTAACATAAAATTTTTATCTTTAACATAAATCATATTACAACATTTTATCAAACGATCCCATCACAAAGTTCAAAAAAACACACAACAAAGCCCAAAAACCATCCACCATAACGCTCCCCGACAATCAACAACAATCAAACTTATATAATATTCAAAAGCGGCCCCCGCATACAACCCTGTGAGGCAAAAAAGTTAACCCCTCAACCGCCACGTGCGCCATCGGCGATCGATACTGCCGGAGCCCGCTTATCCGTCGTCTGTCAGTTTTATTGCAAAGCCGGTCTGATCCTTTAAGGGCGAATCCCTTGAGGATCCGCAGGACGACACCCGAGTTTCCTTGTTTATTCGATGGGTTTTTATTTCGAGAAATTGGGTTTTATGGCCCTTTTTGAAAAGAGTATCTTTTTTTCGATGTTTGAATTCGTCATGAACTGAATTTTGAATTTTTTCGGTAGATTTTTATTGAAAATAGTGGCTTGTATCCGTTGTTTCTAGGGACTCTGTGAAAATAAATTGTGTACCGATTGTAATTATTGTCACAATCAATCGTGACGCTGGAAAATTTTCCAGCGTCACGATTGATTGTGACAATGTGATAAAATTTTATATTATAATTTGTATGGCAATCGATAGAAAAAACTGAAATGCGAAACGATATTAAAAAAAAACTGGATGCTTACATAGTTTTCCCGGATTTCAAAGCACATTTTTGCCAAATTTAATGAAAATTCGTCTATCGGTTTAGAAATTTATTGGATACATACATAAATACATATAATGATTTAAATTATTTGACGGCAATAGCGACTTAGGGGGTACACCTCTTACAATTAGTGCCATTTTGTCATGTTGATGAGATGATTTAATGATTTGGCCACCATGGCGACTTTGGGGTAAAACCTGTTAAGTCATGGTGTTGTAATTGTACTTGTGTGTACACAAATAAATAAATGCACAAATACACCGTTTGAGTTTTATATATAGATTTATTCTAAACATTAAAAATACGCATTTTTTATTCAATTCATCAAAAATTATTCCGGATACTTATCAATTTCTACGTTTCAAAAAAAGATCTACTTCCAAACACGAAACGTCAATCACTCGCCCACGCATTTACGACATTTCACAAAAATAAAAAAAAACCACCAACACTCAAAAATTACATCACCAAATCGAAAATATCAAAAGTTCAAAATTGGAATTATAATAAAGCTGTCTTTCCCGCGCCGTTTTCCAAATATTTAAATTTCACAGTTCGCTTCGAATCGGTCGTGTTTATTCGTAGTCTGTTCATAAATTACCTACCGGTCTAAATTAACCCTTTAGCTGTCGATGTGTGTGTTATTTTTTCTATTCCAGCTATACTAATTCAATTAAAAGAAATCCGTTTAATCGTAGCGTGACTAGCGTATCAGTTGCGATCTTGGAAGGTTGTGTTTGAACGGTTTTATTGAACGTTGCGATATATATTTTTTTATTTTTTTATATAATATAAAGAATGATATTTGATTTAGTTTAATAGTATTTATTGAAACAAATTAGTAAGAAATGTGTTTAAACACAGAGTGATTTCATAATACATGAATGATTTCATAATAAGGGTAACGACTAGGAATGTCAGATTTATCGTAATTTTCATTTACCGGTAATCCGGTAGTTTTTTTACTCACTACAAGCTTATCGCTAAATTAAATTTTAAATAAAAATCGGGAAAAACCGGAAAAAATATCGAAAAACAGAAAAAAACAGTAGAACCAAAAATACTTTCCCAAAAAAAACCAACAATATTTTTTCAAAAAAAACGTACACTAACAAAAACCGACTTTTCCAAAAAATATTTTCCAAAAAAAACATAATTTTTTGAAAATATTTGAAGCACAAATTTTTTTTTTATTTACCGGTAATGAAATCCATAGTAACGACAGCAGTGGTGGACCATGTACCTGTAGTTGACCATTTCTCAAAAAAAAAAATCTAAAAATTATGGTTTTTTAAAAATGATAATTTTTCAAAAAGGATATGATAAATATGCTACTTATTACAGATTATCTTTTGCTTTATTTCTGAAAGATTATCATCTTCCAAAACCATAATTTTTACGTTTTTCTAAAAAATAGTCAACTACAGGTACATAGTCCATTACTGCTGTCATTACCCTAATAAATCTCTTAAAAAATAATTATTTAATCGATTTAAAATATTTTAAAAGCAATTAATCATCATTATATATTATTAAAAACTCAACACATTATATATGATTTAAATATATTACATGATAATTATACACATAAAATTTCAGCATAACCTTCACGAACAATTTCTTCCATGGACAATTTAAGTTTCCTCAACATATTTTCCATTTGATAAAAATAAACATTCGGAAACTTTTCCGTCCGTGTTCAACACGATTTATATTTATAAAAGCTCGTTAAGTTCTTATCACGAAAAGCGCAGCGTTGAAAAGCGTATTTCATATGTGAAAAGCGGCAATTTTTCAAAACGATTCGGCAGCGTTTTTCCGCACAATCCTTTATATTTTTTTCCATGTCGTACAACATTATTATATAATAATGCAGACGTGGAAATATTGCCGCTTTCCAAATTGGACCGTTCGTGATTGGTGGCGATGAAGAATGAATTCTAGAGAGCATTGGCACGAATGAAATGCTGAATTTGTTGTTGGAACACGAATATTTGTACTGTATAATTATTTCAATATTGATCTGGATGGTAAAATTTTCATTTTAATAAAAAAATATTGGTAAATAATGTAAAAATTTGATGAATGTTGTAACGTGTTGCATTTTGATGAATATACATATTATATTTCCATATCGAATTGAATTATTCATATGCGAATATGTTACTGTGGAATTATAAAGATTAGTAAATCATATGCTTTATTGTCATTTACATATTAGTAAAATTTCTAAAAAAAATATTGAAAATCATCTATTTTAAACGTTTATTATATCATACAGTAAATATTTGGACTTACTAAGACCAATTAATAAATTTCTTTGTTATTAATTTTGTGAAATCTAATTTCATTTGATATTTAGTATTCTGAATTTATTATATATTTTTAATAATATCTCACAATTTAACGAAAATATAAAAAAATTGTTAATTCTATAAATAAAGCGTTTAAGAGCTTTTTAGGCTATACAAATTCTATGATAAATTTCAATATTTATCGACAAAATTTATATTTTTCTCACAGTGGCATATTAATTTTAAATCTTAATGTTCTAACGTTAGTAGACAGTTATATTTTCATTATTTATTTATATTACAAACAAATCAACGAGTTTGTATACAAACATGTCCATTAAAATGTCAGTAAGAACATTAAAAAATGGAAAAATAAATTCAAAATAAAAATAATATCACATATCCATCAAAATCATTAAAATACTTTAAAAAAATATACGATATTGCATATGAAAAATAAATAAAACCATTTCAGTGATCTATAATAGCCATGGTGATTAGTTTTCATTGCTTTTCATCATATTTTTATAACAAAAAAAATGTTTATAAATAAAAATATTATATTACCTGACTCTGAGTTGCAGTTTCAGTCGTCATGTCTTCAGGAGATGATAAATCAGGTCTATTTGCAATATTTACACATGCACAACACCGAACACAGTTGAAACGTGACAGTTTTACGGCGAAACCGCAAAAGTGTACGCGAAATTATAATATTACGATCAAAATGTTTACAACGTTTACATAAATTTACATCGAATTGTCCTTATGCTTAAGTATAAACGTGATAAAAATCTGAAAAGGCGAAAAACGTATCACAAAATGCGGTCGCAACATCTGTTTTTCCGATGAATCATTTTCCGGATAACGAGAAAGTGATTTATTTTTATGTATCGTTCATACAATCGAAAACAATTGACGCCGCGTTCTATTTTCGATGCCAATATCATCGATCATTGATCAATACAGTGCAGTGGGAATCGTTTAACGTGAATGATCGGTTAACGAGAAACAATATTACGGCTCTGACTAAATATTATGTATGTATTATACGTTTATTGTGAAGTTTAACATGAAATAATACAGTTTTTATACTTCAAATTCAATTGTATAATAGTAATGTATTAAAGATCGTTGTCCATGTAATCAATGAAATTAATTATTATACTATAAATTTTGAATGTAAAATGTAAAACGTTGAATATGAAACGTTAAAACTGTATTGTGGTCCTAAAAAAAAAATGAATAACATGAAATTCTTTTAACACAAAAAAATATTATGGATCATTCAGTTTCGTATTAAACGTTTTCCACTGTATTTATAAATCAAATGATGATCTATTAATGATTTTTCAACAATCATACCAACTGAATCATTGAAAATATTGATTTTATTAAATCGCATTATGTCAAAATCGAAAATCAAACGTTTCAATATAAACAAACAAGCGTATATTCGACCATTTTACGACGGCCATAAATCAATAGAAAATTTCAAACAAAGCCCAACCCGATTTCACAAATAAAAATATTTAAAAATCAACCGACTCCAAAAACACAAACGACCACTCAAAACAAAATAGAAAAAACGCCCAAAATCATCAAAATCGAACCCAAACAAAGCGCACATACAATTTAACGCACAAAACCGACGAAAAGTGATCGATAGAATGACATGGCCGCCGTTTTACGACCCAGCACCGGCGTCGCGGCGCGCAAACGTCAAAAACGCCGCCGGCCCCAAAACCGCCAAAAAACCGCCCAAACCCAAAATTCAAATTCCAAAATCGATCCGAAACATCCCTGAGATGTTCTCGATCGCATTTCGTGACACAAACACACCGGGGGGACACGCACTCGGGGGTTCGCGGGTCACGGGTCCATGGCGGCCTCGCGCTCGTCGTTCGCGTTTGAATCCGTGGATTTTCGCGGGTTTTTCGGTGACCGGTGGGGTTTTCGGTCACATGATAGTCGCGCACGTCGCGGCTAGCGCGTCTCTAACAAGTGCGCCCCCGCTAGGTGGTTGAAGGTGCCGGCTAGGCGGTGTTCGGTGCGCTTGCGTCTACCCCGTTTTTGCGGTGGCTCGCGGTGATGTTAGGGGTTTTTTTTATTTTTTTTATGTGTGAGATTTTTTTAAATATTATGCTGGCCATATACGCTACGAGAAATCGTTACGATCAGACTGTACAGTTCGAACGGTACCGATAAATCGCTACATGTATGCTATAAGACTGTGCAGTCGAACGGAACAATACGAAAATTTCAATTGAATAAAAAAAACTGTACCGTTCGAACTGTACAGTCTGATCGTAACGATTTCTCGTAGCGTATATGGCCAGCATAAGAGTGTATTTGTGTTGATATGAATTATGAATGGTTGGGTTTAAAATTAATTATATTGGCGTTTTCCTTTGATGAATTTTCGATTTTCTTTCAAGATTTTTAATTTTATAGCAAAATTTATTTAAAAAAAAAAAAACCAATATAAAATCGGTTTCTTATTACATACTGATTCCTAAATTTCAGTCTTTCATGGCACCCGTTGTTTCATCACGTTCCTAATAGGAACGTAGGAACTTCCTAGATATGTGGCAATTGGACCAGGTTCCAGATACCGCCAATCAATGACAACACCAAGAGACATACTGATTTGAGTGTTAATTAATTTTACTAGAAATTATTATATAAGCGCTACAATATATTTTTTTTGTTTGCTGAATTCGAAATTTTTGTAAAAACAATTGTGTTTAATTATTTTTAACATCTGATTGTATACAGAATGAAACTGCGTCGAATATTAATATACATTTAAGATTATTCGACCACAAATTACACATTATTTATACTAAAATAATACTAATAATCACAAGGAATTTTTACTTAGTTTTTAAATTCCCAAAATTCACTGTTATTAAGCTCATCGTTGAATCCAATACTACTAGGTGTACTGGAAGTGTGAATACAGTTTAAGAGTAAAAACAAAGATTTAATCTTTAAATAAAAATAATTTCATTAATTTGATTAAAAATCAACTCATAAAAGATTGATAATATAAAAAAAAGACACTAAACATCCATAAAATACAAATAATAATTTCTTTAATCATGGGCCCTCTACTAGGGGTTCAACAGGACTCTAGCCCTAGGCCCGAAATTTCAAAATAACCCGGCATCGATTATTCTTATGAAATTATTTTGTCACGATTTTTAATAGAATCTATCAATCTGTTCATCTTCGTATTAAACATAATTATTCGACTTGTCAGTACTTACTAAAAAAATCGACGAAAAGAGGGAGCCCAATAAAGTTTATGGACCTAGAAACGATTTTGGTGGCCATGTTTTAAAAAAATTAAAACAATATCATCCATTTGAACAAAACTCAATAAAAACCAACCGAAAATACAAAACAAATCCCCAAAAAAACCCAAACAAATCCCAAAACGCGACCACGAACCACAAAAATATGACAGTAGAAGGTAGGGTGTGCGCGCGCACGCGCCCTTATCGACCGGCCACGGCTACACCCCTGTGGTGGCACCCCTCACTATCGCCCACACACTTGACAACCCCTGCAAAGATATTCACACCGCTCACACACACATACACACACTCTCAGCCGCATTAATTATTTCTTGTTTATTGCTATTTTCGGAAAACGAGTCGCCGTTGCGTAATGGCGTCTGGTCGTCTGTGGAGTCGCTCTTGATTCCGTGCAAAATGAGGGTTGCGGTTTTCGATGTGGTTAATTGGATGTGATTTTTTAATGGCCGTATTTTGGTGTGTGTGTAAAATTCGGTGCACGATTTTCTTTTGTTTCCTTTGAGTTGAGGAAACAGTAAGTTGCTAATGAAGCGTAATTATCCAATTTGTTGAGAGAGTCGTTTATTCTCAATTTTTTTTTTTGGTTTAAAAGATGGTTTATTTTTGAATTTTAGTATGAATGAGTCATTCAATTAATTTTTAATTATACACATACAAAATTTTAGTCAATGATGCTTTTTTTATTTAAAAAAAAAACGGTCGACGAACTCCGTTTCAAAAAATATCCGACATTACCGAAACGTCAGTCAAGCGCGTCCGAAAGTTAAACATGCGAAAAAAATATATCAAAAGGACCCGAGAAAGATATAAAAAAATCTTTTTAACACCGTTTTGACACATTTCTCCATTGTTTGTGTAGTGCTTTTTTTTCAGAGCCCGCTTTTTGAAAACGGACAACTTTTATGTGCGAACTTTCGATCCCGCGACCTTTTCAGCTGGCCGACCTTTTTTCGTGTACTCTTTTTGATAAAAAAAAATGTATGATAATAATGAAAATGTATGTGATCGTATGTGATGTGCGGATCGTAAACGGAATAAGTTTTCGATTTGTTATTGATGTATTGATGTCTATTTGCTGAAAAAGTTTTTGATGGTTTCAACCTTGATGAATAGAACGATTTCTATAGATCATTTGAAGTTGAGTGACAAATAATATGTTAAATATTATATGTGGCGATGAGTATTGCTTCCATATTGTATCCAAAAGAAAGACATGTACTCTTTTTTTGATCGGAATAATACTATTGTGTTTTTATTTATTTGCTGTGTTCTGTTTTTTTTTTATGTTTCTTTGTGTAGTCCCGCTAAAAAATATTGTTTTATGCTAATTGCAAAAGCAACAGTTCATATCCAGTGAAATTTTATCCATATTATTTTTAAAATTTAATCAGATCAAAACAACAAAGAAATAAAAACACAAGAATTTTATTCCAACTGAAAAACAAATGTACATGTCTTTCTTTTAGTTATAATATCGTAATAATATCATCGTCATATACTAGTATATATTATATTTTGTCATGTGACTACCAAACGAAGCATTCCTATTGGTTGATTAAAGAAGCAATTTCGATGTTATCATCGAAATTGCAATTTATTTAAATTGCAATTTATTTCTTATTGTCGCGTCATTATTGACGCGACAATAAGAAATAAATTGAAAAATAATTAGGTTGAATAATTTTCAGCTTCAAAAGTAGCATAAAATATTATTTTGTAACGTAACCATCAAATGAAACATTCCTTTTGGTTGAAAAGTGACTTTGATGACGATAACGCAGTTACGATAGTTTAATGTTTCCTTTTTTATTCAATTTTAACAATTTGTCTTATTTTCTAATTTTCATTTAAAAACTCTAATTATAGATGCAAAATTTTAGTATTTGATAATTTTGAAAAGGTATGAGAATATTTAATATTAAAATAATATTTTACTTATATTAAAAAAGTTTAAGCTTCCAAATTTGTCTGTCAGTCTGTGTGTCTATATGTCTGTATGTCTGTCTGTATGTATGTCTGTCAGTCAGTCTGTATGTCTGTCTGTCTGTCAGTCTGTCTGTCAGTCAGTCTGTCTGTCTGTCTGTCTGTCTGTCTGTCTGTCTTTCTGTCTGTGTGTCTATATGTCTGTATGTCTGTCTGTATGTCTGTCTGTATGTATGTCTGTCAGTCAGTCTGTATGTCTGTCTGTCTGTCTGTCTATATATCTGTCTGTCTGTCTGTCTGTCTGTCGTGGTTTTTAGACTTTTTTTTTCCTTTATAGGCAGAAAAAATAAGGCTTTCATCTCGCCCAAACTCCGTCGAATATCTTTAAAATATTCCTAATACTACATACGATCCGAAAATTCCATCAATTTTAACACAGAAATATAATTTTCTTCCATTTCGAACATACGGTTAGTTTTAACTGGATACGTAAGCGTACAACGTTCTCAAGTGACCACTTAAGAATTTTCTCTCGAACAAAACGAAAAAAAATCACCATGTCTCATTCCAACAAAGAAATAACTCGTCGCTCTTCAAGTGCTCACCTTCTGAAGAGTTTTTCCCGCTCCTTTTGTTTCCCAACAGTTGAGGAGAACGGATTTTCCCTTGTTTAATTAGAAACGGTTCGATTCCCGAGGATATAAACGCCCGTGCGAGACGTATCGAATGTAATTCGAGGAAAATGACCAATTTGTTTAGGACGGGTTTATTTTCGGTACATGCCCGCTTTTGTGCGTTTTTTCGGCCGAAGGACCGTTCCGTTCTATTTACGGGAGGATTTGTTTTATTCTATGAACTTTTTTTTGGATAATTGAATTTTCGCGTATGTCGTTTGTGTGTGTGTATTATAATATGATTAAGCGGAATTTACGTGTCGCATTTCGGCCATTTTCGTAATGGATAAAACTAGTTGATGTAATGCTTCGGGGATGAATTATAATAATTAATGAAAGTTGATAATTAAACGAGTCGTAAATTTTCAAGGTTTAACGTTTTGAATGTTGCTCAGTATTTTTATATGTCAAAAGTGAAAACTTCATATTGTTAGTTTGAAAAAAACATGATAGTATGAAGGAAAATTTATGATATTGATAATTAACCTTTTTATTTATTGCTTATAAAATATTCGGAGTCGTTTAGTATCTTTATATTTTTTCCTACTTAAACTAAATATATTATTTAGAGGTGAATTGAAGGGACTAAAATATTTTTTGTGTTAAAAATATTTCATGTTAAATATTTTATATGTGTTACGCTGTTTATGTAATTACTTCGTCCATGAACGAATAAAAAAATCTTGCTTTGCTTTGGTGGTGAATAGACGCCATTTAGTGTAGGCAGATCATTTAACATCTTCCGTCAAATATGACAGTTTACGTGTCTTACGACATACTTATAGAAAGCGTTAAAATTTTCTTGGCACGCCTAATACTCAATAAAAAATATATGTAAATTTTGACACGTGAAAGAAAAAAGGTTCGTCTTCATAAGACACGTAAACTGTCACATTTGATAAAAGACGTTAAATGATATACCTATAACGCGCCTACATACCACCATATGTTATTAAATTTAATAGACAAAGCAAATTTTTTTGATTCGTTCATGAACGAAGCTATTATATTATAATATACAAACATCGTAACATACATATATATATTGTAGTATTTTATCAGGACTGCAGCATTATTTTTCACATTGAACGTTAACAATTTCCACTGTATATAGAAAATGCACAATGGTAACAACTTGCAAAATCCAAAACGATTCAACAAAACCAAAAAAAAAACACACACACGACACGAAAACCCACATCCCAAAACGCTCACGTACCAAAACGTTATTTTTTCAATTTTCACACCATTTGTCGCATCTAACCACCGACAAAGGCTTTTCCTACTCCTCGGTCAAAAGCTTGGCCGGTTTCCCGCGAATTTCGCCCAAATCGAAATTTCCGCATTGCGGATTCGCCGAAAAGTTTTTCGCTGCCGATCTGCCCTTCGACATGGCCGCTTCTTGTGCGTTTACGGCTTTCGGGGAACATGGCGGGCACCTGTTGGCCGCGTGAGGGGCGTTTCGGCGTTTAATCAAATATTCAAGGTGGTTGGGCCTTTGTGAATTTTTCACGGGGGCGTTCGAAAGGTGAAGGTTGTGTCTGCGAAATGCGGTGATGATTTTCGATTGTTATGTGTGTTGGTTTGGCTTGATTTTGATTGACGGTTTGGAAATGGGGGGTGTTGGATGATGGAAATGTGTGCGGTTTAATGCGAAAATGCTTGATGTGAATAATTGGTTAATATGATATGATGCTGTGGTACTGATAAAGTACTATGTATGTGTAGTATGAGGTTAATATGAAATTCTTTTTATATGAAAGAATATTTCAGTTCCTTCAATTTTGTGTTCATGACATTTTCCACTATATTGTAGTGCTTTTGTATGTTAGAAATGAATTTTCATATTCAAAATGATTTTTTTTTATATAATATATGTTGTGGCACGTTTGTTTATTTGCGTTTTTTTATTAAAAATGCGTTTTTTGTTAAATTTAAACAATATTAATATCTGCATCAAAAAGATTTTTTTCAACTGGCAATTTTCCGACTCTCATCTTTTAGAATAAGCTTTTTCATGATTTACAAAACTGAATCTTGTATTTGTGGTTCTATACAACCTTTTTAACTACAATGTAATACTCTGGTATTAACAATACAAGTCTTTCCCAACCTTTCATAGGTATATCGTAAGACATATTAACTGTCATATTTGACAGACTACATTAAACATTAAATTTTTTAATAACACCAACAAATGATGTTAAATTTCACAAAAACCGCATATTTTTTGCATATTTCATAGAAAACGCGATTACACAAACGTCGTAATATAATATGTCGCAGTTCAAGCATATTAAAAGTTCATGTTTATTATCGGTACATGTATATTATCAGTCCATGTTTATTATCAGTCCACGTATATTATCAATCCATGTATATTTGGTCCAACCCAAAACTTCGATTAAAACAAGAAATTAACTAAGAAACCCGATTCCACCCCCAAAAATGTGCATTTACGACTGTTTCAAATATATTATACATGGATTGAAATACTGGACTGTAACATATGTATATAATATCCGATTTCCATTAACAATAATTCCATACAAATCCCAAAAAACCCAACACACAACACGATCGCAAAATTAAACCCACCATCACGAAACCCAGACACAACCTTTCACCCCCCATAACGCGCAATCATACAGACATCAACCAATCCACTTTTCCGATTTGTCATCGATTTCCTGCGGGGGTGTGCTGCACCCCATTGTATTCATCTCCGGCCATTGTGTTCGTGCCCCAGTTTCCGATGCCCCTTCGGCTTGGCTCCAGACGACGATGATGTCAGACCTGGTCATGGATGGGGACGATCGCGTGACTTCCACGATTCGTTATAATGCGTGTTCGGGGAAAAAATAATGTGCGAAGCGATGAAAGAACCCGGCAACCCCCTAAGGGTCTTTTGTTGGTGAGGAGTGTTGGAGGATTTGGGTGTAACAGATGTTGGGGTTCAAAAGATTTTTGTGTTGGGTGATTGTGTCTAAATGTTTTGTATGTTGATTAAGTTTGGGTATTGGATTGTTAAGATTATTCGATTTTTTTTTATTGTTTATATAAAATTTTAGCTGGTTGTACCCGGAGTTGCTTGGGACTCTGTGAAAATAAATTGTGTACGATTGTCACAATCAATCGCGACTCCGGCACATTTTATATGATAATTTGTATGGCGATCGATAGAAAAAAAAATGGAAAGAACTAAAATGCGAAACGATATTAAAAAACTGATTGCTTACTTATTGTTAGTTTGTCCGGATTTCAAAGCACATTCTTGCCAAATTTAATGAAGATTCATCCATCGGTTTAGAAGTTTAGTGGATACATACATACATACATATATACATACTTATACACATACAAACACTGTTTGTGTTTTATATATATAGATTTTTCGAAATAATTGGAAGGTATTATTTATCATTATCTTAACATTCATATAATATATAAAAAAATGACAATCATTTCTATAATGGTATTCATTATCACCATTAAATATAATTTATTTGACATCTACAGCAAAAATTTTGATATATTCGATAGTTTCGAACTTTTTCTTTATATGTAATAAGAAATATCAATTTCAAAAGATTTTATATCGAGTTTTAGCAGATAAAATGGTTTATCTTTCACAAAATAATCTCAAATTAATAATATTGTATTATGAGCGGTAATATCTATCCATTGATTACATAATATGTCACTTAACTTGGATGATCGATTTGAACCGATGCGTTAAATACGTTGACAATGGAAATTATTACATAACTCACATATATTATATACAAAAATATCTACATAATATATATCTGAATCAAAATTGTTTATAATAAAAATAAATCAACTGAATTTCCCCTATCGTTTGTGTACAGACTTTGTATTTCGAAATATCGACAAGTGTTGTTTGCCTGCAACGCGTGCAGTGCACTACAATAGAAGGATTTGTATGAGTCACTAAATGCACTTTTGGGGTTGATTTTTTTTTCATATTATTTACCATATATCCTTTATTGCATTATACAGGTACCTATATAGCTTTTATACTCATAATTCAACATTTTTCAAATAAAATTCAACCATCGGAAAGTATTATGTATTAAGATTTTTGTCATAGTAATTAAGAAATACAATCTATTCTTCAATTTGACTTTGATAATCTCAGTTGGTGATTTTTACAGATTTCCACATACATAATTAATTATATTTTTTAATAATTCAATCTGAAAATTGGTACCATGGATATTTATTTAACGTTTCTTTTACATTTTTCATTAAATTATAAAAAAAATTGAAAAATTAAGAAAATAATTTTTTTATGATTGAATTTGATTTGTAAAAGGTTTAATTTTAAGTTTAAAATGCTGAATTTGATTTTTATAAGGTTGAATTTGGAGTGTAAAAGCTATATCAATTAGGGTAACAACACGAGTGATAGACCATTTACCCGTAGTTGACAATTTCTCAGAAGAACGTAAAAATTAAGACTTTTAAAGATGAAAATTTTTGGAAAAGGGTGCTATGAATAAGTCGTAATAACCATTTTATCTTTCGCACCATTTATGAAAAATTATCAACTTCAAAAATCTTAATTTTTATATTTTTCTGAAAGATGGTCAACTACAGGTATTATACATGGTCCACCACTAGTGTCATTATCCTAATCATCATCATATTACATTAATGACTCAACATACATAATACATATATGATTCAAATATATCACATAATACATTAATCATACACGTTGAATTTCGATATATACGACCGAAGTTTAAAAGGTTAAATTTAATTTGTAAAAAATTGAACACGAATTATAACATAAAAGCTGTATCGAAAAATTTATTTATTTATACCTCCATTATAACACATTCACCCACATGCGTTATTCAAAAAAATTCATCCATTTCAATTAAATCCAAATCCGCCACAAATTCTCCGATCTAAATCCTCGCCAAATGTCGCAACAGATCACAAACGAATTTATTTATACATAAAACAATTAACGACCGTTCTCGATGAACTCGTTCTACGAAACGATCCATTATATTATCGACCGACATTCAGCACGTTCCCAATTCTTTCATGCGGCTTATTAACGCAAATAGAAGCTGAAAACTGATCCCTCTGGAAAATCGGATTCCGATGAAGAAAATTCGTGTGTTTTCCCGCTTTTTTCCCGACCTTATTTAACTCGATGCGTGTGTTTCTCCTTTTACCCTTGACCGGGGTTTTGAACTCGTGTTTTTTAGGAATCTCGAATGGATGTGTTCAATATTTTTGTATAAACGATGTTTGATTTGTATATGAAAAATGTACGATTTGAACAAAGCGCTTGAATTGTATATGAAAAAAAAATGAAGTGAGCAAAGTGTTTTATGTGTTCGTTTTTTTATGGTGATGCGGTTTTGGTTTATGATGCATAAATTTGCTGTTAATGAATTCGAATCCAATATTTTTTTAATATCGCAAAATGTTGATTGTTTGATACATTCTTGTATCTAATAATTTAATAAAAATAAAACTTTGAAATAACTTGAGTGGAATTTGAAGAGCGTAACGTTATTGAATTTCTCTGTGAAAGTTTCGCTTTTAAAAATACAATTTTAGTTGTATTGGAAATTCAAGAACATTCTGGTCACGAACTCCACTGAATATGTCTTCATATTAAATTCATATTCGTGAGAATTTCATATATATTTTATTTTAATACTATGCGGATACTAATTTATACAAATTACAACACGTGTCATCTTCTTTCACGTTGTAAATAATATGTGAATCGAATCAAACTCGTACATAAGATTTACATACATATAGATGTGACCGACTTGGGCAAGATCGTCGGATAAGATATTTCGGTTTCGAAAACGGATAAAATTAGATCTCTATCGCCATCCAGCTGAATATCTGGCCTACAGATCCAATCTACATATAGAAACCCTTCGTAATACCCTTAAACCTTCCGAATAACAATAATAGTTAACCGAAAGGTATGCGCCAGTTAACAATTAACCACCGAATTTCGTAATACCAATACACGTACAATACCAATACACTCAATTCTCGTTTTACACGGTTCCGAAATAACGCGGTTCAAAGAAGACGAACCGATTTTTTTTTAAACTTTTTTTTTCACTTTAACACGGTATAAAACAATGTATTATTATGTCACAACGGTAAGATTCGGTTCAGGCCAGTTTACAATTATAGTTATTAAGTAGAAAATTTCGATATTTTTTGATGATTTCACATTGCGAAATTTTTCTGTGGAAAAATTTACACAAATTTTTATAAAGTACACCCATTCCTTTTTTTACACGGGGGATTCGTTCCAGAGACTATCGTGTAAAAAAATTGTATGGAGACCATATAAAAATTGGAGATAGGTTCCATCATTACATTTGTATAGAACTTCCATCCAAATGTATTTTATAAAAAAATGTTTAATGTGAATAAATTTTGCCATGCAAAATTATTGAAAAATATCGAAATTTTTTATTTAATACATATAATTATAACAGTATAACGACCTGCACCAAATCTTACCATTGTGACATAACAATACATATTTTTTTTATTTTAAAACCGTGTAAAAAAATAATCGATTCTTTTCCCATGAACAGTGTTATTTCGAAACCACATAAAAAGAGGATTAGGTGTATATTTGGATGAAAATTCCATTCAAATATACCAATAGAACTTATACAAAATTTTTATATGGTCACTATACATTTTTCACACGCCTTTTTCACACAGCAGTCTCTGGAACGTATCCCCCATATAAAAAGAGGATTCGGTGTATTTTACCAATTAATATTAAACATTTATTGTCGATACCTTTTAACATTTTCCATTATACATGGTTAAGTGGCCGATGAACGGTTCCGTCGAATTGTCGATAAGAGCTTAATGGTTTGCCGATTGGGCCAATTCATCTCGTTCAAATTCGGCGCCTTTATCGAACGGGTTAAAAATAATTCCGTGTGTGTTGGGTAATTGATTTTTCGATGAATTATAGTTTCGGCTCGTTTGTTTTATTGGCGTAATTGATTGGGGTTGGATTCGCCGTTTGGGAAATGTCGGTAGTTGAATTTCGAATCGGGGTGTTCATATATCATTTTGGTTAATTAATTGGTGTGGTCTTAATGTGGTGCAATTTGTTTGTTTTCAGTAAGAAATTATAGTATTTAACTGATTTGGTTTGGGAGGTCTTTTCTATGAATATCTCTTTGATGATATAATTTGAGAAATTTGATTAAAAAAATTGAAAACGCAACTCTTTTAAGTTTTTAACCAATGGGTTTAACAGCTTTTCAGTTTAGTTTTGCAACTTGTACACTCCAAATTCAATCTTATACAAATCAAATTCAATCTTTTAAACTTCAAATTCAATCCTTTGTACTTCAAATTCAACATTTTAAACGTCAAATTCAACCTTTCAAAACTTTAAACTAAACTTTTACAAATCAAATATAAGCATCCAATATTTATTTTCTTCATTTTTCAATTTTTTTTATGATTTCATGGAAAATATAAGTAAAACGTTACGTACATATCTATGGTATCTATTTTCAGATAAATTTATTAAAAAAAATAATTAATTATGTATGTAAAAATTATCAACTGAGATTTTCAAAGTCAAATTAAAGAATAGATTGTATTTCATTTATTATTAGGGCAAAAATCTTAATATTACCTTCTAATGGTTGGATTTGATTTATAAAAGATTTCGTTTTAAGTTAAAAAGAACGAATTTGAAGTTTTCAATTGATATTTGAACTTTACGATTAACTTTCCGATTGAGGTTGAATTTGAAGTTTTCAAATGATATTTGAACTTTACGATTAACTTTCCGATTGAGGTTGAATTTGAAGTTTAAAAGCTTGGATTTGATTCGAAAAAGATTCAATTCGATTTGTATACGGTTGAATTTTTATACGGTTGAATTTGTACAAGGTTGAATTTGTACAAGGTTGAATTTGTACAAGGTTGAATTTGTACAAGGTTGAATTTGTACAAGGTTGAATTTGTACAAGGTTGAATTTGTACAAGGTTGAATTTGTACAAGGTTGAATTTGTACAAGGTTGAATTTGTACAAGGTTGAATTTGTACAAGGTTGAATTTGTACAAGGTTGAATTTGTACAAGGTTGAATTTGTACAAGGTTGAATTTGTACAAGGTTGAATATGAAGTATAAAAGCTATATCATACTTTCACTGTAAAATCAAAACCATTACATAATAACCACAACTACATAACAACACATAACACATCCACACAAATTACATCATTACACTTCAACTGGATCAAAACAACACACAACCACCATACAACACAAACCAAACCATCCAAACCGAATCCCTCAACACACCCCATCACCAAACAAACACTCATAACCATCACCTCAAACCATCCCATCACCCACACCAAATGCACACATCACCCGAATGCACCACGTCTATTTCCATCCCGGTTCAACGTTTCGGAACAATCCGTAAACGATGAGTCAACATCGGATCGCGGAATCGCGATCGATCCCGATCAAACGATCCATGGATCGGCGGGGCGGGGGGGGTGGCGGGGGATCCACGGGAGGGGGGTTTCAGACGCGTTTAGTACTATTTTCAGTTTCGGATCGGCTACGATTGAGGTTACGCGACTCCGCGACCAAAGAGGCGAGGTCTTTTCGGTTTGTGGTCGGTTCTGTGGTTTTTGTGGTGTGCCGGTGGTCGCAGGAGGCTGTGGTGCTGGTGGGCGGTGGAGGAGGATCGGTTTCGATGGTTGGGTTTGTTGTTTTTGTGGTGTGTTTGTGTGCGAAATGTCAGGTGTGTTGTTGTGGGGTTTGGGAGTGGGTTGTGGTGTTTTGATGGTGTGGTGTGGGTGGGTTTGTGAAAAATTGTTGTGTTTTGAAATATGGTTTCAGGGTGCGTATCAATATCGGTTATTGACGGTTTGTTTTTTTTTTATTGTAAATGTGTTTGTATTAAATATATGCTTCCATATAGAGTGATTATCAATCGTTTATGTAAATGTTTAGATTTATTGATATGGATTAGTGCAAATTTGTTTTCTTTGATTGTAAATGTCTGTTCATATTAAATTTATGCTTTCGTATGGAGCTTTTATCAATTGTTCAAGTAAATGCTTAGTTTTATCAATACTAATTAATAAAATTTTGTCTTCTTTGACTATAATAGTGTATTTTTTCATTTTCAATTATTACTTGAATATAAGTATATATTTAATGTTTATATGTTGGGTACATCTTCTAATCTTTTACAAATTTTAATTTATATATAAACTCTGATAAACTGGATACATATTATTAGAGCCTTGTACGTAATAAGCAGAGCTTAAAACAATACATGCAAAAACTAGAAACATATTTATAATTTTCTTTATTTACTAAATTAAATCAAATTATTTTTAATTCAAAATGAGTATATTTACAAAATTTTTAACCACCTTACTATGAAAAATACTAGAATTTTCCTACAAAAAACTAAAATTTATCAATCTTCAAACTTCACCAATATCATACATATAAAAAAATCAATCAACAAAAGATTTTTTATCAATATACATTTGATATATATTATATGTTTTTGTATTCTATGATAGTTCGAACAAAGCAGTGTTTGTATAAATGTGTTTTCGTATAAAAAGCTCCGTATTATAATATGATGTTAAATGTGCGGTAAAAGTAATGGCGCCATTTTGACAGCTTCGTCAACAAAACGGTGTTTGCAAACATTTGACCGACCTTCGTCAATTTGGGTTAATGTTTTCGATTTTTTTTAATTTATAGCACTATTCGCTTTCATATCAGTTATAAACCTTTTACTAATTTTCCACTGAAAAATACGCCACAACCTTCACTAGCTTATTTACTGTTTACTCTTCTATAGTTTGTTCCGAATTCTTCACTTTCAAATGGCCGATTTTCAATTTTTTTTGATGATTTCAATCGTAAATATCATCTAATATATCTTTCTTATTACAACAAAAGATTTTAACTATATATTATTTTTATCTAATAAAGGAATAGATTATCAGATCGAATAAACATCAGAAAGATCTCATTTCATTCATTCAGAAATATCAAATTAATTTCAAAATCTTTTCAATTTCCGGAATTCACGTTTGATTTCATCGAAATTAAGATATTCGATTCTAAAATAAAAAGAAGAGAAGCGAATTGAACGCGAGAACAAACATACGAGCGAAAAACACATGTCTTACACCGAAATTCTCATAAACACTTTTACGCCGTGAGATTAAATCACGAATGCTGTGTTTTGAGAAAAAGTTCTTTGGTAACTGTTTGTATCTTTGGAATTTTCGCTTCAATCGATGTATGTGAGATGAATACATATGAATTCATTTAAAAAATAATAATTTATTCAGAATGCTCGAGACGTTTGATCATTTTGTTTCAAAAGAAATAATCGATGTATTCTTCCTAGTATTTATTAAGTATTTATTTGAGTCATTCAAAAGTTCATATGATAAAATCGGAATTTATTTTGATCATTGTATTCAATATACTAATATATTAGTATCTAAACTACTCAATTATTTAATCAAAATATATCAATGAACTCAATTCAATCATTCTTTTATATCGTAAACGTAATTTTAATACAAAAATACCGCATTATTTCGTAATGGATTTATTCGGCACATTCACAATATTTCTTTTATCATTTCATTTCGGTTTCTGTATTTTATTTTTTTGTCGAAATTTAAATACGCATGTTTTGCCTCCATCGTCGCCATATTGCCACCATAACGAAATTTCTCATTCGATATGTAAATAATGTTTTTTCGGGTTCTTTGAAAAGTTCACGATTTCATTCATCGTTTTGTGTAATTGAATAAACAATTTCCGCACTTTTCGCTGAAAGAAATTGTATTGATAATCGAATTGTCGTATCCGGTATTGTATTTATTAAAATAATATAAATGTCAATGAGAATGAATTTCAAACGATTGAAGAAATATATTTCTATTGCATAGTAATGATATCAAAATATGTTTCATTCCTATCAATATAGAATTGTAACATTTCTTATAATTTATATCATAAAATTCGAGATAATATAATGAACGTTGTACAAATTTGTATTATCATCAACAAAGGCATTAACCCCAATTTGGTACAAGTGAGACTAAAATTTATTTGTTTTATTTAGCATATAAATCGAATTTCCCATAATATTAAATGGCTGGCAAACTTTTCCCAATTCCGCTAATCGCTCGGCCATATTGTTACTTAATTTGTCTTTCCCCGATTCGGCAATATTTCAAATTCACGAAGAGAAAACTTTTCACGGAAAACTTTCCTTTATCATAAAATGGTCTCACCCTTAAGTATAGACTTTCCGTCTTCAAAAAATATATATGAAAAAAACCTCAAAACTACCGCCATCAATCTAAGGGCTTAGAAAATCGAGTGGGGCAATTTAAGGGCCGTTTTAGAGCCTTTATATAGAGAGGGCCGATCGTGCGATAACACAAAAATATAAAATACAGGATATTTAAGAAAAAACTGACGTATTATAAAATATATTATACGTGGGAATTTTTTAGTTTTAGGACGTTTTAGAATAGTTTTTTTTTTATTGTTTAATCTTCATCGGATCAAATGTTCTAAGAAAAGTTTAGTTTTGTCATAGATATTGGTATGTAAAAAAATGTTGTTTTATTTTTTTATATATTAAAATTGTAATGTATCCTTTGATGATATTTCAAAAAGGAAATTGTTAATTGATTCGTTAACAAGTTCAGAATAATTGAAGTAAGTAGTATTGATGAACTTAAATAGGTTATTCAATGAACAGGAAATTGCTTCAATATCTTCAAACAATATAATTTCAGGAACAGATTTAGAATAATCAAAGACGGAGAGTATTTGAACAAAGTTATTTTCAGATCAATAATTCTGCAGTCATTGAACAAAAATTTTATTTTTCATATAAAAAATTTGATTTTTCAAAACAAAAAACCGTATAAAACAATTCCATAACCTCGTTTCACAAATAATTCAAACCTTTCAAATAAATATCATAATCTTTAACACATTCAAATCTTCTTATCAAACCCTGTATTATCACGTTAAAAAAACTATTTTGTGCAAATTGCCATCGTCGGTTTGTCATTATGCAACTCGACCCAAATGACCCAACGTTGTTGGCGACCGATTTAGTAACCGACCTGTTATTATTTTGAGAAACGCTGGTCTAACACTGATGTGTGGTATGAGCGTGAATTATGAAAGCTATTTAAGTATACCTTAATTGCCCGCAATTAATTCGCGAACGCTTTGTGAGGCGAAAGCTGCCGATTTGTGAAGGTTTATAAAACTTCAGAATTAAATCTCATTTTATAAGGATTAGAATAATTTATAATATGTATAATTAGAATTAATATATAAAAAAATCATATGTATAAGATCTGTTGGAAAAAAGAGCTATTTATCAAAGTTTTTTTTTGTAAACACTCAAAAAAATATAAACTCTGTATTTTATGAAACTTTTCAGGTTTTGCTAAAATTTACAGTCTTAACTTTCGTGTAGGAAAGCTTCCGTAGAATTGTTAATTCCTTAAGAAAAATTCGAGTTTTTTGTTCGAAGCCATTTGTTTTTGGGTCAAGGCAACAAATGCGGTATTGTTGAAAAACTTTTTTTATATTTCTGTACACGGACTGCAGATAGGACTTAAATTTTGAAATTGTGCTAATTCGAGAAACTCGCGAAGTTGTTAGCGAGACTTATTTGTATATGTATTTTGGTAATTTCCGTATTTTGAAGCTTAAACTATTTGGCAATTCCAACTTTGATGACATTTAGCTTTGCGTCACACTCAAATAATTAATTTTCTACGGCAAATCTCGAAATAGTGCGTTGAGAATTTGCTTGGAAACGCGAATAGGAAATAAATCGTTATTTATTATGTTTATAGATTTCCCAGATCGAAGCCAGTCATAATTTCGGAATATTGTAAATTTTATGCATTGATTTTCGTACAACAAACATCTCAATTCGTATAATTCAATCATGTCCAAATATTTGACATCTAAATTCGTCGATGTTTCAAACTTAACTATTTAATCATTGGAAAATTTTCAGAACCATAAAGAAAATTCTTTATAATGATTAACAATTTTTTCACATCCGTTTTCATTCGACGACATTTCCGAAATAATAACCGAAAACCATCAATCTTGTGGAATTAACATGTTCCTAACAAACGTCCCTTTTGATAAGTTGTCTTCGTATAAACACGTCCTCGGGAATGTTAACAAGAATTTCAAACCCTAAGTAACTCACACATATACAAGATATATCATACAAACGGAATCCAAAGAAACATCTAGAAATAGAAAAGTGACTCAAATAATAAATAAAAAAGTGTATTGTTAGCTTCCATAATTGAAAACATCCCGGAAACGAAAGATAACATTGTCAATAAAATGATTTTATATGAAAATAAAAAGCTTGAAAAATAAAATAAAGAAAACGAAGTTAAGTAAATTATATTATCTCTGGATATAGGTTTATGTTTATAAATATAATATTTTTTTATAAATTCTAACTTACTATTATAATAAGTAATATTAACTAATACAATTTACAATAATAATTTTTGATAGAGAAATACAAAATTGATGAAGATGTACAACATCCAAATAATAGTTTGATGAAAAGGTATGCAAATGCTTTATGACAATAAACCTTTTTTAATTATTTTATGTTATAATAGAATACAAAATAATTACAAAAAATCGCTTAATATTACAGAATTATCCAAGTTATATGAAATTAAATAAATTTATATTCGTTAAAATTGGTATTGAATTTACAAATTGATTGTGGTTTTTTTTTGTGTACATATTTTTTTAATTTTGTTAAGTTTTATGTTTTTTAATTCATTTGGTTTATTTGTAATGATATCCCTTAATTTATAAATACATCATTACATTTTTATAAGATAAACTATATTATATTTGATATCGTTTTTGGAAATACAAAGTTTTGTTATAAATCAAAATTTTATTCAAAGGTAAAAGACAATTTTGTAATGTAATTTTATGGTCTTAATTGAATTCAACCCATCTTCCAAACTTCCAAACACATTTTCTACACACAAATAAGATTATCAATCAGAAAAATTCCAAAACAACCAGAAATAGACAACCAGTAGCGGCGAACAAAATTAAAAAAAGCAAAAAAAAAACACAAATCATTGTAATGCTTCACAATTGAAAATAGACTGGCCGCCAAACGGTTATTAGACCACAAACGCGCACAAAGCTTTCGCGCGAATCCCACAAAACGAAGGGCGATCCAATAAGGGCCGCAGAAATCCGCCGTCGGCCTCCAACGGGTTAAATTAAAAAGGGCCATCACGCGAACAGCCAAGCTCGCTAATTTGACGTTTGACTGATCGCCATTTTGTTTATCGCCACATCTCGGGATTATGAACGTTTTTTTGTATTGTGGGTGTTTGGGTGTGTGTGTGTATATATATATATATATGTGTGTGTGTGTGTGTGTGTGTGTGTGTGTGTGTGTGTGTGTGTGTGTGTTTTGAGATTCGGTGGAAATAAAATTTCGGGGTCATGGCCGCGCGGCGGATGCGCTTTCGGCCTACGCCGGTTTGGTTTTTTTCGGTTTGACAGTTGAATGAAATGTTTTTTTTTGGGGATGTTCAGAAGAAATGTGTTTGAAAAAATCGATGGAATCAATATTTGATAATGATATGTAAAATATTCTGAAATAAAAAGTTGATACAGTTGAATTCTGTTTTATGTTTTCATAATTTTCGTTTTCCCACTATTTGTATTCAATTTTTGTAATCCCGTTTCATTTTAGTACATTTAATACCTGTTAATACGTTTTAATTCCGTTTTTATATGTGAAACATTCAAAATTGAATTAAATTTATAAAATTATTTAATTAAATTCGCAACGATTGACAATCTTTGTTCAAACGTATCGATTATTTGTTACAGATATTAATTTGTAATTTTTTTATGTTCTTCTGTTTTTTTTTACCATCATTCAAACGGTTTTCTGATCTTACCTTTAATGTGACGACATCAAAAGTTCAAATCTATTTATATCATCTAAAAATATTTATATCATCTACATTATTCGCGTAATTTTTCCAATAAAAAAAAACATTTTTGACCATTTTCATTTTAGTATTTGAAACTGTCAATCTACGTTTTTCCTTTAATTACGTTTTATTTTTAAATCTCTTCATAAAACGTAAAAATATGGTTTTACTATAGTTTTCTAATACATAATATTATATTATACAAAAATAAAAAGGCCACTATTAAATTATTTAATAATATTATTTATTCGATAGAAATTTAAAAAAAAATGATATGGCCGCATTAATAATAATAAAATATGAATCGATGAATTTTTATTTTGGCGCATTGATCGAAATCTCTCAGGAGTTTAACTTCTCACGAAACTAAACAATTATTTTTTATGGGAGCGAGTTTTCGAAATAAAAGTTTCACATGAAATATTGCATGAAATGCGAAACTATGAAAGCGATAGAAAATATCGGTTATTTTTTATAAATTCTCAATAGAAATATATAAGTTCAAAGTTATATTGGAACACTTTTCAAACTTTATATATTGATAAATAAATAATGAAACTAATATTTATTTTGGATAAAAACTATTGTAGAACTAGTATTCATCAAATGAAAGAAAAGTTTTGAAAATTCTAATGAAAAGTATGGTGATCTCAGATTCTCCAAATTTCTGTCTTTTTCTCTAAAATTTTTGTAGTTAAAAAATCAAATGGTGGTTTTAAAGACTTCGACAGTTTTTAAATAAATAATGACACTTTTGACAGATGTTCGAATGTTATTCAAAGATTTTCCTTTGATTTCTTGTCATTCCATTTTTTTGAACAAGCTCAAATTTACTCTTTTCACAAACCCAAATTTCAAAAACCGAATCGTAACATAACTTAATATTTACATTATCGATTTCAAAAACAACAAACCGAAAACTTCGACAAACACGACCTTTCATTCGAAAAAAATAACTGCCGGAAATATTATTGGAACTCCAGCTTTTCGCCAAATTTTCCCCATACGTAAACAAAAAAGACCAAATTACTTTCGTATACAATGTTCCATATACATTTGTAACCTTGTAGACTCTCGTAAAGTTCTGGCCGTTAAACGGCTTGATAAACGTTACGCCTTCGCAATTTATTATTGCTGGGCCGTGTTAATTGAAAAAGGGTCAAACTCGCCAAGAAATGGCCACTCTACGCCGAAATGAATAATTTAGTGTTCAGTCGATCGCTTTTTATATAAATTCACTGAAAATATAAGCCGATTTGGATAGAAAGAGTTTATCTTATCTGTAGTGTATGAAATCAATCATTTTCCATAGTAAATGTATGATATTAGTATTAATTTTTCATGGCAATAATTCATGTTTCTGTCTTTAAATATGTATAAGTTTATGTATACTAATACCTTTTGATGATTATCTAAACGTTAGTTTATTATCTCTAAAATTTATGTTTTACAAACAATGACGAATGAATACACTTGGTGATGAACTGTGGTGAGTTTTAGTATCATACTTAAAATAAAACTAACCACTTAGTAATTAAATTCGAATTTTATAAACACTAATTATAATATTTTAATACACCAATCAATCGCCAGATTATATTTTTTCAATAACCAATACAATCATATTATTTTTTTATAATAAAAAAATTTCACTTTAAAAAAAAAACAAATTTTCACCATACAATTTATAATAAATTATATCATAAATCAAACCTTCACATATCAAACTATTACAATTTCGCATTAATAATCATCAAAGGATACGTCAAATCAATACAAATCTTGATTAAGCCCTCGATGAATACGCATCCCGTCCATTAGCATATTCAGACACAGCCGATTCGCAAATCGGCCGGCGAATGTATACATTCACTTAAATTTTACCTTAAAATATACAATCCGACGCACAACAGCGGAACAAGGTCGGAATCCAATTTGTGCGAGCGTAAAATTGAGCCGAAAAGTAAACTGGCGGTAAAGTTCGCCGGCTACACTAAACACGCCAAACGAACATAACGGGCAAAATTAAAATTTTCCAGCTTTGATATTTTCGACTGAAAATATATTTGTTGCTGTGAATGTCTGGAGATTAGTGTTATTCTAGTTTTTATGGTAAATCCTATTTTTTTATAGTAAATCCTTGTTTTTGATGGTAAATCCTAGTAAATATTATTTTCCGTTGTGTGGTTCTGATTATTTAAAGACTGATAATGTATTTGTTGCTGTGAATGTCTGGAGATTAGGGAATCTTCAGTTTTTATGGTAAATCCAAATTTTTTATAGTAAATCCCAGTTTTTTATGGTAAATTCTATTTTTTTATAGTAAATCCTAGTCAAAAGTCTAAAAAAAGAATGTTAAGATTTTTCAATACCGTGTCTAGAGATTGGTTAATCTTATGTTTCGAAGTAATTTCTAATATTTACTTTTTCAAGGTGATAAAAAATTCAAAAACTAGTCATTATTTCCTTTCTAGCCTTAAAATAATTCAAATTTTTTTAAATAAACAGTGAATATTAATAATATAAATCCAGTACAATTTATATCACATAGAAATTTATCTTTATAAAATTATGTAAATTAAATGATTTTTTAAATATTTTGCATTACATTAAACTATATCTTTAGCTTTACCTATACAGATCTTGAAATTTACCAAAAAGCTTTAATAAAAGCTCGAAATGGAAGTGTGTACAAAATCTTTACTATCTGACTATGGTAAATGTTGGAATTTATCGAAAAAACTGAAGAATATATTTATTTCCAAACTTCGACAAATTTTACTGGACGATTTCAATTTAATTAAAATAGGGTGACCATATGTCCCGTTTTAATCGTGCTTTGTATTCGTTTCGTTGTTTCAATAAAATTATTTGATCTGTCCTATTTTAACCTATCCATTGATGAACAGAAGAAAATCAATATTTTTTGAGTTTTATCATTTTATATGATTTTTGAAAATTGCATTTGAAATAATTTGATTTAAAATCTTTAAATTTTTTTCTCAATATACTCGTATTAACATTGTATTTTTAAAATTTTGAAGTTCTAACCCTTCTATAATATAATATATTGAAGTTTTTATTGGTGCAATAGCCAAAATATGATCGATATGATTGTTGAAATTCAACATTTAATGATTCGATCAAAGCCTTAAATAGAAACGTTTAGAAACTTTTATTGACCTTTTATCACCTTATTATGAAACAAGCTAATAAAAATATTGAAAAAAAAATAGAATTTACGATAAAAAATAATAAACGTATCAACATCCGGACATCCACAGTAACATTAATATATCGTGTGTGTATTATTGCGTGAAAACGGGCGTTAAATCGCTGAAAAACGCTCGCACAAGTTTCTGTCCCAGTCGATGATGTATATCTCCCGAAATATACAAGTTTACTTTCGAATAGTATGTTCCGCTCCAGAAATATTATGTGTGATTTTTTTTTAGCAAAAAGCGCGGGAATTTACGCAAAAATGTCGGCGTTAATCAAAATCTTATAAGCGCTCGAAAAAGTCCGACGCGCTCTGCGTATTTTCAAAACAAACCGTCAAAATGGATATTTTATGTCTTTGAAATCGCGATGCCTTGATAATAGTATAAATTGATTTTTTTTACAGGAATTAGTTTGTTTTTTAAAACCGAAAGTTTTTTACAATATTTACGATTTGATTATTTTTGGTTTAGTTTTAATTTTAAAACGAAATGTAAACATTCATTTTTCGTACATTTCGAAATAAGATTTGAGAAAAATTTCTGTACTGAAATTTTGTATTATATAATTTTTTTTTACTATTATGAAATTTTGAGTTGACAGATTTCAACGTCAACTTTTCCTAATGAAAAGTGACAATATTTCGAATATTATTTTTTTCAATATAATACTTTAATCACGATAATATTTTGATTAATTTTCAATATGAAATATCAAAATTTATTATTAATAATATTATTTTATTGACATTTTACTTTTTCCCTAAAATAATTGATCAAATTATTTTACAAATAGCTCCCTTTGACATTTTTTAAAATCAAAATAAATTAAAATTTTAATATGTATTATTATAACAACAGTAAAAATAATTTTAAGATATTAATCATAACAAAATTTGACTGACATCGTATCGAAAACGCGTCTACATATCAAAAATTTTAATGGAAGTGTACCGCTTTATTTTCCCTCCCGAAATAAGAAAATTTCCCGCGTTTTTTTTTTCATTTTCATTTTGCGCATCGCGTCTCGAACAAAGCCTCCAAAAATAATATCTCGAAAATTTTCCTCTTCCCACCGTTATTCACGTGAGCCGGTCGATCGAAAATGCGTTTCCGATTTTTTTTGTTTTATTTTCGAATTTTTCTCTTTTTTCATTTTTCCGTTCGCTGATTCGTTTTTTTTATTTAAGTTAGCCGCTTGCCAAAACGTTTCGAGATCGAAATTTTATTGACGTGGGTCAATCCAGCCATCGCGGTCGTAAAATTTTGATTTGGATCATATGGATCAACGACGTGTTGACTAGTACTCTTAAAATTTGATGATTGGATTTAAAAAAGCCGGATGCACGTTGCTTATAGAATTTAAAACAAATATAAATACGTTTTATATCGATTATCGCTTTTATGTTATTTTTTTAATATGAATGGGAAAATAGTTTCGGACGGCAATGTATTATACTTAATTCTATAATATATTTAAAAAAAATCGTTTTCAAATGTATTTTAATATGAATAGGCAAATAATTTTGAACGATGGTGTACTTGATATTATAAAGTATGTATTGAAGAAAATTATTTTCAATATGAATTGGAAAATAATTTTGGACGATAATGTACTTGATATCATAAAGTATATATTAAAGAAAATTTATTTTCAAATACATATTTTTTAATATGAATAAGCAAATAATTTTGAACGATAGTGTACTTGATATCATAAAGAACTAGATTGAAAGATGTATCGAAGAAATTTATTTTAAAAGATAATGCCATAATATATTGTATAATGTATTTAATGCCATAATATATTGAAGAAAATTTGATTTCTCTTATATTATATTTTTATATGAATTAGCAAATTATTTTAAACGATAATTTACTTGATGTCATAATATATTAAAGAAAATTATTTCAATTTCATTTTAATATGAACGGGCAAATAATTTTGAGCTTAAATGTATGTACAAACAAATATAATCTGAATTGTGTATATGTCACAGTCAAAGTGTATCTTTAGTTAAAATATATTTTATCTGACGTTTTAGATAATTTGTATTTGAATACACATTGTCTAGTTCAGATATATTTCAACAGACGAAAATACAATTTAACTGGTGCTCACTAGTTAAAGTGTATTTTCAACTTGACAGATGAGTTTTGACAGTTCAGATTCTTCAAATGAATATTTGTATTAAATAACATGTATATTTTACTTCTATACCTGAATATTGAAAAGATTTTAGTAATACAATAATCTCAACAATGCATTCATCACAAAAACGTTAGTTTTGAGCCTATACAAGTGACGTTTAGTAACCCATATTAGTGGACAAACGAAATTTCTGTGCCTTTCCCTTTAACTATGATAATTAATTTCTTGAAGAGAGGGTGATATAAATGATAGGAATCGAAGTAAACGTGTGCGGCTGTCATTCGAAACGGTTTGCAAGTGACGTTGGCAACACTGGCTTACAATTCGTTAGCTATAATACACTTTGTCTGATCCTGACCAGTTAAATTATATTTCCATTGTGTCAGATGAAATAACTACGTAGGTTAGATAAAATATATTTTAACTAGTCAAAATATATTTTAACTGGCAAATACACTTTGGCTGTGACATATACATCAGGTCTCAGAAAAATTAAAAATTTTAACATTTTTTTCGATATTACTTAAAAAATATGCATAAAACATATGCAAATGTGCATAAAACGTATATTTTGAAACAATTACGTTTCAATGGATTGTATATTGATTCTAAATCAGTGCCTGTATATAAAATCGCCGTCGATTGTTGAAATTTACAGTCCGAATTTATGAATTTTCCAAATATTGTGAAATTGCGTATTTTTCCATGAATTCAAATATTTGATGTATTTCCGAAATATACATCCACAAACTTCCATAATTATTTTGAAACTCGATACAATTTTTTTATAACGAATAAAAACGTGTCAAGATAATATTTACACACCATAAAAAATTATATAAATCGACAAACCGCTACAAAAAAATGTCTATATCAGAAAATGCATAATTTCCCAACAACCTCGATCATTAAAAATATTTATTAATTAAGTTCTGCTCCGCCCGCAATATAAACAATTCGGATCGAAAATATATATTTACGTTTTTTATTTTTATGGGACACCTTGTAACAGAAATACCCCCAAAACTTGCGACACATTATACACAGTTCTGTCCTAATGGGCTTTAAGCTTACAGATACAAACCAATAAAGTTAATTTATTAATGTTTATAAATTTTATTTAACTTAATCCTTTTGATAATTTATATATTTTTATTTATAAAACCTTGAATTGAATCTATTTCGAATACAAAAACAATTTTCTTTTATATTCCACGGCTCATTAAATAATCAATATTCATTTCCAAAATAGTAATATATTATTATGAAAATGCTGAAAAGTCGGTTTTACGCACTCGGGCCGAAAGCGGCTAAAATGATTTATTATATTTTCCACTTTGAAGTTTTTTATTATATATATTCATTAGATTAGCCTCCGGAAGCATTTCGTAGCTTTATTCATCTCCTTTATTCATAATATACGATTATTGAGTTTGTTGATGTAATTTAAAACATTTTTACGCTTCGGGACTTCAAAAATGGATCGAAAAAAAAAACAGCCTTTTATCCTCTCCTTTTACGAGATGCTAAAATGATTTTATATCGTTTATTCGACGGTAGATAAATCAAATAGAAAATTTAATATAAATATTGATTATTATAATGAAATATTTTATATATTTATATTAATCGAGATTTTCTGCGTATAGATTGTGAAGAAAAATATTAAAGAATCTATATCTACATATTTATATAGATCTTTTTAATAATACAATATACATTGTTGAACTTACCTTGAACAGTGTTATATTCTTGTACCGTTCTAAAATCATATCGATTAAATTTTAGAGCTTTCTGCGACATTAACTTGAAAACTGAACTTTGCGAATTGTGTCAATGGACTGGATTAACGGAAACATTGAAATACAAATGTGAAATGTAAGCAAACTGCAACTGGTGCAATCGTTTATTTTTAATTATTTATAATATTTAAAGTTTTTTCAAAAATATATTTAATTATCTTTATGTAAAAAAAGATCTGTTTGAACATGTTTGTGGGTGCTTTGGAGCGAAAGCTCATTAATTTTCGAGAGACTTTCGAAAGGGAGCCCAGAATGTTAATTACTGTGTATTTTAATTAGTTAGATCTAAAATAAACTTAAAAAAGTATTAAAAATTGGGAGTTTGAAAATATTTTTAAATTTTTTTATGTATATTTGGATTTGTCTTGAAAGTTTAAAATACGAAAAGTTTATATTTCGAATTGAGTAATGGTAAAAGTTCCGGGTTGTTTAGGAATTTGAATATTCGATTTGATTCGGGTGTTTATATGGGAAATGTTGGATTTGTTTTGTAAATCGAAATCTGAAAATTTTATGATATATTTATACATTAAAATTGCTTTCAGGTAGTGGAAAATTTTCCGACCTTGAAATTTTTTATAATACGAATAGGGATTACATTTTTGCAATAAAAGCAGTGATGATATTTAATCTTTTGCTGTAAATAATTTACATTTTGTATACAGAATACGACCATTTGTTCGTACCAAGCTTATTCCTAATTAGATTAGCCTAAGTCGGTTAGCTATAAATATTTACGTTCTCCATCACAATACATGACATTCAACCGAAGCTAATTTAATTTTCCCGCGCGAGATTGCTTTTTTTATTACCTATGTATTGTATTATATAATACACATGGAATAGAACTACATACATAACAAATCCAATGATATATTCTATGAAATTTTTTACATTTATTTTAATTGTTATAAATAAAGTTGAACATAAAAAAATTTCCGATATTCTAACAAGAAGTTTAGATTTTTTCAATGAAATTGGTTGATAAAAGTTATATAAATTATCTGTCTATCAAGTATGTATATAGTATCTTAATTTTATTTCGATAATTAATAGAAAATTATGTATATTATAAACTCAATTGAAAATATAAATATATTCAACGTGTTTAACATAACATATGTATTCAAAAATTAAATAAACCTAAAATATTCAATGACTAATAGAATAATCATAAAAAAAACTTTTATTCATAAAAATAAAAATCAATGACAAATAAAATTATATTTCACCGAAAATATGATCAGATTCGCCATCGCTGAAGTCTAATTATCTCGAATCGATGTTTATACGACTCGGTCGGTCGTAATAACAAAGATGTCAGATAGAAAGTGCGGATGAACGTCTAAGAAAGCCGGAATATCTTATTTTTTCCCTTGTTATATATTGCGCTACATTATGTCTCGTCTCTGGGCCGAGGTTCCAATTAAGGCTTTTGTGTCGTCAGGCTTCGCTGCGAATGAAAAGAGAAAATTTGACACGCAAAATAAATTATACGTTTCGACGAATCGGTATAATCGAATGTGCCCCGTATCAAAGCGAGATCTTTATATATTTGAATAAAATTCAAGAATGAATATGAATGAAAAATACAATGAAATCCACCCCATAATGCATTTTATTAAAAAAATTAACACATTTTACATTCGGCATATATTTTTGGGTTTATATAAGTTATTTTGATTATATAAAAATAGAATTAAACCTTCGATATAATCACATTAAAGGTAATAAAAATAGAAAACCGTTTAAATGGGGGTAAAAAATAAATAAATAAAAAGAACAGAAAAGTTACAAATTGAAAAATTTCAGCAACAAACGATCGATGTTTTTGAATAAAAATCGCCAGTTTGTTAAATATTTTTATAAAATTAATTGAATTTTATATATTTCAGACGTAAACTTTGCGAAAAATAAAAACGTAAAAGCGGGTATGAAATGTATTGAAATGGAACAGAACGTAGAAAATCGAAATCGAAAACGTGAATTCGATTACGTAAAAACGGAGTTTCACTATGTAAATTTTCATTCTTAAAAATTTCAATTATATTGAACCTTTTTTCTTGTTGATTTTCCATTTTATATAGATAACGGAATAGTTTTTTCAGTTATGTATTCACAAACATTACAAAGCATTCTGTTTAATTACAAGTCATAATTGCATTTAACATACACACATGATTAAATTTTAAATATAAACATTTTTTTATATATTTTAAAAATTAATATTTTTTTCTATTAATATATCGATTTGTATACAAAACGGAATTTCCGGTATTGAACACATATTTTCATTCAAGTGGAAAATAGCTGTATTGAACATATCTCCTCATTCCTTGTGATACTTCAAATTTTCATACAATGCGAATATTTTATTTATTTGCAGATGATATTTACAATGAAATAGATTATAAATAACCATAAGTGCATCACAAATAACTTAAGATTGGATTTTTGTACAAATTCTTCAATAAACTTCTATTCATGATGTCGGGAATGTCGGGCGGTAGTATGTTGAGGACACGTCGGAAAGATGCCAACGTCAAACCTAATAGACGGTAAATATCGAACCTTGGACCAATTTTTATTTAAATATATCTGAGTTTTATTAATATTTTATATCAGTTTGGATAGAAAATCTTCTCGGGGAATGTTGTATGAAAATGAAGAACTTCGTTTGAGAACAATCAATATTAATGCCGAAGTGGAAAGGGGTAAGATTTTTTATTATATGAGTATTTATATTATTTGAATTATTTATAAATTTATTATGTAACTAAAGGGCAATCTGATATTAAAAAACTGAAGAGAGAAAATGAACAATTGAAACGAGAAGTCGGTGCGTTACGCGGAGAATACGACCGCCTCGAAAGACTGTTAAAAGCTCGACACCAACAAGACAACTCAGATCCTGAGGTTATATAACATTTTGAAAAATAACAGTGTTTTCATTAAAGCTTTTAAATATTTCAAAATGTAATAATTTTAAGAGCGTTTACAGCTATTTAATAATTGTGACTTTTATGACACCAGTTATTGGTATGTGCACATTTACAATATAAAATAATAAATAATTGTATTTTTCATTATAATATAATATAACAATATACTAATAGTTCAAATAATTCATATAAAAAAAATTGTTAATAATACATTAATTCATCCCAGTAAGTATGGGTGTAAATGTTGATTTTCGGCTTCAATATAAAAAAAGAAATATAATAATAAAGAATCAAAATAGACAATGAATAAGAGTGAATTGTTCAACAGGGTTCCGGAAGTTGTTGCAGCGACTGCGAATCGGAATGTTGCAACGTTCAAAACAACGTTAACGCAGCCTCCGACGTTAAGAAAAAAAACGGCACACCTTCCAGGGAAACGAAAGCAGTCAGCATCTGTGAAAACGAGGGGCCTTGCAGTATGGAAACGTGCGGTTTGCCCACGTGCGGGAAATTGAGCGCCGTCCCCGAGGAGTCCATACTGCGAGTGCCCTTTTCGCAGCCGCAGGTAGAAAGTCAAATTTGATTTTGTATTATAAAAACGTACGGCGGTCCGCTTCCGTCGGATTATTTTTCATTATTGATCAGTGGATGTAAAAATAGATTAGAAATGTAAGAGAACCGCAAAGTAAGTAAGAACGGCAGGAATTAAAATGTTGGCAGCGTTTCAAGTCTCGTCTTAAAGCAACTCAACAATTTTAGTGTTACACAAAATCTCAGTGGGAACGTGCGGTTTCACCGTTTCGCTCAGACGAATCTGAATTTCAATGAATCTTATGAATAATTAAGGTTCCTTAACGAAATGTAAATATTTAGTTACGTTAGGTTGTGAAACATTGTTATCGATATCTTATATTTGTTCTCGTTTAGTTTGAAAGTTTTATTTTTGTTGAATATTTAGGTTGTTTTTATCATGTGATTATTGAAGACTACAATATATAGATGTGAATCGATAATCTGAGATAATTTGGTAAAAGACCGTTTCAATATTTGTTTTTTTTGAGATTTTTTATGTACAATAAAGAAAATGACTGATCTTTTGATGATGAAATGATAAAATATGACAAATAAGATGAAACATAATCATTATATTCATTCATAATTAGTCTATATAAAATCCACAACAAAATAAGACTTTTTCATGTATTATACTATCAAAAGTTCGGAAATTTTTATATAAACGGAGAATATAACTAACTCTTGAAACATAAATTATAAAATCATTTCTTATTTAACAATCAGATCAATGATTCATATTTATCTATTGACCACAATATTTATCGATTAACTTTATTATAAATGGGAACCGATGTATTCAACGAGACTAAAGCATAGATACATATTTTCGAATATAAAGTCATAAACTATAAATAATTTAATATGAAATATTCAAGTGGCATACATGAAAAATAAGTAGTTCAATTTTAGTGTATTTCATCATACATGTTGAGTCAAGAATCAATTTATAGATTAAGAAGATGAACACAAATAGTAAAAAGAACAAAAAACACACAAAACCCAAGGTGACTTCATATATAGATAAAAACTGATAATTATTAAATCACAAATGTGTTTTTTTACTATTTGAATCTTCTTAATTGTTTCAGAATGCTCAACCTTGCAACTGTCAGTGCGTTGTTAAAACAGAAAATATAGGTTTTGTCGACTCGGCCCCACCCATCCAAGATTATTATACAGCCGTTGTTACGGTTCCGGTGCCATCTCATCTGCCGGATCCTCAGAATGTCCAGTTGGCTCCAAGTGTATATCCCAAAACGGGATTAGATATACTCATTAACAATAATGCGTTTGAAAATTTCGAAGGATTCACTATGGCGCCTCCGATTGGATTCATTATACCTTCGACGTCGAATTGTGAAGTTTATGATAAAGAAGCTTATCAGATTGTTCCAAATGTGGATTTTAATAACGATAATCTGCCAAAAGTTGATCAAATGACTGATCAACAAATTGCAAATTTTAATGCGATTCAAAATGGGAACAGTATCAATGAATTGTTTAATAGTTTGGAAAATGTTCAAGATAAGAGTTGTGAAGATTCTTATTTTGTATGTAATACGAAAAAAGTTATTCAACAGATTCAAACAGTTCAAAATACAAATATTGTCAGTACAACGAATCTCACGTCTTGCAATTGCAGTTCTAGTAATGCCATTAATAATCCAGATATAATAATTGTAAGTTCGAATTCAGAAATCGCTGAAAAGCCATCTTTCATAACAGAAAAAAATATTGAATTGAACTATGATTATCCGAAAACGATCATTTTTGCTGAAAAAGAAGAGAAACCATTATCACCTATCAAAATTGAAGAAATTAAAAGTCAAGATATTACACAGACTACTCATACAACCACAGAGGTGAACAGTACAGTTATGGTTTTCGGAAGAAAAAATCCTACTGGAAGAGAACGGAGCAAGACAAATATGTTTGCCAGATCCCATTCTGCACCAGTCGGAGCCATAGATAGTGAACCAATATATGCTACCGTTCAAAAGCTTCCAAAAAAATTGAAAAGATTAAACATAAGGAAACTGGAAAATGAAATAAAATACATTCCGCCGGAAGCTAAAGAAGATGTAGAAGTTCCGAAACTTCCAAATACTAGTACCAATACGCAAAGTATTCTTAAAAGTTCGGATCCCGAATCACCCGATTGTACACTTAAATCAAATGGTACTTTACCAAAACTCAAAGTGAAACTAGATAGTTTCAGCGAATCTTCAGATAAAAACGATAACAATAGAAATTCCATTACTAAAAGTCCCGTTGTGCGTAAAAAGAAAAGGTTTTCAATCCATTTTAAAAGAAAAGGCAGCAAGAAGCCAGCAGAAAAAAAGTCTAACGATGCACCAGAAGTTCCCAATACTGCAAAAAGCGATGAAAATAAAAATGGCTTAAATTACAAATGTGATTCAGATAGATTGTTAGAACATTCATCATCAATAGAATCACCAGATACTAACAAATACAAAGATTCTAGTCCCACTTTCGTATGCAAAAAACACAAAAAGCAAAGACACACGTCTCGGCACGATCTTTCCAAACATAAGCAGTGTCCTGCGAACTTTGATAATCAACAATCACACCAATGCGATAAATGCAAATCGCACAGAAAACATCCCGGAAGAAGATGTGAACATTCAAAGAATAATTGTAGTCCTGTTAGAAATTATTTTAAAAACGACAGTTACCAGGTTAGGACAAGATACTGTGTGCACTAAAAAAATATGAGGTCTTAATTTAGCGTTAAGTTTTAAAGAAAACAAAAAGCAATCGTCGTTTACAATCAATAAAATCTTTAATAGAACGAGCGTGTTTTATATTTCAGGAAATCACTACGTCGCATTCTGAACGAGAACGAACCAACAGCCTTTCGTCTTCGGGACATTCAGGTTTCAGCTTGGCCACAAACAAGTCTAGAAAGATGTCCGCCGGTCATCAGGACGAAAACATTCCTTGGTGTGGATGTTGGGGCAATAGCTGTCTATAACGTGAACTGAAATGCATACGATGAAATTATTCGAATCAACGGACAGCAAGTTTTGTGATAAATATAATATTTACCTCTTTATACGTATTAGAAATGTGAGTGCCTTAATTCTGATTTAGTGATAGTTTTTCGGGACCATTTATTTTTTTTTTAATTACGTTATTTTTATAGAAAAATAAATGAAATTTATTTGTGTAATATATGATTGAGTGGTATTTATTTAGTTTAATAATTAACTTATTAGTTAAGATGTCTTTTATAAAATTTTTACTGAATGAGAAATATTTGGTTTATGAAAAAAACTTCTATTGATATTATGAAACGATCATTACCCTTACAGGATCAGCACCATCAGCATCATGCTGACTTTAATTAAATAAAATCATAAAAACAGTTGATAAGAAAATTTATTTCAAAAAGTATATGTAATACAAACGACATATCACACACGATATGTTTTTTAAAAAGGACATAAGATGATGCTTCTAAAAATATCATAAGTGATGATAAATACAACCTACTAAATTCCATAACTGACTAAAGATATAGTGTAACTTTATTGTGACGTAGATTGTCAGGTAAAATAGTAATCACAATCGACTAAATCTATCACGAGGTCCCATCATTTAAGTGAAAAACGTGCATCATAAATTTTCAATCATTCAATATTTAGATCTACGTGGGAAAAATATTATTTTAAAATTCCTGTTACAATTCCTTAAAGATTACATATTGATAATTATTGTTTGTTTTCAAATTATGGGATAGGATTGAATGGATAAAAAAAATAAATAAAACAATAAACTTAAGTACAAATTATAATATAAAATTAACAATGAAATCATCAAATAATCATCTAGAAAAATAACAATTTAAAGTAAAAAAGATGTAAATAGTATTGATTTTCAACACATAAATTGCACAAATAATAAAATTTATCGATAAAATCAAATTAAAACAAAAATAAATAAAAAATAACAGAGTAATGGTGTCTTTTGGATCACAGCAATGTTAGTAATATTTTGTATTGCAATATGTTAGAAATCGTAATGCAAAAACTATTTATATTAAGATCGAATCAGTTAGTTTAGAGAATAAAGATAAAATTATTTTGAAACAAATATTGCACAGTTCAATAAAAAAAAATTAAGATTCTTTTCCTTAAAATATAGAGAATATAAGCTAAAAAGCACACAATATGAGATACAAAGGAAATGCAAAGCATGGAATGATTAAAATGTTAATAAAATACATAATTAAAGTCAAATTTTGATGACATTTGAATTGTTTTGTGCGGATATTCTGTTTGTCCTATCCTATCACTAACCAATGTTCATTCAACGATACCGCATTTTGTATAAAGTTTTCAATGACAAATGTCACAAATGTATATGAAATAAATTTAGTATATAAAGCGTTATAAAAGAACAGAAAATTGCATAAAGTAAAAAAATAGGAATGTAATCATGGAAAAAAATTTTATTCTGAAATAATTAATCGATTTGATAAGGATCGACTAAAAAAACTAAGATAGATGAGATTCAGAAAAATGTCATTTTGGAAAATCGAGAAAATCAGTCAGAAAAAGATCGAAGTAAATATGTCAAGTTAAAATAGAAACTATTCACACATATCAACATTACGTATACGATATTGACAGACTTTTAAAAAGGAAAAATCCCTGATTTGGCACTACTTAAGAGAAAGTGTTACGTATATATAAAATCTTATTAAATTACATAATTCATAACATTACTTCGAAAAGTGTAGAATGTAACATTTTGATATCATCAATAACACTGATTACAAACGTTATAATCGAGAACAATAGTGTTTTAACAGTTAAAAATCTCAATTCTCAAGTAAGTACTATTATGACTATAGTTTAATGGAATTTTTGAGAAAAGTATTCAATTCAAAAACAGGTTAAGTGACGATAAAAACAAACTACTTTATATGCACAAAGTGCTCATTAAAATTTTTTTATAACGACAAAAACAACATTAAATAAATCAAATAAAATTAAGCTACAAATATTTTCATAGTTATTCGATGTACTTGGAAATTCATTAAAAATATTCGTAGATAAAATTATGGCTTTAACAATCTCTATCGGAGCAAACTTTAAGTTTAAGCTCACATATTTTGCATATACGTCGAACTAGAATTAACAAGGGCAATTCTCTGCTTCTGTTTACGTTGTTCTGTCATCTAAACATACAAAAAATCATTAAAATTTAAATAAAGCATATAATTTAATATATGTTAAATAAAATACCTGTTCTTTTAAGTCGGTTAATAGATGTGTTAATGTACCGAGCATAGATTGCGTATGTTCTAATTGTGATTGTAACGAACGAAGTTCGACTTCAGCAGCTTCTCCTTCGCTAACGGCTAAAGAAGTAGCTCGCAATCGTGGGAACCATTCCAAATTACAAGCCTTTTATCAAAAGAATTTATTAATAAAAAAATAGGGTAACGACACCAGCTGTGAATCATGCACTTGTAGTTGATCATCTCTCAGAAAAACGTAAGAATTAAGGTTTCTTAAAAACGATAATTTTTCGGAAAGATAAGCTGTGACAAGCAGCTTATCTAAAAACATCTTATTTTTTACGTTTTTCAGAGAGATGGTCAAATACAGACACATGGTCCACCGCCGGTGTCATTACACTACTTAAAATATATAAAAACACATTAAATATAAAAATTATTACTTTGACCATCGAATAAACATAACTTTCGGGGCCAGTGAATTCAGTCGGATCTTTCACTCGCACCAAAACTATGAAATAAAGATAGTGCCACATGTTGTGTTCGGACAATATGTGTTCTTCAAACGAAACGGTTTTATTGTCGAACGCGGACCGATTTAGACCTGCGATAACATAAAAATTAATTGCTGCATTGTGAAATATATTTCGGCAGTATTTGAAATGTAGAAAAACGCACCGCATATGAAGCACGTGTTTTTCAAAATGAGCTCCTTTTGTTGTTTTTCACTTCTGAGATCAGCGAACGTGTCGATGATAACACCGAAAATAAGATTCAATACGATAATAATCACAATGAAGAAGAACAGGAGATCGTATATTACTCTTGCAACGAATAGAGGTTCCTATAAATAATCGAAGTATTTTAAAAAAAGGTTTATATTTAAAAATGATCATCAGATTTGATCGTACTGTGCTAGCTGGAGCTCGTAGTATATCACCGATTCCTCCACCGTTTCTTAGGCCTTGATTTAAAGTCGTGAGTATACACATCAATAACGAATCGCACGATCGCTCTCTGAGTTCTCCTCCTACACTCACTACTCCGACAGCATTTGGTTTATCGACTTTGCAATCGTCTCCGCATGTATCTGACGTGTCTGTTTTAGTTGAAGATGAGCAATAGTTATCGTAAGGGGAATCTGAAAATTAAAATTTCATTAATACATATTATAGATTTAATTATTTTCAATTAGAGAAACAAGATTACCTTTCAAATACTTTGAAGCAGGATCGTCACTGCAATTTATATGTTCTGGTAAAATATTTTCTGAAATCGAAAAAAAATAATTATGTATGCTATTTTAGTTAATTGTTCATAAAAAATCATTGTATTGTTTACCGGATTCTGGTGGATCGATTTCATCAACAGTTACTAAGAAATCGTCCCGGAAGAACATAAAGCCGACAATCGAAAACATGTAAACTAGGATCAAAGCCAAAACAGCTGTCAATACAATTGAACGTCCATTCCGAGTTACAGATCTAATAACATTTAAGAGTGTTTCTTCTCGGTATACAACATCGAATAACTAAAATCACAATTAAAATCAGAATACTTAAATGAAATGAATAAATCAGTTAAATATAATATTTACCAAAACGCTGAAAAAGAATGGATGCACACAAATACCAGAAAAGCAGAAAACCAGATAAGTTGAGTGATAAAGCAATTCTCGGTCTGTTAAAATTTTGTCTATAGATTTTGTTAATGTACCCTGATTTCCCATAATACTAACTAAATGAATGCCTTTAACAATCACCTGAAATCGTATAAAAATTATTTTTTATAAAATGAACAATTAATGTCAGAAAAAAATCAATTGTTATGTTAAAAATTTTATTCACCGTAAGAATGCCTAAAACTGCAAGTGTGGGTTGAGGTCCAGCTGATAATATTAGCCTTAATATACAACTTGCACCCAGTGTTCGCATCCCCGAAGCTCTCGGAACAGTTGCCACTAATCCTCCTGCACCCAACGTGACAGCCCATACTGCTAATGAAAGACGGGTATCGACTTCTGCAAATTTATTAAAATTATATTAAAACATAGTTTCCAATTGTTCATATAATAATAAATATAAACAAACCTGGAGTTCCTCCACCAAACGGATAGAAAAACGCGACTATAATATTTATAAGAACAGCGAAATTGAACAATATATTACTCCAAAGAGACATGTATGAAGAAACCCAAAATAACGCAGGTTGACCTGAAAATTATAATAGTACAAAGTCAAATACTACTTTTTTGATAAATTTCCAAATGAGATTAATAAAATACCTCTTAATTTCTTTTGCCATTTCATTTCGTCGAACATATGAGGTGTTCTTTCAAAGAAATCAGTGACTTTAGAACCTTGATCGTCTCTTTCGGCAGTATTGAGGATTTTGTGTTTCGTTTCTCCAGTTAAATATTCACAAATTTCAGGTATCGGGAAAACTATTTGTTCTAAAGTTCTATCTTGACGCACAATCTAAAACAATATTCACATTAATTACTTCGAACAAACGTTCATCTAATCACATGTATGAAAATCTTAAATACTTCAATTTGTGCTGTGTGGGAAGCGTAATATTGTAAGGCTTGTTTATTCTTAGGATCCGATGCAGAACTTGGTTTCAGCAAAGCTGCCAAGTCTTTGTTATGACCGGCTAATTGATGACACAGAATATAAATGTTATGTCCGACCTGCAAATCATAACAAAATTTAATTGCAAAATTATTCATGGTAATCAATAAATTTGGGTAAAAATATATACTTCTTTGGGTGAAACTCCGTTTCCACTTTCGCCGAATTCATCACAATCTTCTGAAGATACTTCTTGATGGAATGCAGTACAAGCGACATCAACCTTATTATTAAAAAATATTTATATGAATATGAAATTTTAATAATAAATCGTAAAGCAAATTTAAATGAATTACCAATTGTTTAGGATTCATATTATACAAAATTCTTTCAGCATTATTTTCAGAGTCACCACGAGACTCCATAATAGCCAATAAAAGTTTAGAAGCGTTATTTTTCAACTCAAGAACTAAATCCATACGACTTCTACCGAGAGGATTTATATCGTTCAATATGAGAGCAGTGATTATATCCAAACCATTGCTCTCATGCATAGCAATACAATTTTGGTTATCATGGCATGGGCCTAAAATAAAATGAAAATCATCAAAAAAAAGAATAAATACAGATACTAAAAAATGTATTAAATTTACCTTGACAATATTCAGTCAACGTTTCTAATGTTTGATTAATCAGAGTTACGTTGCTTTCATTAATATACAATCCTAAAAGTCCGAGTCCTCCGGTTGTGGAGCCACATATACAATCCAAAAACATTAAGGTTTCAGACACCAAATTATAATTGGTTTTATTATTTTGATTTCGTAAAAGATTTTGAAGTTCAGGATTATGATTTTCGCAAAGAAGTTGCAAAAATCTAAGTACTGGCTGCATTACAGCTATCTTCGGTGGTAAACTATCTTGTTGAACTGCTTCTCGTTTATCAGACAGTAAATCTTCAACTCCATGAGATCCTGAATTTTGAAAATATATAAAATTGGTAAACAAATCATTAATCTATTCGAATTTATATTAAAAAAAATACAAACCAGGTGTCATTCGTACGGTAGAATAAGCTTGAGCAGTAGCACGAGCAGCTTGCGTCAATTCATCTTGTAATTCATCAGTCATTAAAACTGTTTTAGAGCCACCTGAATAAAATAAACGTTAACAAAAAAATCATTATCATTAAAAAATGTATAGAAAATTTGTAGTACCTCCACTATTTCTGGTTAGCTTATCAAATCCAATATCCTTATCCTGATTTTGCTTAGCGACAACCTCTGATGTGTTAACGCTAACCGTCGCTTTGATTTCTTGCTGAGCCTCGCGCATTTTATCATAAAATACCTAGAAAAACGGTGTTAATTAATTGAATTAAAACTCAAATATAATAATAAGTAAAATTACCTTGAAAAAGGCTTGTGAAAAGTCACCAGTTTGTAATTTAGTACAGCAACTATGTTGAATTGTCGAATTGCCGCCTTCCAATAATGCAATACCTACAAAAATAATTTATATTAAAAAACATGTAAAATTTAATGGAATAAGCAAAGATCATACCTAATTGAACAGCTTCTAAAAATATAGCAGGGGAATTCACACTTTTAATTACTAATTCCACGACTAATTCAGATGCACCTTCCTTATCTAAATGAGTCTGAACTTCTGCTAGTGTTTGTCCAGTTCTTATTAAAATTTTAGCTATAAAATCAAACTTATTAATATTTATTTGAATACAAAAAATATATCAATTACAAAATAATATTTACATGGTCCGCTGTCTGCTTTTTGTATGGATACATTGTTGAGAGGACGAGGTTCTAGTTTTTTGCCGACTAAATATTGTGAAAGAAGGTGATTCCTAAGCTGATTTCCCTATAATAAATTAAATAAATTAATAAATATAAATAATTTGAATCAAACGTAATATTAAAAACATACCTTTTCACCGTACTCTGGATCTACGGCCATCATTTCGCGAAGAGTTCGAAGTATTTTGACACATAACTTCTCTTCTTTTTCTTCTAATAATCTCTCTGTATGTCTTATCAATCTGAAAAAACATAATGAATTAATTTTAAATAAAAATAATGAAAATAAATATATAAATATTAGCGTATAAAAACCTTGAAATGAAAATTCCGCTAGGATCACGATTAGTGTTTGCCGCAGGATAAAGAGCAGGGATTGTAGCTACCGGGAATAATAAATGTGGTCTATATAAAATATCGACTAATACGCCCAATTCGGCTTGAACTAATGGACGTAATTGTTCTTCTAACAACGCAACAATATCTTGAAGTCCTTCCATTATAGAACGATCAGTACATAGTACCTAAAAAATAATTTTATTAAATATTTGGTAATATTTAAACACACTTATATAAATACCATACGAACTTGAGATTGTGATTTTTCCAACTTAGGAGTTTTAGAGGCTAATAACCATTTGCTTGTTTGACGAGAGAGCATGGCGGCTTTATGAAAAACTGTTTGTACTTTCGATTCAAGATCAAGAGGAATAGCTATGCTTCTAGATTTGGCTGAAAAAAGAATTAAACAATACAATATGAATTATACAAATTGAAAATAATAAAAAAAAAATAATACATACCAACTTCACACAAAGTTCTAATACAATTTTCTACGTTAAATCTTTGAGCCGCTGTTAACCATGGCCATTGATAAAGTCTGAAGGTTGTTTGAAGAAGTCGCACAAAAATAGATTGCCTGGTCTAAATGAGTTAGGAGAAAAATATTTGTTATTACACTATTTTTTAAATTAGATTTATTTTTATTGTTATGTAAAAACCTGGACAGCTGTTGATTGATCACTGAACGGTGAACTGAAGAATGTGCAAATTATGTGTGTTAGGGCTTGAGTTACGTATGATAATAAGGCTTTTTCAGTTGTTTTGAGAAGAGCCTGTGCTGCTCCGGGAACCGAGTCCAAATCATCATGTTGGGCTGAAAATTATGAATAAAAAAATCAACAAAATTGTTCATTTCATAATAATATGAAAGTTTAAAATTACAACTTAAAAAAAAGTCAACTTATTCCATGTTACCAATGAAAGCAGAGTAATTTTTAATCAAACGAAAATATAATATAAATTAGTATTTCGAATCATTAAATTATAAAAATAAAACAAAAAAAATTAAAATACTTTTAGGAATTTTTTCGGCACCCGGTATTGTTATGTTGATGACTTTCAGCATGTCGTCGATGAATGAGTTCTCGAACAGCGCCCACATGTGATTCGAAGAATATATTTCTTTCATTTCAACTTCAGTATCGATGTAACAATGATTCAAAAAACCTACATAAGCTTCTTTGACCTGAAAAAAATAATAAATTGATACATGTTTCAATATTTGAGTAGTTTGAAAACATAAAAATCATACCTCAGGAGTACAATCTTTGTGAGAAATCATAGCCACAATATCATCTAGTGGTAGAAGACTATGGCATTTAATTTCAGTATACACATTTTTACCCATCGTACAACATGTGAGCAATTTAACTAGTTCTACATGGTATCTAAAAAAATATTTAATTTTTTAGACAGTTCTATTAGTTCTAGTAATACAAAAACAATGAAAAAACTTACTTAAGAGCGGTACTGTCTCCGATACCATTAGCATCGTTCCTCATCATTTCAACGAAATGATTAAACGACGCTTTGTCATTATAAAATACCAAGACATCTTCTCCGGCATTTACCAACTGAAAAACATACAAATAAAAAAATGTACCCACTTTATATTAAGTAAATTATAAATGAAAAATGTACCTCTTGCATAACCATATCTTGACTTTTCCTAATAAATTGGCCTTCTGCTCGGACAACAGTTTGTAAAAATTGTAAATACTGTAATTTGCGGCCATGAGCTTCGATGCAATGAACAAAATGTTGAATGACTCTTTCGTTAACTTCATCGTTACATAATTTTGTGTTATCACGGAATATGGCACAAACAGTTTGAGCTTCACGAATCTGTAAATATTTAATTTACAATATTTTATAAGATTAAAACTTGACAAAGAACTAAAAACAAATACAAATACACTTACACCAGCGTTCAAAAACAGATCTAGATGATTATGAAGAATTGCTTGGTTTTGAGGATTACCCAAACAAAAGTTTTGCAAAAATTCATGAGCCAGTTGCATTAATTCGTCCATCAAAGCATCTTCCGCATCATATGGCACCTGGAAAATGAATATGGTTCAAATAACAGAAGTATTTAAATCGAAAGTATAGATAAAGTAAAATTACCTGGAGAAGATCGAGAACTATATTATGGACACCGATATTACGCAAAAGGCGTTGCTCGTGGCGTCTAGGCTTAGAATCTGTGGCAGAAGTTCTACCCTGGACGCAAAACTTATTCATGCGCAACAAGATCTGAAAATCACCAAGATCAATAAGCCACCTATTTTTTAAAACATATAAATATTTAAAATTTATTTACCTGTTTGATTTTCCGATACTCATTTAAATTTTCGATATTGTGAACCGCACCATGGCCAAAGCCCTCAGCTTCGAGCAGGCATTCTGATGATATGTCTCTACCTAATGGAGGAACAGTACTGGGACGGTGATTAGTCGATGTATTGGGCGACTGATTTGATGACATATCCAAATTGTGAGCGTTAAGAGCTGCATTATCGTCATCATAGTCTTTCGTTTTTGATGCTGAACTCACTGAAAATAATTGTATTATAATAAAAGACTATAAAAGATAATTAATCATTTCAATCAAAGATCTTTTTACCGTTCAAATTAGCAGCGTGATCTTCTAAAGGTCCCTTGCTTTTGTAGACCCAAAGTTCAGATTTTTCAACGCTTTGACGTAAAATATCTAAATCGGATTTTATTTGTTTATACGATTCGACATCGTTATCAGACACCAGCAGTTGCACTTGTTTGAAAGCTTGCAACACTTCTTGCCGTTGACTGAAATGCCTAAACAATAATGTCAAAGCTCCACTGACTAAAGCTGGAGCGGAATGTTGAGCGCATAGTTGAAGTAAAACTCGCAATACAACTAAGCCGTTGGCTCCATCTAGATCCAATCCATCCCTAAAAAAATAATAAATAGTAATATGATTTCAATCTTATTAAAAAATAAATAAATAAATAACTAACTTGCAACTGAATATTCCTTCAGCTTGAGCTCCTACAGCTTCCAAATCGACATTACGAATCCCTCCAGATAAAGGTTCTCTACCGTCTGTATTAGTTCTAGGCACATTAACTTGAGTAGTAGTTGAACTGCTCGAAGACGAATTATCAGAGCTTTTTGTACTTTCAGTGACTAAGGGAGAAGTAGAAGCCGTAGTCACATTTTTTTTCTCTGAATCGTCGAATTCTCTACGGAATATCGAAAGCAGGCAACTAATACGATAATCTAAGCGAACGTCTAATATAAACTGTAATAAAAATTTATATAATTTATACAAATGGACAATTTCAGAATAATTTTAACGAATTAAAGTCAAAATACTTGTAATATTTCGATGATTTTCAATTTAGTATCCATTACAAGAGGATGTTCTCTAGCGATAGTCATTGCTGACGTTGACCTTTGTAATCCTTTAGGGGAATTTGGAGGTGAATTGGTGTTACCTGATACTGACATCTGACTTCCCAACTGAATGAAAATTTAGTTAGAATTTTGATTTTGTTAAAATTTAATCATTAAAAAAATATATATCGCATACCCTGACCATACTTCTCGACATCGGGCCGAGTGCTAATGAAGTCATTACAGCACCCATATCACCTATTGATCTCAAAACTCCACCTTCAGCTGAAATATAAATATAATAATTAATATCAGAAAGACACAATTTGAAGCAGAAGGAATACCTTTATTTTTATCATCCTTTGCTGCATAATCAAACATGTTTGTTTATATATGTAATTGAAATTTTTTATCAAAATGTAAATAGTTAAAGAACTTACGATCTGCTTCTCCGGTCAATCCACCACCTTCGTTAAGCAAATCATTTTCAGACACACAATCCAAAATACTAAGCAAGGTCCTGGTCAAACGCAGTAAATCACTAAAACTATAATAGGAAATTGTATTAATAAGGATTTGCTTCTTATTACATAAAATTGTAAATAATTATTTACCTATAGAATCCGAAATATATAAGATCTCGTGCGAGTTTGACGACTTCGAATGTTAATTTATTTTGATCGTGATCTGCAAACGACCACATGCAAGAGACCACATTGCAGAGATAATCTTCGACAAATTGAATGGTGGATGCGAATTTCACTTTGACCGCTTCCTTGTTGGGATCCGGACTTGATTTATTACAAGCGTAACTATTTGATAAAAAAATCAGATTTTTTTAATGATTGATCTTAGCTTTTGCACATAGTTAGTGGGCGACAATCGAAATTCATTTTCAAGACAAAAATTCTAAGTATAAGGATAGCGCTATAATATTAAAAGTAAAAAAATTATCACTTAATCGCAAGAAACTTTATTTACAAAAGTTCAAAGTGATAAAAACGTATGATTAGAATTTGAAAAAAAATTAGGAAACAAATACAAAATGGGGAGTATTTGAAAGCTCTTACATGTTAATATACAAAAAAAAAAACAACAATGTAGTTATCAATATAAAAATTTTGAAAAAATATAGTTCAAAAAGCTTTTGGCTTTGAAGTATCAGTTTGAAGCGAATAAAAAAACTAATCACTACTGGTTATCAATAGGGAGAAGCATTAATTAAAAAAAAGTTAATTAATCACTGGAAGATTTTAAATACTTCAAGAATTGTCGAAAAAAAAACAGTAGAAAGATCTGGAAGAGTAATGTTATTGAAATGGGGAGACACATATACCAAATAAAATACAAAATTCATAAATATGCAAAAAATATAAATATTGTGAATTCTCAATGTATGAAGAATTATGATTTTTTTCATGAATTCGAATAGAAAGTTGATAAAATTGAAAAGTCACAATACAAACGTAGAAGTAAAACAATATTTAATACAATCATGGTATCTAATATAAATCACAATAGACAAAAAAAAACAATTTTACACCATATAAAAGAAATGGAGAACCTCCGACTCAAGACTTACATTCCATAATCCATCCGCCAGTAAAATCAAAAACAAAATTATTAATGATTTTGAATAAGTGATGAAAAACAAATAAAATATAATAAAAAGCATGTGCATGAATTAAACTAAAACATCTAACATTTATAAGTAAAAGTGTGATTCAGAAGTTTTTTCTTTGTAAAATAAGTGAAATATAATATTTACTTAGACCTTTTATGTTCATATGTTCAATAAAATTTTTATAATAACACATTAAATAGATCATGCTAAATTTCATATGATTTATAAACAAATTTAATATAATACTTACTCATGAATGCTTATCTTCGATGGTATTTCGCTCCATAATCGAGCGTACTTAACAGGAGTAACAGGTTCTTGAGGATCTCGATCAGCATGAAGATGCAACATCAAACGGCAAAAAGATGCCCTCAATTCAAATGGTAAAGCAGCATTAGACATGCATCTAAAATATTTTCCAACAATTAAATATAATTATATTAAAAACATATTTTAATTGAAATGAAATTATTTACTTTAAAATAAGATCTATTTGCAATTGTAACGACAAACTATTTAAAGCTAAATATTGTCTGTTGAGACACATATTGGAAAAGAGATTCAATTGATGTCGATAGTAGTCTAAAATCGCAGCTGCTTCAACATTACGTCGAGCTGTGGCTAATTCTTGTAAAGATCTCGATTTCTAAAATCAAAAAACAATTGTAATACTTCTGAAATTATTGAATAAAGTTGGCAAAGTTAAACACACTTTTTTATTGTCCCAAACTAAAAGGACGTCATCTTCTACGCTAGCTACTGGAGATTTCTGTGGTGATAAATCTTCTACTGGTGATGAATCTTTACTTTCTTCTCTGACTTCTTTTATATTATCGATATAATGTACTTTCATTAATCTCGTTTCAATTAATATATCAGAATTTTTTGCACACAAAACACTCTTGCAGATCAATTCTTGTGTAACGGCTATCGCTTTTTTGTTGGATATGCAAAGATCACTTAAATAATCTAAAAACCGAGACTCCCAATTTGCCATGTTTTTTCTTACCAAACCTTGAAAGAATATACAAAATTTTTACTCTGATAATACATCGAATATAAAATATTAAAATAAAATAAAACTGACCAACAAATGTTTCAATTTCAGATGCTGTTATATGTTTTTCTAACAATTTTCGGTTATTATGCAATAATGCTGTAATGGTGTCTTCTGCTAAAATATCGTAACCGATCTGCTTTTGCATGAATCCAAAGTGTTTAGCGATGTATTCCTAAACAATTATTTTAATGTATTAATACATTTAGTAGCGAAAATTAGAAAAAATAAATTAAGATACTGCGATATTTACCTGATTTTTTCTATAATCTTGTTGACTGATTCGTAGTACACGATAACAAAGACGGAATATGTGTTTGTAAGGAGCATATCTAGGATCACTCAACTCTTCCAATTTTAAAAACGGCTGCTCACCCTCAGAAGCCTCTTGAAAAGGTTCCTAAAATACACGAGAAACAAAGCATTTGATATAAGAATTTATAAACAAATATTTCTTAATCATTCGATTGAAGTCATCTAAAAAATTTTACCTGAAGAATTTTAAATAGCTGTTTTAAAATGTACTGTTCTCTCATCAACTTCTGTCTATCTCTGTTAGGATTAGTGACAACCAATTCTAACGCTTCTGATTTGTTTGGTTCGTTTTCAAAACCAGCTATGAAATATACAATATCTTGTAGCAAGTAAGTCAGAGCTCTGAAAGTAAATAGTTTTTCAATGAAAAAAATTTGATAAAATATTTAAGATTAACATATTCACTAAAAAAAAACATACTTTCTTTCGTTATGATTTATAACACCTTTACGAAGTTTCGATGACATTGACAATAAAACTTTGCAAGCATCGTTAGCAAAATCAAGATCACGAACTTCAGACGGTGATACAGATATAATTGCAAAAGCTTCTTTGTCTTCTTTTTTCTTAGAACATCCAACCTAAAAAAATAAACAAATAATATTTAATGATTTCAATCAAAATAACTTTTTACATCAAAAACAAACAATTCTAAAACAATATTTACCTTTGACATAACCGGTTTTTCTTCATCTTTATCGATTGGAATAGAAGTTGAGTGTACCCATGTATGAGTACAGATGTGATGTAATCGTACATAGCTACTTTGCGGTACCAAAGAATCTGCAGTAGTCATAGTCGTAGGATCGAGCTCGAAAAGTGTAGCGATATCTGAAGAATAAGCCACGGACACGAGATGAAAAGCAGTTGCTGTCAAATCAGACCCCGGTATATCTCTACAAAAGAATTAAAAAATAGTCAGTCACATATATACAAAATTATTAAAATCGTCAAAAATAATAAATTTACGGAGTCGAGGGTCCAGCTTCAGCTGCTAAATAATGTCCAGTTGCTAAATGCTTGAATCTAAACAGTGAATTCCAGTCTCCTGCTCCTCCCCGACATGGATCGTGTTGTACGACCTTTTCGAAATAAATAAATTTGTTTTAAATACTATAAATTGAAAAATAAATGAAAATAATATTATAATAACCTCAATTTCCCATAATGCTTTACTAGACGTTGCAGCAGTAGCACTTGATCGTCCAGTTGTTCTTAAAAAGACATGTTGTTGTTTCTTATATTCATCCATTGTCAAAAACTTTTCCTGAAAAATAAAAATGTATAATAATTAAGACAAGTTTCAACAAAAATTTAACAAGCTAATAAAAAGGTTGAAAAATCATCAAAATTAATTAATACCTGCTCGGCATGAAATAATCTCACTACATCGCCACCTTTGAGAATCTCTTCTTGATTCTCTCTGTGTTCCATAAATAAAGTTACTTTCCATGATGTCGAAGAATTTACTACATTTACCTTAAAAAACGCAACAAATTTTCATATCGTTCATAAATTTATCGATAAATCAAAATGAAAAACTTACCTCCATACATCCCAAGTTATCGGGTAATTCATAATTAGCAGCTACATGTAAAACTTGTTGACCGGCGTTTACTGGGTTCAAAATCACTTTATCACCAACAACCACGTTATCACCTACATTAAAAACAATGATAAGAATTTTCTATTGAATTTCCATATTTTTCACATAAAAATGTAATTTCAACCTGTGGATCGTAATTTGTAAAACGGCAGAATATAAAACCAAGACCCTTCATTTCCGTTAGCATCCAAAGATACTCTCATAGCATTTTTTTCTAGTAAAGCTGGTAATCGTTTATTGACCTACACAATCAAATCATTATTAATTTCGCATTCATTTTGTTATTATAAATTTTATATAACAAAAATACTAACTGTTAAGTATTTATTAGATTTAACATGTAGTAATTGCATAACGCTACCATATTGAACTACGCTTCCGAGCAATTTTTTATTTTCAATATCATTCTGTTTCTTTTCGATTTCGGCCGCATGCTGAAACACGAACGAAAATAATAAAAATACATAATACACGCTGAAATATGGCTACATTTATGTACACAACATTAATATTTATCCCATTTTATATTGCGTATAAATCAGACCAACGGCAAATTCGTGAATTTGTTTTGTATCCGACGCAATATAGCAGTTCATTTCAAAATACCACACAACGTAAATTTTGACCAATACTCACATGGAGCCGCTTCAGCAGGCTGGTGTCTGTGTTTGTCTGTTTGGCTGTATTCCAGAACTGTTTTTGAGCGGAATATCTGTTCATGGGGCATATTTTAAATAAGCAATCTGAAAAATAACACGCACACACTCAAATCCTATCTATATTGTTATTCTATTGATTAATGTTAACGCCGTGCCATCGTGTTAATCAACAAACTGTAAAAACATATCTGTTAACTACCACGCATAATACAAACAAAATCTCGTTAAATAATCTCTCAAATTAAAAAAAATCATGCGTCAGATCCATATCTCGTTCGTTTTGCATCTGTTATAAGATCGTGTGAACTTTCAACGTACGTTTCGTGAAATTCGGTCAAATTTATAGATTCAACTCACCTCGTCCTGTTTCATTATTATAATGCGCATTCATTATTCAATCAACACACATCGCATGTGAAATACTCGAGTACATTCGAGCAGGCTTTACAAAATATTACTTAATATCATCAAAATCCAAAACAATCGATATTTTACAAACCTCTGAATTTCTTCGGAGGATCGCTAAGGTTTCCGGCTTCAGGACATACTACCGTCCTGTCGTCTACCAAGCTGTAAACGAAAATATAAACAAAAATCAATCACATATCCAAATTGAATGATCAGGTGAAGATATATTAAACAGACCCTAGTGTACTGAGAAAACCACAAACGCTTCCTTCGGCGTAGAGCGATACAATATCGCCGAGATGAAGAAAAACAGCTGAGCATATTAAATTATCGCCCATGCTCAACTATTTCAATTATCAACCTATCTTTGAAACTATCTGAAATGAAACAATGCACAATAAGAAACTTTATATGAGATTTACGAAGAAAATACGTAGAAGTCGTGTTCTAGATAGGAGCAGCGAAAAAATGATAGCCAGAGGTTGAATTGTGCATTTATATTGTTACGTTTAAAATACGATGTTTGTATAAATTATTTATTAGCATCTGACTCTTATATCAAATATTTGAAATGCATGATTAAGGCTTAGAATAATCTTATCGTAAATCAACTAGAAAACTTTCAACAATAAATGTCAACTAGAAGTGCTATGAGTAAAAATAATCATATATTATCTTTAGAATTAAAATAATTACAATACTGAATTTTTTTATTAATTCATATGATAAATTAGTGTTATATTATTACAATTTGAAACATATATTAAGAAAAATTTTGATATCACAAAAAAATATTTATCACAAATTTGCATTCACATCGAAATATAATAATTAAAATATTTGGAAAAAAAACAGTAGATTTTAAATATACAAATCATTTGCATATACGGTAAATATAAATGAATTTGATAAAATATCGACTAGCTTAAAAGGTTAACGAGATAATTTGAAAATATCATTTTTAAATTCTAGAAAAATTTCAAGCACAAAATATTTCTCCCGTATCACTGCCTAATCTAATGAGAGCTTTGATCTCGAATCATTTTTTCACAACTTTGATCTATGTGTGTTCTCTCAGTATATGACAGCAGCTGCCGCTCATTTCAAAGATAATCAAATGGATTTTTTTTTACGGAAGAATCAAAACACAACAAACTAATAATAGTCACTATTTTAGAAGGTGTGAACAAAATAAGAAATATTAGACTAGCAAGAGATTTATTTTTACAAACTGCTTTTCAAATAAACAGCTCCTTTATTGAATGGATCACGACAGAGATTTATAATGCATGGATCAAATTTACAATACAAACATATTATAAACATGATTTAGTCTCGTTAAATACATCTTTTCTGATAGTTATAGAATCAAAGGATGGATAAGACTAATAAATAACAGATTATTTGGCAAGGAACGGTTTTTAGAACTTAAACATTCCAACACTAAAAAGAAAAAGGCTAAACTTTAAAAGGTATTTGAAGACTTTGGAGACATAATCTAGATGTGGATGTTTACAAGGATTGAATGTATCAGTTCTTATAAATTACTGAAGTTATAGAATCAAAAGATGGACACAATTAATCAATAAAAGATCATTTGACAAAGAATGGTTTTTAGCACTCAAACCTTCCAAATATTACAAAGAAAAAAAGCCAAATTTTAGACGATTTTTGGAAAGACATAATCTCATTGCGGACATTCATAAAGAATATGTTTAACGATTATGAACACACAATATTTATATTACCGATCCACATCAAAAAAAATTTACGAACCGAGCAGTTAATCACAGAGTTGGTTTTGGGTTGTGGCCAAAAAAAAGGTTAAAAACCCCTGAATTAGAATATACGAATCGTTGAATATCACAAGATCGATCATATTATTCGACAAACTTGTTCACGAAAAAAAAAATAGATCCAAATTACGAGTAATTTTAATTAATTTAGACAACGTTTGTATTGTCGCTTACACTAACAACGTGACACACTTATGCAGATTAATATCGGACGACAAATGTGTAGAAACGACGTCTATAGATGTTACACGACCGAAAAAGTAGATTTAATTTAAATAAATTTGTAATTGAATAAAAACAAAATGAGCGTGAAATATTTACGCATATATAAATGTTATTTTGGCTATTTTCAAACACTAATATATATTTTTTTTAGTTCAGGCAAAACAAAAAAATTGCACCGTTCGTCGACGATAAATTAAGACAAACAACTTTATAGACAGCGCTTCAATTGAGCATATGATATGATCATCTTGCGGATCAATTGAGGCAATAATATAAGAACGCCCGCAATTCCATTGAGTGTCCGAAACGATACGAGCGTTTGCAACAAAGTAAACAACGATGCATACGTCAAGTTGTAATGAATCGAACGAAATATTAATTTGAGATTATTCAGCGGCCAAAATTTTTTTAGACCTCAAAAAAAACAAGGCGCGACGTTGATTAGTGTCCATTTAGCTTTAATTTAGACTAATGTACGGTCTAAAAATAACGTAATGGTGTACTTATTGAACGTTTTTTCGTATGTATTTTACGGGTTTTATATCAAACCTTATCGAATGTGTGTGATTGGTCGAATTTAATCAATCGCTTTTTATAAAAATTAAAACTATTAAAACTATTTTAATATTGTAATCCTTATAAGGGCATATGAGTGGGGTGACCATTTGTATTGGTTTTATCAGTACTGTACTGGTTTTTACTATATTCTGATTAATTGTGAGACGAAACCAATACACTTTTTTTTAAATTACAAAATCAAAAATGATTAATTAAAAAAAAATAATTATAATTTTCAACATATGTTAGTATCAATATTTCTGAATATGGTCCCTTTTGTACAAACTGTAAGATGGTGTTATTATTATTTGTAATTTAAATTTACCATATTAGATATTATTTTACTAACTATAAGACACAAACTTTGTAATTGGTATATTATTTCACAAAATTTGCATACTCATGATTCTTTTTTAGAAAAAATCTTCTAATTTTGATTTTAAAAACAATTGTCACCCTAAACAAGGATATATAAAGTAAGATGACCATATAAACAGTCACAGGATATACAGATTGTAAGAAAATACCAGTACACTTTTTTAATTTTACAAAATCAAAAATTATCAATTTATCAATCAATCCTTCAGTTTGATCTTCCCCCTTTTCTAATGTTTCAAGTCCTAGTTTTTGATTCAATACAAATGGTCACACTAAAAAAATAATTATTTTCCATTTTTAACACATGCTTATTACATATGAAACACGTTTTTAATTTAATTTATAATTATCAAAAAATATTTTCGAAAATCGTATATTTAGAAAGTTAATTTTTAAATAAAATTAATTAATTATTTTCAGTATGAAAAATTTTGGTACACAATATTCCATGTGTCAAATTGTCAAATACCATGACAGGTACAACGAGCGGATTATTGCCGAAAAAATATTCCGATTTCTAAATATGTACGAAAAGTGCGTGTTTACGGACGGAATATTTTTCAGGAAATCCACCGTCGTTATCGTCGTTAACGGAAACGGCGCCGAATTAACGGCGAGGGAAATCAGTTAACGAATTCTTACTGGAATCCGTTCGGAAGTGACAGGTGCAGCTGGTGTGGCGGCGCCTGTCGCGCTCGTCGCCCGCCACAGGCGCCGCTCGCCTCAACACTGCCCTCTCACCGGCCATGACCCTCAACGCTGCCAACCGCGAAGTTGCGTTTATATCTATCTTCCGTTTCAATAGTTTTTTATGGCGTTCATAAATTCATTGCATAATTTTACACAATAAAATATTAAATAAAACTCGTTAAAAATTTTAAGTGTTTTTTTATTTTTCAAAAAAAAAAGCATGAATAATTGTGATAATATCGGTTTCTAGATGTTTTTCCAAACGATAATAACACATATAACATTAGCACACACTGATAGTAGCACATACGATACTATAATCCGCGGAAATTTTGAAATAAAATAAATTATAAAGCATTAATTAGAATCTTCAAATGTTTCTAATTCATGTGTGTTATTGTCGGTGTGTGCACGCATCGTATGTACTAGCATCGTTTGGGTAAACGTCTGTTCACCACAATATCATATTAGGAATTTGTTGAAAAATATATATTTTTTAATTTAACAATTTTTTGTTGTTTTAAAAATTTTTAATTATTTTTTTAATAGATGATTATGATTTGAGTATACATTTTAAACATCGACTTTGTATGGTGATCCGGGAATATGTTCGTCTCCCCATTTCACGAGTACGAGATATTCTCCTCGGTCTCGTACCAAATAAGATACATCGTAGTTGTTTCGGCCTTTGTGTCTTAAGAATACTTCTTCGCATGGTCCTTTAGGTCCATAAACTCCAACATATAACATATTGTTACCTGTTGATAAATTTTTTTAGTTAGATTCCAAATAGATTAATAAAATTGGATATGTTGTATGGATGCTTACCGGCATCGGTTGCGCATACGGTGAATTGATTTTGTTTGCCCAAGTAGGCTTTCTTCAGACCCATACCCTTCGATGTAACTTTGCTGGCATCGTATTTGAAATGTGGAAGGACTGGGCCTGCTCTTTGTCCATTTTTAGAAAGCTTCTGTACAGTTTCTACGATTACAGATGATGTTTCTTGAGCTCCGGCTTCTGCTAAGTTTTCACCTGAAAATATAAAAAATCTCAAATAGTAATTCATGAAATCGATCTAATATTTAAAATTACCAAATCAGATTCAACACAGACCTACGCATTCAATTTTGAATGGTGAACCTACGATATGAGCACTATTGTATTTTATGCTCATGTAATAAAATCCGGGAATAAGTGGTGTGTAACGGACTTTGTAGCCTTCTTCTACTTCTGTGCAATCCATAGCTACTCTTGATGGACCATCAATTGTAACAGCTAATGTACCAGCTCCAGCATTGCAAGTATCAATAATCAAATCGGTTTTCACACCTAAATAAAACAATATTGATATAGAAACAATAAATATTTGAAACTAAACTGAATTGTTATAATACAAACCAGTTTTGACTTGAGCCAATCCATTTCCATGTGCATGTACTGCTGCAGGATCAGCATCGTCTTTTCCTATCTTTATCCTCAAAGGTGAAGCTGGTATATGAACACCATTGAATTTCACATGGATATTGTGGATACCATTTTCTCGTGGCATAAACCGAACGCTGTATTGTTCACCATCAATATTTTGAATGAAGCAATCATCAACATTTCCAGATGGAGCTTTGATCTGAAATAATAAAATGAAACTTAAAAACTCTGATAATGCTTATTAGATTTTTATGGGTGTCTAATATTACCCTAGCGTCCAATTCACCACGTGCACCATTAAGACGGATGTAAAACTGTGCGGGTTTGTCTATTTGCAAACCTTCAGGGAATTGTGCAACTTCAAGAAGATGGGCATCACCAATTGCAGGAGAAATATATACGCGGAATGGAGAATCTGGGATATGCTGATCATTGAACTTAAGTCCAACGCGATATTCACCTATTGAATGATATTATGTTTTACTGTATCGAATAAAAACCTATAAATTTTTTATTTGAAATTACCAGGTTCTGCAACTTTATAGCAAACATCACATGATCCATCACGACGATCTTTGAAGTCAATTTCAGCTTTGGATGGACCTTCAACAGAAATAGCCAATTGACCACCACCTGCTTCACGGGTCCATACATTGAATTCGTTCTTAGCATTTTGTTCTCCTCTTTCTAAACCGCTGCCGCCAGCCTTTACTAAATGAGATCCAGAATCACGCAATGGACCAACAGTGAATTGGAACGGAGATCCTAAAAATATCAATAGTTAATATCGACAGAAATATGATTAATAAAAAAATTATATAAAAATAAATAACCTGGTATATGAATTTCCCTGTATCTTACAGAAACAGTATGAACACCTAATTCTTTGGGTACAAAAAGAACTGAATATAATCCATCTTCTACTTCCTGAATTTCAGCATCTTCAGATACGCCTCCAGGGCTTGTCACAGTAGCAGTAAGATCAAATGATGTGATACCTTAAAAAGAATAACTCACCGTATGAATATTTCATCGAATTGTAAAATACATGTTTGAATATTATTTTTTCTACATTTTTACCTGGCATTTTGAATGTCAATTTGCAGTTAGTGCCGACCTCTGTCAATGGAACTGGATCACGGTTTCTTTGGATCTTTTCTCTTTGTCTGTTGGATCCTACTCCAGAAACCTGGATGAAAATAATGATAATTCTGTGTATTGAAATCAATCACATTTTTCTAATTTTCTGTTTCATAATATATTTTTACCTTGACAGTGAATGGGGAACCTTCAACATGATGATCAGCAAATTTAAGATTTACAATATAATAACCAGGCTCAGTAGGTTTATAGCTAATTTTCAGAACTCCATCATTAGAATCTTGGCATTGAATTTCAGCCTTGCTAGGACCTGAATTCGTAATTTAATTATATTTAAGTAGTTATACAATATCAATAAAATATTGTTCATAAATACAATCATTCAATCATAATACCTTCAATAGAAAGTGAAAGACCACCATATCCAGCATTCTTAGTGTCCACAGAAAATGCGTTATCTGTATGAGTTTTGCCTTCATGCAAAGCTGCACCAGATACTTTAACTTTTTTGGCATCACCAACTTCTTGCTCACCAACGGTGATACGGAATGGAGAATTAGTAATGTGTTTTCCCATTTTCTTCACTGAAACAGTATGTTCGCCAATTTCACGTGGTGTGAAGGAAATACCAATATTTCCTGTTGGCAACCTTTTCAAGAAACAAGGTTCTTCTAAGCCAGATGGAGCCTAAAAAATAATGATTTTATTTGATTCTTTACTTCACATAATATAAGTCATATTTTTTTATATACCTGAATAGATGCATTTAGACTTTTGATGTCAGAATCAGAAATCTTTCCTGGCAATGTCACCTCGCTACAACTTCCCACAGAAATTTGATTACGTTTTCTGCCTTCACCGGTTACCTACAAAGTATTTCTATGTAATTTTGACTTTTTTACTATTATGATAATGTATATAAACAAAAATGTATAGTACCTTGGCAGCGAAAGGTGATCCTTTGATATGTTTGTCTCCAAAACGTACACTGATTTTGTATTCACCTGGCGCAGTTGGCAAATATGAAACTGATACTGTTCCATCTTTGTTGTCATGAGCAGTTATCTGAAAGAAATGTATTCATTTACTTAGATAATAAATATGAGACATTTTATTTGCAACGAGATTTTCACTATCAATGAATTATCTAGGCTTTTTTTTTAGATATTTTTGTATAAGTGAATAGACTAATGACTTTCAAAATTTTAAGTAAATCTTTAAAAAAATTATACTGACCTCAGCTTTGCTTGGTCCTTCAACAGCCATTGAAAGACCACCACCACCCTGAACCCTTAGTACTGATGGTGAAATGACTAGGTTCACCACTCACACCATTACTAAGACCGGGTCCATAAGCAGTTACATATCCGGTGCTGAGGGAGTCAACATGGAACTTATATGGTGAACCTACAAAAACAGAACAGTTTAATCATATTGAATGAACCAATATCCCCAGTTTCCTGTAGAGCCCCCATTTAAAAAGCATTTTTGAAAAATAAATTTTTGATGAATTATTATAGTTTTTCTATACCAATCCAATAGACTTCATGAAATTTGAATCACTTTATGAAGAAAAAAGGTGTTTATTTGCACAAAAACAAATTTTTTTTTTTAAAACCTAACATTTGTTAATTATTTTATTAAATCAGCTATTATATTATATCAATAATAAACGATAAAGTTTTCGCCTGTAATGTAAATTTTTTATAATTTTAATGATTAAAGGTTGTCGCGCACTGAACCACGCGAGGACCTCCCGTGTTTTAATTTTTCCTCATCGTGTAACAAATGTTTAAAAATATTACAATATTCTCCTTTTTTCTTCTTATGTTTATTTCTTCCTTTTCTTAGCATGTCGTGCACCCAAAATCTTCTTTATTTTTCTTTCGCATTCCTCTTCTTCATCTAGAGCAATTGCTATCGCTGCTAACTCCTTCGACGAAAAAAATTTACTGAATCCAATCAACAAATGAATTGTGCAGGCTCTTTCGAAGTGACGTAATGTATAATATTTGTGTGTGCTCATATTGCATGCAATATTACACTGTATGCATTATGATTTAACGCTCATATTTGAATGGAGGAACATCGATTGATAAAGCAGCGAGGTCCTTGCGTGGTCCCGAGCGGTCCTCGCGTGGTTCAGTGTGCGACAACCTTTATGTGTAATGAGGAGGGAAGGGTAGGTTTTGAAACTGGTCCTGTATATTTAGAGAGTATACATATGTATAGACCAGGCTTGTCCAAAATATCAGTATTCAGGGGCCACTTACAAATTTCAAATCCCAAAATTTCAATTGTTTTAAATTCAAAACGTAATAAGTATTAAAATATTGATAAAGCTATTTATTTCCTTTATAAAACTATTTCGATGAGTACATTACGGAATAAATGCTGTTTGTTATGTTTGTTTTTGTGTGAAAAGTGGGGGCCACTTTGGCACCGTAGTGGCCCTTTGGACAAGCCTGGTATAGACGCAGGCATGTCCAAAATTTCGGTATGTGAGGGCCACTTTGGTCAAAACACGGTCATTCACGAACGTCGTCGATTTGCATTTTTTTTAATTTAACGATGAAATAACATATATTATGTTATTATATGATTTGTTACTTATATTTTGATTAGAATGTATTTGATAAATTCAATTCTTCAATAATTCGAAAAAATAATACCAATTTTCCTCGAATTCGAGCAAAATTCATAAATTGTTATGTATGAAAAGTGGGGGCCAGTCGCGCGAGCACTGGGGGCCAGTTTAGCCAGTTTGGACAAGCCTGGTATAGAGTAATACATCAGTATCTACCATGCATAATATCTAGTTGACCGTGTATCAAAAAAACGTAAAAATTAAGGTTTTTATAGACGATAATCTTTCGAAAAGGGTATGATAGATAAGCTGTAATAAGCAGCTAATCTATCGCACCATTCCTGATAGATTGTCATCTTCAAAAACCGTAATCCTTACGTTTTTCAACACATCGTCTACTACAAATACATGGTCCATCACTGCTGTCGTTACCCTATCATGTATTCCCCATAATTTTTTAACACCTAGTCATTGTTTATCCCTGATGAAGATATATGTTACATACCTTGCACATGCTCTCCATTATACTTGACCAAAAGCTCATGAGAACCTTCCTCCCTAGGCTCGTACTTGATGCTGACAGTTCCATCACGGTTGTCTTCTATCGAAGGGATGTCCGTCTTTCCCGATGGCATCTTCACTTCGGCTGAAAACAGACGGAACACTTCATCATGGGCATCTTTTATTATTCTAAACGTATGAACTAATGTAACTAATCGTCTCAGCAAGACTTTAATGGCTTTCTGATGCCTCGATCTCGTTTTGCAAACATCGTGTTACACGAGACACGCTGGAAGGCTTCCAACAGATGCAGACGATTGTTTATGGAGCACTTTAAAGCTGTTGTCGCTGTTTATCACAACGATTGATACGTTTGCTGGGTTTGAGATCGAGACTGACGTGTTTCGTTATGACGGTGATTTATGGTGGTACGAAGAATCGGTCATTAGTCTGAGCGTCGAAGTCTGGATGAGAGTTATTGGTTTATGTGGGTGTGAGTGAAGTGGACTGTGATATGATAATTGTATGGGAAATTATGGGGCATTATTGAAGAAATGTGGTATTTTCAAATGCGAAGATCGAATAAAATAGTCGGAAAAATGTGTAACATGTGTGTTAGATAAGAAGTTGTTTTGATATGAATTTTATATTACAATATAAATTTGATTCAAAATTTATCTGAAATTTTTATGTATACATTTGGACGGAAATGTATTCTATGATAATTATTAAAAACAATGTTTTTTTTTTAAATAATAATTTCCGTAATTTCTGATATGAATTTATCTACAAAAATACTTTTAAATAAAATAAAATGTCATATTGACTCAAATTATATGATACTTTTTTAAAAATCATAAATGAAAAAGTATCAAAATTTTCCTCATAATCACAGATAAAACGATAGTTTCGTATAAAAATAGTTCACTAGTCATAATAATGAAATGAGGGCATTATCGCCTACATTTCTATATATTAAAAAAAATACGAAATAAAATAATCCAACTATAAAATAAATAAATGGATTCGGCGTGAGCGCATGTCATGTTTATTGAAAAAAGGAGAACTAAAGAAAAATTATTTTAATTTAAAATACAAAATTCTATGCAAAACGATCAATAAATTCGAAATATATTCATCGGACTGTTTTCACGACGAAAATGTTTGATTTTCTCAAAAAGAAAAACGACTGAAACGCGAACATATGACGATCATATTTTCAGACGCCTTCGTATCATCTGTCTGTCAATTTTTTCAACTTTTTAGCTTTGTACGTGTTTTTCGTAATTATTAATACATCTAGTATATTATTCACAAAGTTATATTGAACTAATTTGATGAAATTATTTTGGAAAAATACCCAATATTCTCAATCATCAAGTATTATATAAAAACATTATTATGAACATTTTCTTTAGAAATATGAAGATCATTATCGAAAACGTATGTTCTACTGATATTAATGATCAACCCAATTTTGAATTATTCACATAAATAAATTATACTGCACTATAAAATCAATCCGAAAACACTTTCATACATAGATACATAACCTCAAAACCCATATACCTTTCAATACATATCGATTCCGAACATAAATTCATTGCACCCGTACGCACATATGTTTTTCTTTTGAATCGCCATGCCGTTAAAAAAACAAATGTTTACCCTCGCCTCTATTTAAAACCTCCATGTTTACCGGCGGGTTCAACGTTTGAAAGTTTGAAAAGTGCACTTTTTTGCGCCACCAAAATTTAGCCGTTAATAAAACGGCGCGCGAAAAAATGACACATTACACGCGAGATAACGCGATGTAATTTCGCGTTTTGGGTCGTAAATCAGTCGGATATGTGTGTAATATGGGATATTTGAATTTTTGCCAGTTTCGCCAACATGATGATTATGAAAAAAATCAAGATGGATATTCAGGCGGGTGATTTGTACGCGGTTTAATTGAGGCGTGTAATCGTTTAGTCGGAGTGTTCGAAAATAAACTCAAAGTTTAAATGATGAATGCATGAAAACGTTCAGTGCGATCTAATATTTGTGTTTGTGTCATTTCAAATTAGGTTAATCAAACGATGAACCTATAAATATTATATTTTCAGCAATAATTTCATGTAAAAGATCATTTCAATGTTGTTAATCAATATTTTTACACTTATAATTATAATTAGAATAATATTTCATTTCTTTGGCGAATTTTCTTTTCTAAAAAAAATCTTCTATATGAGCCGTTACATATTATAGAACTGGTCAAAATTTTAAGCTCGTAGATTGACTATGTACTATTATTATTATTATTATTATTATTATTATTATTATTATTATTATTATTATTATTATTATTATTATTATTATTATTATAGCCAATTATAATATTATAAGTATTATAAATACTATTTTCCACTATTTAATTATTTGAATTTGTTCAAATCGGTATATAAATCATCAAATTCAAAAAAAATTATAATATTTTATAGCGAAATAGCTTTCGTTCATTTCATGGGAATATTATGTTACACTGTGTTAACTTTGTTTATTATAAAAATACAAAGAAGACATCCACATTAACGTAAATCTAGGTTTAACTAATTTTTTTTTTCAAAATTGGCCCCACTTTCATATAAATATAAACGGCTTATAACATTTTTCTAATATCGTTATAAATGAAAGTGGCATAACCAATTTTCAGTCCGAAAAACTCTGTTTCAACCCAAAATTTTAAATACTACTTTTAAATTCGATATGTCTAAAACCTCAGAATATAAAAATAAGTTAATTATAGTTGAACAGTACTTTAAAATATTGAAAAACAAAACCTTAAATATTTCGAAACAAAGAAAAATGGAAATACGCCACTGTCAAATTTACATTTGAGCCGTTATCGGCTCATACAATAAAAAAATATATAGTAAAACAACAAATATTAGCCGTTTCATGAATAGACCAGATTTGACCTGATTCTATATGTTGTTTTATACGAAAACGTTTTTGTGTATTAATAAATATATAATATCGCATCAATCGGCGTACTGGAAAATTGGAACGGATTCGAATTCGGATTCGGAGCCTTTTCAGAGTTTATTCGAATTTATTTCGAAAACTACGCAGCTGCAGGGCAATAAATCAAAACGAACATATGGTAAATGTGTGAATCTGAAAAGCATATTTCGTACATTAATTCGAAATGTTAAACCGATGTAGAATTAGTATGATCAATTAAAAACCGGGCTGTAAAGATTCAAAATTTTCTGATTCCGAAATTGACTTTTGCATTACATATTGTCAGCTTTGACTTCGACTCCGACTTGAGCGATTTTACTAACAATAAAATCAAATTTTCTTGCATAAAATGATGTATAAAATTGATAGTAGGTAATAATAATACATAATAACGATTTTTAAAATAAATAAGCACTGCAAAAATTTTATAAATTAAAAATTTGAAAAAATAACTCCCTAAACTTTTAAATTTTATTATAATGATGTTGAAGTCGGAATCGGTACAGCCTAATTAAAAGTTAAATGATACAAGTAATAAACTGGCCCAGTTACGGTTGATTATAATATTTTGTATTGGAAACAAAATTATCACTTCGAATTAAATGAGTATTGAATTTCATTTAATTTTAAAACAAGTACGAAATCATATGAACATATGATTAGTTTTGATATCATTAGTTCATTTTCAAAATCTATAATTTCTATGATTCCATCTTAATAATTCAAGATTATCTTTATATGTATACTATGAAAAATAAATTCCATCTTCATTTTGAATTATATTATAGAGTTTTTACACTTCAAATTCAAATTCAACGATTCTTAAATATTTCATCGATTACTATAACAACGGTCTTAATCAGGTATCGGCAAACTCCGGCCCGCTTTTAAAATTATTTTTAGATCGTTCAGTTTTAACTTTTTAAAATTTAAAATCAGTTTTCTTATTGCACTTTGAGTAAAATTACTCATATAAATATCTTTGAGTTTGCTATCTGGCCCGTCAAACATCAAATTTTTACATTAAAGTTTTGATGTTTTAAAGTTTGCCGAATCCTGGTCTTAATGATAATTTCCTATATTTGAATCCGAAGTTTAAAAAGTTGGGTTTGAAGTTTAAAGTAAAACTGTATTATATAAAAAGTAACAACTAAATCCCATTTTTCAACATTTGAAATCCAACTTTCAATCCCTTTCTGAAACAATTATCATTCAACATGCATCGATCAAACTCAAAAAATGAGAATCACTATAACGCCAAACTCTAAAGACTACAACTAAAAGACCAACATCACAAATTTTCAATACAAAAACCACAAATCACATCCCAAAATCGAACCTTTTCTCGAATTGAAATAATAATAAGTGATCAAAGTGGTCGGCGTGAAGTCCAACCCCAACCCGCTTTTGTTGAACGCGATTTTTCGCACGTCCGCATAAAACAACGGGGTTTCTTCGCTATCGTATTCAGAGACGGTGAAGTCCTTGAAGTGGTCCTTCCTGAAGGTCGTCACGTCCGTGTCAGGCTCTTCGTCCTTCTCTGTACAGCCCCACAAACCGTTCATGTAGGCCATCTAAGGTCCAGGTCCGTACAGGGCCAATTTCACTTTTTTTCGTTTTCTGAACACTTTTTTGGTTTGGATTTTTCGATTTTTATTAATGTTTTATTGTTTTTTGAACACTGTCGATATCGAATTTTAATTTTTTATGAGTGGTTTTGATGTGACATATCATTGATTATGATAAAATGGTTAGCGATTAATTTTTTTTTAAACTTTCAAATATTCAAATATTCAAAACAAATTTAGACGAAATTGATAACTTTCTTCCAATTCATATAAACGATATAGTTTAAAATATAATAGAAACATTTTAATATATCAAATAAATTTTCATATTGAACCAATTTTTGAATAGTATACAGAAATTTGTTTTAAAATTTCAATAGAAAATATGAATATTTTTCAAAAACAAATTTTAATTCTAAATATATTATAGGAACCCAAATTAACTCTAAATATAATCAATGCAGAATTTGAGACTGCAAACTCTTTTATAAAAAGACCTCCAAATTTAACTGACCCAATTAAAATTAATGCGATTAATGATCATCAAAATCACTCTATGTACTCTTTTAAATTTTAAAAATTATATAAATATGTTGACGAAAGATGATTTTGAGGATAAATAAATTGAAAGGAGCGATCCGAGCTGGACACCCTCGGCTCCCGATGCTTACGCGTCCAGCAGCAGACTAAGCTGAAACGAAGACGGTACTCCTGGACTCGTCATCATCACCACCACTCCTCAAGATTGACCTTACTATTATACTAGTACGTTTATTGAATCCCTTATGTTCTTATACAATCGATTTATTCCATAAATTGTTGAAAAAGATTCGATTTTGGAGTATTTTTTAATACATTTTTTCAAATCACTACATTTCTAATCAAGCTGTTTTTGAAGATTAATATGATAATTTATTAAATTGAATTTTTGGTTAAGAGGAATGGATGAAATCTATATTAAGATAAAATTACAATTCGTAATATATTGATGTTGCTGGTTGAATAAAAACCAATTATAAATGTTGGAAATCGGGATTGTACCAAAGAAGACAACGATGACACGTTTATAGCGCGATCCGGTATGATTTATGTGCTGAAATATATTTTTTTCGTTTAATTTTTTGGATAATTTGAAGAAGTTTTGTCACGGTTTATGATAAATGCTTCAGGAATCTGTTGATTATAAAATTTGTGAATCAACACTTTTTTTTTTTTAAATTGAAATGACGAAGATTTATCTAACGAGATATGACATTATTTTTTTGAACAAATTTCATTCATTTTCACTTATCATAACTTTAATCAAAACTATATTAGATTATTTTTTACTATCGTGCTTTGAATAGATCAAAGTTAAGACTAACATAAGATCCATTTAAGACGCAAAATACCAATAAAAACTTACTAAAGACGTTTCTCAACGTCAAACCATCAAATCCAAAACTCAATCGTCCTCATATTATTTATAAACGTCCGTCCGGTGCTCCAGCGGAATTTGATATACAGATCCCAATTAATTTTAGAATTTAATCTTTGCCAAACTATAAGATTATATGAGTGTACATAAAACGCAATATTTTAAGTGAAAAGCAGGTGGTCGACAATCTGAAGCCGCTGAACGATTCCCGCTTCAGATGCATACAAAACGCATAAAGACACCATCAAATGGCGATCTTAACTAATAATCAGATCATTAAATGATTTGATTGTGTAAAATAAAATTGAGACTTGTAAAGATTTTATACTTCAAAATTTACTTTGTTAATACAAATCAAATTAAATCATCACAAATTTATTTTCTTAATTTTTTTATGGTTTCATGAAAAATATAAAAGAATCATTAGGTACATATCCATGGTATCTATTTTTAGATTGATTTATTAAAAAATAATGAATTATGTATGTAAAAATTTATGAAAATCACCAACTGAGTTTATCAAAGTCAAATTGAAGAATAGATTGTACATATTTCATTGATTACTATGAAACGGTCTTAAAAATACTTTTTGATGTTTAAATTTGATTTATAAAAGTTTTAATTTGAATTTTAAAAGGTTTAATTGTATCTAAAAAAGGTTAAATTTGATTTGTACGAGATTGAATTTGAAGTGTATAAGTTGTATAGAAAATTGATGTGAATTTTCATTTGAAAATCGTTGGTGAAAATAACTTTGAAGAAAATTATAGTATCAATTCATATTAAAATCGTGTTAATGATACATTAAATTATTATTTTAATGATATCGTATTAAATTTGTACGATCGGTTCCAGTTTAATGATCGTTTCAATTGCCGTTTTCATATTCAGTTTGTATCTACACCGCTCGTTAATGTCGCCGTTAATATGGGCCAAATAAAATTATTTACCTTTCAAAACATTAAACAATAATAAAGTTTCAATAATCCTATTGGTAATCACATTAACCAACCACGAAGATCTAACATTTGACATTATGAATAATTATGTCAGTTCAAGAAAATCCAAAACGGTGGATAAACGATTTATGACAAATCTATATAAATTACAATTTTGGATATGAATCAAAATTCGTAGAAAATTCGCAAATAGCCTATTCAGGTTACCTCATCTGTAAGGTTTTCAACGGCTTGAAAATAATTTAAATGACCCGCCAATATTTTGACGTACAGAAATCTTCGCCATAATCTCGCGGACACGAAATCCGTTGCAATGTGCAGAATTTTCAGCAAATATTCGTTGGCAGTCAAATCAACTGTTGATTCGAGTCATCCAAGATTATTAATGTCGCTGCAATTGCAAAGTATATAAATTTTAACTGTCATTTATCCGAAGAAAACTTTTTAAACTTCGTCCCTAAAATAGCTTATTCGTTTCACGGTCGTGTTACGAAATTTTAAACCGATTAAAAATACTACATGTATTTTCATCCGTCTAAAATAATATAATATTAAATCAACCCATTAGACGGATGTATACGCAAATGATTGGCCTCGCAGTTTTAATGTATATCATATAAAATTTTAATTTAGTAGAAGCTCGTATGATGTTTATTTACGAATGACGGCTGAAAAAGGATCATTGTGTCGAAATTAGATTGAAAAAATCGTCTAATTATTTATATTTTTTTTCAGTGGGGTGGTCTGCGTTTTTCAGCATCGCTCGTATTTTTTTTTTATACATAAACACGAATCGTCACTTGGATTTACGACCAAGTGAAATTCGCTTACAATGTTTTCAGAGATGAAAAACGAACTTTGAGATCGTAATAAATACGAAAAGGATGAGTCAGAAATGCCTTTCACAATATGCATTTCGAATACTTTTTATTATTGTAAGTGTTTTTATGAAAATAATCGAAGATTTATTATAAATTGTCTGTTTAAAAATTGGAGTACAAAATATTTATATGAAAAAATTCCGGAATAGAAAACAAAGTTTCTTTGTTGATCAAAATTGTGTGTATTTTTTTTTATAAATTTCACTTAACCGTGAGAAGAAAATGCGTTGAAAGAGAAACGTTACTTTTTTGTAACACACTTCGAGTGGCCATAAAAACGGTGATTCATCACATCGCCGTCAAAACATAGGTAATAAATACAATTTTTCATATATTGCGACTTCGAATAAAGCATTTCAACACTCGAATATTTAAAAAAGTATTTTCAAAACATATCGAAAAGTTCGACGACTTCTCTCACAATAAACTCCGATCAAAAATCTTCAAATATCAATCGTTTCTCCGCACAATAAACTCAAAATTTCATCGAAAATATATTCAAATATTAGTAAAAAAATTATTAAACAACAGTTTAGAAAACATTGGGAAAATTTACGATCCGTTTAGCCGAATTTCGCATGTCGACCATGATGTTCGCAATATTATAATTGCGACCACTTTTCGAATCAGTCATACGCAAATAAATCTAGGTTTCGGTGTATTTATGTGCAAGGCTGCAGTTCGCCCATCCTTCCTGGGAATCCGTCTGCACTTTATATTATATATGTGAAAATTCGTCGTGTTTTGCAATAGTTGTGCGTTTATTTTGGCAAGTGCGAATCTCGCTGGACCGTTTCGAGTGATGGATACGATTTTGCATAGATCGTTTATGAAACGATGTCCCGCAACCAGATTATGGTAACCGCAAAAATTTGCAATGTAAATATTTGAATGTGTGATGTTTTTCGTGTAAAGTAAGATTGTTTTGATTCGGTAATGATATCATTGCTTCATCGGAATTTTCGTCGGTTCAATATAATTTTTTTGAGTTTAATTTAAACACATTAAAAATTATGAAAGGTTTGATATCTGATTATACAAATTTTTTATAATTAATTTATATTGATGATACGATATTTTTTAATAAATATTAAATCAGTATTGAATGTATAATATGTGAAAATTCAATATACAACTGTAACAATTTTGATACAGCGTAATTAATCTGTAAAATTTCAATTTTTAAAATTACAAATTGTTAGATATTTATGTTTTAAAAAGGCTATCCTTGTTAACATAATTTATGTACTAATTTTGACAGTATTACTATTTCTGGAAAAAAATCTGGAGCAATTTTTTTTCTGATATCCTTTGAATTTCTTAGTGCATTAGATCAGGTATCGGCAAACTCCGGCCCGCGGGCGGATTCAGATTTTAAAATTATTTTTAGATCGATCAGTTTTATCTATTAAAAATTTAAAATCAGTTTTCTTATTGCACTTTGAATAGAATTACTCATATAAATATCTTCGAGTTTGCTATCTGGCCCGTTGAACATCAAATTTTTACATTAAAGTTTTGATGTTATAAAGTTTGCCGACTCCTGCATTAGATGAAAATTTATAAATTTTAAATGATTAATTAAATCAAAATTACTATTAAAATATAAAAATTGTTAAAAAAATATTAAATTCATATATTTTATTATTTTTATCGTTCATTTAAAAAAATGTGCACAAAAGTTCAATACTTTAGTATCTACTTTTTAGTTTAGATTATAAAATTATGCCAAAATAGTATAACAAAATATTATATATTCCTTTAAATTATGCAAAAAATGTATATTTAACTTCCTCCTCCGACCACAAATTCAACAAACGATTCCAATAACAATATTTTATATCACAAAACGTAAAAACTACGCAAATTCGATCGGCGGTTTCGAAATGTAAAAAAAAAAGTTTATTTTTCCGACAGATTTGCGTCGATCGCGCGCATACATAATCTTGAGGTAGATTAGTTCTATAAATATGCGCTTTTCCGACACAAAATCACACACGTGAATAAAAAAAAGCGCCAAGTTCAAAATAAAAATTCGAAATAGCATAAAAAAAATCATCACACGGACCAACTTTACGACGTGCGAATCGGAAACTGCGGAGGCCCGAAGATGTTTTTCTATTCCTCTAAATATACACGATTTGGCTATTTTTATTTAATCGACACATTTTGTATCGTTTGCAGATTTCCAACAACTGTATTTGTATTACCGCTGAATTACGGCTGATCTGCTTTAACGGCCGCCATTAAAACATGGCCGCCGAGGGGGACTTTTAGTTTCCTTTGAATCTTTTCCAAAAAGAATCGCGCCGAATATTATTATTATGATCGCGTATTATGTGTGCGTTTTTTGTTTATTATGCTTCTGTTTCCCAAATATTTATCTGCCGCTTTTTTCGAAAATAGGCTCGTGATAATGTTGCGTATTAGACGCCCACGTTTCGGCAGTTTTTTGAACTCGAAAGTTGGAGTATTGACCGAAATCGATCGAAATGATTTTTTTATATGAAAAATATAAATAAATAAAGTTTATATGTATTATAGATATGTTTTCATATATGGAAAATCAATAGATGTGAAAGTTTGCAATAATTATTGCAAACATTCAAATCTATTGAATTTACCGTTTTATATCATGATGATTGAAAGCGATCAGATTGATTTATCAAAACGAAAGTTCTAAAGCTTTTAGAAATTAACCTTGTGATTCATGAAAACGTTCGAAACATCAAAGAAGAAAATTAACTGTTTCAACTTCGACTGAAAAACGACTTCCTTCAGATTATTCGCTTTATTAAACTGCACTGCCAAGATTGATCTATGATGATGATAAAAAATAATTCGATACGATAAATACCAATATTTATCTAAAAGCAAAATGAAAAATAGTCAAGTGAACGGATTTAAGTGAAATTTCTAAGATTCTACTATAAATTTGGTCAAATTTCAATAAACATCAAAGAATTTGAGGCATTCAAGTGATATTGTTTTCATGTTTATGCTAAAGTACCAATTCAAATGATGATACATTTATCGAATTTTTTACTATACATACAAAGCTAGCTAGCTGGTAGCTTTTATACATCAAAATTAATCTTTCATACTTCGAAATGAATCTTTTACAAATCAAATCCAATCATCGGAGAGTATTATTAGATCAAGTAAGTTAAGATTATTATTTAAGTAGATCATTGTCATAGTAATTAATAAAATAAAATTTATTCTTCAATTTACCTTCAATAATTTCAGTTGGTGATTTTTACAAACTTTTATATACAAAATTAATTACATTTTTTTAATCTGAAAATAGATAACATGGATATGTATCTAATTTATCTTTTATATTTTTCAACGAAACATAAAAAAATTGCGATAGTTGAATTTAATTTATAAAAGGTTTATTTCGAAATTTAAAAGGTTGGATTTGATTTGTATAAAGTTATATTTGCAGTATAAAATCGGATTGATTTTAGGCTTTGATTGTAGATTGACTATATCCATTTTAAAACAGAAAATATCAGCAGTTTTTAGAAAACACTGAAAAATTAATCGATTCCAATATGATTTCAATTCATTAAAATTTTCCGAAAAAAAAATCTCATATTGTAATTTTTTTTAATGAATTTACATATGATTAAAAAATAAATTTTTTTTACATGATAGTTTATAGAACGTATGTATGTATCTCCCATGTAAAAATATACTGTATATAACTAACAATAAAATGATGATCATTTCTAAACCAACAACTTTTGATTTACAAATAGAACACTATCCATGCCTGCAAAATTAACCAAAATCAACCAAAACCAACTAAAACAACCATCCTAACCCACAGCACCAACTCGTCAAAGATTCAAAACGGAATTTAACCGCCCTCACGTCCAGATATTCCGCCCACGCGATTTTCGGCGGGAAACATGCGCCCGTTTGAATTATTGCATTTTATTTTCTGCCGCGCGATGTGCGCGGTGAATCATTGCGCGCTGAAGAGTCGCATCTCGCTGAAACGAGGCTGAAAAAATACGTGGCGGGCCGTTAGGAAGACCGCGATCGACGCTGATAGATCGGTATCAAGTGTACGAGGAATGTTCTGGAAGATGGTGAATGAAATCGTTGAGTTATTCGGGTTGGGGAGTTTTTTGATTTGTGGAATTCGGGATGTTTTTCAGTGGGTGTTTGTGTGATGGTTTTGTTGGATGAGGTTTGGGTTGGTTGTTGGAGTTGAGTGATGATTGTTGTGGTTAGTTGTTAGATGTTAAATTGTTTAATAGAAGGTTTTATTTTATTTTCTAACTTTTGAAGTTAACAGAATAATTTTCTTAATACAGAAAAATAATCAAAATTTTGATGATATTCAGAAAATTTTTGTACTATATCAGATATATTATAGATTATATAATATGATAATAAACTATTTTTTAATGCATAAAATTTAATAATTTTTCGATCAATGATTGAATAAATTAATGTAATCAAAGATTACTATTGAAAGTTGTGAAACATCCTAGCTGTTAATGATATTTAATTTAAATATAAATTGAGTTATTTGATACTGAAAAAAATATGTGTTTATCGTTAGTTTCACAAATTGGTCGTTAGTTATTTAATGTACTAATAATTCAAGTTAAATTGATATGAAAAAGAAGTGTTTAGCTTTTAGAACGACATATCAATAAAATTTATATTTACATGGAGATCGGTTCAGAATATTTTTAATAGAAATGATTCATTTTTATACTAATTATATTAAAATATTCACTAAAAATGCTAGTTTATTATATTCCGAAAAAATTACAAATTTATTTCCACCCTCCAAAACCTAATATCACTTTCAAATATGAAAAAAGTCAATTTGTATTTTTTTTAAACCGTTAAATTTTAACTAAATTTATACATAACCCAACATGAAAACTCCTGCTCTTAAAAAAATATATTTTCAAAACCATACATCAAAATTCAAACAATTTTTACCGCTTTTCTCACCTAGTAACCATGAAAGATAATAAAAGCCGCTAACGAGGATATTTCACGCAACTTCCAAAATAGCTACATTTTATTACACATCCATAAAACGAAATCGATGAAATTTGAGTATTGCAGTCGTAAAAGCGTGAAATTTTCACTTCATATTCCCGTAATTTTATTACATATTTACTAGAATCGATGGAAAATTACAAGTGCTGAAATTGCGTATTTTCATCGCTTCAAAATAATTTTTGCACGTGAAAAAATTTTGATATATCGCATTGTTTATATCGAATCTTGTTATTAGTCGAAATGACAAATTGGACGCGTCTCGTTTCGTGTGATTCGAATTGAAAAAATCATATTTGATCCATGAATATGATAAAACGGTTTTTCAAATATTTCGACCTTCATTTTTTTTTAATGTTTTGATACGAAAAGAATTTCAGAAATACATGTATCACAATTTTATATCAAGATTGATCAGATCAAAAAAAACATCATCCAAATTCAATTAAAATATTTAATTTTTAAATTTAATATAGAATTTAAATAATGTATTGTGATGTAATGCAAAGTAATACACAATAATGTAATCGAATAATCGTTTATAAATTTTTTGATATATAATTGTAAATATAATGAACGACCTCGACCTCAACATTAAATAGTATCATGTCAGAATTTTAATAAATTAAAAAAATCAAAACGTTAGAATTTGAAATATTTTATCCTATAAATCAGAAGGTTCCACGTGTGACAAGATGAATTATAAAGCGAAAAGAAAATATTACAAGCTTAAAAAAATATACAAGAATCCAAGATATTCATCGACCTATTATGTGAACAAAAACGTTTGCCAAAAATCTCATCAAAATTTTTGAACCAACACAATTTTTAAACAAAACGCATTACTATAGACTTATCGTTTTATATTTTAATAATAAATAGTTCAAAATGGATATTACATAAAATTAACTGCCATAGAAACACATTTTAAAAATAATACGTAATATTATTGAGTAATCAATGCTTTTGGGTATTTAAAAAAAATATTTAAGATATATCATATTATATATCATCGAAAAATATATTTTATAACTTCAAATATTGCATCTTCTCTCAGTATCATGAATCGAAAACATATGGGCGTCAAATCGATGCGATTTTCCCGCCTCTGCGCCCAAAAGATGGAGTCTATTTTGAAAATGGCGGAATGCGAAACGGCCGATACCTTGTGACTAATTGGTGTTCGTTGCTTGGTCCGAGATCGTTTATGAAGGAAAAAAAATGTTGTATATATATTTTCTGGCAAGTGACGCGCCGAAGTTTCGAAGTTAGACGTTAAATTATCGCACAAATCGTTCCCGTTTAGTTTACTTGCGTATCCGATGCGAAATTTGTTTACGAATTGAACGATATATTTATTTTTGAAATTATAAATAAATACTTATTTTTAATCTAATGCAAAATTATTAAGTGTATTTTTAGGTTTAATTTCAATATTTATTTCATTTGTGAATGTTTACAGAGACATCTATGTTTCGTTTACTAAAACTTTTCGGGAAAATCTGATGAAGCTTTTCAGGAAAATTAGTTCATAAATGAGCTTTTTTGTAAATTTTAACGGATAATATTTGTTTAACAATATTAAAATTAATATATTACTCAAAACGTTCAAGTAAATGTACGTAAAATTATAAATATTTGTTATTATAAAATAATCAAAATTATTTATACAAAATTAATTTATCATATTTTTAAATATGAAAAAATATAAAGAATAAATCAGAAAAAAATAAATATATATTTTTCGATAGTAAATTGAATAATATTTTAAAAAATATAGCGAAACAAAATAATTTATCTAAGACACAAACCTAAACATTTCTTCAATGGAACAAAGACGTCCAGCAAACAATATATAAACGTGGGTGTCAAAAAAATATTCTACCACAAAATTGCGCTATTTCAGAACGTGCTTTATCATAGCTTTTATTAGAAGTTCCGATTTCATATCGCGCAATCAATATATTACACTCCCGAACTTTATATTGAAAATGTTTTTTCCTTACCCCAAACCTTCCTTTCCATCATGTGATTGATGGGGTCATCCCCCATATGTATGGTGACCAGCAACATGTCTTCCTCGCAAGACAAATCAATCGCGAGAGTATCACAAGGAGCACTCATTTTTATTTATTTTGTTACTTTCATCTAATAAATTTCACTGCACTATCGAAATCGTCCATATTTACAAACAATTCATCAATCAATGTCATTAAAAGTTTTCAAATCACAACAAAAAAACCATAATCAAAGCGTTATCAAGTTATCAACACAAATCGCTAATAAACCAAGATGGCCGCCGATGAAAAACATAACCTACAAAACTGTCAACACTAAATCGATTAAAACTTTATTTAAACAAATAAAATATCACATTTTAAACATTAAAATAGTTGGAATATAATCACAGAATCGTTTGATAAACAAAATAGTCAAAATGGCGTCCGGATGGGTCAACAATGTCCGCGCAAACTTGTTATACTTCAAAAATGGCACACACTGACCGTCACACGTTCCCGTTCGGCGCTACGTTCCGATTTCTGGTCTTTTTTCTATATTTTTTTTCCGATTTTATTTTCGTTTTGGGGAAGTTTTCTAAAAATAAGACGCGCCGCGTTTAATACACAGAAACACGCCGCGTTCAAAACTCGCGTCGTACACTTTGACAGTGAAACACGAATGAATCGTTCGATGGGTGTGTACGTGTGTAAAGCTGGTATAGGGTGTTCAGAATGTGTAGATTATCTTATAAATGATCGATCAACAAGGAATTGGTCGATTATTTAAACTTTAATATTGAAAAAAATCATCTATATGAGACCTTATAAAAAATTTATACAAAACCCGTTTTGCTTTATTTTGTTTGTATAGCTTAATTTTTTTATATTTTTTATTATTTATAATGAAATTTGGATTGTTTGTGAGTTTCTAAAATGTAAAAAAATTTATATGGATTATATAATATATTCAATAAGAATCCACTCTATCTGTACATATTACATGAGAAAAAAAGCTGTAATTTTTTTATTAAATTATTTTTTAGCGTTGATGGATTATTTTTGTGTTTAAAACATGTCTAAAATACGCTCTTAATAAAATAATGGAATAAAATTCTAAGATAATAATTATATTTCAAAATATTTCTTGAAATTCTGTGGAAAATTTAAAGAAAGTATGTACAATAATTTGTAAAAATTTTCTTTTAACATTTTCAAATAAACAATTTATCAATTTATTATGAAAATATTAAAAAATAAAGCGTATATGTAATTTACTTTTTCAAATAGAACTTAATTATATGTATTTTAAGTTTTATTTGAAAACTTAACAAAAATTTATGAAAGAACCATTGATTATAAAAATATACATCGTTTCGAACACAGCAAAGTAAAAGCATAAAACTTTTACATGCATAATCCGAATCGATCTCAAATAAAGAACAATAATTTTCTTTAACTGATCGCTTCGATTGGTATCAGCAATATCGTTCGGTTTATTTCTGAACAGGGTGTGCTTTATTTAAATCGGCGCAAAATGTAAGTCGTGATCTTGAAAATAGAAGCGGATAGTCCGCCGGGCTCACCTCTGTGGCCGACACAAAACAAAAACGTCCTGGCGACATTCTTTCCCGCCCAAACTGTTTGTCATTTCCTATTGGCTATGGAAAAATTGTGAAAAATAACGTTTTTCCTATCGAAATAGGTTTTAAAAAGTGTTTCCGGTCATAGAAAGAAGTTATAATGCAAAGATGAAAAGTGTTTGTTTACTGTTGGATTTTTTTTCAGTTTTCATTTAATGACTGTGCGATTTTTGTTGTTTCATTCATGAAATGTACTGAATATATGTTTTTCAATTGAATTTTTTCAGATCAAGTTGTCAAAATAAGCAGTAGATGTCGTTGAGTGGAGCTTTCGCATAAAGCTCTTTCTTAACGATTATTACTCTATTTTAAAATCATTCTAACAATCTTCGTATGATTTATTATCTATTTGTTTATATTCAGAAACAAAGCGAGTATAAATAACTTGCCAATTGGCATCCGCAGGATATTTAAATTTATATTTATACCAACCGATTGCTATTTTTTCCTAGAAATATTATACAAGCATTGTTAGAAGCCCATTATACCGATGAGATTTATGAATCTCCGCATTTCACGCACAATTAAATCTTGTTTATGATATTTCTTTTCTCAAAAGACAAATTGGCATCACTCCTTATCACCGAGATAAAATTTAAACTCACCTTCTAATGTGTAAGATGTTTCTAAGCTTAACGAAACTCTGAGAGCTGATGAAAATGCCGATACAACGTACCAGACGTCTTCAAAATCACCCAGTGTTTGAAGACCTCAGGTTTGATGATCTGAAATTATAAAAAAATATATAATTATTAAATTTGAATGTTACATTTGTAAATATTTTATGTGGAAAATGTAAGCTTTTTTAGTGTCATCTGTGATCGGAAAATGTTTTCGTTTCTAAATTTTGTGAGATCTTTACAGATGTCACTTGAAGAAAATTTCGGAAAATCCTTCAAATATTTTATGAAAGAAGCGTTTAAGTTTTATTTATTTTGAGATTTTCTATGGTTCGAAAAAGTTTTTTGATGAGGCTATTCATTTTATTCCTAAATTTTCCATAAGAAAGTTATTGAAGTATCAAAAATATTTTGTTAGAAATATCTTTTGATATGACGTCAACTAAAATCAAAAATATTTCAAAATATTCATTAATGAATTTAAAAACCAAAAATGATGCTTTTTTCAAAAAAATAAACACAATTTTCCACTTAAAAATATCGATCATTAATTTTCGTACTAAGCAGCTCATAAAAAATAGTGGAGTGAAAGAACATGAAGTTTCACTAATCATGGGCGTATTTCGAACACAAATTTTCAGAAAAAAAAACACACATTACGCAACATATCCCCAATAATTATTTTCATTTAAAATGTATAATATTTCACGTTAAAAAATGAAACTAATTAATTACGCTCGCGATTGAAGCGGAGCGAGCCAAAAGCTCTGACTTGAGAACGCCAGGCATTTGCGGCCGAGTATTTTTAACACTTTAAAGAATTATATTATACAATTGCCGTTGACAAATGTAAACATTGTATTTTCGGAAAATCCGCCTGCACGAGAAAAGCCGATGCTGATTTATTTTCGAGGACTTAACCGAACTGGAACACTTCCATGGCGGACATTCCTGAACACGTCCAATACAAATCGAACTTTTTTCGGGATTAATTAGGTCAAGGTCATCAAATTTTAATATTTTAATATATTTTTGATTAAATATCGATATTATTTGACTTATTAAATCTGAATACAATCAATTTTCAATACATTCTTATACAAAATTAATCAATAAAGACATATTACTTTTGAATCAAATCAATTTTCAATACATTTCTATACAAAATCAATCACAAAATCGACCAATAAAGACATATATATTGATCCAACTCAATCCAGCATAAAGAGAGAGTGTTTCAGCAATTTCAGCTTAAGATATATGCATCGTAATGTTCTAGAAGATATATATCTTGACAGGTGTATCTGCTTGGCCAATTAACCGTCCTCAGTATGCAGAATCGTTCTCGTATCAGATCGAATCATTGTTTTGTGTTGTCGAAAGGAAAAATTTATTGCCGCTTTGTTTATTTTGATAATACAATGTTGTCGATGCGATTTTCTAAAGTTGTTTATCGCAAGGATCGATCAGAGTTGATGTACATATATTGGTGTTTGTGCCAAATCGAAGGACTTTGATGTTTGGTGCAATTTGTTCGCAATAAATGAGATAGTTGATTTGTGTGATGGATTAATTAAACGTGTAAAATTTATACAGAATGCAAATATATATATATATATATATATATATATATATATATATATATATATATATATATATATATATATATATATATATATATATATATATATATATATATATATATATATATATATATATATATATATATATAATAAAAAATAAGTATATATAATATAATGTATATTGAAGTTTTTTAAAGTAAAGTGTGAAAAGTTGTATTTTATTTTAAAGTGAGCTTTGCATTATCTTCAACTCAAGGCGAAGTTGTCATAATAAAAGCAACAAGTGTTTATAAATTTCAAACGAATTCGGTTTGACTAATTTATAAAGATATGCGAGAATTTAAATGAATTGATATAAACAACATTAGCATAAACATTATTATATAAAATCCAGTGAAGCTTAAACTTTTTATTTTCTAATAAACAAAAGTTAAATTATATAATTTTAGAAACATTCCCAAATCTAAATGCACGTATCCTGCAGTCCGATATTTCACAAACGATTTCGTTTTGAGAATTCCCGCACTGACATCATTTTTGATTTATTACAGTCGTAAATCAACCAGTGTTCCGGTCGAAGCCGTATAATTAGATAACTCATAATTTTCGCGCCGTTTTCTCGATTCTTTTGCGAATTTTTCAAAATCCTAAACTATTATTGTCGACTCGGTAACCATGCAGCGTCATATGCGAAAATAAAACGCGTAATTATATTGGCGAATTATTTTCACAAGTTGTCGATGGAATTTCATTGGTGATTGCCTAATTAATTTTTAACACCGCCCACACTAGGGACGATGAGCGCCAGACAAAACACGGTTATATCCAATTATAAAAAAAATTTTGAAAGAAAAAAAACGGTATCGAGAGGATCCAAAGTAGCCAAGAATGCGTCGACACGTGTTTTAATATTGGATGACGTGCTGGTGCAAAAACAGCATCTGACGTTTTCATCGGAAAAAATTGTATGGAAATATAATATAATGGATTAGGTCGATGCAAAAGTTACATCGTATTTTGAAACCAAACCGATGCGGTGCACGTACTACAATTTTTTATCGGTTAAATCAAATTTTCAAAACGATCTTTTTAATATTTTTAATCAGCATTAATTATGGCTAGTAACATGTCATCATGTTTATCAGTTAATAAAACATTCCCAAATCTGATTTTTTAAAACCACAACTGATTGTGAGTGATTCTAACATTAACTGTATCTCTATTGTACACATTACAATTATTTTTGATCACATTATTATTTTTATAAAATTTGTATAGTGAAAAATGCCGAAAATGCACTTTATTATTAGATATTTAAAAAAAAATTACGGGCTGTGTATTGTTCACAGACTAGGCCAAAACTTAACATACTGAAAAGTATCTTCCACATAATAAAATCTGTAAATCTGTAAATTAGTTCAGAGAAAGTAGAAAAATATTTGACCATCGAAATAATACGGCGAAACTTATGCATCGACATAATAATAATTATTGATTATTATCAAAATAATCGTTTACGGAAAATAGAAAATTGGTGAAAATTTTATGCGCTGGCATCTGACCAAGTGTGGCGATTTATATAAAGAATCGTTGTTGTTTTTTTTTAGCCTTTTATTTTCAGGAAAGTGCGCATTATGCAACGAGTGTTTACACAAAAAAATATAAATATTGTGTAAATATTTTTTCGAACTGGCGAACGGTTGTAGTTTTTCGCGCGTGCTGTTTGGCGAAATTTAAACCGTTTCGTAAACGTTCTTGACGTGTTAGAAAAGATCGTACGTTTTTGCTACACGTTTTTTTTATTAAAAAAGTTTTCTAGCAGTCGATGAAATTTGTCGATTGTCAAAGTGTTAATTGATATACGTCCGCGCCGTCTCACTAAATCAGTAAGAAAAAATAAACTGTTAGTCCGAATGTTTTATTTATCAATTCGCTTTGTGTCAACTGCTGTTCAACTGTTAATGCTTTACATATTGATAATACGAAAATAGATCATTCAAAGATCAAAAAGAATATAATATTTATGTAGTTCGAGTTTAAATAAATCAACCTAGAAATATTTGTGATGAAGATGTCATACATGAAAAAATATCAATGAATAGTTAAATTTAGTTGTTATCAATTAGTTTATTTAGTTGTTATCAAGATAGAAAAATTTTCAGTTTTTTAATGAAAAATAATAAAATATTCTATATACAGAATAGGCAAAAATGATAAAAATATTCTATATACAGAATAGGCACTAAAAGACTGAAGGCTTTGGTAAAGTCATATTTTTTTCATTTTCAATCATTTTTATTTTTTTTTACAATTTATATAAAAATAACTTTATATTATGTCTAGTAACGAATTAAACTCATTGGGTTTTTCTATTATTATGAAAGATAAATGATTAAAAGTGATAAAATATTGTCGGTATTTTGTCTGGGTTTTATTCATCGGTCTTTCACTGGAATAGAAAAACCTTATGAGTTTTAATCATTACTGGATATAATGTGTGGCCATTTTAATTTCTAAAGGTTCCTCGGTAATCTGTAAAAAAAATTAAACTAAAAAAGATCGAAAATAAACAAGCTATAACTTTTTCAAACCCTTCAGTCTTTCAGTGGTCACTCTAAAAAATTCTTAATAATAGAACTACTCATGTAAATGATAATAAAATTATAGTAAATGATACATAGTAAATTTATAATAAAATTGTTTGATCATCATTAAATCGAATTTCAAAAAAAATTCTCAAAAAAAAGTATAAAAACCAATCACATTGAACTACTAAAAAAATCTAATATACAATTGCTCCATTTAGAATAGAATTATTAGAATCTCAGTGTTCTAACGGATCGCTCAAAATTAGTGGTCGCAATGTACAATTTAATACGAAGCTAACGTGTTTAAATCATGCAAAATGTCGCCGATAAATTGATAAGTTGCGAAAACGGATGATGCCAAGTCGGTTCGCTGTTAATCGTCCGACGTGAGTGACGATGTTGCCAGATGACGATCTTTAATTAACCTTCGCCGAACGTTTGTCGTTTCGCGCCATTTTGCGCGTTTCGAAATCGCTGGGTTTCCCGAACGAGTTGATTCATTTTCTAAAAAAATCGTCATTATACATATGAGATAAGATCGTTCATTAAAATTTTGTGAAATAATAAGAAATAATTTTCGCGTATAGCAAGTCATTAGTGCCATCTATTGGTGACCTAAAACAGTAAATTTTATTAATTATACTGTAAAATGTGAATAAATTTCTATTATTATTAAATTTTTAGTCATTTTATTAATGATTTATTTCAATAAAAAAAATTTCAATTCATTTTCAATAGTCCAATTAGATTATCATTAAAATTTATTTATTGTACTCGACAAATTCAATGAACATAATAAATAATTGTTTCTACAAATTAGACAAGCAATTCATGCATGTAACAATCGTAATACAATTAATTTCCATGCCAGTAATTAAACCTATTGCCAAATTATTCAACTGACATTATCATAAAGAACAACTAATGAACATTTTAACAATAAAGTTAATACTTAATACATTCTAAAAAAAAATCATTTTAACTTAAATATTAATGACTATCTCGTTAAGAATACCAGGGTAAACAAACACGAAAGGATAATCGAAACTATCGAAAGGTTAAAATTTAACTCGAGCACTTAACGGGCCGTTTAACTATTATAACAAAGGCGACAGAACGACAAATGGCCTCTCGCCAGAGTATAGCCGGCGGCCATTAATATAAGTCTTGAGGATCTTTCGAGTTGAAAACAATTTGAATTTCTTTGCATCATCAAAGGGTCTTCTTAATTGGCCATTATGCTTTTGCTTATAGCGAATAAGATGGCGGTATTGTGTTACGTTGAGCGATTTATGAGTTCTAATTTTTATTGAGAATTTCCTAGTAAATTTATCGATCTGAATTAAAAGTGATTGTATTTAATGTTTTTATTTGTTTTGTAAATTAAATTATAGAGGAAAAGTAATTTTTATAATGTGATACTATAATTTTTTCCGTGTTTATATGGTTCGATTATTATTCAGTCTCAAATGACCTTTCAATATTAAAAAGAAAATTTAATATTACATCAGTTTCTTGATACATAAGTTTCCAGTAAATTATGTATCAATGATCAGTAAAGATTATAAAATTATAAACAAACCGTTGATCAAGTGTTGCCAGATTGAATTATTAAAAATAACCTTGTAAGATTTCGCATATCATGTCCGATCCTTTTATATAACCAAACTTTAAGTAACTTTTTTTGTTACAATTGTTTTAAGCCCCGTTATGTATGTATAACGTTCTAACTTTTAGTAACTACATACGTATTGACCAAAAAATACAAATAAACTATTGACCAAATGAACGTTAAAATTTCTATATACCTCAATTTAATTTATAGAAAATTTAAACACGCCAAATCCTCCTTTCATATTCGATCCATTTAACTCGATCCAAACCGAATACTTCAAACAGAAATTTCTATTACGATCAAAAGACAACATCCTCAGAATACCAAACGCCTGCTGGACTTCTGGAATACATACTGCTATCAATTTGACGATGATTATTAAATGTGTAAGTCCACGTGTCGTCGGCGACACACTTGGCTCGCCATCAAAGAATCGCATCTTCCTCGATTCCCTCTAATGCTACATTTCTCTTAACGCGATTTCGCTATTCTAATAAAACGCTTCCAAATTATATCCAGTCGTAAATTATTGGGACGCGAAAGAGGTTTTAATTTGTTACTTCCGTCCGATTATACGGAAAATTATCGTGGGTGAGGATTTCGAGAGCATTTCGGGGATCAATGGTCGGGGTAATTGTTGTTATGTAATTTTTTTTATTATTTGAAAGGAGATATTTGGATTGAGTTAAATTAGGGTTTTTTTGTGTTGAATGGTAAAAGTTTTTTAAAAATTATATTATGTTTAGGGATAAATTTTCATTTACAGTTTTTACAGTTCAAATTGTGTGTGAAATGGTGAACTTTTTTCTGGTATTATACATATTATATTATGTTTTGATATACGAAAATTTTCACAGTTACAGTTTTTCCACTTTAAATTTATTATTTTAGACATCAAATTCAGCGTTTAATATTTCAAATTCAACGTTTTACGATTATAATTCGACGTTTTACACTTCAAATTCAACAAATCGACTAGAATTCGTAGCAATGAATTTCATTGATTATAATAACAACGGTCTTAATAATAATTTCCTGTAGTTGAATTTGAAATGTAAAACGTTAAATTTGACAGGTAAAACGTTGAATTTGAAGCGAAAAAACTTAAGTATTATATACCATAAGTGCACTTTTCATAAAAAATTTTTGAGTGATTAAAAAAGTAGTATAAATAATTATTTTTTTGCGAAATAACATTTTCGATATGATATAAATGCTTAAAAAAAATTTATGATATTATTATTTCTAATTATGAAAATATGAACTAAAATATTTAAAAAAATTGATATCAATAAATAAAGCTCTTGTGTATAACTTAAAATATTTGACGTAAAAAAAGATGAAATCATTTTTTCGTTATCAAATAATAATAATAATATGATTTTTATGACATTTTCGTAGCAATTTTTTTCGTCATATTTCGGAAAAATGAAAATAAAAAAACTATTTGAATTGATTTTTTTTTCTAACGAGGCACGAACCATTGTCGAAATACAACAAAAAAAAGTCGCCAAATCAACCATATAAACAATAAACCATAAAAGATAAAAACGCGCGAATTAAAAACGGCCATATCGTAAAAAGTGTCGCGTTACAAAATGGCGTCGGGCCGCGGTCACGTACGCACTTTCGCGCGCTGTGACGAAAATTCGCGATTTCCCCTGCGAAATTTACCGTGATTTAATTCGCGAACTAAACGACCTGGTGGCTGTTACTAATTCGAAGGTCCGGATCCCACTGAATCGCCTCAGTTCACGCAGGAGGGACGCAGAAGCCCGGAAAATCGCCAGCGACTATCAAAATAGTTGGAGCCGGGCTGCATGCGCCAGGAAAACCGCCATTCGGAAGGTGTATGAAAAAAATTTGTATAAAACGAGAAATGCACGAAGTTACCAAATCGCTTTGTGTACTGATGACGGTTTTTTCGGGGAGTTGGCATTTTCGAGTTTCGAGTTGTTCGATGTTTCTTTGGAAAATTTTTAGTTTTTCAATGGAGAATATGATGTATGAGTCAGAATCACGAGACTCTGTATATTAATTTGAATAGTTCATTATAGGTGGATCAAATTATAGTTTTCAGTAGTGTCTGAAATGATCAGTATTGCTTAGTATATTGATCATGGGTTTTTCGGGGAGTTGGCATTGTCGAGTTGCGAGTTGTTCGATGTTGCGTTGGAAAATTTTTAGTTTTTTAATTGAAAATATGATGTATAAGTAAGAATCACGAGATTTTGTATATGAATTTGAATACTCGAGTTCATTATAGATGGATCGATTTATTTTTTTCAGTGGTGTCTGAAATGATCAGTATTGCTTTATGTACTGATGACGGTTTTTTCGGGAAGTTGGCATTGTCAAGTTGCGAGTTGTTCAAGGTTTCTTTAGAAAAATTTTAGTATTTCAATGGAAAATATGATGTACGAGTCAGAATCACGAGATTCTGTATATGAATTTGAATACTTGAGTTCATTATAGGTGGAACAATTATGTTTTTCAGTAGTGTCTGAAATGATCAGTATTGCTGATCACGGTTTAACTGTAAGAATAACTGATGAAGGTTTTTTCGGGAATTTGGCATTGTCGAATTACGAGTTGTTCGATGTTTCTTTGGAAAAAATTTAGTACATATTTCAAGGGAAATATTATGTATGAGTTAGAATCCGAGATTATGAATTTGAGTATTCAAGTTCATTGATGATGATTTGAATAATATTTTTCTGAAATGATCAGTATTGCGTTGTTCGGATGTCGTCTTGACTGTCAAAAATTATATTTACGATGTCGTAATTCAATTGCACCATGTGCTTTCGTGAAATTTCAGTAGGGAAAAATGTGTTGTCGAAATGAAAATATAATTTTGTCGATGAAATTTTATGTGTGATGATAGAATGTGTGAAAATAAAATAGCCATTAAGAAAAAGTTTTGCTATAGTGTTTATATATAATACTTAACTATAAATATTTACAAAGGACAAAAATTGTAGAACATCCAAGAATTAGATAATTTTTACTTATAAAAGTATTAAACATATGTACTTACTTGTGAAAGTATTATACATACATATACATATACTTTTGATTTTAAGAGAATTTAAATTTAACCAGAACATGCAGTAAACGAAAATATGTACGTAACCTTTACGCACAATAAATAACTATTTTTCCACCTCATAACAAGTTTAATTTTGCGTGACACGCTTCTATTTTCACATTTTCAACATTGAAAGCAGAGAAATTTTTGATATTATACATTAAGCTCTTAAGAACACATCAATATTATTAACATTTATGTGAATTAAAAATATATATACTAAATTATATGCTTTAATATTTGACTCTAAAACTGATTTATCTTCTGAACATAACGCAGCATTTATATCAATATTAATTATTTTTTTAAAGAAAATAAATCAAAATTATACCAAATTAATTTAAAACATTTTAAATCAGTTAATAAAATTAAATTTCGTATATAAAAATCTTAAAAAAATATACAATATCGAGGAATTTAATATGTTATAAATCGGGATAGTTCAAGAATATTAAAAGCTGGCAGACTATAGTATATAAAAATACATAATTATCGTTTAGTTCGTTACATAACGTTGGATGAGAGTCGCAGGGGGAAACCACAATTATAAATACAATACAATATAAAAACTAAAATAGATCAGAGATACAATCCGATCAAAGAGAAAGCTATAAAATGCATTCTGCTAATATTGAAAGACAGCTGCTTCAAACGTTTCCAATTAATGATGCCATTAATTAAACGCTTCGTTTCATAAACGAATCGACATCAAAATGCAGTATTGATCGGTCAAAGTGCATTATTTATTTTCAAGCATTCCACAGTAAATAACTCGAGCTTCAGTAAATTGTTTTGATGTCGTAAATAAACTCGTCTTTTTTAATTGTGTACGAAATCTTTTCGAATAGTGCGGTAGTTTATAACTGTCAGTTTCGGTTTAAATGTGAATTTTTGGTTTAAAAGAGAAATTAGTACGAGATTTTGTCTGATGACTGAATTCCGACTCGTATCTGATTGCTCTTTCAGCAAACGTTTTCAGTGGAAACGACATTTTCAAATTAGACATAGACATTTTGCAAAGAGCATTTCCTGCACGGCTAGTTTTAAAATTAGAGTTAATTATTCATAAAAACTTAACTAGTCGTTGAAACACATTACAACTGAAATGTTATATTATGAAATTCGAAGGATCATAAATTTATAATAGAATAATTGAATGGTATAATAATATTTGAACATCTGAAATCTTAACAACATCCTCAATAACTTCGATCGTTTTAATTTTCAGACGTGTTGACGATTTAAAATTATTCAAAATAATTCATTACTAATATTATGTTATTATGAGAAAAAACGGAAAAATAACTAGGTTTCGATCGATGCCAAGAAAATTTGATAAAAAAAATTACCACATGAACAGAAGTATATTTAATTTTATGATTTGATCAGATGAACAAAAAGAACGCATTTGTGTTTTTATTGGCAATTTTCCGTCATGTTTGGCAAAACATTCAACATGTCAACTGCTAATAAATGTTGTACGATTGCAGGTGGGTCATTTGCTCGAAGATTAAACCATTAGATATAAACAATGTCTCAATTGAAACTCCGATATAATAAATCTAAAAACTCTGCTAGAAATTCCTGTGTCTAATTCAGTTTTAAAACACGAACTTCGACGACAGTTAACTTTCGACGACATTTCGAAGACGAATACCATTCATACATCATTCTGGCGTCGATTGGAACAGATCGACCCGTGACAGAAGACCAATTAACCAGATAAGACGTTTGACTGCTAGCCAAAGATCTGTTGTCTTCAAGATCCACTTGATGAGGACACTTGTCACCTTCGAAGTTTGGTTCCTGGAAACCAGCGATTTTAAGAACGTGTGATTATTTTGTATAGTTTTGATGTTCCAAATTCAACCATTTAAATTTTGAATTTAACCTTTTAGACTTCAAATTGAACCTTTTACAAATCAAACTCAACCATAGCAAATTTAATTTCTTCGTTGTTAATTTATTTTATGATTACAAGAAAAATATAAAAGAAACGTTAGGTGCATATCCATGTTAACTATTTTCAGTTTGATTTATTAAAAAAAAATGTTATTAATTATGTATGTAAAAATTTGTGAAAATCGCCGACTGAATTTATCAAAGTCAAATTGAAGAATATAATATTGTATTGAAGAATAGATTTAATTGAATAGATAGAATTGAAGAATAGACTGTATTGATCTTACAATTAATATTATAATATACTACTTTCCGATGGGCGAATTTGATTTGTGAAAGGTTTAATTTGAAGTGTAAAAGCTGCAATTCTTTCATTTAATTCGGATTCTATTTTTATTATATCGATTTTTTTTAAATATCTAATTAACACGTTGTTACAGGGAAATATCGATTATGTGATCGATGAAAAATAAATAATTACACGTTTAACACGATGACGTCAATGCATGTCAAAAATAATGACAAATTTCGTTTGTCAAATTTGCCTCCTGGCCGCGAATTATTATGACACCATGTAGTCATTTTTGAAAAGTTAAAAAAAATATTGAAATTTCCGACACGCCTAAATGCATAAATAGAAACACGTTCAGTATACGATTTTTCTAACAAATTGCCTCTATCGATCAAACCGAGCTTTCGATCATCTTTGCGGTTATTTTTCGCTGAGAAAAGTATCCAGGTTTTGTAAACTAATGTTACTGATAAATGTCAGTTAAACTATACAAACATCCGGCGGAAATCCAATTACATAGTTAATTTTCCCGCCGTTTGTTTGATATTAATTTTGTTTATGAACACTACAAAGGAACGCTTTGCTGTAACAGCATAAAATTGAAGTTAAAGTGTTTAGTGCATACCAGTCATTTTATGATACTATTTCTATTTCGATTTTCATTAGTATAATAAAAATTTGCAAGAAAATCGCGAATGTACTTCATATTTCAACGAAAAAATGTATTTTTTTTTTAACCTTCTGATCTATGCACGGATAAATACCGCATATTCCAAAGAACGCTTTCCAAGACAACTTTGACCTCATTATAAATATAATAATTTTCGCGAACGTCTTGAAAAATATATCAAATCACTTTCACACAAACTGTATGTTCTGACATTGACTTATTTCCCACCGTTGTGGAAAAATGAAAAGACGAATAAATAAGAGCACCATCAAATATTCTACTGTGGTTCGACCAACACGAAAACAGATAATGTAATATATTCTTGTGGAAAAAAGAAAACTCTGTCATGAGAACGGTTAATATCAATAATTCACAGTTTTCCCTACGTATTCTGGATCAAATCCAGAAGTCTAGCCTAAACCTGGAGCAATTAAACCAAAGAATGGATTCATATGGAATTTGTGGAATTTGAGAGAATGTCTGCACTATTATTAGTCTTTTATAAAATTGAACGGATGATTTTATTCGATGGTTCAAAATAATATAATATTAGAACAGTACTTTCAAAACTTTTGTCGAAATGACAAATTTCGTTAAATAATGAAATGAGATGTGATAGTTAAATATATTTTTTAACTGTATTATTATATTTCAATACATGAACCTTTAAATATAAAAATGACGTATTTCCATTTTCTTTGCCTCGAGATATTTAAGGATTTGGGTTTTTTTTAAATACTGTTACCTGTAATGATTTTTTTCCGAGGTACTAGAGTCTAGTAACTAGACATATCAAATTCAACAGTAGTAATTAAAAGTTTGGATTAAACATAACTGAAACAGTGTTTTCGGAACTGAAAATTGATTATGCCACTATCATTAATAACGGAACATGAAAACTTGACTATTTTTCTTTCAACATTGGCGTTTATACTACTTTCGTATATTATATAACGACTTATATCTTTAAAAAAACATGGAACCTATTAAAGAATAGGAAAATTGTAAAAATTAAAAAAAGGCGACTTTCCTTAAATACTTTGTTCTTATAGAATTATTTTAAGATCTTTTAAAAATAGCTAAAATATTAGAAGATAAATATACAGTGAAATCAGTTCAAAGATCAATCAATAATAATAAAAAAAATTATTTAAAAAAATAATTATATTCATATTTATTTTTTTGATAATCCAAAGTCATATAGAAAATATTTTTTAAATTCAATGATCGAAAACTTTAACAAATCTACTAAAAATATCAACACAATCATAAGAAAGGTTACTTATGAAATCTTGCAATATGTGATGGACAAAAATGTATCAAAAAGCATTAATTTTTCAATCATCTTTCAAAACCAACAAACAACAAACCCTTCTATAATATTTATATCTATCCATACATCAAATTCGCTAGTTTATTTTGCAACAGACAACTCCCAAAATATACTAAGAGCAGATTAATAAATTGCTCAATTTATTGGATCGATCATTTATCACCGAAATGTTTACACAAGCCACCGATCTATATGCGTATAACGAGAACGTTGACTCTAGGGAATTTTACGCCATTTTGAATAAAATAATAATCGCATTTTTGCCGTGATATGTAACAGCTGTCGCGGAAAAATATATGGAAACGTGAATATCGTGTTTTAGTATCGGATTATTGATACCGCCTGTTGAATGTTGCGTCTTGTGGTTTTGATCGTAAATCAAAATAAGAGCTATTATTTTATGCCTCGACACGTTTTTCGTGTTGTAAAATTTAAAACTAATATCAACTGAAACAATATTGATCTGAAAATTGGAATATTTGAATAAAACCTTATGAAATAATTATTTTGAAGCATTGAAAATGTTTTCGTTTCGAAGAAAAGTGTTGATAGATGTCACTTTGAAGACAATAGAAATAACGGATTATTTTTGAATCGGTACTCGAAAAAAAACTTGGAGTAATCATCATGTCAACGAAAAACATTGAAATTTCTCAGTTGAAATTCGAGAAAAGTCCAAAGTCTGCAACCGAATTTATAACTTTTCACATAAATTTACATAATTGACAAAATTGCGTTTCGACGATGCATTTATGAAAATAAATACAACTTCAGCGTTGCACAAGGTGTTGAAAAATCAACGATTGTTTAGCGAAGAAAACCTCTACTTTTAAACCAAAACGATCGTTATATGATATCAAAAACAAAACCATCATAAAACTATACAATTGTTGATTCAAAATTTAATTTTCGTGCAATTAACAACAAGACATACGGGTGGGCAAAAATGGCGGCATCGAAAGTATATATTTTTGATCACTTAATGTCATCATAAATTTCAGAGGCGTTGACATTAATCGTTCCCGCCTAAAAAGCGCCCTCAAAACGATATATAAATAATGTACTTTTTTCAGCATAACGTATGTAACCGTCAATAAATTTCCACAAAAATACGGCAACACTTTGAATAGCGTCATTTGTATGTGATCGATTTACTAAGCACCTGCTGAACGGTGGCACTGAAAGAATTACGTGAAAATTCGGGATAGTAAAATTGTTAGATAATTTTGAACTGAAAAAAGTTTTAAGTATTTTTGTGAAAGTTTTTGAATGAAATTCTTCGCTATTTGTGAAAATTTCTGATGTAATTAATTTGAAACGTTCCATGGAATTGTTCTAAGTGTTTTATATATTGATACATTTGAAAATATAATGGTATTATAATTGCATTATATTGTTTCAATAATATCTTATTTATACAATATCAAATCAAATGAAAATTTCAGAAATTATCTACATTATAATATCAATGTATTGAAAGCGCAAAAAATTTATTTGAATTTTCATTGAAATTTGACAAAATTTTTCATCTCAGTTTTAATTTTGTAATGTTTGCTTTATCTGAAAATTGATAATGAAATAAAATTGAAACATTCCATGAAATTGTTCATGAAGTGTTCATATTGATAAATTGAAAATTGTAATAATATCAATATCATATTATTTAATAAAATAAAATGTTAAATCAAATGGAAGTTTCAAAAAATATCCAAATTATAATATCAATGTTTTAAATGCACAAAAATTTTCATCAAAACAATTAAAATTACTCATTGAATTTTGGCAAAATATTTCATTAAAAGTATCATATTTCATCACAATTTATACAAAATTACAATACTAATCTAATAATTCTGTACTTATTCTGAAAGGTAAAAGTATAAAATCCTCAAGTCTATCATGAAAAATAATTCAAAAAAGAAATTTCTGGAACATATGTATAATAACACCATACTACCACTTTCATATTTTATCGACATAAAATTTCAACAGATTTGTGATATCACCCTTACCTGATCCTGGTGTGGATTTTAGGTGGTTGTCGACGATTCAGCTGAAGAATCAAGACTACTTCTTGTTCACCAACTCCCGTTCAGCTTGATATCAAAATAGAAAACACGAACGACAACGGTTCCATAACGACCATCGAGAATATTCGAAATGCACATATATTACGTACATTTGAAGATTATAAAGAAAATTCTGAAAAAAAAAGCTTGTAGTGTTTTCTGCGATACATAAAAATGTCGTTTTTCGTTAAATAATGCATGTGTCTTATGTTAATTTTCTTATTTTTTGATACAAATAAAAATGATCATTGTTAAAATCACACTATTTTAGTATTAGATATTTTGATACAATTTTCATATGTTTAAAACGTAAAAATCCAAAGGAAATTTTTATCTCAAAAACAAATAAAATTTTCCACACATTTAAAATAATATTTATGCCATTTGTGTTAATATAACAGTGTAAGATACAAGAGCACCGACCAAACCAAACAAAAAATTGAAATCTACTACATAAAAATTTAAAACATTGATTCTTAAGTCTCTGCTCGATACAACTTGACAAAATCTTTCAAGAATTTTCTTATCTTCATCATCTGAAAATTAAATCTAATTAACTTCATTTTCCTTGAAAATATAATGAATATTGTTTAAACCTACATAGAACCTTATTATCTTGGCAATCTAATCTCAGTAATAATTTGTGTACAATGATGTTGGTCTTTTCTACTTCTTGTTGTAAAATTTCACCAATCATTGTATATGAAACAATAGCAATAAATTGATAAACACTCCCTGCAATTCCACCTCCAACTTCATAATTATCGTTCTGAAAATAATTGATTTATATCACAGTATGTTGTAAATATTTTTCATCATACAATATAATTTACCATCGCTTTACTCCAATACGTGATAATCAAAGTATTGATGGTCGATAAAAAATCGCAAAATATTGATATTGCAAAAAATAATAACTGAAATACATCTCTTAATATTATATAATATCTTTAAATTCCACATGAATTTTTATGGTAAAATATAAATTCGGAATATTTTTTTTTCAATAAAAAAATCTTACCGGTATACCAAAATAAGCATTTATGTCATCCACTAAGTTAGCTAAACGATTATACAAAGCGAAAAAATGAGATATATTCATTTCATCGCCGGAAAAATAACCATCAACTGTTGGATACCACCAAATCATCAACATTCCGTATTTTAAGTCAAAATTCGATGTTCCCTTGCTAAACTTCAAATTCATCATTGCATTATTGAGAATTTCAAATCTAACCGCCACCAAGTGAACTATCATTAAAAAAATTATAAATTTCAAATTAGTCGTTGTTGAAGTTGTGTAAATCACGTACAAAGAATTATCGGGCCATATATACATATCGCAAAAAAAATGAATAAATCTTATAGTTAAATAAATTATATGCATACATATAAGTATTTTGAACAATTTCATTCTATGGTTTTTATTTATGATATTTAAAACTGTATCGATTTTTGTGAAAGCTATATAAATATCGACAGCCTTTTCGGACATCATGAAAGCGGAACTGATTAATGACATAACGAAAACCAAAACCCCCGTCGTATAATTCAAATAAGTTGTACACAAAAGAGAATAACTAGTGGTTTTAAACATCAAACTGTTCACATCCGAAGCAAAACACCATAGTAATCCCAGAAATCCTATAATCAAATAAACTGATGCGTATGTTTTATAACGCCAGTTCAGGCTCTTCATGTTTTTCATGTCCATCATTTTGATACAGAGTGGCCATTCTATGCATTTATGGAACGTGTATATTAAATGGATGTCGCTTTCGGGATTCGGTTTATATTTCACGGGAAGAGATTTCATTTTTGGATGATTTCTATTGTGAAACTGTAATGTTTTGTGGTTAACTTAGTGATGATAATTGAAGTTATCCGCATGAAAAATTAAAAACAAATTTATTGATTTTTTTCTTCAATTAGTTTTCAGTACATTAATTTTCAATTAACTAATTAATTTCTTAATGAAATAGTTATTATTTTTATGAAGGTTATCTTTGTCAGAATCACATTTTTTAGTATAAGATATTTTGATACAATTTTCATTTATTTAAGGTCAAAATTTAAATATTACTTTATATTTTTATATAAAAAACACACAAAATGTACCATACAGTTGAAATTATATAATACTTATGCCCAGAGCCGGATTTAGACCATAAGAGGCCATAGGTATTCAACTTTTGAGGCCCCTCCTCCCCATTTTCACGAATTGAGAAAAATTTTATAGAAGCGTTAATTTGAATAATATAAGAAATATAAAGATAAATAATTGCACCTCAGGCCAAAATTTTTTCACTTTTTCATAGATTTCATAAGATCTAAACCAGTTGTGTATGCTCAGGGAGACTACGAGATTTACTCCAGCCCACTGTCTAAATGTAATTACAAAATTTTCTTATTGTAAGACTAATTCTCATTATAAAACTAAATAAATGTAAACAATATATTTTTTATTAATTTCAACGATAACTTACGAAAGTTTTAAATTAATTTGTAATATAAATAAGCGCCGCAGACGAAAATTTTTTTCGTTGATATATCATAAGAAATACTAAAAACAGTGTAAAATTTCCGAAAACAATGTTCATTATTATTATTATTTAATCTATAATGAATACTGAGAAATTGCAAACCTAGTTTAACCCTAGGAAATCAAGAGACATACATAACATGTTATGTTCCAAAGTTTGATTTAGATCTTGTATTTCAAAATTATTTAAAAAAAATCTGTAAGTACTTATTATATGTATAAATGTCTAATGATATTTCTCAAGTATAATATTATGATGCTGATATATAAATTAACAATATATCGATCGATTTTCAGATTTATATTGCCTTTAGGCAAATCCGGGCATGCCTGAAGTAAAAAAATTATACTTTTTTTGTGGGGGCTCGAAAACGAAGATAATAGCTTTTACAAACTTTTGTTTTACTTTTAATATTTATTTATTTCTTTTTTTTTTTTAATCCTTTATTAACCTCGTTTGTTATATTCGAGGTTCCTATATACATAATGTTTCATATATACAATAATAAAATGATAATAACATCCAAACAAAAAAAAACAAAATAAAATAACACAAAGAAAAGAAAGAAACACAAGCATACAATCAACACAATGAGAAAAAAAAGGAAGGAACAAAAGAAAAAATAAGGCGAAATCAAAATCAAGATGGCAGTATTGTATTAATTTCCTGCACTCTCAGGACCATACTCTTCAACACACATCCAATCTCTTTCATACCTACACCCTCACAAATCGCCCTTTTGAAACCATTCTCACTAAAATTAACACCAACTCTCTAATTTATTTACTTTATATAAAATTTTAATTTTTTTTTCTGGTCTGGATTTGGAGGCCATTTGGGTTCGGAGGCCATAGGCTGCATTGCCTCTAGGGAAATCCGAGCCTGCTTATGCCATTTGTGTTAATATAACAGTATAAGATATAAGAGCACCGACTAAACTAAACAAGAAATTGAAATCTACAGTATAAAAATTTGAAGCATTGATTCTTAAATCTCTGCTAGATATGATTTGACAAAATCTTTCAAGAATTTTCTTATCTTCTTCATCTGAAAATTTAAACAAATCAAATTCATTTTTATGTAGAAAATATAATAAATTTTGTTTGAACCTACATAGAATCTTATTATCTTGACAGTCTAAGTTTAGTAATAGTTTGTGTACAGTTATGTTGGTTTTTTCTACTTCTTGTTGCAAAATTTCAGCAATCATTGAATGCGAAACTACAGAAATAATTTGATAAACACTCCATGCCATCCCACCTCCAACTTGATAATCATCATTCTATAAATAATTGATTTATAATATGTGCAAGTTGTAACTGTTTTTTATAGTACGATATAGTTTACCAAAGCTTTACTCCAATACGTGATAATTAAAGTATTGATGGTCGATAAAAAACCACAAAACGTTACTATTGCAGAAAATAATAACTGAAATAAAATACATCTCTTAATATAATATAATGCCTTTAAATTTCTGAAGAATTTTCATATGAAATACAAATTTTTAATATATTTTTAATAAAAAACACCTACCGGTATACCAAAATAAGCGTTTATATCATCCACCAAATTAGCTAAACGATTATACAAAGCGAAAAAATGAGATATATTCATTTCATCGCCGGAAAAATAACCATCAACTGTTGGATACCACCAAATCATCAACATTCCGTATTTTAAGTCAAAATTCGATGTTCCCTTGCTAAATTTCAAATTCATCATTGCATTATTGAGAACTTCAAATCTAACCGCCACCAAGTGAACTATCATTAAAAAAATTATAAATATCAAATCGATAGTTATTGAAGATGCGTAAAACAAGTACAAAGAATTATCAGGCCATACGGAAAAGTCGAAAAAAAATTGAACGAGTCTTATAGTTAAATAAATTATATGTATAAATATGAATATTTTTAATAGTTTCATCCTATTCTTTTTATTTATGATATTTAAAACTATATCGATTTTAGTCAAAGCTATATAAATATCGACAGCCTTTTCAGGCATCAAGAAAATGGTATTCAACAATGTCATGACGAACATCAAAATTCCCGCCGCATAATTCAAATAAGTTGTACACAAAAGAGAAGTAGTGGCTTGAAACATCAAACCATTCACGTCCGAAATAGAAAACCATAGTATTCCCAAAAGTGCTATTATCAAGTAAACCGATGCGTATGCTTTGTAACGCCAGTTCAGGCTTTTCATGTTTTGCATGTCCATCATTTTGATACAGAATGGCCATTCTAAGTATTTGTGGAATGTGTATATTAAATGTATGTTGCTTTCGGGATTCGGTTTATATTTCACTGGGAGAGATTTCATTTTTGGACGATTTCGATTGTAAAATTTTAATGTTTTGCGGTAAATGATTGCGTGGTTATGATTAAAATTTTACCGGTGAAAAATTGAAAACCAATTCATTGATTTTTTTATTTAATCAGTTTTCAGTACATTAACGTCCTACTTTAACTAATTGTTTTTTTTAATAAAATAATTAGTACTTTAAATGAAAATTATCTTTGTTAGAATCACATTTTTTAGTATTAGATATTTTGATACAGTTTGAATATATTTAACACGTAAAAATTTAGGGAATACTTTAAATATTTATATCAAACACACACAATATTTACCATAGAGTTAATATAATATTTATGCCATTTGTGTTAATATAACAGTGTAAGATATAAGAGCACCGACTAAACTAAACAAAAAATTGAAATCTACAGTATAAAAATTTAAAGCATTGATTTTTAAATCTCTGCTAGATATGATTTCACAAAATCTTTCAAGAATTTTCTTATCTTCTTCAACTGAAAGTTTAAACAAATGAAATTCATTTTAATTTTGAAAATATAACAAATATTATTCAAACCTACATAGAATCTTATTATCTTGACAGTCTAAGTTTAGTAATAATTTGTGTACAATTATGTTGGTTTTTTCTACTTCTTGTTGCAAAATTTCAGCAATCATTGCATAAGAAACTACAGAAATAATTTGATAAATACTCCATGCAATTCCACCTCCAACTTGATAATCATCATTCTATAAATAATTGATTTATAATACATGAAAGTTGTAACTATTTTTTATAGTACGATATAATTTACCAAAGCTTCACTCGAATACATAATAATTAAAGTATTGATGGTCGATAAAAAACCGAAAAAGGTAAATATTGCTGAAAATAATAACTGAAATACATCAAATAATATAATGTCTTTAAATTTCACAAGAATTTTTATATAAAATACAAATTCGGAATACATTTTTTAAAATTAAAAACACTTACCGGCATACCAAAATAAGCGTTTATATCATCCACTAAGTTAGCTAAACGATTATATAAAGCAAAAAAATGAGATACATTCATTTCTTCACCGGAAAAATAACCATCAACTGTTGGATACCACCAAATCATCAACATCCCGGATTTAAAATCAAAATTCGATTTTCCCTCACTAAATTTTAAATTCATCATTGCCGTATTGAGAACTTCAAATCTAACCGCCACCAAGTGTGATATTATTAAAAAATTTATAAATATCAAATCAATAGTTATTGAAGATGCGTAATATATGTACAAAGAATTATCAAGCCATACGGAAAAGTCGTAAAAAAATTGAACGAGTCTTATAGTTAAATAAACTATATGTATAAATAAAAATATTTTAAACAGTTTCATTCTATGCTTTTTATTTATGATATTTAAAACTGTATCGATTTTAGTCAAAGCTATATAAATATCGACAGCCTTTTCGGGCATCATGAAAACGCAACTAAACAATGACATGACGAACATCAAAATTCCCGCCGCATAATTCAAATAAGTTGTATACAAAAGAGAAGTAGTGGCTTGAAACATCAAACCATTCACGTCCGAAATAGAACACCATAGTATTCCGAAAAGCGATATGATCAAATAAACCGATGCGTATGCTTTGTAACGCCAGTTCAGGCTTTTCATGTTTTTCATGTCCATCATTTTGATACAGAGTGGCCATTCTATGTATTTATGGAACGTGTATATTAAATGGATGTCGCTTTCGGGATTCGGTTTATATTTCACGGAGAGAGATTTCATTTTTGAACGATTTCGATTGTGAATTTGTAATGTTTTGCGGGTAATGACTAGTTGGTTATGATTAAAATTTTCCAAGTGAAAAATTGAAAACCAATTTATTGAATTTTTTATTTAATTAATTTTAAGTAAATTAATGTTTGAATTTAATTAATTAATTTTTTAATGAAAAAATTATTACTTTAAATGAAGGTTATCTTGGCTAGAATCACATTTTTTAGTATTAGATATTTTGATAGAATTTGAATATATAATATTTAAAACGTAAAAATTTAAAGAATACCCTTAATTATCCATTTCAAAAACACACAAAATATTCTATATAATTTAAATATACATTTTAAACGATATTTATGCCATTTGGGTTAATATAACAGTGTAAGATATAAGAGCAATGACCAAACTAAACAAAAAACTGAAATCTAAAATATAAAAATTTAATGCATTGATTCTTAAATCTCTGCTTGATATTATTTGACAAAATCTTTCAAGAACTTTCTTATCTTCTTCATCTGAAAATTTAAAACAATAAAATTTATATATAACTGTAAAACATAATAAATGTTGTTCGAACCTACATAGAATCTTATTATTATTACAATCTAAGCACAGTAACAATTTGTGTACAATAATGTTGGTTTTTTCTACTTCTTGCTGCAAAATTTCAGCAATCATTGCATACGAAACTATACCAATAAATTGATAAAGACTCCGTGCAATTCCAGCTGCAATATCATAATCATCATTCTGAAAATAATCGAATTAATACATGCAAGCTATAAATATTTTTTGCTATACACTATAACTATAATTTACCAAAGCTTTACTCGAATACGTGATAATCAAAGTATTGATGGTCGATAAAAAACCGCAAAACGTTGCTATTGCAGAAAATAATAACTAAAATACATTTCTTGATATAATATTTTTAAATTTCACAAGAATTTTCATATAAAATATTAATTAAGAATTTTTTTTTTCAATAAAAAAAATCTTACCGGTATACCGAAATAAGCATTTATGTCGTCCACTAAGTTAGCTAAACGATTATACAAAGCGAAAAAATGAGATATATTCATTTCTTCGCCAGAAAAATAACCATCAACTGTTGGATACCACCAAGTCATCAACATCCCGGATTTCAAATCAAAGTTCGATGTTCCCTCGCTAAATTTCAAATTAATCATTGCCGTATTAAGAACATCAAATCTAACAGCCACCAAATGTGTTATTATTAAAAAATTCATAAATTTCAAATCGACAGTCATTGAAGTCGCATAATACACGTACAAAGAATTATCAGGCCATATGAATACATCGGAAAAAAATTGTACGAATCTTATAATTAAATAAATTATATGCATACATATAAATATTCTGAACAGTTTCAGCTTATTCTTTTTATTTATGATATTTAAAACCGTATCGATTTTAGTCAAGGCTATATAAATATCAACAGCCTTTTCAGACATCATGAAAACGCAACTGAGCATTAACATAATGAAAAATAAAATTTCCATCGCATAATCCAAATAAGTAGTACACAATAGAGAAGTAGTTGCTTGAAACATCAAACTATTCACGTCCGAAGTAGAACACCATAGTAATCCCAAAAATGCTATAATTAAATAAACTGATGCGTATAGTTTGTACCACAAGTTCAAGCTTTTCATGTTTTTCATGTCCATGGTTTTGGTACAGAGTGGCCATTCTAAGTATTTGTGGAACGTGTATATTAAATGGATGTCGCTTTCGGGATTCGGTTTATATTTCACGGGAAGAGATTTCATTTTTGTACGATTTCGATTGTGAAATTGTAATGTTTTGCAGTTATATGAGTGATTATAATTGAAGTTTACCACGTGAAAAATTGATAATCAATTTATTGATCTTTTTATTCAATTAGCTTTCAGTAATCAGTCAGTTCAGTTCGACTTTAACTAATTGATTTTCTAATGAAATAATTATTACTATAAATGAAAGTTATCGTTGTTATAATATTTTAGAATCTATTCTTTTGAAATTTGTGATGATAGTTATGTGGTTAGTAACTGTCAACTGACAATGTGTAGTTATTATTCAAGTTTTCCATGTGAAAAATTAAAAATCAGTTTATTGATTTTTCAATTTAATTATTTATCAGTATACTAATGACTAATGTTCTATCTGATCTAATTAATTTTCAACTATTATTATTATTATAATTTAAATGAAAGTAATCATTGTTAGAATCAAATTTTTTAGTATTAGATATTTTGTTACAATTTGAATACATTTCAAACGTAAAAAAGTAAAGAACACCTTAAATATTCAATTCAAAAACACACAAAATATTCCATACATTCAAAGTAATATTTATGCCATTTGTGTTAATATAACAGTATAAGATATAAGAGCACCGACTAAACCAAACAAAAAACTGAAATCTACAATATAAAAATTTAAAGCATTGATTCTTAAATCTCTGCTCGATATGATTTGACAAAATCTTTCAAGAATTCTCTTGTCTTCTTCATCTGAAAATTTAAGTTGATGAAATACATTTTTCTGTAAAAATATCATAAATATTGTTTAAACCTACATAGAATCATATTATATTGGCAATCTAAGCTTAGTAACAATTTGTGTACAATGATGTTGGTCTTTTCTACTTCTTGTTGTAAAATTTCAGCAATCATTGCGTAAGAAACAACAGCAATGAATTGATAAACACTCCATGCAATTCCAGCTGCAACTTCATAATCATCATTCTGAAAATAATTGATTTATAACACACGCATGTTGTAAATTTAATATTTTTTACCGTACAATATAATTTACCATCGTTTTACTCCAATACGTGATAATCAAAGTATTGATGGTCGATAAAAAACCGCAAAACGTTGCTATTGCAGAAAATAATAACTAAAATAAATTTCTTGATATAATATTTTTAAATTTCACAACAATTTTCATATAAAATATTAATTAAGAATTTTTTTTTTCAATAAAAAAAATCTTACCGGTATACCAAAATAAGCATTTATGTCGTCTACTAAGTTAGCTAAACGATTATACAAAGCGAAAAAATGAGATATATTCATTTCTTCGCCAGAAAAATAACCATCAACTGTTGGATACCACTAAGTCATCAACATTCCGTATTTTAAATCAAAATTCGATGTTCCCTCGATAAATTTCAAATTCATCATTGCTTTATTGAGAACTTCAAATCTAACCGCCACCAAGTGAGATATTATCAAAAAAATTATAAATTTCAAATCGATAGTTATTGAAGATGCGTAATACACGTACAAAGAATTATCAGACCATACGGAAAAGTCGTAAAAAAATTGAATGAGTCTTATAATAAAATAAATTATATGCATAAATATCAATATTTTGAACAGTTTCTTCCTATGGTTTTTATTTATGATATTTAAAACCGTATCAATTTTAGTCAAAGCTATATAAATATCGACAGCCTTTTCAGACATTATAAAAACGCAACTGAATAATGACATGACGAAAACCAAAATTGCTGCCGCAAAATTCAAATAAGTTGTACACAAAAGAGAAGTTGAGGCTTGAAACATCAAATCATCCTTAACAGAAGCGGAACACCATAGTAATCCCAAAAACGTTATAATCAAATAAACCGATATGTATAACTTGTACTGCCAGTTCAGGCTTTTCATGTTTTTCATGTCCATGATTTTGGTACAGAGTGGCCATTCTAAGTATTTGTAGAACGTGTATATTAAATGAATGTCGCTTTCAGGATTCGGTTTGTATTTCACGGGAAGAGATTTCATTTTTGGAAAATTTTTATTGTAAAATTTGGTTGTTTTACGGTTAATAACTGAATGATTATGATTGATGGATTCTATGTGGAAAATTAAAAATCAATTTATTGATTTTTCGATTCAATTAGTTTTCAGTACATTAATGTTCAACTTTAACTAATTGATTTTCCAATAAAATATTTTTACATTAAATTAATTAGATTTTTACGCTTTTTTAGTTTATGCATGTTACACGTCGTTTGCGAAATTGTTTATTCGCGTACAACGCAATAAAAAATTGCATCGTATGCGAATATTATAGCAGAATGATGCTCTGTTAATATTTTTCATCAAAATTTAAACTTCTTCTTTTTCATTATCTTGGTTACTACATCTCTTCTTTTTCATGGTCTTGGAAGTATTAAAATAATTAGGTTAGGTTTTTTTAATTTTATGTTCTGATTGTTATCTACAAGCCAAAAATTTCGTTAGTTGGAAAGGAAAGCAATGAAAAAGAAGTTCAAATTTCGAATAATGAAGACGTTTAGTTTTTAAAAACATCAACAAAGCTCCATATAACTGTATTGTTCACATATGATGCGAAACTGTTTTGCGTCATACACGAACTAAGCAACTTCTCGAACGACGTGTAACATATATATGTAAATATTATGAATAAAAAATAATTGCGATATGAAAATTACTTACCGGTACTCCGAAAAATGAATTAATTTCGTCCACAACATCAGAAAGCATGTTAAACGCAGCCAAAAGTTGATCGATTTTCAAGTTTTTCTTCAATCCTACATTTTTCAAACACCAAAAATTTGATAGAAATCCTCCGTATAATTTCTTGTCTATAGAATTTTTTGCGAACAGCAAATTTGCCAAAAAATCGTTCAAAGCTTCGAAACGCCTAGCCACAATGTACACAACAAATATGTAATGTAAAACTCGCAAATCCTTCGTTATCATACTTGCATAAAATACAATTTTGTGATAACCAGGCCAACAAATGTAATCAACTATTATTTTGTAACCTTTTACGATTATGTATAAAAAATTAATTATGAGAAAAAAATTGTAGAAAGTTTTTCCTCGGCGGAAATCGAAATATTTATCGATTTTAGTCAATGAAACATAAAATTTTAAAGCATTTGCATATGAAAAAAATGCATTGTTTAATATGATTGCTATTTGACCCAAATATATCGAAAAATAAGATAAATATGCTGTCAATAAAAAAATATCATTCTCTACGATATCTTTCAATAGACAATATGACATGCCTATAGTAGCCATAATTGAATAGATGATTGAATAAATTTTCCAAGATTTTCCGATAGTTTTGACTTTTCCGGGTTCAAAATGAAGACTTTTCAGACCTAATATTAAATCTGTATATTTATAAAAACTGAATGTTCGGTGAATATCACTTTTTTCATTTAACACAAACTCGATAGGCAACACATTCCTCGAAGACTCCATTTTGTGTTATTCCAAAATCAGTAAATTCTCGATATTAGATATTCAAATGTTAGTTCAGCAATTATTTCCCCAATTAAATTTACTTTCGACTTTTCAAAATGTCCTTTGTAAATTGTCAACAATATGACGACTCATCAATCCAAAGATACTTTATGAAGTAGTTTGTGAAAATTGACTTATCACTTCTATTGAATGTGCGTTTCATTTTTATTGAATTCAATTAATTCTGAACAAATAAAGTATCGAAAGATAAAAAATAACTCGTAATTTTCAAAATTGAACGTCTTTATTAGCATTTCGATTGAGTCAATAACGTTCATTGGTGAAATTGTATTTTAACTTATAAATATATCCTTCCTCATTGTTAATAAATTGTTCGTTGTTTCAAAAATCAATTAAAGATTCAAAAATGATTTTTATGTAACAATTATTATATTCAAAATAAAAAATTATATACATATTTGCTGGAAATTATACAATATCAACACATTATCTATGAAAAGATACCAAACTTGATAACAGAGATATTGCAACCAGTCCACTGGGAGATTTCATCATATATACAAGTTTAATTATTGGCTAAATAAATCCAAAAATTATAATATACAAGTGTTTCAATTTTTAAAAATAATAAAAAGAAAAATAAAATCACAGAATATAAAAAATCAAATTATAAAATTGAAAAACATAGAATACCAGCATTTTGTACAAAAATAATCAAAATATATTTAATTCCTGGTGGAATATTATTGAACAAATTGATTTACACAAAATTTCACAAAGAGCTGAACATATACAAAATTTACAAACGGATGAAAACCAATTCATCGAGAACATATTCATTAAAAACTTAATTTAATTTTCATAAAACGATTATGAATGTCATTAATTAACTCCGTTCAATGAAATTGCGAGATCGTTTTCTTTGCAATCTCTCGAGAGCTTCTTTCCTTTTCCTTTCTATTTCTTCTTGAATATTTATATTTCTTGAACAATTTCCGCTTACTTTTTTACTAGGTGACAAAACATTTTTTTTATTAATAGAGATTAAAGTCGAATCGTTAAAAATATTTTTAAAAAGTGTACTATTTCTCTTATTTTCTTTGAAACTACTAGATAATCTCAAATTATCGATATTGCTAATATTGATATCTTTCATTAAAACAGTATGAATCTTATCACTATTAGAACGAACAACATTTTTTTTGGATAATAATTTTTCTTTAGCTGCTTGATGCTTCCGTTTGATTTCTTCCGCCGAACAAATCGATAACGCTTGTGAACCTATAAAATAAAATCATATTTATATCAAACATAACGCAAAATAGCAATATTAATCAGTAAAAACTTACTATTATTTTCGCATTCATTATTTGATGGCATCGAATTGTGTCTGGATAGTTGCAGGCCCCTATTATTATTGTTTTTTTGATCTTTTTTCGTGTTCGAAGTCATCGGCATTGAACTGTGTCTACTAAGTTTACTTCTAGATTCATTTAGTACATTATTATTGGGAAAATGTGAGTTATCCAAATTGTTATTAGCTATTATTGTGTTGTTGTCGTTATTGAAAATTTTCGAGATATTCGTTATATTTTTTATTTGAAAAGAATCTAAAGATTCAACAACTTCTGGTTTTATCGTTTTATCTTTATTCATGTTTTTATTATCTGTAAAACTATCATTAATATCCATCAATAGATTGTCAAAAGTGTCATTACTGATGACATTCTCTACATTCATTTTAGTTTGTTTTTCTACACGATTTTCAATATTCTTAAGATCTGGCCTATTTTTTTTATCTAAATTCATTATTATATTTACATCAGCTTGTAATTTTTCTTCCACTTTTTGACTAGCTTCTATCAATAATTCATTCATAAAATTATCAGATTCAGATAATGGATCATTAAATTCCAATGTAGCTTTATTCATATGAACATCATTAGATAAATACTGAGCAGCGTCTTTTAATTTTGCTATATTACTTTGAACGGCATTTTCTAAAGCCTTTGAATCCTCGTCATTCATAGGTAAACAAGAACATTCGCGAATATTGATATTATTATCGTACGATTCATCAGATCTATTATTTGTTTTGGAATTTGACAACTGTTGAGCTTGCTTAAGCGCCGTCAATTCTTCATTCAAAGCATCTAAAAAATTCTTTTGAACAAGATTTAATCTCAATTGCTTTTTCTTCGAAGAAATTCTCGACACCGGAGAGTAATCGACGCATACTCTTCCATTTCTTTGCTTCAACGGAGGATCGGCAACTTTAACAAAGGGTTTCTTAGACGATGGAGAATCGTAATCCCATATAACACAATTTTCTCCACGGGAACCATCTTGAGTGCAATGGAAAGGGATAGGGGAAAGCGAACTGCGTAGAGGAGACTCGTCGAAGAGCGGAGGCGATTCACTTGCTTTCGAAGCGATAGGTGTAGAAGCTATATACAAATCAATATAAAATTTTGTGTTAAAGAATTGAAAATATGGAATACTTCAGTAGAAAAAGTGTAAGGTTACAACTTACCGACACCTCGAATATGCGTGGAAAGAGAGGGAAGTGGGCTTTTGGGATCGCGAGAACAACCTGGAGCAGGTTTATTTACATTTGTAGGTTTTTCTGTAACTCCTATAGGAGCAGGAGCTACACGAGAACTTTTACGGGAACGACGCATTGCCGCATCGCATGTTTCAAAAACAACTTTACGAAAACGAACTGTCAACTGAATCGCGGCCATAACATTTCGATTTGTGCACCTAAACAAATCTTTTTTTATTTAGTGTTTTGTGTTGATATTTACATCAATTATCGACAGTTGATAATGAAAATCAGGGCTTCTTTGAACCGAAACTGAACCGTAACCAAAAACCGTTAAAAACCGAAACTTTTTTGGAAAAGTCGGTTTTTGTAAGCGTAAAGTTTTTTTTGGAAAGTGTTGTTGTTTGTTTTTTTTTTTTTTTAGATAATATTTTTTGTAATTTTTGGAAAAGACAGTTTATTTTTGAAAACTCGAAACTGAACAACAAACCGGAACCAAATCTAATTAAATATATTTTTTTGTTTAATCATTACTGAAAATCGGAACGAATAAAATTACGATTTGAAGCCCCTGATATATTATATGTTTTTTGTTAATATTTAATAGTTAATAGTTAATATTACATCAATTATTGATAATTTATAATGAAAATAATAAACAATACCAATTTTTGTATAAATAGAAATTATTTTTCAATGAGATAAATAAATCAAACGATAAGATAACGAATACAATCAATGTATTATTATATAGATTAAATCGCATAAAAATTCATTAGATTCCATATCTATTTATAATCAATCAAAAACAAAACCACACTTACAAGCGTAGTCGACAATTTTAAGCGCTGACAACCATCGATAAACTGGCAACCCAAAGCCCGGCAAAAACTCCACAGTTGGTGTCGATCTTTCATAGAGAACGTTAGTGCGCTGCGTCTCCTGTCACATTTCAAAATAAACCAGTGTTTTGACACAACAGTGTCACATTTTTTCAACGACGATGACATCTAAATCGTCCCCGCGACGCTCTGTGTAACCCTTTTGTGCATTGTGCGCCGTTTGACACAAACCAGCCAAGATGATATCCGACGGTCATTTGGTCGGCGACGGGTCGTGGACGCTGAAGGTGTATGTCACCGACGCCAACGTCGAGAGGACCCTCAGGGTTAAGGGGGACACCCACATCGGCGGGGTGATGCTCAAGCTCGTCGAGGATCTCGGTGAGTTAATCTTTTGTCGCCCGTGACAGCGCGGAAGAGTTCCCGCTAAAAAAAACGCGGCCCGAACGTGTTAATGTCGGCCCGATTTTGACAGGTGTTTGTTGTGCGGAGATGAATGCAGTGTGGCGTATGAATGTTTACTATGAGAAAAAGAAGAAGTTTGAATTGTTGAAGTGTTGTCATATTTAAAAAATGATTATTAATTATTTGATTTTTTTATTTTTGTATAATTTGTTAACCCTATTGAATATATTAGTTCATATTAAAGTTAAGCGAATAGCGGTGCGATCATTAAATGGACATGATTGCGCATTGTTCTGAGAACATTTCTTAAATAATATTTTAAGTTCATGACAGGTAAACACACGACACCTGAACACAGCGACACTTGAAATCATGACATGAACACAATCCACAAAAAAGTTTGAAATAATATGAGTAAATTAAATCATAAAACATTCATTGGATTTAATATACAAAATGACAGTTGAATATTGCTATAGTTTATACACACGACAATTTAATACAACGATAGATTAACAAATTAACACAATCCACCAGAAAGCTTGTAAGAGTACGAGTAAATTAAATTATAAAGCATTCGTTGTATTTAGTAAACAAACTCTTTAACTCTCTTTTTACTCTCTCTCTCTCAATTTCTTATCTCTTCTCTTTATCTTTGCCTTTTCAATGTAAGTACACATCATACGATGATCTATTAAACGATTCTAAAATTTAATAACCAATAGATAAATCTACGATTTTCATTAAGATCACCACTTCGATCCATACCATTCGAAACAAGATAGTTCCAAACGTGTTCAAATTAAGATAAAAGATCGATTAATTTGACACGAGCATACCGGTTCTCGTGGCCTATCGAAGATCGAAGGTCGGCCATTAAACGTGAGATCGAGCACGAATCGAAATCCCTTTACCTACTGATAAACTCACAGCGCATTAGCAGCATTCCCTTCAAATAAACTTAACGACTCCATCTCAACTGTAACTATCGCCACTTTTCAATTGGGAGATTAAAAATGCATTAAATTAACGATAATTACCACGTCGGGTTCTAGGGCGGTATATTCCGCGTTTTATACCAATTTTTTACGATTTTATAACGTGTAGCGTGGCGTGCGCTTATTCCTCCCACTTGGCCGTAAAAGGCGCGGGTGGCGACCAGGCGAATGTTTTGTAATAATTCGAAGCGCATTATTTATTAGTTCTTGGCTGTAACGGCGCCTAATATGGCCCAGAAGGTTTACGAGCGCCGAAAATTTATCGTATTTCCCAACTTTTTGTATGTAATTTGGCGCCTTTTCCCGTCGAAAATCAGGGCCTGTTTAGTCACGGGGTGATTTATTGCGATTTTGAAACGTCTTTGAGGTATTGTTTCGCAATTTTTCCTTATGAGGTATGTGCTGTGTTTAACAGTGCTTATCTCTGTACGGGTCTTATCTGTAAATAGACCCTACTCTCGTGTTTCAGAAAATAAACATTGAATGGTTCAGTAATGGCTTGTGCTTATCAGTTTCACATTTGCATGGCGTGTGTAATCTCGTAATGGAAAATTCGTTCTTCTAATTTCAATTTCAATTTACTATTTATGTATTGAACGAAATTTTATACTTTAGATTTTATTTTTTAATATTAATTACTAGTACACCTGTTGGTATACATATATTTTGAAAAGTCGTTTAAAATAAAATGAAAAATTTGATAATTATCAACAAATTGCTCGAAATGTTAACGATTATCATTTATCGTATCAAACTTTATTACAAACAGAAATAAATCTGCTATTATTATATAAAAATTATATTTGAATCTTTCTACCAGGTCTTCCAATCATCGATAGAATTTCTTGATCTTTATCTAAATCATTTTTAACATATGAATCTATTCTTGAACCTTATAATTAGATTGTGTCTTCTTATTATGACCTTACACAATATACGATGTATGTAAAAAAATGAATCCAATTGAATCGATCATGATCATACTTCATACTCACATATCCTAAAAATCGAATTTCCAATAAAAAATCAAGATCGTTCCTCCTACCGGTTTCCCAGCCATAAAGGCCCTCTCATGACCATACACAATATACGATATATTATATGTAAAAAAATCCAATTGAAACCTCATCGAATTGATCATCAACATACTTCTTACTTACAAAACCTAAAACTCAAATTTCCAATTAAAAAAAATCAAGATTCGTTCTTCCTACCGGTCTTCCTTGCGTTCTTATGACCCACACAATATACATATGTAGGATATACATTACACGGCAAATGAATCCTATTCAAACTTTATCGAATTGATCATCATCATACTTATAGACCAGGCTTGTCCAAAATTTCGGTATGCGAGGGCCACTTTGGCCAAAACACGGTCCAATACGGTCAAACACGGCAAAACACAATTTGCATTTTTTTTTTATTTAACGATAAAATACATATATTTTGATCAGAATGTACTTGAAAAAATCGATTCTTCAATAATTCAAAAAAATAATACTAATTTTCCTTGAATTAGAGCAAAATTCGTAAATTGTTATGTATGAAAAGTGGGGGCCAGTCGCGAGAGCACTGGGGGCCAGTTTGGCCCCATAGTGGCACTTTGGACAAGCCTGTTATAGACTATAAAAATCGAATTCCCAATAAAAAAAATCAAGATTCGTCCTTCCTACCAGTCTTCCTTGCGTTCTTATGACCTCACACAATATAGGATATACACAGCAAATGATTCCTATTCAAATTTTATCGAATTTATCATCATCATACTTCATACTTACTGACCCTAAAATTTGAATTCCCAAAAAAAAATCATGATTCAATCTTCCTCCTATCTCCCTGGCCATCGAGGCACTCTCGTGACCTCACACTCCATACAAACGTATGCAGACCTCGTTCTAACCACCGTCGTGCTCCCGTTCGACAATCCGATCACATAGCGCTCTCAACACCTCGCCCCCATGCGACAACCGGTGCCGTATTAGTGCATACCGCGGCGGCCATTTGCAGCGACTTGTGCATCTTGTGTGCGAGTTTAGCGTTTAACCGGTGGGAGCAAGGCCGCTTAAGGCCGCGGCAGGTGCGCACCCTCGAAACCGGGAAAACGCCAACGTTTTGTCGCTTGCTGCTTCGATGACAGTTGTCAAAGTGTGTTCTGGTTCTTAATCGAGCCTTCCTGGGTGTGATGAGTCTTTTTGGTTAATATTTTTGGGTTTCGTTTGGGTTAAGAATTCCTATAAGTGGGAGCAAGGTCGCTTAAGGCTGTAGGAGGTACGCACTCTCAAAATCGGGAATCCGTCAACGTTTTGTCGCTTGCTGCTTCGATGACAGTTGTCAAAGTGTGTTCTGGTTCTTAATCGAGCCTTCCTGGGTGTGATGAGTCTTTTTGGTTAATATTTTTGGGTTTCGTTTGGGTTAAGAATTCATTTAACTAGTGGGAGCAAGGTCGCTTGAGGCCGTAAGAGGTTTGCATCTTCATAAATGAGAATCTGTTAACTTTTTGCGCTTATTACTCCAATAACACTCTTCAAAGTGTGTTCTGGTACCCAATCGAGTCTTCCTACATGTGATGCGTTTTATTGATTAATATTTTCAGGTTTCGTTTCTATTAAAAATTCATCTAACAAGTGGGGCAAAGCTGCTTAAAGTCGCGGCAGATTCACACCTTCGAAAACGGGAATCTGACAAATTTTTATTTTTTATTGCTCCAATAACGCTTCTCAAAGTGTGTTCTGGTACCCAATTGAACCTTCCTAGATGTAATAGATATAATACGCCTTCTTGGTTAATATTTTCGGATTTCGTTTCGATTAAAAATTTCTTTAACTGACGAGGACAAGGCTGCGACAAGTGTACACCCTAGAAATAGGGAATATGTCAAAATTTTTTCGCCTACCGTTTTGATAACACTCTTCAAATTTTGTTCTGGTACCAATCGATCCTTCCTGAATGTAATAGTTACAATGTGTCTTCCTGGTTAATATTTTCGAATTTCGTTTCGATTTTAAGAATTTCAACAATTGAAGCAAGTGCGCACCCTCCAAAACAGGAATCTACTAACATTCTATCGCCCACCGCTCCGATAACACTCCTCAAAGTGTATTCTGCTACCCAATCGAGCCTTCCTCTCCAAGATGCATCTTCCTGGTTAACATTTTTAGGTTTCGTTTCGATTAGGAATTCCTCGAGTCCTGTCGGAGTCATCGGCGTCTCCGAGGTCCGCCACAACCGGTGCGACCAGTTTCGCGGACGATGACGATTTCAATGCGGATTCTCGTTTCGTAACGAAGCGAAACCGTGCGCTTGTTTACCCGCTCGAGTGTTCTCGAACGAAAGCCAGAAGGCCATATGTCACCGATTAATGGTCGGCGCTGTTTGGCGCGTTCACTCTTGAGGATTTGTTAAGAGGTTGTGTGGTTCGGTTGTGAGAAATCGGTTGCGAATTCGAAAATTTGCCGTATAATTAGAATCCAAAAAAATAAAAATTCTATGGAAGCGAAAGTCTGTTTTCAAAATGAAAATGTTTTTAGTCAAAAAAATTATACGTGCAAATTTTTTTCACTACGTGATCGACAAGAATTTTCGTTATTATCTTCGTGTTTTTTTTTATTTTGATAAAATTTATGATATATTTTTTCTTCATATTCGACACGTAGATGTGCTCTTTTGATAATATCGTTCGATTTTGATATGGTCTCGAAATCAACAATATTTTTTTTAGTATGTCAATGAAGTGATAATGATTCACGTTTTTTCAGATGTGTCAAATTCTAATTACTCTTATATTCGATAAAATTTATGATATTTTTTATATATTCAATACGTAAAAGTACCATTTTGATAATATCATACATTTTGATATAATCTAAAAATTTACAATAATTTTTATTGATCAATGAAGTGATAATGTTTTTTTTATTATTTATTATCATATGCTTCAGATTCTAATCACATTTTATTTATATATATCAATTGAATTTTACGATAACGGCTATTTTAAATATTTGTATAATTGAATATAAACACTCATTCATTATCATGTCAAATTTTTTACCCACGACCATATGTAACATAAAAATTGAATTAAACTCGCCTATTTTTACATCCATTTGCCAAATTGGACGTACGAAACTCTGTCGGCCAAATGTTGCTGACTTTCAAACGTCAGAACATAAAATATTCAAACCCATTTATCCTACGTCCAATATTTAACATAAAAAGACCAAAACAATGGCTCTCACTCGTTTTCGGCTTACGAATTCGAGTTTTTAATCGCGCGAAACGAGCTCGGCAAAACCGGACCGATTTATATCAAACGTAATTTGTTACATCCTCTTTTTCGAATAGAAAAAATTCAAAAGCCGGTTCTTTTGGCGCCCGTTTACGACTTTTCAGATCGTAAATTGCATTATTTTTTTGTTAAGAAATTTAATTGCGTTGATTTTTCATGGTTTGTATCTGCATGTTGTTTCGAAAGATGTAATTTCGCAATTTGTTTGTTTATTGTGTTTGCATAGATTTTAATTAGTTAATGATAGTGTTGTACAATGTATGCGATAATAAAAATATTCGATTAATTTGTGTATTAATAAATCATCGGAATTGCGTATGAATGTTGATTACGAATTCTTTAATTAATTATGCAAACTTGTAGCGCAATCAAATTACCGAAACGAAATTAATTTAACATGGATATACCGAAATATTTTCAACATTTTTTTCAATATTCTCATATTGTATTTATTCTTGAATTTTTTTGTCCTTTTAGAAACTTCGCTTTACATTATCCGAAATTACTATCAAGGGAGCAAGGGCACCCTTTTCGAGCTTTATTTTTTTATTCCATTTTTGTTCAAGTCGGTTCACCTTGCTTGACACAAGTCAGAAGGTAAGGATAACCGGTTCTCAGGAGAAAATATTGTGCCTGCTTCGTCCTTCGGATTTCTCTGTCGTGTCCAGAAATAAAACTGGGATACCTCAAGAACACAATCATTTTCGAAACTGCTTCATTCCCATTTTACTTGATATCTGATATTTTTTATAACTTCAAAATACGCATACAAATGACCGTAAGATTCAAGACGGTCATCATCATCAATCCGAGCACAACTTTTTTCCACGACAGTAGCCCGAAACTAATCGTCCATTTTTTCAAGCCGCGCTTTGGACACCTGTTTTTGTTTCGTCCACCTTTTTTATTCGAATAAAAATGCCGATGATCCATCATCCGGTAGGCCCCCCTGCAGTCTCATTCATTTTCGTCTCTATGAATAAATGACGCATTCCGATATCCAAGATGCGTCAATGACGACGACGGCCTTATTGGGTCACGGTCGCCATAGTAAGTGTACCATCGCGAGGTTCTGTTCGGCATTGGTGTGGATCTCAATGTGTGGCTCGTGAGTGTTTTTTTGATATCGAATCTTAATGTATGTGATTGTAGTAATAGATTTTTTTTTAATTTGTTTAAATGTTTTGGGTTTAGTTTCGTCGAACATATTGATTCTTTTCAATCATTGAAGTTTAGACGTATGTTATAACATATGACCAAAAGAGATCAGAAAAAAGTAACCAGAACAGAAAAAGTGACCAAAGTGTTACACTTTCAAGTGACCAGATTTTGGAAATTTCAGATGGCACTCATAAAAAAAAATTGCTAAAATTAACAGTTTTAAAAGTAGTTATTCGAAAATTAAATTGAAAAATAAGTGTTAATTTCAAAAAAATACTTATAGGCAATATCATCGTAAAATATAATAAGTACATTTAGCACCACAGGCGATTTTTTTTTCGTTTTTTTTTATTGACGTGTATAAAGAAGAATAACTTTTCCTTGAATAGGACAAAAGAGGACAGAAATTAAAAAAAAAAACAAGGTTTACAAAAGGAGGATAATCCTCCTCAAATAAGGATGTGTGGTCGACCTACATGTACAATTATAATATGATCACATACGGATTTAGCAAACCGAGCAATGACTAATTAAACAATTTTTAACTAGGCAATGATCAACTAGACAACGACCAATTAGACAATGTCAAATTGAACAATGACCAACCGGAAAAAAGGTTATCAAAATAAAAATATATTAGAATTTTTTCGATATATTATACTTAACTCATCAATAACTACTGTTCTTTATTACGTCATAAAAAAAATTATTAATATCGAAAAGATCTCATTGCATTGTGCATTATATCGATTACATACAACAATCATATCATTTTCATCTTTAAACACCCACTTCTGAATATTTTTCGCTAATCCAAGTTCGAAGGTGGTCTGTCGAAAACAAAAGGTTTCGAAATCGTCGTACTATTCGATCGAATAGTTGTGTCATCGTATAATTGTATGATCTAACGCATTTATAGGCATCGTATAACCTTTTTATTAACCGGTGGCTTTTTGTGAATGCCTCATTGTTGTACAGGGCACACGCCCAGTTTCGTATTGTGTGTGGAATACAGTTCGAGATTTGTACAATTGAAATCTCGTTATTTATTTTTTTTTAAAACGAAAATGTTCATTGTCACGCCGTATCGATTGTTTATTTGATTTTCGGATCTGTTTATTATTCGATTATGGAAAACGTTTTTCGATAACAATGTCTTCGGATTTATAAATAAACCATTCAAAACAACTTAAGAAAATATTTTTTCATTTATCCGAAATAACTCATCACTCACTCACTGACCATTTCTGCTTTTTACTGTCGGATTTTTTCCCACAATCTCTTCAGATCCTTCAACGGTCGATTTTGACACGCAGCATTTATATTACACATCTCATAGTCTTGTCGAGTTAGTTTCTCTAAAACGTGCACGTTATCTTTGTATAAATACGATGAGTGGCTCTTTGCCACGCGAACTGAATCCACAATTAGTTCTAGAGAGAGTTTGTACGGCTCAAAAGTAATGTCACCTGTCATATAGAGACTTACTGGGTCGTAGACCTCAATAGTTTGAAAGTTGATTAAATAAATTGTTCGGTTGGAATTGAAAATCGGTTTTTTATCAGTATCAATATTGTGCTGCCTTCGTTTAAGGATGTGTTTATTTTCTAGGAATGAAATTTGTATTAGACTAGTGTGTTTGTTCAGCGATGTTATTTTCCGTTGAATCGATATTGTAGTAAAAATTATAGTATTTTATTTACGTTTCACATATAGATATAGATAATATTACATGCGTCTTCATTGTTACTTATAAATAAGCCCGTTATATTTTATATTAAACTAAATTGTAAATATAACAGTTAATCTATATCCCTGTTAAGAATTTACGCTAGTTTGTTTACATAACAAAATACAATAGATAAGATAAAAAAAAACTACAATCGATTTCATAGCACGCACGTGAATGAGATTATGAAACTCGTAGTTATATTTTACTGTTATATCAACAACGATTTTTCACACTTTTTACACTTTAATTAAATAAACTAATCGAAAGCGGAAACTACTCGAATAGTATAAAAGATAACCGCGTTCTACATTTTACATAATATGACATAATAAGCGATTCAATAGTGCTATAAAAAGTGATTAAAAACGCGGTGTAATAAATTCGTTTCGAATTATTTATGGTTATTGCTGGAAAATTTTTACAAAAATGCACAAAAATTATGCATAATTTTTCGATAATCTTCGATTACTGGCGGAAAGAAACTAGTTTTTGTTTTCGTAAAAATGCTGTCATATTTATTTACGCTTCGGTACGTGATGTTTAATTAAAATTTCTCAAATATATTCATAGCTTTATTACTAAGGTATTTCTGATGATTTGCATGAATTTTTTCGTTTTTATTAATCGCACTTCAGCGTAATAATCGTAAACTTATTCATGAGAATTCGCACTTACGTTGTTTTCCGGCTTGAAAATATTATTATAGAAATATTTGTAATCAAATACGCCGACCGCATCCTATGTGGTTTACTTTAATTGTTAATCGTTATTATCACCATAATTGTTAATTGCACGAATAATTTCGGAATATTCGTTCCTTCATTCGGAATGCTGCAAATACTGCATTTTAAAATTGAAACCATGAAATGTAGCACATTCAGTCTGGTGTTGATCAAGTTTTGCCAAAACTGCATTCCTTGCAGTTCGCATTTCTACCTTATAACTTTCAGAAGTGTTCTCACTTTTGAGTCAAGTATTCGTTTCATCGATTTCTGACAATTTTTCAAAATTGATCACTTATTTTTTCGCTAGATATATAATAGAGCTTTGGTTCAAATATATTTTTGAACCTTATCATTTTTTTTATTTATGTTTTTATATTGACGAATTGTTTATTTTCTTATAAAAAATATTCACTTTAAAACCCGGTTAAAAATCATCAGATAAAATTATTTGACATTGAACGAACACTTATATTCCGCGAAGTACATATTTAAACTTTCAATAACATGGCAAACAATTTTAATCTTATTATTGATAAACTTGGATCATACCTCATTTTTTTTATTCGGCTTTTAAAATTCTTCAACTATCACAAACTCAAAAAGCTAATCTTTTATCCAACAAATCACCCAAAACGCCAACATTCCGCGAAATCTTCAAAATTTCAATAACACTACAAATAATTTTAATATAAGAAAACTTCAATTACACCACATTTTATTCTATTTCAATTCTTCTACAAACTCATAGAACAGATCTTTTACCCACCAAACTTAACAAACCACCCAAAACGCCAACCTTCCGCGAAATATTTAAAATTTCAATAATACGAAACAATTTTAATCTTAAATATCAGAAAACATCAATCGTACCACATTTTATTCTACTTTTAAAATCTTCAAATATCAAAAACCCATAGACCCGATCTTTACCCATCGAACTCAACGAAACACCAATCATACCTCATTTTATTCTAAAACCTTCAACCATCAAAAGCCCATAAACCAGATCTTTCACCCATCAAATTCAACAAACCCCCAATCCTCATACCCCGAAGCTTCAACCGGCCACATCCAAACCCCCATTTGCAATTCAAAAATTGCAAAATGGCAAAAATGGCGACCCAGGAATCCCCCGTTCGCCCCACATTCTGGCGACCGAGGGCACCGAAGAATGCGGACCTCCCGTTAAACGGCGAGGAAGAGGCCACATGAGCACACCATGGCTTATGGGTAACAAGAGTCCACGGACCGGTCAATGTCACCACCGATGATCGTCATGGTCGCCGCAACGAGTCCGAGAAATGGCGAATTCGAAACCATAAACAGTCGAACTTTTGATTGTTAAGAGATGAGTTCTTGTAAATAATCCATGCCCATCGATATCTGGCCACTAAACATCATATTATATATGTGGAGCCTAGTATCAATTGCTCCCAAATCCGTTTTGGTAAATTTTTGGCAAACAACGTAAAACTCCTTATTTATTCGCCATCGGTTTTAACTATGACTTTTATTTTTTTAATTATTCTTTGGATTGTTTTGGATAAAATCGGCATGTATATTTTCATGAAATTTCAATACACTACCATAAAAAAAAAAGGGAAATAAATATGGAGATAGGAGATATTGATTCTAAGGATCAGGATTTTCCAGCGATAAGGCTGCCGAATCCTGGTTAAATTCTTAACTGGTTCCTCCTGTTGGATCCTGTCTTCGTCTATTTTAAATCGCCAGAAACAAAAACAACGTGACTGACTTCACTCTGACTTCATTAAGACGACGGCCAACAAACTACTAAACGGTCGCAGCTTTGAATGCTGCGTTCCTATTGGTGGATTCGACCGGTTGATCTGGCTGATTGCGCATGCGTGAGGATTTGGGAGATATTGGTCTTAAAATGTTAAAAATCTACCAAATTCCGAAGGGTTTGGTAGATTTTTATATGAAAGAATTGTTCATTTCAATGGATACTATATATATCTGCATTAAAATCTCAACTTTGAAAAAAAGTGGATTTGGGAGGGATTGATACTGGGTCACACATATGTAAATATGCTCCTTTGAACCACATTGTGACAGTGGTCTCACCAATGCGATTATTCCCCGATGTTTTTATGAGATCAACATTTTTTTGTAATTTTATAATAGATCATAAACAGTTGAACTTTTGATTGTTAAGAGATGAGTTCTTGTAACTAATCCGTGCCCATCGATATCTGGCCACTAAGCATCATATTATATATGTAAATATGCTCCTTTGAACAACATTGTGACACTGGTCTCACCAATGCGATTATTCCCCGATGTTTTGTATGAGATCAACATTTTTTTGTTATTTTATAATAGATGTCACTACGACTTCGATGACGAAGCAATACTTGTTGCTTATTTCGCGATCTGGATCATTTCGATAACATTGCGTATCGTTTACAAATACAAAATCCTCACCCGATCCTCTTTTTATACGGGGGATACGTTCCAGAGACTACGGTGTAAATAAAATAATTAGAGATAGATTCCATCACTATATTTGGATAGGACGACCATCGAAATGTGTAATGTGAAAAATTTTCGCCATGTAAAATCATCAAAAAACATTAAAAAAATGTATTTAATAACCATTATTACATACATATAATTATATCAGTATACTGGCCTGCACAGAATCTTACCATTGTGGCATAATATAACAAAAATTTTTTTATTTTTATACCGTGTTAAAGTGAAAAATCCGTGTAAAAAATAGTCGGTTCATTTTCCTTGAATCGTGTTATTTCAGAACCGTGTAAAAAGAGGATTAGGTGTATTCTAATTATTGTGATCAGAATTTTCGTGTCGGTCATCATTCTGCGCCACATACCCGCGTTATCGGATCATCTTTTTGTATGCGATCTGATCCGCCCACGTACACATGTGGTCATACTCTGAATTGCATAGAAGTGTGGTTGTTGCGTCATCGATGCAGCGACTGCATTCGATCGTTTTGCTGTTTTTTTTTTATTCCATGTTGGAATGTGCTCGTTTTGTTCGAGGAAAATTCTGCGTGTTTTGATTTGTGGGAATGTTATGTGTTGATAATTTGTGTTTTTATGTCGAATGTTTTAATCGCTTTCGATTGAATTGTTTTCGTCTGCAATGCTAAGATAAGATTATTATTCTAATCATTCTATTATATAATTTTATAACATCATACTTGATCTATTTAACTCGGCGCCAAGCTGAATTTACCAATTAAAATTTTGTAGAATTAACAATATGAAATTTTATCTCTAACATGCAAAATACTACGCAATTTCCTATATTTTTTAAAAACAAAATTTTAATCACCATAATTAACTCCGTTACATACAACGATAGTATTACAAACTATTTTTTCATAACATTTCCTGTACGTAGCATAAATAATAAAAAGCTTGAAAAAGCTTGAAAAAAACAGAGAGCGTTCCGAACAGGGGTAAAAAAAATACCCCAAGATTTCTTCTATATTAACACATTATTTGATATTTTGAAGCATTTTAATATAAATTATCGATTAAATAATCAATCATCTATCGAGTTATCACGAAAATTGTAAACATGAGATTTTTATCACACCTCCCTCAATATAGAGAAAGATAAAAAAATCAATACCCAACTCGAATAATGATCACCTTCAAATAATTGACACCAAACATCATCACAACCCAAAATACATCTTTAATCATTGTCCAATCAATCCCCGAATCCCGCGATTGTTTTACAATCACAACTAGTGAAGAGCCGGCATATCAGGACGCCCACAGTGGTGAAACTGTCAACCGGTGGGTGATCGTTTTCCAATGCGAAGCTTCACCACCCACTTGTGATCAGGCCCGCCATATGGTCCGGTGGCCATGAATATAATGTTATGTGGGCTATGGTGGAACGACGTCATTCACTTTATATATCGATTTAATTAATCCTATCCGATGGTGTTTGATGAAAAAATTCGGTAAAAAAACAACACTGTTAATTTGACGTTTTTTTATCTTGGTCGTTCATGATTACGAAAATATGTTTCGTAAATTTCCATATTGCTCATCTTTTATCACAATTTGGCTCAAATGTCATTGCGAATTTGCTTATCCTACTTAGTCCCTATGTACATAGACTTCATGTCTTTTTTGAGGTTATTTTAGATTTAATTTCATCGAGACTTTTTGTAAATTATTGTATAAACTATGTGATTTCGTTTAATTTTGTCTATTTTGAAATATAATGCGCGAAATTTTTGTTATATGACAGTTTTTTTTGACATCACGATAAATCGCGTTTTATTTTCAATATTTTGTTATTAAAAATTCACTCACATAACATTATTATGGTACAATCTTAAAAAGGAAGACTGCTTTTAACGATTGAAACCAAAATTTTATTTATGTTGTAATGTATCATATCATAATTTGACATCAAACATGAATATACATTAGAACGTAAATTTGGTCTGAAGGGTCGTTTTTGTCAGTTTAATAGTATTTATTATTTTCAAATAATTAGTTGTTATTATGTGATTTAGATAGATAAAAAAGTTATAAAAAAATCTTCATGTTTCTTCAATGCGAAATAAAAAATTTGTGATAAAAAAAAGTCAGGACTGAGGAGGTTAATACACTGTTTTATATGAAATTTCAATTGCTGTTTTGACTTTGTGCATAATTCGAATTCAACTTTTACTATTGCCGAATGGAATTCTTCGAGTTTTCGAATCATTGTCGAGTTTCGCCTCCGCATCGGATCTAAGATGTACCAAAAGACGCGTTATTTTCGTGTGGGTCGACATTTTATTGCCATCGACCTACCTTTCGGCTTTTTAGTGTCGAATTACCTGGAAAACACGGTTTAACTACCCCTGTTATTTTTATATGTATACGGCAGTGTCGGTTTACGGATCTCGTTCCAATCTTATCTTATCTAGGATTGAAGTTTTTGGGGAAACTGTTTGACAATGAGTTGCGATGTTGTTGAATAGTTGGCTCTTATATAGTTGACCCATTTCTTGTAGATTTGATGTTAATTTCATAATATCGGATAAAAATTTTCGAAAAGAACAAAGACGCGAAATTTCACGTCGAAATGTTTGCACAATGTTCTTTTACGACGCTTTTTTCATTGCCAACTCTTCTATGTGTGCGATTCGTAAATATTTGCTCGACGTCGGATTATTTTTAAAATCCGTCTCGTCGGTTCGAAATGTGTATATTTTCGTTTTATACATTTTTTTGCCTATATGTCATATCTGATGTAAAAAAAGACCCGCCATTTCGGCGATATAATATAAATAACCAAAAGTCAAAGAACCGCGGGAATCGACCGTGGGAAAGATTATCGAACATTGATTTGTCATCGTGTTTTGCTTTCACCCATTAGCCCATAAAAAGAATCGAACATGACAAAATTATCGCCATTATATAAAAATATGGCTTTGATTTTTTCCAATATGGCGTTCATTACGTGCCTCCACTCCATTTCGATTTTACTGCTAGGAAATATTTGGTTAGTGGGAATAAATTAGGAAAAAAACTATTATACACTAGTAGTACTATGTACTTTTCAATCGCTTCTAAATAAATAAAACGTCTCGAGTGTAATTAATAGCTTTCAGGAAACTCGGTGTTCTGGTACTTTGGGATGCTCCTGTTTTTCGTGAAGTACTCTTTGAGTGTGCTTTATATGGCGTTTAAATTTAAACAGATGTCTTTCTTTTTATAGTGTTTTCGTTACATGTTTAAAAGAACCTTTAAAAATCCGATTCAATTTATACATTTAGCAAACACACGTCCCTACAATTCAAATGTAACAGAACAGATTCGTATTACAAACACTCTGATTTCGACAATCTGCCCTGCCACACATTAAAATTGAATCGATCTATTAAAAACACTATGACCGAAACGAGACAATTGGCTTCGGCTGCCCAATTGAGACTAACGGTCGAATCAATCTCGCCCAATAAAGTTGCACTGAAAAAAAAACGAAAATAAAATTCGTCTCGAAACATAAACGCTAGAATTACGCAATAATCTGAAAATATCGCAATAAACATCGCGGGAATGAGACTTCGACCAAAACCTGTGTCATCAACTCGTTATTATGCTAAAATATGGAAAAACACGCCGACGCGATTTTATTGTCTTGGCCTGAAAATCGTTAATTATATTTCGTGCTTTCGTGTCAAAATTTTTGAAAAGAACTTTTTGTGAAATTAAATCTACGTTGATTATAGTGGACGCGTCTTTTCAACGATTTTTCGGTCGTTTAAAACAAAAACGCTTCGAATACAAAAGTCGAATTTTGTATGTGGGCGTAACATGTATCCGTTCATTAATTCGAAATATCCAATTCGGTGAAATTTCAAAAAAAAACTTATCTTATCACAGAAAAACGCACTCGATTTTTTATAACCTCAATCGGTACAAATCAAAGCGTACACATAATTTATTATTATGTTATTTTACACAGATGTAACCTTGGCGTCTATTTACACATAATTTGCATTGCGATAATGATGTAAGCATCTGCGATTATAATTTGCATACATTTATTTTTTTTACGATATGAAGCCGAACCGGGAAAGCTATGTTGATAATTTTTTTATTTATATAAAAAATATCGACGAGGTGATAACCTCGTGACATTCGTACGGGAAATGCGTTGTAAACATTTGTTAAAAAAGATTTCCGGTGAAAGTGTGTGTGGTCAATGGTGTTGTTTGCACATTGCAAATATCCATTCCATGAGAAAAATCGGATTGCATATGTTTTGATGTATCGATTGCAGTGTGAAATCTAGATTTGTTCATTTCTATTTGTGCGAAAATGATGGTTTGATTATTTTAAGAATTTCTTTAGAATTAATTTATTTTTATTGTAAATTTTCTTTATCTTTATCATAAATCAAAGATGATTTCATAGTATCAACGTAGTTTTTCAGTCTTCTTAGAAGATGCTGCGGTTTCACAATTTTATGATGATGTAGAACAGTGATGAAGAATCTTTTACGCATTGGGCCGCAATGTTTATGAATACTGTTGAGATATAAATTTATGGTTTAAAAAATTAAATTTACGGACAAAAAATACTTAATAATAATTTTATAATTTCATGAAAATAATCAAATCCAACAGAATTTATGAGCTAAATTTAAATAATCTACAAACCACAATAATTATCATTAGTTTAAAGACTTTATTTTATAATATTATTTTAAGCCTTGCTTATTTAGATTTAAATACAATGGGATAGAACCTTATCGAATCATTAAATACAGACTGTCTTCGACTAACGATCGAAAAAATAATATAAATATTTTTTAATTAATCATTTTCCAAAAAACACTTACTAATTCATGTGCTGTCGTTACTTACAGTCAATGTATTTCGGAAAAAATATGGACTCATTCGAATCATTGTGAAAATTTATTGATTTTTTTTGTATAATTCAACTTACGACTAAAGTTCAGGAATGTATCGACGTAAGTTGAGAAATACCTGCATTTTCCACCAACAATCCATACATTCTAAACTCAAAACAATCAAACGACACAAACTCCCAAAGCCTCAAAAGCCATCAATTCACACAACTAAGCATCCCGAGACTCCTTTGAATTATTGTATTAAAAACGAAAATTTTTATATCAATAAAATAGATTTTTTTTGTAATTAGGTCCAAGAATGTATCGACGTAAGTCGAGGAATCCCTACATTTTCCACCAACACTCCAAACATTCTAAACTCAAAACAATCAAACGACACAAACTCCCAAAGCCTCAAAAGCCATCAATTCATACAACTAACCATCCCGACAACAACAACCAGCAGCACCGACGACGCCAAAGAGCGCAACTCAACTCGCCATATTAGGAACGCACAATCGACGCATTCCACGAACGCATTGTCTAACTACCGGCCCCCTTTGCGCAACGCGGTTTCACCAAAAGCCAACTCCTATGCAACGCACAACCTTCGCTGCCTGCCAAAGAAGGCTCCCTTCGATTACCGGCCCCCTCGTCCTAGAATCTGCAATGCTTAGGCACTCAGTGATCAATACTCGGTGCTCAATGCTCAGTGCACTAGGCTCTGCTTGCTGTCCGTGTCGCAAGAAGGCGTCGACACACTTATTTATACTCGGTGGTTGTGTGACATGTGTTTTGTCGATTCGATGGACGTCCGCGTCGTCAGCACACATTTGTGCTTCGGAGACAATCGAAACGACACCTCTTTGTGGCTTTGTGTGTATGTAGTCATTACCATTCCGCTGCTGTTGCTCCCGGCTCGGCCATAAGTGTTAACCCGTTGATGTTCGAATGAGTACATGTTTGTATAAAGGATTCGAATATAGATGACGAAACAAAAGCATTTTCATTTCTCCGTTCAATACGTTAAAGAAATAACCTTTTTTTGTAGAGGGTATAATTGAAAATTGTAATAGAAACTATGGGTACATTATGGTTTTAGCGTCCTACTTTTATTTAAGAAAGTATCCATTAGCCGTGCATCTCTGCCACTTGTCATTGATGATTTGCGTAGAATTAAGAAATAATTGTCTATTTGGTTATATTTTTATAATTATACCATAAACATTCCACTTCTGTTCCTCCGGCTCGGCCATAAGTGTTAACCCAATGACACTCGAACGACGACACGCATGTACATATATAGGATTCGAATATAAACAACGAAACAAAAGCAGTTCCATTTCTCTGTTCAATACATTAAAGTTGTTAGCAACCTTTTTTTATAATGAGCTGTAATTGAAAATTCTAATATGGGTAAATTATGGTTTTAGCGTCCTACATTTTGACAGTTTGTGCAAAATTAAGGAATAAATATCTATTACTTGGTTATATTCATAAAATGTGCTACGTTGATTACAATTAACACATCTCATCGTATTTTTATTCAAACCGCGACGTGTAGAATAATTTTATTGTCAGTTAAATTACAAACTAATGTTCTAGACGTCAAAAATTTTTGTTTTTGTGTCGATTAAACACAAAATTTCAGTTGAATTGTAATTGTCGTCGAAATTTATCGTCTCTCTGCTATTTGGTACAAGTTTGAGATTAAGAAACTTTATCGTTGAAAAAAACGTAACTAGCGACAAAAGAGATAAAGAATAATCGGTACTGCCAACTCTTTTTCAAATAAATGTAGAATGCTAATACTATGATTCGCAAACTAATCTAAATATTGATTAAAAGTAAGATGTATTCAAAACAAATTTAATTAAATCACATTTATATAACCCGCGAGACGCGTTTTGCGCATCGCTGCATCAGATACAAAATCAAAGGGTTAATAACTCACTATATTTTATGCACTTCGTTGAGTGTTGATTTTCTTTCTCGCTTTTGTTCGTATCCAATCGTGCTAATGTGTCGATTCATCAAAAGCGATGAGAATCGGTGCTAATTCTGATTCATTCCATTTTTACACCCCTTTGTTTCGCGAAATATCGATTGATTATATAACTTTTTCGCTCTAATTGAGGCTCGTTAGATCGAAAAAAAAATAAACGTCCATCCCGATTTTGCCAAATGCGCAAAAACATGTGCTCTATCCGTATTTACACAAGTGCGAGAACCGTCAAAAAAATTTGGAACGTTTCCTAACGAACAAAAAACAACAAGGGCTTGTAATTTACCGTCAAATTTCAATTACCGGTAAACGCTAAATAATTTTTCCCATTACCGGTAAATTAAAAAAATACTTGTGTAAATTAGATGATTAAAGTATAACTGTATATGGCTACCTTTACTAAAAACAGTATCCTTGATTGAGACCTAAATGTTTTCAAACACGTTATAGATGAATAAATCCATAAATATATTTTATATGTGACTTTCAGTGCTGAAACTAAAATAAAGGATAACTTCCAGATTCCCAAAACTATAGTGACGCCCCTCAAACTCATAAAAGCGCCCTTTCAATTTTTTTTCGCAATAATCTTTCGTTATAATATGCGTACACATATCTATCCTTCATTCGCGATAAAATCGTTTTCGGTACTTACCGATAGTACGTTTTTGGCTATTTACCGGTAAACCGGTTAACCGGTAATGCAAGCCCTAAACACAACCGATCAGATCAGTCAGTTTCCAACAATAAACGATTGCATTATGCACGTATCGAATAATCCTCGTTTATTCGCGCCGGCTTGTGTCATGTGTGTTGGCTTGGCGCCATTTTGCGGCGCCAAAATCGAATTTCGAATCTTTGAATCATCGACCGTTTCTTTCTTGTGAGAACTGCACGTTCGTTCGATGTTTTGAGGCCAACTTGGACTTGCGGTGGCGCCTGACCCAGTATTCCGCGGTTTGAAAAGGCGCCATCGTTTTGCAGAATTTGATTCGTATATGGACATTGGAATGTTTGTAGATGTGTCTGATGTTTGTTTTTAGAAAATGGCAATGTTTGGTTCTTAGAATAGTGTGATTGTAATTTAATTCTGATTGTAAGTCATCAAATTTCTATTTGATAGACTATGAATTTTAATAGTGATTCATTCCGTATCACATTCAGCCATTTTTAACTGGATGAAAGCTTCTCAAATGATGCTTTATCTATTTTGAATAATTTTCATATGTTTTCTTGATTTAATATATTCATCATCCACTTGATCTTTTTTTATTTCCCTTTACAATCTTTTAAGTACCGTTCCAGTACTTCACTTAATCCATATTTCAGTCTTTCAACAGTTCAAATATGATTTAGTTAGAAAATTTATATAATATATTTGTAATTCGATCTTCATTTATCGAATTAATCGTGTTGCGAATTATATAAGTAAAACTCAAATAGCCCAGTTACTTTCACAACTAAAAAAGAACAACGAAATGGTTCAATGCTTTCAGTAGACCAAACTGCTCGACGCGAATCAAAATATTTACTCTCGCTGAAATGTTACTACGAATCGTTCCCACAAAAAGCATTCCGTCTAATATCGTTCAACATTTTTTATCCGATCTTATTTCAGTATCGGATCGATTTACAGTACATCGACCTGAAAATATACACCTTTTAAAAGCAAAATCTTTCAACAAAATATAACTGACTGTACCAATATCTTATTTAGAATTTTCTCGAGTATTTGATATACTTGACCCACAGAAACAAAATATTTACCTTCGACGAAACGTCAACGTCACCCTAACGACCTAAAAAGCCCTACATGCTGATGCGGCTTTTTCTTAGGCCAATATTTTATTATCTAATCGATTTTCGTAACGGGAGTCCCGTTTGATGGATCGCCTCCCTCATATTAGTCCATTCCATCGGAATCATCAATAATGCTGAAAAGGGCGTAACTAAGTACGTGAGCTCCCTCGATCTTTACGAACTTGATGACTTTATCACATGATATTTACGATAGTCCAGTCAGAGATCAGTTGGGGGAGATTTCGCCCTTTTCGGACATTCAATTACATTTATATTTCGCGTATTTACATTTACATAATAACCCCACTGTGGATAATTCGATTCGAAGTCGCCGAAGCGTGGATCCCGTCCTGTGTTGTTATTGTCCTCATTTTGTTAGATTTTATATGCGATATCGAAGCATTAGTTCTACCTTATTTAATGTGAAATTATAATGAAAAAAAACTAATTTTATTTATGGTGTTTTGTTCGTTTAAAAAAATTTGAAACCAATCTAAAGTTTAAGATGATTTCACGCCTTCTTCCGTTCCCATGGTTTTTTTGTAAAATTGGCCAATTTCACGTAGTAAACGAAAATTGACCTAAAATCGCATAATGGTATCCGTCACGACTGCTTTTAAAAAATAGACAATTTCAATTCATCATAAGTGTATGACATCACATTGTGACAAATTCGAAGACAAGCATTTCAACAACTGCAATAATAAAACTTGTTTTTTTGCTCAAAAATATGGTTTTTTACTTTGTATAATTAGCGAATTATTTTGTTTTTCGTGACAACAGATACCATGATGGTCGAATATGACACAACGACATGCTATTTATTATTCCATTATTTTACTACAAAATTGGCGTTTGTTTGCAGCTATATGCGAAAAGTAAACCTCACTCGTGAAGATATGGAAGTGCGTCAAAATGGCGTGGAAAAAATAATAAAAGCACATCGCGTGTGAAATTCCGCGCGAATTGCGGAGATTTCGCGAGACTCATTTTTGTCAAATGTCAAACTGAAAGTCAAGGTTTATGATGCGATAACTCGCGGCGGTTATCGTAAAAAGTTAATTTGAAAAATGACGCAAAAATTCGCCAGTGTATTTTCGAATTTCGCAGAGTGATTAGCGCGAATTTGATACTTCCTGATATTAAATTCGATCTCGCTGACCATTCGTCGGCCTTGCATTTATATTACATCGCCATTAAAACAGCATTTGTTCCGACGAAGATTGAATAACACGCGATATTTTCGAACACGACGCAATAACCAGGCGTTTCTTAACTGGAAATAATTCGTAATTCCACGTTCAGTTTCATCGGGACTGTAATAAGACGGAACACTTTCCAGGGCACTAATATTTGACCCGGAGCGATCATCCACCTCCGAAGACAATCCGATTCATGCTCCATTACCTCGTGATATAATCATCAGTATCAATTATGGCCTAGAAGGTGCAACAATAAATCAAGTGCCCGTCCTGGGAACGGGCCACGCCTTTGGGAAAAGATGCCCGTGAAAAATGATCGATGACGAACCACGGAGCACTGACACCCAGATTAAATAACGGAGCATAAAAAAGAACACGAAACGTGACGAATCGATAGAAAGCGAGAGCGTTTGGTCAAAGTTTACTGTTGCTCCCTAGTCGAATACCAAAATACATGCACGTTGAAAGCAAATGATGCCGTTTGCTGCCAACGAGTGTGGGCGAAGCCTCGAGATGCCCACGTGTGGCGAATCCATTAAGATTCGACGATTTGTATGGTCGTGGTTCTAGTTTTGGTCCCTAGAACCCTCGGTTATATCGGACGGTTCCACGACAATTCGTCCAAAGACAATTCTTCCAACGACAATTCGTCCAAGGGACAATTCTTCCAACGGAAAATTCGTCCAAGACAATCCGTCCAAAAGTGTCCAAACGACAATTCGTCCAAGAAAATTCATCCAAAAATTATATTTAACGATAAATCAGGTGTCTTCAATTAAAATCAAATTTTTTTCGGAAAATCAGGCGCTGTCAACTAAAATTCAAGTATTTTCGGAAAATCAGGTGTCGTCAACATCAAAAACACTTCGATTTAAGTTGAAAACACCTGATTTTTTCGAATATACTTCAATTTTATTTGAAGACGTCTGATTTATCGTTAAATATAATTTTTGAACGAATTGTCGTTCGAACAATTTTGGACGAATTGTCCGTTGGACGAATTGTCCCTTGGACGAATTGTCTTTGGACGAATTGTCGTGTCACCATATCGGACAGGTGAGCTCTTTGGGTGTGTCCGCATTTAGAACTCGGAGGGGACTTGACATCTCAGGTGTCGTTATTTCGGATCGTCTGATCGGGTTTTATTTTACTTACAAATGATTCAGTGTGAAATTGCTCAGAGGGTTGCTTAAATAAAGCGTGAGTAATGCGAGATCCGCAGACTTCGCAAGGCTCGGATCGAAATGTGAAAATTTTCCATCATAAATGCTCTTTTCGAAAGCGCCATAACATTTAATTCGAAATGTCGCGGTCGTAAAAGAAGAAACAGCGTTTGGGTACATTCGTCAAAACGGTAGAAGTTCGCAAATAAAATCTGGCTAAAAGACGCAATAAAAGATACACATTAAATCCGTCTGGGTCACGCATGCATAAATGGATTGTAAAAAGAATGTTATCGTTGCACATAAAACGACAGTAAATTGTAAACATTGTTGAGGCGTGAGTGTATGCATGTCCACAGAAGTGCATACCACTCTAATATTTATTAGCATTTCACAACTTCTATATCATCATCATCAAATAGATTTTATGTTTCAGTCAGGGCTGTACTGACTGCTGAAGTTGAGAAGTTGTAGTATTTTATTCAGACTCGGAGTTTTAAAAAAACAACCGACTTTTTTTTTTCAACCACTTCTGTGCCACAAAAGCACTCGTACTCGTATCAATTGTTTCGTACTAGGGCCACAAGAACACCAGTGCACACGCTATGTTATTACGCTCATCAAACGCTTGGGGCTGTAACAGATTTCTTTAAAATAAGCTAAGCACTTTAGCGGTTAATGTAATGGTTAAAACCGATTGTTTCCTCCGTTTTATATGGACTACTATCAAAACAAAAGATCCGCTAAGTTTCGTTGACATATTCATAGTCTTACATGTACGTCTTTGTCGGTTTTTATAATATTTTTTGGAAAAACTAATCATTTCAATATCAAACACTTCCAAAATTTAATTGATTCATCATTATAATGAAATATAAAAGTTTGGGCAGATTTTTTTCAAATTTTTAATTCATGAGGTTTTGGGGGCTAATTTATTTTTAAAATCGTCATTATGTATTTCTATTACTTACTATCGATTTTTTTGCGTGGGCAAGAACATTTGATTTTACTAAAATCGTTCAAATCGAAGTCCGAGTTGAAATGAAGGTAAAAGTATATTACCTAATCAAAATCGATGAATTTTGAAGCGAATGTAAAGCCCTGGTTTCATTACAAAAAAATGAATAATTGAATTTCTAATCATTACTTTGAACAGTATAACAAAGATTCTTTACCGAAAAATCTCCTAGATTAAAATTTTGAATGAAACTCTCTTCCATTGATTTTCCATCAATTTTTTCCACACATAAACAAGAATTGGGTCACGTTTGTTATTTCACAATCTGGAAGTAGTCTTCGAAATCATCATAAACACAACCGCAACGTCCCATTTTCACAACTCAAAAATAAATCGCATAAAGTAAACGCGCGTAAAGAGCAAATGGACCAAATCGGACCCGACAATAAACTCGCACATTACATTTCGATAGAAATGTCAATTTTTTCCAAAGGCGTTCGAAAATCGCACGCAATCTTGTCGGCCATCATTACCTTTCGCGATATATAACAATTCTGTTCGTTTAATTCGAGTGGCCAGAGGCTGTGAATGGTGATGGAGTACCGGCACTGGGGTACTCTATCATTGTCATCGCCAATTGGTGCAACGATGATGAATTGCGGCACGATGACGGTAACAATTTAATCTTGATGGCAAAGGGTTATTTGGTCGATTCTGTCATTTTTTTTTTAAGAAGAAAGTGTTTCGAATGTGAATTTTTGAATGAGTAATTTGAAATGGTATGAGTAATTGTTATTGATTATTCGATGATTCAACAAATTGCGATTTTATTATCGCAATTTTTCATTATGCATTTTTTTCATAATATGAAAATGATTATATAAATTAACTTCTTTGAAACGTTTTAAAAAACAATTTTTTATTCGTATCTGTTTATTATTTTTCGAAGATCTAACGAGGGTCAAACAAGTCAGATTTGACAAACTCGATTTTGATCAATTTTTAATGACCGTGCCAAATTGTATTTTATTCAAAAGACCATTATCATATCATTTGATCATCTATCACACAAAACCATTCGAATTCGTTTATTCTACCATATATCTTAATCAATTCCCAAACTCACTATGAATTATTCACCAAGCACCATCGACAAATTAACATTTGCAAAGTTACCACGTTCATATCTTTCAACATTTCAAATCATTATTAAAACATCGAAGACGCTTCTCGAAACCCAATCGAAATGAAAAACACGAACAAAACCTCTGAAGGTGACCGTCTGCGAGTCGTCCTCAGAGCTCGGTCATAAATTACCTTTTAAAAACGGCGTCAATTTTGACATGGAAAAACGTCACAGCCGACCTAGGCTTTAAGTGCGCTTTAATTAAAATTGCCCCATTATGGTCACATATGCCCCGGGTCATCTAGTTGCGGTTTCGCTACGGATTGTTGTATTATGTGATGTGATGTGATGTGATGTGTGCTCGCCGTTTATTGCCGTGTTGTAAATTACTTACGCTGGTCACGCGAGATGTAAATGGCGACTTTGGAGATGATCATACAATTATTTTCGTTTGGGTGTGTTTGATCTATTCATTGGTAAGCTGCTGGTTTTCGTTGACGTGTAATGTTTCTGTTTATTGTCGGACGAGGATCTTGAAATGTTCTGAGAAGTTTCGAATCTTCATAAATAATTTATACCAATGTACTACGAATCAAAGTACATATGCCTAAATCTTTTTTTTATATGAGAGATACATTCCAGAGTCTACTGTGTAAAAAAATGTGTGGTGAACATATAAAAATTTGAGATTAGTTCTATCGACATATTTGGATGGAACTACCATACAAATATACTTCATAAAAAATGTGTAATTTTCATTTGATACCTATAATTGTATATTTTCCTGGTTCGGATTTTACCATTATGGCATAATAATGCGTATTTTTTTAGATTTTAAAGTGAAAAATGGTGTTAAAAAATAATCGGTTATTTTTCTTGAACCTTGTAGAACAAATCTGTCTAAAAAGAGTTTTAGGTGTATTTTCGATGTGACTCTGAACGGATTTGAATATTAAAAACTATTCACTGTCAAATAAACTTTGGCCAACTGTACATACATCCATGTAAAGACCACTCCACTCATTGCTTAACTTTGACACTTCAAACAAGGCTGAAACCAGAATTTCTAACACCTACAAACACCAATTTACTCATTGTCTTAGTATCCATAAGCCAAAAACACTTGTATATTTACCTATTCTATTATGACATTGACGCCGAAATAACACACAGCGCACACAATCATTGCGTCAGGTTTATTTTCCAAAATTGAACGGCATTGATTAATTCTCACATCATATCACTGCTCACACAAACCAGCAACACCCATAAACTCATCGTCCCATAAAATTACATATTTCCCACTAACCAAAAACAAATATTTACCACTCGAACCTTATCTCGAACGGGGATTAATGAGCGGTAGTACCGGCAGTAGTACTCGAAGAGTTGTTTTTATTTTTCGGTTTATTTTACCCAATGGCTCGTATCTCGCTGGTAAACAGACTCCGAGGCCCGCTTGTCCGATTTATTTTTACCCAAACTATACACCCAACAAGCGTCTGGACTATTTCTGGTCCAGAGTGATGCTGGCGGCGCCTTCCCTCCCGTGTCCCAAATTTTTGGACCATGTTCATATTGCATTGTTTAATTTGATTTTTTTATTGTTGCAGGTGAGTGTCGAGGCGTCTTCTGATGTGGTCCACGTTTTGGATGCACGAATGGTTGAGTGTTCTTTTGTACATAGATCTTTTTATTGTTTGTTTACTTGGACGTAAAAGAGATGATCTTGTTCACGAGCTTGCGCGTTTCCTAGTAAACTTGGGTAGGTCTTTGTGCGTCGGCGTACCGACAAAGGCCACTCAAAGGTACAATAGTTCGGTAATAAAAATGCAATAATAATAACGGTGGTTTTTGTTATTTTCGGCTAGATTTGGACGATGTTTCGCGTTTTAGACGCGGACGCTTCTATTCGGTGTCATATACAGGGTGGTCTAGAGGTAAAAGTCTCAAAGAAGTGATGGGTCATGTTATTTAGAATATTTTAAATTAAATATTCCTTAGTCCGAAGTATTATAGTTTTATTTGGTGTCTTATTATATACGGAGTGGTCCAAAAGTCCAAAAATGCCTTCAAGAGGTGATAAGCCATGTTATTTGAAAGAAGTTGGAACGTTTTAAACACAATCATACCCAAATCCAAAGTATCATAATTTTTCAAGCTTAATTTTTAGTTATTATCATTTTTTTTTTATTTCTAAAATAATCCAAAATATTGTGCTTGCGTACTGACGTTCCCAAATTAAAGGTAATATTAATATTATATAAGGGTAATAATAAGGGCAGGCATATTTTATTTTTATTTTTGAAATTTTTTTTAGATATCTACATGTTTGATACATCCAATCAAAAGGGCTTTAAAAAACGAGTTGTTTTTAAAAATATTTGAACACTCGAAAGGCTTCGTTTTTTATTCAAACAAGAAACTCTATTCTTCCTTTTATTACCTTTGGCTTTTCCTAACCTTTGGACCACCATGTACATATATTTTTAAATTGCCATTGTTCTTTTTTTAACATTTCTTCAAAGAGATTTGATGTTTGTGACAGCGGGGTGTCATAATAGCATTTCGTCGCTTCCGCCTTCATATTATAGATCTCGGTCAGTTGGACTATTTCGTGGCGAGCTGCTATTAACTGTCGGATTTTTTTTTTTTCATTTTTTGTAACCATTCGATAAAAAGACCCTGTGGTGTTCGTTTTTCGACTGCTGTTGATTTTCAATGATTGTGTGAACGTTGCTTTTTTACCCTCGTGTAATACGGCCACTTTAATAACCATCGATTTTTATTGGACGCCCATCGTATAATTTTCATATTATGACATGTGTGCATTATAAATCACTCCGTTTAATTTTTTATATGTTCTATTAAATGCTATCCTTTCATTTTGATGTAATTTATATTGAAAAATATCGATTTTTTTGGAATCGAATCAAAACAAAGATAATGCAATGGTTACTAAATCAGTTGCATTCGGGACAATTTAGAATTGAGGAAGTGTCCAATTTGGATATCACAACGCTTACCTTATATGCCAAGGTCGTGTTGGGTACAAAAAGAGCCGTATGGTCACAACTCTTGACATTTTAATATTCGTCGTAGATCTACATGGATCCTCCGGAAGTGCCACTTCCATTGTTCTCGAATCCTCCGGAACTTGAGGTCCATTGTTCGTCCTGTCGTGTTAAGGGCATCCTTCCGTAGGTCGAGTTTTTGCGTCTTTGACAGTTTTTCCTCTTCGATTAAACGACAATCTCTTAATTTGCTCTTAATTATTTACGCGAAAGGTTGTCCATGCGCATACAAACGATACAATGTGCACATCAAGTTTGCCTTAAACGGTAATATAGACACAATTGCTTCGCCTCTCGCCGTTTCGCGTTTTAATCGTGACCATCGTGTGCCTACTTTGTATTTCAATGCGCATTTCGAAAAAGGAAAGCTCGAAGGACCGTAATAAATTTGCATATGAACTTGGTGCCTTATGCTCGCCTCCCTTGCGAATTATCGATATTTGCTCTTAAGTTTTCATCTCAAAATAGTAAACCGGCGTCGTCGGTCGATGGCTCGGTTTATTTACACATCGGCTGATTCACTTTCGCATATGGTTGTGTATTTGAAACGGCAAGAATTCGACGTTCAAATATACACAAGTTCGAAACAATTTCATATGGCTCCTACACTCGGAACAAAAGTGAGATTTATAAAAAACGTTCACTTCTTATCTTTCGTACGCACCATATATGGACGAGAGAACATATCCGAAACTCAATCTTGTTCGATATTATAAAAAAGAAAATCAAAAAGTAAATTCGGGCGCTTCGGGGACCTGACGCAATTCGGATACTGTGGGAGTGCCCGAATTTGGGTCAAGGGCCTCGGCGACGTCCACACCCAACTTTGCACGATTTCGTAGCAGAATATACTATTAGAAACGTTCAGTTCCCTTTATTTTAATGGGTCGCCCTTCCGTCCTTGCCACTGGCCGGTCGCTTGCTCTTCAATTGGATCCAATTAAGCCAGACGCCCTTAATTCAATTGTATCAGACGCTTGTCTTCGAGCGCACACAGTAAATCAAGCTTAACCTTTATGGGACTTCATCCATAACCTTTTAATATATGCTCCCGTTGATGAAGACCATATGGCTGAGATTTACGATTGTGACATTTCGCGAAAATCGCCTCGTGAAAGCAGACAACGGACAGCAGTGGGTCAGGTCATCGTGCATTCTGACCCGCTTTTCGCGACTGCGCCAACAACAGTTGCATACGCCTCGATAGATCAGGTGTTGCGAAAACCACCTCTTGAATGAAAGCAGATTTGAAGCGTGTGGGTGGTTAGCGAACCTGCTCTATCGTCGCCGCCCCCGTCTTCTGTTGCGACTTCATTCATGATCTTGCCGATCGCTGTTTGACCCAACAGATGAGATCTGATGATGATGATGATGCTCCGTATTACGAAGCGTTTATTTCTGTCCAGCACACGTATTGCGATTGCGTCATTTTGGATCGGGAATGCGCACTCGAGACTGCCTTACTACATTGCGGATTGATTGGTGTACGGATCCTTTAAAGTGGAGTGAATTGATGACGTCTCTGATAGGATCCGCATATCTTTTTATCATTGATTTGTGTACCGAAAATACATTGATTTTGAAATGCCGTCAAAATTTGACTATTTAAATTCCATTTGATCGAGATCATAAAAAAGCCTGTAATATTCACTGCAGGACAAGGTTTTTCTGATATTTATCGAAGGTTCATTCGTTTTATTGATTAGTTTGAATACTAAATACATCAAATGATCTCATTTTCAGTAAATTTTGACGCATCCTTACATAGACCGCGTCATTTGTTATTTAACTTTGATATTTCAAACAAGGATAAAACCGTTGATTCGATCATAATAATATTCGATTAATTTTTTTAACAAAATTCAAAACATCTTAACCATATGGTCTCAGGTCAACATCGAGTAAGAGTAATCCATTGATATTGATTAACTCACAAAATTTTCCTCGTTTCCATATAAATCAAAGTACTTTCTAACTAAGGCAACTCACAAGTCAACAACAACCAACCAACCGTAAATCCTCCGATCCAAATCCCGTTCAAAAAACCAGAAATTAACAGAAATCGATCAGAATTACGTAGCATGAACCCAGAACGGTTGTCGTAGGCGCAAAGAGCAAACCCACACGCGACACAGTTAAATGCTCCAAACGCCACGAATCCGCGTGGGCAATCGATCCATTTCGCTTGACAAACCACAATTGCCACTATCGAACCACTGGTAGATCGTGGATCCTCCGGAGCCGGCCTCGATCGACATCTGAACGGTTCGCCCACATCGTTTCGATCTTTGCTGTTGTGTGTGTGACCCAGCTGTTAATTATTCCCCATTGCTTCTGATTTATGTCGATGGAGAGTGAAGACGGTCGTCTAGTTATGCAAATGGCCTGGTTGATGCGCGTGCTTCAATTAACCAGAAGGTCATTAGTGCTACCGTTGGCGATAGCTTTATGGGCGACGTTTTACTTTGTCAGGAATTTTTAGTTGGTATAGTAGCATTTCGATAATCTGGACTAAAAAGGGTTTAGTTTGATAACCCTCATAGTTGAGTCTGTCATGAACCAGTATAATTTTGTTACATACTTGTAAATTTTTGGACGCATGTTAAAAAAATTATAAATCCGGTTAATCCAAAAACCGGGTAATCAATATCCGAATATAGGTTCTTCTGTATTTCATTCACAGCCGATTCATTCGTAAATAAAAATGGACACTAGATTATTTATGGGTCTCTTCAAAATATTTTGAATTTGATTTATTTTTTCCATCGATTATTGGACATTCCGCATACTGTTGTTTTTTCGATCGTTCCAGCACTCTGCTCTCGATCTCTGGCAATGCACCAAATCTTATACACGGTTGTTTGGAATTCCGGATGTGTTTTTTCCCGTATGATGTATTTAGGAATGGTTTAATTTTAACGCGAACTTCTCAATGGTGTTCGGCCGCCTTTTTCAATTTCACCATTGAAAAAATCGATCGAAATAACAAGTAAAAGCCGAATTCGAAATCTTCAGGGGGTACGTCATCGCGGCTATTCCGAGACATTGAATTGTGCAATCGCCGAGAAAACGGACATCGTTGTTTATTGTTGTCGTATTTTTTTTTGGCGCCTTTTTATCTGACTGGTCGCGCGTTTCCATTGAAGAGAAAAGCGAAACGATGATATTTGACCCGTTTGAACTTCGCTTAATCATGAATTGGCGCCGTCATTTCCTTATAAACACGGATTGTGAACGGTTTCTCTTGTGGTTTTCTGGGTACATCAACGAACGTTTTATTCGTTGCTCGATTGAATAATGTCCCATTTGCATGCGATATAAGTTTTAATCGAATCGTTTATTTTCGTTAAAAAAAAATAACGGCAAAAAGTTAATCACCTTCACTATATATGAACGATACTTTTAATAGTTTTTTTATTGCATTAAAAGATCGTGATGACGCGTGCGCATTTTGTATATAATTAACTGCAGTGACTTTGTATTATTTTTATTTAAAATTTGGCTCTGTATCGAATTATTATATTTCATGCGTATTTTTGGACGACCCATATATCATTCTTCAGACCGATTCGACCTGTTTTTCTATAACTTTTTATCATTTTTGTATCCAGATGCTTCACGTTTAACTCATCCAGTTCCATACAGAAGCAGTGGGCATTCTAATACTCCTATCTAACTTTCTATTAAATGTTTGCTCATATTGCCAAACTGGCTTTCCGCGGAAACGTTGTTCGCCTCCGCTAAAATGTGGGCGATTTCTGCCCACTCTCAACCAACATCCACCATCTGAGAGTATACCTTTTTAAGTGCAATCGTAAGGCAATATTTTAATGGTTCAATTCAATGCTCAGTTCTCAATTAACCCTCCCAGAGATAAACCCACGCCATTTACGTAAACAATGAACGCTATCTTTCACTCGGAACTGGGCATCTTCACATTCATAAAAGAAGCCGAATACAACGAAGTACTTGTACTTGAATCATCTGATAATATTGTATGCACTACTATTTTTACAATACTAAAAATACTTCATGACACATTCGATTTATCGAAAGGAAGTCGCATTTCATTGTATCCTTATGTGCAAATAAGTAACATCTTCCTTATATTGACCTTATATATACATCCTTTTGAGTTGAATCATCGTTTTTCCCCATACGAACGCCTTTTCCCGCGTTTTCGATCACGAAAAGCCACGTGTCCCGTGTTTGGATGCTGTCGGGAAGCCAGAGAGCACACGTGTTACAGACCGAGGGACGATCACCTCTCCCTAGGGAGAGCTTATGTTTGGGAATCGCCGATATGAATCTGGTTCGAATGTGCGGTTCAAAAATAGGTCCAGGTCGGGTTTGTCGCGCGTGGCTCTGGCCGGATGCGAGGTGTTGCGTAGCTTCCTGGTCCACACTTTGCGTTTCGGATATATCTCATCTCACTGTTCTTGCGTGGGTTTTTTCTCGGGTTATTTTAGTGCCGTGTGATTTCCGGGTGGGTTTCGATTAGGATTGTCTGTTAAATTTTGTCGTTTGATTCAATTTTTGTGTTGGAGTTCGTATATCCCGGATTTGATAACTAGATCGCAGGTCTTGTCTGTTATTACGTAGTTGTTTCATTGAAGTTTATCGCTTCGTGCACTTTTTGATTCAAATTATGTCATTTGACTGATTTTTATCGTGTTTGTTTCGGATACTCCTCATCTTATACTTGAGTGGGTTTTTTCGTGTGATTTTTTCATTTTATGCAATTTCCGGGCACTCCTCGATTTCGTCATTCTGCTTATTTTTGTATTTATCTAACTACTAGTTTGCTAAGTTTCATTGTTTATGTGTGGGTTTTATTTTATTGTATAATTTACGACCATTTTTTTAAAATTGGGATACGACTTGTACATATTTTCGGTATCTTCTCGATGAATAATTTTTTCTAAACAATTTTATGAAAATGTCCCCCGTTGACTTTTTTATACAATAGATTAGTATCAAATTTTCTGAACACTCCAATTTGACATTTCACTTATTATGCCATAATCGATTGTGTCAAAAACGAAAGTATTCATGTTCGTATACGCTTGGGATTCCTTGACTTTTATGTTCCGCCAATGAAAAAGTTCTCATTGCTCAGTTTTATTTATAAAAATGAAAAATTTTCGATTTAAATTGAAACACTTGATCGTGTGCATGTTTCACCATAATCACTTCTAGAACTGTCCTCGAACTTTCAATTTTTAGTATCACATAAAATAAGCAACGTCTGTCACTATTTATAATTACATTGATAATTCTATATTCACGTCACAATATCGACATTCTTTTCTCAATTATAAAAGGGTAATAAAGTTCATTCTCGATGTTTATTGATACCGCAATGAAAATCTGTTCATTGTTGTCGTATCAATTGAATCACGTGTCATATAAAGTTCAAGAGTTAAGAATGTGTTATTTATTTAATTTACGACTTATTTTCTTTGAATTTCGGTCACTGTGAAGACACTCGAAAACTTTTTTCTTCGAATTTACCAGGTGAAAGAACCCCAAGATGATGCCAAGCACGTCTTCTTATGACATCATCATCCATCTGTTTATATATTTTCACGATTCCGCAATATGCTGCTACGTGACTAAAAGAACCCCCCAAGCCGAATGTGACATCATTATATCCAAACTATACAAATCTCACACATACAATAATCATATTTGCAACAGTTCCGAATTATCATTTAAATACACCTGTTCTAGACGCGCAAATGAAACAGTATCAATTCCAAAACGCCCACATATGCTAACGTCATATGTCAACATGGATATTTTCGCATTCGTGCGTTGAAATGGATATATTTTTTCAGCTTTCGATGAAAGTTTCTATGCATTTTGACTGATTGAGAACTGTTGATGTTAGACGCGTGCCGTGCGCGTGCTTTTAACACGTGTTGCCACAGGGCAGCTGCACTTCTTTGATTATTACCGTTTACCTTTTCTTGTTTAGGAGAAATATTGTGCACGGTAGCCTAAAATTGTATACATGGAAATAATCCTAGAGCGGCTGTGTTTTGTGGTGAAATTTGAATATGAAGATCGTTTAGTTTGAGTTGGAATTTATTAATTTAAATTAATAATAAATTATTGTATGAGTTCAATGATTTATATTTCATTCGCTTTTAGAGCAATTATCGACTGATTTATCTCAATAGTGACTGTACCATATTGGCAGAATAATTGCGTCGAACGATTGATTTACATTGGAAATCGCTTGTTATTTTTTTCATTGTTTTATAACAATAGAATGAAATTTTTGATAAGTTTTATTACATCGCAAAACTCGTCATTCGATACACTTATTATGTTTTTTAATTATTATTGAAAATTTCAATGTGAATTCATAAAAAAAACAAATACCGAGAATACTTGTTGAGTAAAACATTCATGTACGAATGATTCAAACACCTTTCTACATTTTCTAAGAATACCATGTGTAAAAAATGTGTCATGTATTTTACTGATCAATCATTTTCGAATGACTCGACCATCGTTAATTATAATTAAAATTTGGCAGTCTCCAATCGGTTATTTCAATTTGTCAAATTTCGAATGGGTCAATTTATATTCGGCCTTCTTTTCGAATAGCGTTCTTCGAACAATCGAACTATTCTACAAATTATGAGTTAATTGTTTAGTAACAATACAACCGGAACGTACTCGGTATATTAATAATTTTCAATGAAATCTATTACGCATGCGTTCTAAGTTCAAATATATATATCATATCCTTAAACTTCATTGATGATTTAATGCATAAACAATCGCCTGCGGTTGTTCAGTCATAAATATTTCAATTTCCAAATGGAAATACTTAATCAACTTTTTTCAATAGACTTGCATCACGCATTATAAAATCAAAATCGTTCAAAAAACCGCTGACATTTGGAACGTTGGCATTGTTAGCCAAAGGCGACACGACGATGATTTATAAAAGGATCTCGTTGATTTATATAAAATTCTACGATGATTTATAAAAGGACGTCAGTCTGGCGCCACACCCTTTATCATCAGTGCATTATCCTGATCCTGGTGCACATTTGCCGACCGAATGACTGCACAATTCGTAATCGTGATGTTTGAATTGCATATGGTTCGTGATAAATTGATTAGATTATTTAGAACAGTGACGAGGAACCTTTTTCACAACAGGCTACAGCTGAAAATTCAACAACTCTCAACTCCAACTCTAAAAAAGTCATGGTTTGATTGTTGCGAATTAAAAATTAATAACAGTGGTTAATCTGACGATTCGTTTCTTAAAATCTTAAAAACAGATTATACGAACATAAATGTCATACGATAAAGTGAAATTTATTTTATCTCTTTTGAAATACATATGAGCATTCTTCGAAGACTTAAATCTGCACATAGTCCGATTATGTACTAAAGGTCGATGTCAATATGAATTGTATTACAAGTGTGTAAAGAAATAAGTGCATATCTTATTTCTAGACAATATTGTATTATAAAATGGATATGGCTTCTCGAAGTGTGGTCGAAACCCAAAACCGCATCGAAAATTGCAACATTATGTTTTCTTTATGTGCAATTAAATTCAGACTAAAATAACATAGGAAGTAATATTTTCGCCGAGTAAGCCTCAGGCGAAATTTTGACTAACTTCTTTTACGGAACATGAACGTGTTAATTTATGCCGTCTTTGGTATACGTGGGTGCATTAGCATATTTTACACGAAAAACACTTGCTGACGTACATATAACATGCGCACACGAGCCTCAATAAATATGCAAATTTCGCCAAAGAGGCTTTCCACACGTCCGATCCGATTATTGTGATAACGCTGAAGCGATGCATCAGATTCAAACATACATAAAAATAGTAAAAAAATAAAGACGAGGATATTGAAAATAAAGGAGGCGTTGATCCCACGCGAAGACGTCATCCGGCTCCGTTGAAAAAGAAGATCCAAAGAAAAATTGTTACAAAAGAAAGAACCGAACAGTGCAGACTTCCCGTCGGAAACCGTCTGGTAGTTGGGCAACAGGAACCGTAAAAAGTTCTAAAAACTAAAAATACACACGTAGATTTCGGGTCAATTGGCTATACGAGAATTCCATCAATGTTTTTTTACGATGGATCAAATTGGAGCAGAGGCGTCAAATTCGCGAACAATTAACACTTCAACAATGCTCCTCCCACTTCTTTAAAATCTGTGCTCTTTTGTCCCGTGTTCTGGTGGATGGTCAACGTCCTCTTGACCATAATAAATTTGCCTATGCAAAATGCCATGACTTATACGGATTCGTTGCCGGATTAGGCGGACTCGAAACGGGAGTTTCACATTGCCGCATTTACGCGTATTTGCATTGTAAATTCGCTCCGGTGACGAATGCGAATTTTCGAGTCGGAATGTGATAAAAAATTAAGTAGATTTCTATTCAAATGGGATTCGGATCGCGTCGCCATTTTTGGGCACTGCGATCATCTCGGATCTGCATCTCAAAAATTACTTATGATTCTCATGAACCAGTTATATCAAAAGTTAAACTGTTAAAAATTAGTGTTAGAAATCGCCTAGTGTTGCTGGTAACCAACTAACAATAAGCTGGGATAGAGTGGGGTGCATGTAACAGGCGGGATGGTGGTCTTCGTTAGAAATTCAATTGCTTTGAAAGATTATAACAATTTATGTATCAGATATGATCATGATATTATTTACATAATGAATCCATTTTGTCTAAAACGATGCTTTTGTTCCAACGAATGCTTCTAAATAAAGAGAAAAAATCTGAAAATGAAAACAATCTTTTCGCAATGACATCATCTGAAGTTATATCTCGCTCACCATTTTTGTCCAGGTTGTCGTCTTCCTCTCCAAAAGTAATACAACGGAAACCACGTAGCGTGGGTCGACCTGATGGTGACCAGAAGCGGCCTCCGAGGCTTTGTCTCCTTATTCAGCAGTGCTCCGTATATTAAAATCTAATTTAAACGATATTAGATATTAATATCGCATTTTTTTGAATAGGGGATTATTTTAATAATATCCGCTCGTATAAAAAATTCCCTTTTAATCAGCGCGAATGCGTGATATCCTGCTCATTTCCGTCATTGAGGGATTTTCCATTAACAGATACGTGAAGATAAGCATACGACTGTATATCATATCACCCTTCTATCAGTATGAATTCCATATTTATTTATATTCCAATCCTTTGAATCCGGTTCAAAAGCATATACACCCAATCACCAAACTATGCCAATTTTCTCCGATACTCCAAAGCAGACGTGAGCACAAAAGCTTCAGCTTCGTCGATCGAACAGTCATATATCAAAGGGCTCAACAGTAATCGTTCTAATAATATGACGACTATTATGAACGGTGTTGGGAGCACGTGCAAGCTCGGCACGTGTCAGCACGTACGCAACGCGTGCCTTGGCAAGAGCACGACTTCGGTAACCCTATATATGCAGTCGATGATGATGTTCTGTAATTTCTTATATGGAAAGATTCAAACAGTCATCATTAGATCAAAACTAAAAGATTTTATAGGGACGGTATCCACAAATTGCCTAAAAAGATATGGGGACATGTTTGGATAGCGATGGATATTATTTTGTGTAAAGATCTTTTGGTTTTTTTTGAAATTATTGTTTTTTTTTGATTACAAAGTCCAATCTTTTAACCGGTAGACTTAGCAGACTGGACTCGGTCAATTAGACAATTTAGTCATTGTCCAATTGTTCGTAGTCCAGTTGACTCTTACCCGATTTAGACCACTTTCAACTATTTTCTTATATGGAAAGATTCAAACAAACATCATTAGATCGAAACTAAATAAGTTCTATTGAGACGGTATCCACAAATTACCTGAAAGATGGGGGAAACGTATAGCTAACGACGGATATAACTTTGAATAAAGAACTTTTGATGTTTCTTTCGAAATTATTGTTGTTTGATTACAAAATCTCAACTTTCAATGGTCTTATACCTACTAGACCGAATTCGGTCAATTAAACAATTTAGTCATAGTCCATTTGACTCTTACCCGATTTATACCACTTTCGACTAATCCCTACACGCAAATTGAACACCGATCGATTTGTTTTCCTTTCGAAAAGAGACAGCTGTGTTTTTCCCGCCATCGACATCTGTCTATTGATATTCTCGCGTAGAACGACCCCGTTTCTCTCGATATGGCAAATGTCAGTTTCGCGCGAATTCAATCGAGGCCCCGTTCACAATGGACGATCGTTAATTTCAACGTTGTCAGAAGATTATGTAGATGTACAAAAGCTCGAAACACAAACGAAGCTTCTTGTCGTCTATTTACAATCGGAGCGATGCAATTTCACGGTTCGCTTGTCCGAATTAGCGTTCGGTTGCGATTTTCCGCATTCCTTGCTCTCTTCACATGTCCACCTTTGACTTCTTAATTGGATTATCTCAATTAGCCGGTGCTTGTACATCGGTACACTCATCCGTGCTCCGAAAAAAAGGTCGGAAACCTTTTAAGTTTACCGCTACGAAAACGAAAGTCATCCGATTTACCATGGTCTTGCATGGTGATTTTCCACACCTTGGACAGATGTTATTTTTTCGTCTTATCGCGGTTTGTTAACCGCATCCGTATTTTTTTAAATGCCACAATATCCTCCCGAGCTTTCCTTTTACCTTATCAACGATTTCATCATATAATATTTATATAAATCGAATTTTGGATACATATATATATATATACTTTTTTTTATTACTCATGAATGACCATATAAATCATATTCTTATTGAATATTACCCAGTTTTTTTGCTTATTTGCCATATATATGCGCAGTTTCACCTGTCGCAAGTTTCTGATAAGACCTAAACCAAAATAAATACACTAAACAGATAAGGCACGCATTAGTGTCCGTTTTAGAAAGGTGTCACGTCGCGTTGATTGACGAAACGTCATTGCAAATCAAAAGTGCACAATAAGTGCCATTAGTAATGCACAGGAAATAAATTCATAAATAATATATGAGGAACGCTGCTGAAATGTATCCCGACGATGAATCATCCAAGTTCAATGGTGGACGATTCGTCACATCGCGTGTTGGAAGTTTATATCCTTCGTGATGGTCAATGGTCTTTGAAGATGAAAAAAAAACCTTTTTTAATACATTTTAAATATTTTGTTATTATTGAATGTACCGAAACTAAAATAAAAGTTGATGATACAATTATGCATTATTACAGTCGCGGGTTTGGCGTCAAAATTTTTTGGAGGCCATATTACATATTTATTTACATATACAAAGCCGGGTTTCAAACTTATCCCCCTCCTCTCCCATTAAACATAGAAATTATTAAAATTTGCAAAAAGTAGTACCGCAGGCGAAAATTTTATCGTTTATTATTGATACATATAATAACCGATTTCATAAAATAAAAACAAATGGGTCATTTTAAAAAATATGATTTATTATTGTGCAAACAAACGCCTTTTTTTTTCAAAAAATGATTCAAATTTCATAATGGCTATTAGATTGATATAGAAAAACTATAATAATTCATCAAAGAAATATTTTTCAAAAACATTTAGGGCCTGAAGCGAGAGCCTCTACCGCCTATAAATAAATCCGCCACTGCACCATTGAAACCATTTGTTAGATGAATCTTATTCGAATTCCTTCAAAATTTCCTTCAAAATGACCAAACAGCACCAAACAAACTACATATGACGATGACGTCTCTATTGCTTTGAACATCAACGAAACCATTGCCCAATTCCCATCAATTTAATATGCAATGGTAAATGTCTCCTCAAGCACGTGCCATAGTGATCGAATTACTCGTTAAATTCATCCTTCCTCTTCCTCGATGAAGAAATTGGGTTAATCGACGGCAATTTAAACCAACGTATTGTTAGCTTAGGCTAGAAATTAGTGCACACGAAACGGTGTCATTTTTTCGCTCGATCGTTCGTTGTAAAGTATCGTTATATGATTTTCGTAATAACCCACATTATATCCAATTGATCTTTATTGTTGGTCGATGCGGGCCTTTCTGCTATTTACCATTTTGACGTTTGATCTTTCGGAACGGGTTCACTTTTGAAATTATCGATGGTTCGTATTGTGTAATGTGAATCGTTATTTTTTATTTCGATGCAAGTTCAATGTCTGAAATTTCGATGTGCAGTGGTGGATTTGCCTATAGGCAGTAGGGGTGTTTGCCTCGGCCCCTAGCATTTAAAAAAAATAATTTTTGATGAAATATGCATTGTAAATTTTTTTTATACCAATTCAATAGACATAAAAGTTGAATCATTTTCTGAAGAAAAAAAGGCATCCTTTTGTATGAAAACAAATTTAATTTTGTTAAATCGCCCATTTGTTCTTTATTTTTTTAAACAAACTACATAACATATCAAAATCTAAAATTTTACGCTACTTTTTTCTAATTTTAATATTTTATGTGTAACTGAAGGGGGTAAGTTTGGGACCCCCAAAAATTAACACTTCGGACCCCTAAAATAGTAAATTCGCCATTGTCACTTTATATGCCACTTTATGAAAGAGTTGCTATTCATATTATATAATTATGCACATTTTCAATAGAATGTACTAAATTTTATGTTATTTTATTTTCCAGCGATCACAAAAGATTGGTCCGATCATGCGTTATGGTGGCCAGAACGCAATTGCTGGCTTTCGCGTACACGCTCAACTTTGGATCAATGTGGAGTTGCTGCCGATGCCTTACTCCACTTCACTCCAATGCACAAACCACTTCGACTACAACTGCCCGATCAACGATACATGAATTGCGTTGTCGACTTCTCCGTGAAAACCTTCAACGCCGTTATGGCTATTTGTAAAGAATTTAGTGAGTGATTCATCAAGTCGAACTATAATCATAAAGTTTATAACTTTATTAATTGTACACTATTATTTTAGAAATTAGACATCCGGAAGAATTATCACTTTGCAGGCCGTTGAAGGCTAGTCATCTGAAACATAACTACCAAAACGGTGGAAGCACTGGAGTCATAGCCCCGGCAGATACGAATACATTCATTGCAGCAAGCGCTCGTGCAAACGGTGGAAGTTTAGATGCTGGTGGGGCTCCATTATTATGTGCACCTTTGCCGCCACCACCACCTCCACCTCGTTCACAATCAGCAACACCTATAGGTTCACCAATGACAGTAAGTTGACTGTAGTTTATTGTCTGACTCATTTTTGTGCAGAAATACTAAATTTAGATTTGTTTTAGTACCAGAACGGAACGTGGAAGAAAAGTCATAATGGAACTTTCCAATCAAACGGAGATTTGTCTGATGGTTATCTCACACCTCATAATATGTCTTGGGAAATGTTAAACGGATCGTCCGACACTTCTTTAGCCGAAAGTCCTGCAGATCCAGGTCATGAAGCCAGAGAATCTATGATCAGACCGAAAACATTAGTTGAGAAAGCCCGTATGAATGTCGGGTAGGTTTTCCACAACGTCAATATAATAATTTGTAAATTTTGTTCATTTTTAAATTATAAATTTCATTTTAGTTGGTTAGATTCTTCACTTTCAATAATGGAGCAAGGTGTCCGAGAAGGAGATTGCCTTTTGCTAAGATTCAAATTTTACACCTTCTATGACCTTAACCCTCGTATTGATGCTATTCGCATAAATCAATTATACCAACAAGCTCGTTGGCAAATTTTGAACGAAGAAATTGACTGCACTGAAGAGGAAATGCTTGTATTTGCTGCTTTACAGGTAATTTATTGATATTCTTATATTCTTTTAAATTGAAATATTTATCTTATGTATAAAATTTTATTTTTAGTTACAAGTAAATCTAACAAGCGGTCAGGGAAATGATTCAACTGATACGTCATATGGTATGGATAATCTAAATATATCCGGTGCAAATGGATCTATGAATGGAGAAGACGAAATAGACGCAGCACTTTCAGAACTACAAGCTATGCTAGAAGGAGGTACACCCTCAACACCGACAAACTTGACACACGTGCCGGAACTGTGTGATAATCTCAGATTCGTCAAGTAAGTTTCTATTAATTTATTCATATTTAAATTTCACGTCAAATATTTATTTGAAGCATTTAATTTAATATTTCTTATTATTGGGGTGGCTTCGTAAAGCAATTCTGACGATACGACTTCCTGTATATCTACGTAAGACGTTTTCTTCTAGCGTTACACGTTTTTTTCAATCCCTTATTGTGCCTGCATGAGAAGATTTATCACCTTTTCATACATAGGATTGCATATGTGGAATTTAACATACAACAGAAAAACTACTGAACATATTTTACTTCAAAAATGTATATATTATATTAATTTCATCATCACGCCTATTTCACTCCATTGAAGAAAATAAATCCCCTACTACTGACATCGAAGACGTTAATTTCATTATATACCAAAGACCTATCAATCACAATTACTCTTCATTCATCACTTTTTCGAATCATAATACATACACAACTTTTAATTGTGTGACTCCACGTGTTAATTGATTTGTGACTAAATTTTGAAATTGTCGATTCTTGGGTGTTAACCAATCTTCTTAAAAATTTTAGGTCCAAAAGATTCTTCACATTGCGCGGCTTCAAAAGATACTGGTTCACATGTCGAGACCTGGCCCTGCGAGCTTATCGCCATCGTCAAGAAACTGGATCTGACGCTGGTACAGTTTTCGTTGTACCTTTACGAGGTGTTGAAGTTACCCCAGATGTCAACGTATCGCAAGGACGTTTCAATATTAAACTCGAAGTACCCAGCATAGAAGGAATGACGGAAATGTTCTTGCGTTGTGATAATGTAAGACTTATTCTTATGAAGAACATTTAATATTTGAAAATTTTTATATATATTAATTATTCATTATATTATTATAGGAAGATCAATATGCACGATGGTTATCTGCCCTACGTTTGGGATCAAGAGGACGTACATTAGCTGACGCTGCATGGGATACGGAAACTAAAGCCGTTAAGCATTTCATATCATTACAAAAACCTGCCCCAGCTCCTGCAATTAATCCGAGAGACCTCAATATTCAACCACAAGATTATCTATCATCAAAACATCTAAAGAAAATCAAGGGAAAAGTAAGTAAATCGATATTCTTATAACATTCACATTAATGCGAAATATAATGAAAAAATCAATTACAGATTACTCAACGTATTTTGGAAAATCATGCCAATGTGAAAGAACTATCTGCATTAGAAGCCAAAATGCAATTTATCAAAGCCTGGCAAAATTTGCCTGAATTTGGAATATCTTTATTCGTCGTCAAATTCATGGGTCATCGGAAAGAAGAATTAATCGGCGTTGCGCATAATCGTATCATGAAATTAGATATTAACAATGGAGACCATCAAAAGACATGGAGATATAGCACGATGAAAGTCAGTATTCGAAACTCAACAATTAATATATTAGTATTACGATTTTATTTTATTAATTTGCGTTTGCCATTTTAGGCATGGAATGTTAATTGGAAAATCAAGCATATGATGGTTCAATTCGAAGAAGGCAGTATCATCTTCTCTTGTCAATCGGCAGATTGTAAAGTTATTCACGAGTTTATTGGTGGATACATTTTCTTATCGATGCGTTCTAAAGATGCCAATCAAACGTTAGACGAAGATCTTTTCCACAAACTAACTGGAGGATGGGTTTAATTATAAATGGGTTGATAGTCAAAACATGATAATTTTAGACTAGTTTTTTGATGACGTTTACAATGTACGGAAGTATATTTGAAAAAATGTACTTTCTGTTCTACCATGCATTATTTACGATTAAAAATTATTGTGCTTGGAAATGTGTCAATTCATTTTATTCATTTTTAATGCTGATGCTATTTTATATATTGCTAACAATAAAATGTATTTATTGTTTTAAAATGTTATCTTCGTGTAGAAAAAAAATTTTAGCATAAGAATTTCGAATATAAAAATTTTTTAACATCTCGTTGATTAAATTTTTTAAAATATGTTTTATTGTTCTGACTTCGATGAAATTCAGTTTTTTTTGTAATTTTTAAAATTATTAAATACAAGAATTAACCTGATGAATTTATATTTTTTGTGTTACGTTTAATTAATGATTAACATTAGTTAAGAAGAAGATTATTAAGATGAAGAATTAATTTCATTAATTTAGCAAATTGCATGTATATGTATATATTGTGAGAAATGTTGATTAAAAAATATATATTTATTTAAATCATAAACATAATCTATTTTCAACTACATCTTTCACGTTGACTATTTGTGCCTGTGCAGTGAAGCATTTTTCACCCTCCCATAGTCAGTGCCTGAAATATTAATAAAATCAATGCCTTATCGCAAAGCCTTTTTACACCTGGGATTTATATGTATTTCATAAGTGTGTTAACATAATTTTAATTGTTTTAACCAATATTGTATTAAACTTGCCATGTTATAAATACCAATCATGAAAATTTGTAACAATGATTTGTATAATATATGTACTGTAAATAAATGTAAATGTATTCACCTATTTATTTGTTTTTTTTTTTAAATATATTTACACTTAAGCTTGAAATATTCTGAAAATATGACACATTATTGAAAGAATTCTGCAACTAAATTAAAAATATAATTTGATTCATATCTGAAATTTAGGTGTTAATAGAATAATCTTCAAAACATTTATGAAAATGAGATCAAATCACATACAGTGGATCCAGGAATTTTTCATAGGGGGGGCGATTTTTCAGAATTATTTTGATTTGTTAAATTTTTAAGGTTTTTTTTCGTTAAATACAAAATCTTCATAAATCTATAACAGCGGTTCATAAAATTTTACTACAATAATAATTATTGTAGTTATTGTATTAATAATTATTACAATATTTCCAATAGGAAATACTGTAATAAACGACAGGTTGGGTTAAGTTGGCTGAGAAATTAGAAAAATATTTCCGACACTTGGGTTAAGTTCACGCGAATTTATTCTATGTACATAAACGACAAGTTGGGTTAGGTTGGGTGAGAAATGTGCAAAAATATTTCCGAAACTTGGGTTAGTTTCACGCAAATTTATTCATCATACAACGACAAGTTGGGTTTGGTTGGATGAGAAATGAGCAAAAATAATTCCGATACTTGGGTTAAGAACATGCGAATTTATTCCTCTTGCGACGATAAGTTGGGATTGGTTGGGTGAGAAATGAGCAAAAATATTTCCGAAATTTGGGTTAGGTTCACGCGAATTTGTTCATTCTACAACAACAGGTTGGGTTAGGTTGGGAGAGAAATTCGCAAAAATATTTCCGATACTTGGGTTACATGATGGTTATGAAGACTACATGATGGTTAAATGAACCAATTAATGTTTTATAATTAATTTTGAACATAGTGTTTCGAAAATTTTCACAGATTGTGTACTACGCTCGATGTGTAGGGTCATTTATGCTACTGTCGCTATGTGCCAATGTCATTTAGGCTAACGTCTGGAAACCCAATATAGAAGTGTGGCAGCACTTTCATATCTTCACGCTTACAAGATAACGATTGGCTGCGCTGAGCATTACTTGTTTTGACAGATCTGTAAACCAAACAATAACCTGTTTCGGTAATATTGGAATTTAAGTGAGTAAATTATATATTCACCAATTTGCATTTTAATGTGAATAAAAAATGCATTACAAGTGCTTAAATTTAAATTTTTAACGTACTTTGCGCGTAATTCATGCATTATAAATGGGTAAATTACTTTTTTTAGTTCTGTCGTATAGAGTGGCGAAAAGTTGCCCAATCACACACACATACAAATTACTAGTTATCAAATCACCGGTTTACAGTGAAATTATAAAGCGCGTATACACTATGTTATAATTCTATAATATTTTATACGTTTATAATTGAGTTTAAATTAAATAATTTACGCACCTAAAATACATGACTTCCAAATTAATACAAAATCAGGTCACGGTGCGTTCAGATTTTTGACTGACAATGAAACATTCGACATTAAATAAATACATTTAATATTTCTCACAGAAATGTGACATTCACTCAACTTCCACGTTCATTTTTTCTAAAAGGAAATTGAAAGTAAACATTAGATTACAAATAGTGTACACGCGCTTTACACCTCAGCTACAAATTCACGATTTGACAGCTGGCGATTTGTACATGTGTGAATGTGTCAACCATGTAAGCCACTAAACACCATTTTTAACGAATTTCATGTGTAGTTTACATTCTTACGCCTTACAGGACGGTAATGTCCTTCAATTTTAACAAAATAATCCTTCCACCATGTCCGGTAGACCTCGAGGACCTACAGAGATTGTGCCTTTTAACACTGTGATTCCATTACGAGTCAGAAATGAAAAGTGGGACGTGTCTTCATTAACACTCGAACTAACAGACACAGATGCTTGCCTGAAATGGTTAACTTCTCGTGGTTTACTAAGAAACACTCTTCAGTGTAATAGTTGCGACCAACCATGTCGTATAAACGCACATGCTAAAAGTTTAGACGGCAAAAGGTGGAGCTGTACGAAATGTAGAACCCGAAAATCTTTAAGATTCGGTTCGTTTTTCGCATCCAGTCATTTAACTCTAAAGCAAATTATCTTATTGATGTACCTATGGTCGTGCAATTCGTCACAAAACACAATCAGAGACAAGACTGGGATCATGTCGAACCACACGATTATAGATTGGTGCAATTTTATGCGAGAAGAATGTGTTGTATGGTTAGAAAACAATCCCGACGAAATCGGAGGCGTAGAAATCGATGGATTACCGATAGTTGTAGAAATAGACGAGTCAAAGTATTTTAATCGCAAATATATTAAGGGCCAGTGGCAAGATGGACATTGGGTGTTTTGCGGTATTGAACGCGGTACTGGTAAATGTTTTATGGTTGAAGTTCCTGACCGCTCAGCTGAAACGCTGGAGGCTTTCGTGGAAAAATACATCCTCCCGGGTACGCATATTGTATCTGATGGGAGGTGGGCCCATGTGAACTTTGAGCAGATTGCCAATGGCATATATACGCATGAAGTTGTTGTTCACCAAAAGGATATCGTCGATCCTGTTGACAGCGATGCCCAAACAGAAAACATAAAAAACATGTGGACGAAAGCGAAACAGAAACTTCGACGTCAGTTTGGAGAAGGGAACAGCCCTTCCTGTTTTCATGAATTTGTATTCCGTAACAAGTTTCGTCACGAAGATATGTTTACCGTTTTCTTAAAAATTATTACAGATAACTATCCTCTTTAAAGTTTCAAGATGTTTTGTATTTTTTTATACTTGAATGTATTCAATTTATGAAATAATATATTGTATCATAATAAATACAATATTTATTAACGTACTATTGTAATACTGACCATTTATATTAAATGATCTGTATTAATACTAAGCCGTCTGTATCCATCGTTAACATTTTTTATGACAACTTTTTACATTACCGAGAGTTTGTCTCAATGTTTTGTTTGATAAAGCATGCTTTATTGGGACTTTGCTAAATATGTTACAGGTAAAGCGTTCAATTTCACAAATGCATAAGTTCACTATAAGTATAATATATGCACAAACTTCTATTGTTAATTTATGTTCACAATATTAGTTCCCACATTTAATTTTACTAGCTAATGTTAGAGTAACTTGCATTACTGTTATTTATATTGATTACCACCTGATCAATCATACTGATCTGAAAAATATTTAAGTACTGACCAAATATTTTTGTTATTACTTATGTTATTCTATTTTATTAAAAAATATATTTTAATAAATAATTATGCAATTGAAATGCATTTTTATTCATGTTATGGACCATATCTTAACGATTTTCAGATTTTACTTGTTCTACAGTATCACCTTTTGCCGTCTGAACTGTGAGCATGTGCATTTATGTATATAATATGGTTATTCACAACTACCTCATCAAAGATTGTTTCTTATTTAATTACTCAGCTATCAACCTTAATGCCAAATTGTGAACGAATTACTTATGAAACACATTTTGAATCTTAATTTAAGAAATAGTATAAATAATGCATTTTTTTTCATATTGAAATGAAAACTTGTCATAAAATTAATTGATGCACTTATAATGCATAAAATTATTAAAAATTTTAATTTATATTCATATTTAAATATAAATTTGTCGAAAACTAGTTTACTCACCTAAATCCTAATATTTTATTTCATATTTATTAAATATCTGAAGATCTGTTTTGATCTAACCAATAAGCAGCTCTGAAAAAATGGGGAACCTGAAAAAATCGTGGCTCGTCTTCAGTGTGGAGACTCTGAAGTATGGAATCTTCAAGTTTCTGGTGGACGACATAATTTGCAAACTTTAAGTTCTACGATTAATCAACACCTTACAAACATGATTAACCAGAATCCAAATGCTGCCTCAGGTTTCTATACATTTTTCATATCACTAAAACTAATATTTATTCGGTTTTATTATAGAAAGTGGAAAAAAATACATTACTTCCTTCCTATTAGTCCTTCCACGGTTTTGAATCTGTTTCGATGTTGGTTGCAAACTTTTTTTTTATTTTTAACTAATTTTTAATTTTAATTTTTTTTTTAATTTTAAGGTTAAATACGAATACTTTCTATCAAAAAATTATGCAAATAAATTGAAATTCGATTTTCACAAGAAACGTTAAAAAATAAACATAATTACATTTTTTTTACAGTTATGGAAGAAGACGATGAAACTGTGGATAGTGATTCAGAATCAAATGAAAACAATGTTGTTATAAAGAAAAAGAAATTGTCATGACACAAGAATGTTATAAAATAAATCATCCAAAAATAATTTATATTTTTCATTAAATAAGATTATTATGATAGCAATGTCCCTCACCGAAATACGACTTGGGCTAGCGCGGTGAGGTATAGCCTAGACTGCCGCATTTGTCTGGTAAGGCCTTGTCCTGCAGTGGATAACTTATAGGCTGCTAATGATGATGATGATAGCAATAAAACGTATAAGTTTTTTCGATATCTGTACATTTCGATTACTTTCCTTTTCTATAATACAGCTTTTTTTTGGGTTCACTTGGTTTTATTTTGCTTTTCTTTCGTAGGAAAGTTTTTTTTTTCTGTGCTTAGGGGTGTTGTGCATATCCCATCTGTTCTCATTGTCAGTGAGTTGGGGTTGCTAGCTCCTGAGCATCCGCGGTCAACTTTTTTGCCTGTCAGGGCAAGAGCGATTGTATTTGCCAACTCTCCTCTTTCGCTGGCCGTTATTTATTTCACCTTTATTAGCTCTGATGTTGATTTGTTTGATATTAAATATTTAGATTTTATAATTTATTTCTCATACAAGTTAATAAAAAACACACTAATTCTATTATGTATTTATAAATTACAGCGGATTCGGATGTGTCTATTCCCATTGTTTTTAATTATATTGTTTGTTGGGTAAATTCAATAATGAACATGTTCATTATTGAACGTTAGATTAGGGCAGAAATGAGAGAAATTATGGTAAATTTAAAAATACGATAAACGCGGTAACGCTAACGTTTACCGTTAACGCGGTAAATTTAAAAATGCACTCAAAAACCTATGCCGGATCAGAGGAAAACAGTATCGATTGACGGATTTTTGATCATCGAATGTACATATTGACGTCGATTATAATTAACTGACAATAAGATAACGTTTATTAATTACTACATATATTTTTTTATATTTGTAAATCATTCATTCCTGTATGTCCGACATTATTGATTTTTTGTTCGCGTACCACCAAGTTGTCCGCGTACCACGGGTTGGAAGCCGCTATATAGAGAATACTCTAGCTTAGGCCTCGGCAACTTTTTTTGGCCGCGGGTCAGTGTAAAAAAAATGTTATTATTAAGAAGACTATTCGGGTCAGTGGGTATTTTAATGTACTTATTAATATTATAAAACATCTTCAGGTTCATAAAAAAATTACTTCTAAAAGTAATTACAAAATACTTTCAAATTTTAGTATTAAAATAACAATATTTATTTTATTGTTTATTATATGTATTATGAACTCTATTTATAAAAGATTTCTTCGTTATCAATGACTTCCCTGATGCTGAATTTCTGACGTCAATTTTGTTAAGTCTGGTGAATATTTAGTCACCTTAAGACGAATACTAGCGTCTGAATTTTGGATAGTCAAACTGCTTCTTCTCTTACTTAAGATATAATTCATATATGAAAATATTTTTTCGCATTTGTAAGTCGAACCAAAAGCAGATAAAATTGCGAAGCCAAATTTTTTTTTAGACGAAAACTTCGCAGGTAGTAAAGCTCAACACGTCGATATCGTAAAAAGATTATTATCTTTTGTTCTTTCTAATTCTTTTCGCAATGTCTTGAATTTATCAGTCCACAACACTGGCTTATAATTCGTTAGCTATAATACACTTTGTCTGATCCTGACCAGTTAAGTTATATTTCCATTGTGTCAGATGAAATAACTACGTAGGTTAGATAAAATATATTTTAACTAGTCAAAATATATTTTAACTGGCAAATACACTTTGAAAAATAAAATAAAAAAACAAAATGATATTTGCGAAACTCAAATGGGTTACTTGAAATCATCAAACGGGTCACTTAGTGACCCACAGGTCATAGGTTGCCGAGGCCTGCTCTAGCTAGTGAACACATACATAAACGAACTTATAATTCAGGGAATAAAGACAACAAAATAGTCAATCTTCCAAGATACTGCAGAAATACTGGAGATTTAGATATGAAGCTTTATATTGTTGTTTCGAACAAAATGTCAAAAATCTGCATAAATTCAAGGTCAGCATACAATTTTCCGTGGGCTTCAAGGTCACGGAAAACGACTTTTCGTGGATATCGCATTACGGAATTAATAGCCAGTTTTACAGAAAAATATTCTAAGTTAAATTTGTAGTTCTAATAATTTTTTACAAACAAAATACATGATAGCTTTTATTCGTTAGAGTATACCTGTTTTGGAGATAATTCGATTTAAAGAGTTGTTTCTAACATTATGCAGTCCTCAACGGTATGTACGCGTGGGGAAAAATTCTTAGTAAACGTTTAACTCTTAAACAGAATGACTTACTAAAAATAAATTAATGTAATTATATACTTCTTGAGACTTGTATTGCCCTTATATTATTATATCATTTATATTATTACCCTTTGGTAATTTGATGAATTTGTCTCGCTCATGTGGTGTGGACACATTGGTGATGTGTTTGCTAGCCATTCAGCCTAACGATAACTCATTGATGGTTTTGTCTGTTCAGATTAATTACATAGTTCATATTGTACAAAGGAAATGAATTTTTAAACACTTGGAAAAGCTCGGGGGAGAAGAGGATCGTCCCTCGACCATGTGACATGAGCGTCGGTCCCCTTCTCGAACTTTTAATGAGCATCTCTTTGATGATTACAAAATTTTGCCACCTTACAATATATATTTTTTCAGATTATTAATTATATGAAAAACAATAAAATAATTATGTCACTTTTTTCATCATAGATCATGATAAAACTTGCCCAAGGGACTTATCATATTTGTCAATTTTTTAAGTGGTGTTTCGTTAAATAAAAACGTGAGGTGCTTAACTTAAGTATTTTTATTTGGCGAAATATCTTTTAACAAATTGATACATATGGTGAGTCCCTTCGGCGATAATTATAATAGGATAATGAAAGCTGGATATAAAAAAATTACTTTAAAAAAAGCTGGTATGTTAATAGGGATGACTAGATGTAAGCGCACATGTTTTCGAAATTTTCAAATTAATGTTTAGTACGAAACTGAAAGGACCAATATATAATTATCACGTATTTTTAATAGTTTTGAGTTGATATAGATGTTTGTATTTATAGATTAAATACACACAAACAAACAAAAAAATAAGATTAATCTACCAATTTACCTTTCATTTGGGTATTATTAGTGCGCAAGTGCGTGATTTTGGATTTTTTTCTTAAAAATTGAAAAAAATAATAATAACTCGAAAACTATAATACTTTGGACTAAAGTATGTTTAGTTTAAAATTTTCCAAATGAAATGGCCTATCTTCTCTTAAAGTTTGTGCATTGTGCTTCAGAACACTGTATATAAATTAAAAAAATTAGTGTACACAGTATTTTGTCAGTACCAAAGTACTATTTCTTGCTAACCGATTTTAGCGTTAAGCGATTTCAACTATAGCATCATTATTGTTATTTTGATAAAATCGTTCACGTAAACACTCAAGTCTGCCTGGTGTAGGTACTTGGTCCGGCCTTTAAAAAACAATCAAAATACAAGCACAACCGGTTAAACTAAATTAATATTTTCATCGAATTTTATATTGTGTGAGCAAAACGTTTAGTCCGTCGTCGTTAACGGAAGCGTTATGTATCATATTACACGAAACATAATTCTACGAAAATTAAAATTAATTTGTTTCAATACTCAATGCAAAAGTGAAAATTGAAGAAACATGGGTCTTATCGGCTTCTTTGTAATTTCATTTGTGATCAACATCGTCCTATCATCAGCAATCTACGAAATAAACAAGTGTTGTCCTGATGGACAGATGTATAATATGATTAATAATCTATTAATTTGTGAACCCGTTGATAATTCATCTTCTAAATATAATTGGTTACCCAATGGTGTAAACGAAACCATAATGAACAATTTAAAAGTAAATATTAATAACACTCAATGTTCTAATCGCGAGGCTGAATTTTATGCAATATTTCATCTAAATTTCAATGAAAATTCAGCGTTTCTTGAAAGTGAAATAATATTTAAAAACAGTTCATTTTGTTTGGAAAAAGTTTATTACGATGGGAAAGTAATAATTATAGCTCGTCAATGTCCATGTTTAGAACAAATTTGTATTCCTAAATGTTGCAAAAGTGGGATACATTTAAATGATTTTATTAAATGCATAGATTCAGAAAACACAACAGATTGGATGTTCGACAAAATGCATGAAACTATTACGGGAAAGTATAAAACACTCTATGGGTTTCCTCAGTGTAAAGATTTTAATAAAGTTCCGCGACTTGTTACTGAATATAAACTCAACAGTAACGGGTCTATAACTACAAACGAGGTAATTGTCATCGAACCGATCGAGTATTGTGGAGATTACATGCAGAAAAGTGATGGTTCTAGAGTGGAGACAATTATCGCTTGTTTCCCCAAGGAAATCTCGACCGAATTTATTGTTTTCGGTGTTTTGAATCTTGTAGGAGCATGTTTCTTTTTGATAACTACCATTTTTCTCTTTTGGATTCCTGAGTTGAGTAGCTTTCCCAAATGGTCGTTAGCTATCCATACTTCATGTTTTTTTATTTCTCACTTATCTTCAGCATATTTTCTCCTATTACCAATGTTGCCTGACAATGAGAAAACTTTCTGTATAATTATAGGTTGGTTACTTATTTACACAATGTGTTATATTTTTCACCATTAGTTATGTTTTTTTATTAAGATTAAAAATCAATTTTAATAATGAATATATGTTATTTTCAGTCTTCGTTATACAATTCTCATCTGTGGCTGCATTTTTTTGGTTAAGTGTTATGTGCATAGATTTGTCGCGAACATTCAGCAGTATAAGAGCTTTGGATCACAAGAAACAAAATGAATCGAAAAAATTCATAAGATATTCTTTATTCGCATGGGGTGGATCTTTATCAATTACATTAGCTACCGCCATTTCTGAGTTTTCTTCAATTATACATGAAGATTCAAATCTGAAGCCTAACATTGGAAAATTATATTGCTGGTTTACAGGTTTTTCAACTCAAATTAAACCCTTTTCAAATCAAATTAAACCTTTTACTAAATAAATTTGACTCTTTAAAATTAGAATTGAACAATTAGATTTTTTTTTATTTAATTTTATTGAAATTACAAATATTGTACATACGTACGTTCATGGAGTTAATTTTCCGAGTAAGTTTATTTTTATAGTAAATTTATTTATCATATTCAAATTTCACAGGTTCACTATCACTCTGGCTATTCTTCAACGGTCCACTCGCATTACTCTTGTTGTTTAATTTAATTTTGTTTTTGTACACGTCTTTTAAAATAATAAAACTGAAACGAGAAACCAAAGCCCTCCAACATGACGACAACATACAACAAAATCGCAAGAAATATGAAACGAGGTTCGTAGTTTTTAATAAAATTATTAAATTTCATATTTAGTATTTCTTAAAAAAAATTATTTCATCGTTTTTTGCTACAAGGTTTTCACTCTACTTAAAATGTTCAATGTTAAAATGTTCATGTTGATGGGCGTATCGTGGCTAACTGAATTAATTATCGTGTCTCTTGACGAAGAATACAGCACTTGGGAATACTTTTGGTATATATCGGACTGTATTAACGCAATGAGAGCGGTATTCATATTCTATTTGTTTTGTTGCAAGAAAAAGGTGTGGATCGAGATGGTGAAAAAAGCACCGTGGCTAGATCGGTGCAAGAAGCGCATATTGAATTCGCTTTGTGGAAATAAATCCACCGATTCCAATATAGAAAAATATGGTGCGGCATCTACAAAACTTTGACCGAATAAAAGTATCAATAAAGATATTTTTCATATCATGTCAGAACCAAATGAAAAGGAAATCAAATGAGCCTTCACGACGAGAAATTTATAATAATGTGGGGAGTAAACTATTTTTTATTTATTTGATCAATCGTACAATTGAGAAATATTTTCTTAATAATTGAAATTAAATTAAATTTTACTTTTATTTTAATTAATTTTAATTTTAATTGATGATTTTTGTTTGCTTTCCCATCTCTTATACTCTTTATGAGATCTTAATGACTTATTCAAAAATTCACGTGAATATTTCAATTATTAGAATTTACTTTTTATTGTCTTTTTTATGTGTGGAATTATTTTTCTTATTAATACTAATCGAAATACGATACATGAATATTTTTACTGAAACACTAATATCTTATTGTTAGACATGTTTTCTTTAATAGAATATAACTATAATTATGGGTATTTACCTACCCTTAGAAAACCTAAGCCTGGTTTTTTTATGGAAAAATTTCCATTTAAAAATGGAAATAAATAATAAGTTTTCGAGTACGTCTATGCATTTTTAAGTGCACATTAAGACCTTTTCAAACACTGATAAATATATTGTATTACGGCTTCTAATTGTAAGCATGCTCTCGGTTTATTATTATAAATATTATAATGTTTTATTACATAATATAATATATGTTTGATGACATTTTTATTTTGCCTTCAAATCCACTATACTCTCACAATCGGTGAATTCCCATTATTTTTTACCGATTTCCATACTGAAAAATTTTAAATAAAATATTTCCGATTGAAGTTTTCTACTTCAGAAGGTACACACGCATAAATAGATGTTTGTGCACCTTCCTCAAAAGCAGGCTTATCCAAAGGGCCACTACGGTGCCAAAGTGGCCCCCACTTTTCATACAAAAACAAACATAACAAATACCATTTATTCCGAAATGTACTCATCGAAATAGTTTTATAATGGAAATAAATAACTTTACCAATATTTTAATACTTATTACGTTTTGAATTTACAAACATTGAAATTTTGAGAATCGAAATTTGCAAGTGGACCCGCATACTGAAATTTTGGACAAGCCTGCTCTAAAGTCTTCTGAAATATAAAATTTACCAAAATTTAAAAAATTCCAACTTTTAACCATTCTTAAAATTTGCATTTGAAACCATTTTCATGTAATAAAAATGTAGTTTTTTTACCATTCATCTTATGAAAGGTGATATTGGTTTTTTTTTTGTATACTTAAGTGATTTATGAAATATTTACATTGTCGAAAAATATAGGAATCAAAGAGATTATATTCTTTGAAAAAAACGATTGATATCTCTATATGTGTATATATTTCAGATGCGAAAACTTTAATTGTAAGATGAAAAATATTGACAGACGTAAATCATATTTCATTAATCATAATTCTTACAAATATGTATCTTTGATCATTTTCAATGATAAATGCTTACCTGTGTCTTTCAAACGCCTTAATAATTTATATGAAAAATAATTTATAGCCAATTCAGAGCGATATAATAAAGGACTGTCCTTTTAAAAAAGAACGAATGGTAAAGAGTAAATAATGGTGATTAACTTTGTCTGGTAAGGCCTTGTCCTGCAGTGGATAACTAATAGGCTGCTCATGATGATGATGAACTTTGTCCAAAAGACACTAGAACACACGAAATTTTAGAACAATTACTACATGATAGTTAAATGATCAGCTGAACATTTCAAAATTTATTTTGATCACACTGTTTCGAAATTATTCGCGAATTATATTCTACGCTCGGTGCTATTGTGTTCTAGTGTCGTTAGGAGCAAACATCTGGGAATCGATAATAATATATTTAGTTCAATCAATTTTCTAATTGTTTTTTTTTCATCACAGATAAGCAAAAATACAAGAAATTAAATATGAACAATAACGAGACATAGACAAAATTTAAATTGTTTAAGTCATTGTACAATTTTAGCCACCTATCCGAATTTGACATTAGCGGCGTGACATAACCTTCAAAGTAGGTTAAAATGGACGGAATCGGAAAAGAAATCACCTTTTTATCAATCCATAGACCGCAATTGCAACTGTCAGGAGTCCCTGAACTATTCTGGAACATTTTGTGCAAAAAATTGAACGATCAAATATTTGATGCAGGAAACGCATTTTCACTGTTGCTAATAGATTATGAAGATGTCGACAAAGAGTCTCATGATCCTACGTGGAGTGTCCAATCGATCAAAGACATAAAGGCTTCAGATCCCACTCAGATATTTCTAGTTGACCATGCGTGGACATTTCGCACACATCTTGCGAGACGTCAGCTGCGAGAATCGCCAGCTTTAGTTAACAGAATGGCTGGTTTAGTTGGCTTATCCGTAGACGATTTTGATAATGATGAAGTAGTAGAAAAAATATTTGATCTCGTCTGGAAATATGCTCAATCGTATTCGTTGAATGCTGAAAACATTTCAACAGAAGATAGTATTCCTATATGGTATGTTATGGATGAGTTAGGTTCCGGAATACAACATTCTGATACACCCAATTTTCGTTGTGTTCCATTCATTCATTTACCAGAAGGTATCACTTACAGTCTTTTGTATCCTTTGAAAAACGTCAAAGAAGGGGAAATGATTACGCGAAATTATATCGAAAATATATCAGATAACGATTTGCATAGAAAAGCCATGTTGCTGCCCTGGCAGAAATTTGATAATTACTCGGAAGACTTTGCTCAAGTCGAACCCGGTGCTGAATATTTCTTAAGCGGCCACATAGAAGAGAGCTTGCCTAGCCCTATTCCTGTTTTAACCCGGGAAAACTCAAATGAAAAAATCAAAGTATACTCCGAATATTCCCGCATCAACGAGCATTTAACTCACCCTAGATTCGAAATTGTAGATAATGAAACGGCTGCAGATGTTCTTTGGTTCACCGGCCACTTCAAAATGTATAAGGAGTTCAGTGAACATTCACCACATAAGTTCGTCAACCAATTTCCTTTCGAAAACGTCTTAACCATTAAAGATCTTTTATGTATAGTAGCTCGTCGAAAAGTTACAGAGGTTAATATCATCAAAGATAATCCTCGTTGGTTGCCGAAAACATTCAATTTAAATTCTGAATTAGTTAAATTCGTATCATATTTCCATCAAAGAGAACTTAACGATTTAGACAATCATTGGATTTGTAAACCTTTCAATTTAGCTCGAGGCTTAGACACACATATATCTAAAAATTTGGACTTCATTGTGCGACTACCTTCAACTGGACCCAAAATTGCTCAAAAATATATTGAAAAACCAATTTTATTTTACCGGCCAGATTGTGAAGCCAAAGTAAAGTTCGACGTACGTTACGTCATATTATTGAAAAGTGTTCAACCGCTAAGCGTATTCATTTACAAAAATTTCTTCTTAAGATTTGCCAATAAGCCTTTCGAGTTAAACAAGCTCGATGAATACGAACAACACTTCACAGTAATGAACTATAGTAACACCAATCTATTTAGGATGTTATGTGCCGATTTCATAACCGAATGGAATAATCAATATCCTGCTTACGAATGGGACGGCGTAGAACGTAAAATTTTTGAAATGTTGAAAGAACTATTCGAATGTGCAACGTCGAAACCACCCCCTTGCGGCATAGCCGATAGCAAACAATCCCGTGCTTTATATGCAGCTGATATAATGCTGGCGTGGGAAACGGATGATCAAAACTGTCCTACTATTCAACCGAAGCTTTTAGAAGTTAACTGGATGCCAGATTGCGATAGAGCTTGTCTATATTATCCTAATTTTTATAATGATATATTTTCTTTATTGTTCTTAAATGATAATCCATCAACATGTTTAGAGATTTAATGAAACCTTTATATTTTGTTTTAGCGATAGATTTTATTTGCTATAGTAATAAATTTTTATAATCATTAGTAATTTTTTTATTTTGTCCCTCGATTCTAATAAATTTATTCCATTGAAATTTATGAGTAAGGTAGTAGTTTTATAAAAAGGATCATATTTATTCAATTAAAGTTCATGCATTTAAATTTATGAAAGAAAAAGAAATAAGTAGATATAGAAATTTATTAAATAATTCTTTTTTCATACTGTTACAGATCCTGAAAAATGATGGAGTAATTAGTCACTTAATCATTAACAATCTTGTTTTATAAATTGCATATGGATGATATCTTTTGTATAAAATATAATAATTAAAATATACTTTATCAAGAACAAAATGTGAATTCCTCAAATAATATTCAGACACAAATCAATCTTTTTATTTAACTTAAAATAATATAGTATGTGTTTAAATGTGGAAAATAAACAAAGTAACATAATTCACATTTTTACACCCATGAAGTTTAATTAGAATCAGATTCCCCTATATGGTTTCGGTAGTTTCTACGAACTCTTTTAACCTTTTGCCTATGTTTTTTCACAACCCATTCAGGCTCATCAGAACACTCGAGATTATCAAAACTCTTCAAGTTCGATATTGTGCTACGACTACCGGAACTAGTGCAAGGACCGGTATGAATACCGCTCTCGGGAGTGGTGAAATTTGCACTGATCAATTTATTGGGCGTAAAAGTATCATCGGCTGTGCTTCTAGTACTACAACTACTTTCGACTTCGCTTTCATTCGTTTCATTTTTTAATCTACTCAATGTTTGGCTGTATCCCATTACGGTACTATTGCGAGGTTGTTCCCAATTTTGTACACTTAAGTGAAACGGGTCGTTTGAATTCCTAAAATCGTCCTCTAAAAGTCTATTATAATCGTATAATCTATTTGGCTGATCGTTTTCCCAAGAAATATTCAGTTCTAAAGGACATTTGTCGATATCACGGGAACCGTTTATTGGCGTCGGTAAAATTTTTACTAAAGGTAAATCAGTATTTTCACTAGTTCGTCTCGTGACATCAGATGACTTAGGACAGCTTTCACCTGATTGATCGTCATCTGAATCTGCTTCAGTAATTCTAAATAGAGCTGAATTGTGATGACTTCTTATACCTGAAATAGATTTGATTTTTTTCAATAATGGAAAATGTACTTTTTTCTTTTAACTGTTCTGTATTAACCTGTGCTTGTGCTGGGTACAGCAAGATTATCGTCACTGAACGAATTATCATTATAATTATTCTCATGGTTTCTATTAATTCTTGAAACATTATCTATAAAGTTTTAATTATAAATAGAAATATTTATACACATGTTACGCTACTTTGTGTAATAGCTTGATCCATGAATAAAGCCAAGAATCTTGCTTTGTCTATGAAATTTAACAACATCTAGTGGCATATATGTAAATGCATCATTTAACATCTTCTGCCAAATATGATAATCGATAGGTCTCACGAAATACTTATGGAAGGCATTAAAATTTCTTTGGCATGCCTCAGTAAAAAATATTCGAAAATTTTGGCACATGAACGAAAAAAAGTTCACTAGCACTGTCGTATGACACGTAAATTGTCATATTTAATAGACGTTAAATAATGCACCTATTGTACCACAAGATGTTATATTTTACAAATAAAGCAAAATTATTTACTTTGTTTATATATACGAAGCGATTATACAATCTTAGCGTAACATATAGATTATGAACATATCGAAATATAAGTTCTCACCATATTTAAAGTCAAAACTCTTCGAACAATAACTACTAACTTTAGTTCTTTTCTTTAAATTTCTAGTCACACTCATTCTTCTGCGATTAGGTCTGTTCATCTATACAAAATAATCGTATTATATTTGAGAAATTCGATATAAATTAAATAAAACATTTATTTTATTATCATACTTTGCTCATATGCCTATGAAGGGAACGGGGAGACGGTGGAATATCTGAATCTGGATCGCTATCTGTGGCAGGTGATTCCACGGATGTATTGACTAATGAAGACGATGTTAAGGGGAGCGGTGGAGAAAGTCCACCGCGACGCACACCACGCCTCGCACGTAAAGGTCTCGGAGCACGAATCCTTTTATTGACACATGCAGACGAAGACAAATTTTGTTGTGTTTTGTGACATCTAAAAAAGTAATCAAACAATTTATTTTTAAACGGTATTGAGAAAATTGATGTTTAGAGAAAATTTTCCATTTTTCAAAAATAAATCTATAGTTTTGATTTAAAAAACATCAAAAATCTTGAATATGAATCAATTACCTAGGAGTGATCCGTTTTGGAGTAAATCTCAATAATTTTGATTGTCTTGTGGCGATAAGTCTTGCAATTCTATTTTGACATCGCTGATTCCTCATACCATTTAGCACTAAAAACACAAAATTGCGATAATTCCAAAAAAATATCTCAATAATAATTCAGATAATATTCGATGATTTCTCACTCACCTCGCTTGGGTAAAATATGTATTAACATTTGATCACTATCCGACGAATCGGAATCTTTCGGTAAAGTAGGATGAGGCATCTGATTTGCTAAAGGGACCCTCGTAAAATGAGACGTATTATCAATAGTGGTGATTATACTATCGTCGCCACTTTGCGAATCAGTTTCTTCAGCAGACCAGCCTTCAATTTCACGCTGGACCAGAGAATCGAAAAGGGCCATCATTCTGGGATCTTCGCTAGTAGACTGATCTGTGGCTAATTAATTATATGAAATTTAGATTATTTACAATTAGCAAAAGGAATTTATTTTGATTGATATAAATAAAGTTTGATTCTCATTTTTAAATAATATCTTTGTACTCATTCATATGTAGAGAATTATAAAATATATTTTATATTTATCACATGAGTAAAATTTCAAGTCAAAACAATTTTAATTTGATGAATACCTGGATACTGCAAAATAAAAGTAAATAAACAGTTTTTTTAAAATATAATATAACATTTAAAGATGCAATAAAAATACAATACATACTGTTCCACTGTGATGTACCAAAGAAACATATTCTTCATGAGAATAAACATCTCTAGGATTATCAGGACCAGATTGTTCTTCTAACAATGACCCTTTAGAACCAGCTATTTGAACAGGGGACCACAACTACGACAAACAATAACATAAGTAACAATATAAAAATAAAATACAAATAAAAATCATTACTTTAATAATCTTTTCGACACCGGAAGACGCAATAACGCAATATTGAGGATTGTATCTGACTTGGTTCACAATAGACCTGTGCCCGTACAATATCAAGTGTGTTTGAACTCCCGGAGTTTCTGAAATAAGAAAACTTTATGCAAGGCATAAAATTATTACTTAAAAAAGATTTGAAAAAAATTTCTACATACTTTCGGGTGTGTCGGGAATTTTCCACATGTACAAATTGAAATCGTCCGAACCGGACAAAACGTATTGATCCGCATCACCGGCAAAACAACAGCTTTTCGTCGTGCAAGAATTGTAATAATCGGAATGATAAAAATAAGCACGTGGTTCAGATGAATCTATCGAATATAGAACAGGGGGCAAACGACGACGCAAGGCAAGTATCTGATCTCCAGACTTATTAAATCTTACGCTCATACAATTTTGAGATATTCCATTACCACTGCCGTATCTGATGACAGAGCTAGAAATGAAAATAATCAATATTATTGGATGCAAAGTTTATTACTTATATAAAAAAGATAAATACTGTTTAGGTTTTCTGAGATCCCATAGTGCGGCACCGTTTCTGGCATTGGCCGCGACTATAATACCTCCTTGTAAAGGATGAAAAGCAACGGCATGAAAAGCTTTTCTACTACGTGATACAACAAGTGATTCTGTATAACAAATTCAAAATTAGAAATATATAAAAATTGTATAATTTCTTCATTCTAGAAATTTTTAATACCTTCAATTGATTGCCTAGTGTCGAACACTAAAAGCCTACCATCGTTGCCTGCCGTTGCGAGTACTTGTGGATCGAAAGGATCTATAGCTATTCCACAAACAGCGTTTTGATGAGGCAGCACTTCAATTAACTGTTTTCTGAAACGTGATATAAAAAATTTGAATCAATACTGATTTTGATATATACCACTAAAAGACTGAAGGGTTTGAAGAAAAAGTTATAACTTCTTAATTTTTAATCTTTTTTTTATATATTGCAGGGAATCTTTTGGTGATTAAAATGGTTACATATGATATCCAGTAATGATCAAAACTCATTGGGTTTTTCTATTCCAGTGAAAGACCAATGAATTTTGCTCGTTGCTGGACATCATACGAAACCATTTCAATCTTCAAGGGTTTCTATATAACCTGTAAATAAAGATTAAAAATTAATAAGTTAAGACTTTCTCAAACTCTTTAGTTTTTCAATGGCCACTTTGTATATTTTTTAGCTAAAAAATATTTAATTACGTGTTTAAATCGTGCACCATAACTTGATCATCATTCCCTCCAGAGAATATACGAGAATTATCTTTCGTTATAGCTAAACAAAAAATGTTGGACAAATGCTGAGATACCATCTGTTCTGGTTGACCTTGCTGCAACAAAGTTTTGCCAAAATTCCAAAGAACAACCCTTCTATCATCCCCACCTGAAATAATAATTCATCATTAATACTAATTCTTTTAATAATCCAGGAATTTCCTGAATTTTGCCTCCGAACTGCTGATCTGATCAGCCTCAGCAAGACTGGAGAGGTAGTATAACATTTCTCGGGATATGCAAAGAAGGATTCATCCCAGAAAGGAGTTGGTTTGGATAAGGGTTGGGTTGTCTGAAGGTACTTGATTTATTTTCAGAGAAGGGTGGCCAGATTCAAAGATAATCTGTTAAGTTTGGTATCTTTAAAGATGAAAACGTTCTCTGTGAGCATAAAGACATCCTTACAAAGGTTCAACTTATTTGTTGTCTTCTATACCTGACTGGGAATGATCAGGAGATGGTCAATGAAAGGATGCGTAAAAGGACGGGCAAATTCAGGGGTAATATGTTAAGATTGTAAATCTTTAGAGATAGAAACGTTCTCTGTGAGTATAGAGACATCCAGACAACAGCTTAACTTATTTGTTGTCCTCTGTAACCGATTTTGAGAGCGATTTATGCTGGGCAATAAGTGGGTGTGTGTAATGGCTCGTTTTTGGGCTAATGTTGCCTGGTTTTCTTCATGTTTTTATTTTGTAATGAATTTTACTATATCGATAGTACCCCTGGCATACTGTATTTCTTCTGGAAAGCAATCCTTTGCGATCACTTACATAAAAATTAAATATAAAATTCCCAATAAATGTAACTTTAGTACCCGTACTTTCACCTAGTGTTACCGACACCAAGCTAAACCATTTCAAAAAGCTAACACACAGTGGAATGCATATAACAGACAGGATAACAAACTTCCCTTCGATATCCATTATATTTTTATAATTTGTATCAACTCGGACACGTCAAACAAACACCGAATCAGAAAACAGACTTACCAGAAACCAACAACTGTCCATCCCTGGAGAACTCCAGCGCATTTACACAACCATAGTGGCAGAGAAGATCCCGACGATACAAACTCTTGGCTGCATCGAGACGAGCCTCGATCAGCTGACGACCATTTGGCACTACTCCTTCGGAGCGAAGAACCTCCATGGAGACGCCGTTCAACGGCTGAGGAGTCCATCTCCAGCTCAAGTTCTTCATTTTGATGCAAAACAACTTACAAGCAGCATGTCTGAAACGTCACACTTGGGCATCTGTCATTTTTGTTACGTTCGACATTTTGTTACATCAATTTATGTAAATTAGTTTTTTTTTTAATAATATAAATATAAATAATTATTTTTAAATTTTTTTATATGTAATATAACTATTATATTTGTTTATATTTTGATTTTTTGTTTTGTTTACACATGGTTGATATGTTTGACGTTTAGACGGCATAAACAAGTAAACGTCAAAAGATTGATAAGCCGGCATTCTTATCGGATCTGTCAACGTGTCCTTTTCGGAGGTTTTAATTTTTTTTCAATAAAAATTCGTATCGGATGCTTTAGAAAAATGAAGCCTGAAAATGATTTACTTACCAGATACTTGAATATATTTTTCGTTGTCTCAATTTATTGGTATGTTTCTGTATTCGACGAATGTTCGTTGTACAAATCTGAAAAATTGCTGACGTGATCATTGTTTTCAGGGTAGTGTCTATGACCACAGTTTTCGTCAACAAAACTTTGCTGAGCAGTGAATCTGGAGGCTTGAAAGCTCCTTTATTCGTCACTTGGTTCCAATGTTTGGTGTCGTTTTTTATATGTTTTTCACTCAGCAAGAGCAATGGTGTTCCTGGACTATTTAAATTTCCCGAAGGCAGCCCTTGGCGTATGGAGACTATTAAAAAAGTTAGATCATTTACATCAACAAAGTTATTTTATTCATTAATTAACGAAATTCAATTAGTGGCAACTGATTAATTTGAGCTACAGGATAAGGGACATTGCCAGCTTGAAAATCATAGTATGAGTGAATTAAAACTATTCTGTGTTGGTTATCTCACATATTATGTATGCTTCATTTGAGCAAGAAGCTCTAACGCCTAAATAAAGCACAGTTGTGAACTGTTTCAACTTTCAATGTCCTTCTCCTTGCAGCCCATAACATGAGCCATTGTTGGTTTCGATCATCATCTATTAGTATGACTGCTTATATTTACTTTTAAGGTTTTACCATTATCATTGATGTTTATTGGAATGGTAGCATCCAATAATATTTGCTTACAATACGTCGGGGTTGCATTTTACTATATAAGTCGATCATTAACTACCGTATTCAATGTAGTATTAGGAAAAGCACTTTTAGGACAACATACTTCCTCACAATGCGTAGCTTGCTGCTTGTTTATCATAGTAGGATTTTGGCTCGGAGTCGATCAAGAGAGTATATATGGTTAGTTCATTAATTTCTTTGAAATAACATTTTTAATATATCATATATAAATATAATAACATTTTCCAGGTTCTTTTTCATTATACGGGACCATTTTCGGAGTAATTGGCTCATTGATGTTATCATTATATTCAATTTACACAAAAAAAACGCTGCCTCACGTGAATCAAGAAGTCTTACTTCTATCTTATTATAACAATGCATATTCTATAATTCTCTTCATTCCGTTGATAATAATAAATGGAGAATTGTCTGTGATATCGAATTTCCAAAATCTTCACAATCATATATTTTGGATACAAATGATCGGTGGAGGAGTGTGTGGTTTTGCAATCGGTTACGTCACTTCTCTTCAAATCAAAGTATTTTAATCTTTATGCCATAATATCTTTGTTAATATATGATAATAAAACATTAATTTTTTAAAGGTCACATCTCCGTTGACTCACAATATTTCCGGCACGGCAAAAGCGTGTGCTCAAACTATAATTGCAACTCATTGGTACCATGAAACGAAAACATTCCTCTGGTGGGTCTCTAATGCCATCGTACTTGGTGCAAGTGCATTGTATGCAAGATTCAAACAGTTGGAAATGGAAAAAAATGCACAGAGTAAAATCATCTTGGATAAAGAAGAAAAAGAAAATCTCGTGTGAATAACTAACTACCAAAGACTTAACAAAATATGACTGAAATTTTTATTTTTTCGTCTATTATTATTAGATTTTTTTGCACAAAGTGTTTGTATAAATTTGGAAAGGAATTTATATTGATCACGTTATTATGTTTTCGAGTATTAAAAATTGTTTGATTTATTTATTAAAAATATTATAATTATATTATTAAGTGAAACTTTAATATCGTTTTCGATGTGATATTAATATATTAATATATTATTAATACTATCATGGAATTTTATTTATATCAAAAATACACATTTTTTACTATTATACATTTCGATCATAGAAAAAATTTAAAAAACATCAGCATATTTTTCAATCATTAAGTACTTACTACAAATTTTATCATATAGTTACACATAGGTTGGCCTCGTAGATTACCCCACTACATAATTCTGATAAAATGTCGAGTATATAGTCAATTGATCGATAGATAAGTCAGTCTCACCGTTGTAGAAGTGGTTGAATTTGAAAAAGAGCCACTAGATGTCGTTTTTGCTGATTGGGCGATCCGATGGGTGGACTATTGCAATGTTTCTTCAAACGTATAAATATTATATGTATTTAAAATATAAATTTTTCAGAAAAATTGATCACTAATACAAAATATTTATGATGAATGAATTATGCTGAAATATTATAAATAACCAACATTGATTATATATTTATATTGTTTCTTTATAGAATCGATACAATGTATTAATAGTCCTCGTCGAAGTTAAGTGATAAATTTTACAGTCAATAGATAACTATAATCATATCATAACATTAATCTGAAACTACAGTGGAACCTCGTTTTTAAGTTCCTGGAATTCATATTTTTTCGCTATTTGCGTTCAATTTCTATAGTCCCGTTTCATTTTAGTACATTTAATACACGCTTTTATATTTTTATTTCCCGAAATTTACATCTGAAATATTTGAAATTCAAGTTTTTTTTAATATAAATATTTAATTAAATTCGCAGCGATCTTTGTTCAAACGTATAAGTCACTCATTTCTGACAATTGTTAATTTGTAATTTTTATTTATTTTTTAAACACCATTCAAACGGTTTTCTGATCTTACCTTCAATGCAATAACAACGAAAGTTCAAAATCCATTTATATCATAAAAAAAGCTTATATAAACCCAAAAATATTATATGTGCGAAATATTTGATTTTTCAATAAAATGCATTATTCACATGATTTATGACCATATTTTTTAAACATTTGAAACCTTCAATCTACGATTTCCCTCTAATTATATTTTTTTATCGGTCCCTTCAAAAAAGTAAAAACTGAGATTCACCGTATACGAAAATAATGATTTTCGATATTTGACGTTGACGAAATTTCGATGTTAACGAAAAATTAATTGATTGAATCGAGTGATCAGATTTGATCATTTGTCGATGAAATATTGTTGTCATTGTCTTGATTATCTTGTCTACATAAAAATTTTAAGCTTTTACTTCATAATTAAAACGACATCATCATAAAAAGACCTTTCGAAAGTCTAATAAGCACCATAATGGTATCGGAAGAGCTGCTTCGTCGCCGGCAAACTGTCGGCTTAATTAATTAAAGTTTGAGCATCCCTGATTCGTCGAAAGGGTGATCATGGTGCACAATGAACTGATGGTGGTAAGATAAGCGTTGTGTGAAGATGCGGAGATTAGGACGTCGTCTCGTTCAATCAGCTAATGTGGCCCTCTTCGAGCCTCGCCAGCCCTTTCAGCTTTCGGGAAGGGCACTCCATATTTATGGACATAATTATAATAAAATTCCTATAATGATCACGGTCCTGATATAATAATGATTGTTGTATTTAATTTTTCTGAAAAATTCAGTGTCGGATTCGTTTGCAGAAGTCCAAAAATTTTGTAGACCTCTATACAGGATGGGCCCCAACTTATTATTTCTATTACTCATGAAATATTAAAATTAGAAAAAAATAGTATAAAAAAGATTTTTTTACGTTTATTATTGATATGTAATGTTAATTTCATAAAATAATGGAAAAATGGGCGATTTTAAGTAATTAAATTTCCTTTTTTTTCTTCAGATAGTGATTTAAATTTTATGATGTCTAATGATTGGTAAAGTAAAACTATAATATAATAATTCATCAAAAAATGTTAGGAGCATGAAGCGAGCGTCTCCATCTCATAAGTAAACCTGCCACTGAAAAAATTTCAATAAAAACGATTTTTATATTTACGTATTGCGATAAATAAAATGGCGGAAATTTATGTTATTTGTCGTCCTTTGGGAGTGAAATAAATATGGCATTAAAATTTTTGAAACATGTTTTATTTAACAAGAATGGTAAGCTTGAATTTTCAAATCAAATAATCACATTCAGACCTATATATGTACATATGTATATGTACAACAGAATATTTATATTGAAATACGCATAATATTGTTAATAGATAATGGTTACGTGCAAATTTCGAATTACTTTATCATAAATACCCATTTGCTTAAACTACGATATATTATATAATATGTTTGTTTGATTTTTACGCATTTGCAATTTCCGCATATATAATATTTTTTTAATACATTAAAAGCTATTTACACTACAATATGCTAAAATACATTGCTTAAACCCGTGAAATGATAAATATACACATATATTTTTACTGATTTGTTATTTAAATTATGTTTTGTATTGATTTTTCAATAACTATTTATATCTTCTATGAAACTAATGACATTATTCGCCTAATTATTTTATTACGTATTAACAAACAATCCGAATATGTTTCATTGCTCAAACTTTTCATATAAAAAAATCATATTAACATATACGTAATTAATAAACTTATTATTGCAAGTAAATGAAAAAATGGCTGGCTAATAACTAACTTCCATTGACCAACTTTTTTATACAAATTTAATAAATTATTATAAAAAATTGCGTCTTTTATACTAGACAAGGATTACGTTTGATTTAAAAATTGACGTATTTTAGTATTAATCCTACAATGAATTATTTATTTTATAATAATTGTGTATTAGACCAATTTTCACTTATCGTTAGACCTTTTTTAATTGTTTAGTTACTAAGATTACAATTTCAAATAATTTCGGAAAATTTACATGTCGCATTTGACTGATTATGAGTTGAAATAATAAAACTATTTCATAAATATCAAATAACGTCTATTATTATTAATTTAGATTTGTTCATGAAAACATTTAATACATTTTATATGTTTACTGATGTCGATTAATTTATCAATCGATATTTTATATACTCATGTTAATGTAAAAACCTAAAAATTGGTTTAACCCTTGACTTTAAATTGAGTTAAATTTCATCGACAAGTCCGTAACATTTTTGTGAAGTGATAATAATTTGCAAAAGCTTTCGATTCTTATATTTTATTTACAATTTTTTTTTAGTAAATGTCAAGATTCACTGACTCCGTTTGATAAAAGTCTGTTTTATATATTTCGATTTTATACTCCAAATTGGGCCTTTTACAAATCAAATCTAACCGACAAAAATACACTATTGTATATGTATCTATAGTTTTAATGGATTATGGATTTTAAATATGTAGAAATAATTAGTTAGGACAAAATGATAGTCCATAAGTTAAGAAAGTTCATATTCTTGTCGTTTGTATGTGAAAATTTGTAAAAATCATCAATTGACATTATCAAAATTAAATTGTAGAATAGATTGTATTTAATTTATTGCTATGGCAATGGTCTTAATAATAAATTTCTGATGGGTGAATTTGATTTGAAAAAAGTTGAATTTGATTTGTAAAGGGCTGAATTTGGAATATAAAAGCTATAGAACAGGCTGTCCAAAATTTCAGTATGCGGGGGCCACTTACAAATTTCAAATCTCAAAATTTCAATTGTTGTACATTCAAAACGTAATAAGTATTAAAATATTGGTAAAGTTATTTATTTACATTATAAAACTATTTCGATGAGTTCATTTCGGAATAAATGCTGTTTTTTATGTATGTTTTTGTGTGAAAAGTGGGGGCCACTTTGGCACCATAGTGGCCCTTTGGACAAGCCTGCTATAGAACATTCATCACATATAATTTTATGAAAATCAATTTCATAAAATGTCCGAAATACTTCCAGACCGAATCGGAAGCATCAAAAAATTATTTTTCAACTTTCACTTTTATAAACCTTAGGATGTGCCACCAACACTTAACACATACCAATCTTCAACACATAACATTTCCGATCGAAAATCATAATAAAAAACTATTCACAGTTCAAATCCATAACAGACCCCCCGAACAAACTAAACCACGTCCACCATTCCCCTCGCCTTCAAACCAAGTTCAAAGTTCAAACTCAATTGAAGTACAAGGGCGCGTCGGGTCACAATATTTTCGAGAAAAAAAGAGCCGCCGGCGTGGGCGGATGATGGGCCGTGGGCGGCAAAAGCCTAGGAGGCAATAGAAGACCAGCAGTCGAAGATGGTGGAGGAGCAGCATCAGAAACAGGAGCAGGATGATGCCCAGACCCCACGTGAAGCTTCCTCGTGTGCTTCTTCAGGTCGAAGTTGCGACAGAAACCCTTAGCGCATATGTGGCACGTGAAGGGTTTTCGATCGTTGTGCGTGTGCATGTGAAAGGTCAAATTGTATACTTGGTGGAAGGCTTTGCTGCACAGCGTGCATTTGTATGCTTTCTCGCCGCTGTGGGTCAGTTTGTGGTTCTTGTAGTTGCCTTTTTGGTGGAAGCCTTTGCCGCAGGTTTCGCACACGAATGGTTTGACACCTGCGTGGATTCGTGCGTGGGTGTTGAGGGTTGACGATCTGTTGAAGGCTTTTCCGCATACGCCGCAGCGGTGGGGTTTTTCCGCCGTGTGGATTATCTTGTGGCGGCATAGTGTCGATGCTTGTCTGAAGCCTTTGCCGCATACCTGATGATTTTATTGTTATTGGAATGTTTATGTAAATACAACATGAGCAATTGATCTGTTCAGACGGTATTTTTGAAACGAAACTTCTATAGAAACGTTAGTATAGGGTTTTTCAATGGGGACGCTCGATTTTAAAATTTACAATAGAATTTGAGGATTTGCACACGTTGTTCAACGCTATAATCTTCCATGGTGATTTTCCGTACACTACTAATCAATTGATAACAAATTTGACAAATGTCACTTTCATGTTTGCTATAACCTACAAAATTTCGAGCGTCTCTATTTAAAGATCCTATATAAACCGACAATCAAAGATATTATTATCATTTATTAAATTTGATTTTTTTCCTGATGATTATGATAATTTTTTTAGAAAAATAGTACTATAAAAAAGTTATACGAATAAACGTTTGCCATAATTATGTGTGACCAACGATAGAATCGTTGCAGTTTGTAATCATTTTATTATCTTTATAAATTTTATGTATAGATATTTGATTTGATAACTTTTCAACGTTATTTAAAATTCGTAAGTAAAAAAAATAATTTAAATTGATTTTTCAATATAAAACAGTACGAATTTTCGAAATTATTATTTACTTACACATATTTGAATTGACACATTGAAATCATTATTATTCAATTCTTAAAATTAATAACATTAATTATTTTCAAATCCCTCACTACGAGTCAGACTCGTAAAACCTTCTGAACAGATCAATACAATACAAAAATTTTACCTTGCACACAAAAGGCCTAGCACCAGTATGCACCGGCATATGTCTGGTGAGATTATAATGAGCATTGAAGACCTTTCCACAATCTCCACAAGCAAAAGTCTTGTGACGAGGGGGGGGCCCCGCTGAGGCCGATGGGGGCGCAGGGGGCGGAGGCGCCGGGGCCACTGGCTCTCTATACTGTCTGAAAGCCGACGGCTCGGGGGCCATCAAACGTGCTATTGAAAATTTCAGCTCGGACACCTTGCTTTGGCGACTTGAACTGAACGGCTGCATGATGATTGTTGGTTCTGAAACTAATCATTGATGTTGATTATCGGAATTGAGTGATGAGTTGAGTAGATAGTGGATGGTTGTGGTTATGTATGGTCTGAAATTATTGTTTGATATTTTCAGTGGTGGATTTATTTTGATAGGGGTTCGAGAGGTTGAAAATTTTTGAGGTTTCTATGTATGTGTGTAAATTTATAGGGTAAGTCTCCAAATCTATCTTGATTCCTCCTAATTGCAGATGAAATATTAAAATTGAAAAAATTAGCACCGCAGGCGAAAATTTTTATCTATTTATTGATGTGGTCGGTTTCATAAAATAAAGGAAAATTAAGTGATTTTAGAAAAAAAATTGTTTTATATAAACGAACACCTTTTTTTCATGAGAAAGTGATTCAACTTTCGTGATGTCTATTTGATTGATAAAGAAAAACTGTATTAATTCATCAAAAAATTATTTTTCAAAAATTCTAAGGTCCTTTCCATTCGGAAACTTTGAGGCGAAAAATTCCACCGCCTATTAGTAAATCCAACAATAAAAATTTTACTTCGAATGTACGAGAGTACTACATATAAAGAGTTATAGGCAAATCTTCATATTGAGCGTGATTTTTAATATAAAATATAAAAAGGGTCATTTTCTTTTACGCAACTATGGAGCCTCAGCCTCATTTTCTTCTTATTATTGTGAAAAAATGTTCAAACTATTGATAGAATATCAAAAAAATTGAGGATTCATTCTCTACCGAATATTGGTATGAATAATTAGAAATCGAGCACCGATCAAAAATTAAAAATTTAACCCTTGATTCGTTTTTTTTAAGTGATTACTTTTAAACAATTAAGATGTTTTTCATGGGAAAAAATTTTTGGGGTCTGAATAATTTTGAGAAGTGTCAAATATCGAAAAAAAAAATTCCGAAAGTTAGTGTAAAATAATTTCGCGTGAAGCTAACTTCATGCGAAATTATTCATCAAACAAAGATAGCTTAGGTTAGGATTGGTGAGAAATTCGCGAAATTATTTCCGAAAGCTGGGTTAGCTTCACGCGAAATTATTCATCAAACAACGATAGGTTGGGTTAGGCTTCGTGAGAAATACGCGAAAATATTTCCGAAAGTTGGGTTGGCTTCAAGCGAAATTATTCATCAAACAACGATATGTTGGGTTAGGCTTTGTGAGAAATGCGCGAAAATATTTCCGAAAGTTGGGTTGGCTTCAAGCGAAATTATTCATCAAACAACGATAGGTTGGGTTAGGCTTCGTGAGAAATGCGCGAAAATATTTCCGAAAGTTGGGTTAGCTTCAAGCAAAATTATTCATCAAACAACGATATGTTGGGTTAGGCTTGGTAAGAAATTCGCGAAATTATTTCCGAAAGCTGGGTTAGCTTCACGCGAAATTATTCATCAAACAACGATAGGTTGGGTTAGGCTTCGTGAGAAATGCGCGAAAATTTTTCCGAAAGTTGGGTTAGCTTCAAGCGAAATTATTCATCAAACAACGATAGATTGGGTTAGGCTTGGTGAGAAATTCGCGAAAATATTTCCGAAAGTTGGGTTAGCTTCAAGCAAAACTATTCATCAAAAACGATAGGTTGGGTTAGGCTTGGTAAGAAATTCGCGAAAATATTTCGGAAAGTTGGTCTACATTATTGCGTTGAGCTTTTTTTAAGGAAAAATTTTTTTGGGGTTCGAACACGTTCGGTTAGTGACGAATAATTTTTCATTTGAAAATTATGAAATTAAAAAATTATTTTTGACCAGCTTCCCCTCGGAAATTTTTTTTTTTCCACCTCCCCCTTGGAAAAAAAGGGCGCTAAATTTCATATTTGCCAAAGGCGCCAAAAACATTGCTACGGCTCTGTACTTGATCTCAAATGAATAACAGTAAAAAATTTAACCATCGATCTCAAGTAAACAACAACTGCGGCAAAATTTCATGGAGCCTCGGTTTTATTTTCTTGATATTATTGTAAAAAAATATTCAAACTATTGATACAATATTGAAAAATGAACTGCCGAATATTGGCGCGAATAATTCTAAATCGAACACCGATCAAAAGTCAAAAATTTAACCCTTGATCTCAAGTGAGCAACAGCTGCGGCAAAATCTCAAATTACCAACGGTGACACGCCTTCGTTGTTAGCGGGGGTCATTATTTCGCTCATTGCAGTCATTGTGCATTTCGACTTCGAACAATGACGACATATGCTAGCACGAGCCGTTTTGATTTATATAAAAAAAATAAATGTAAAGGCAGTGCCCATTCAAGCGCCTTTTGAACTGTGAGCGTTTGTAATTACACGATTCAGTTCTCGAATGGAACGTTCGACCGCAAAAAAACTACACCCTGTTTATAATAAATAGTATGCCTTTTCGTTGGTTGGATTCGTAACGTTTGGATTGGATTTAAAATGATAAATTTTCAAAATTTTAAGAAAAATAATAAGAAATTGATATGTCAAAGAAGTAATTTTATTCAATATTGCTTGTATTAAATTTTTGAAGTGAAACTTTTATAAGGGCGTCAGTATGAATCGGAAATTAAACAATTTTTGTAATATTATTTTATTGAGTTAATGATAATTGTTGTTTATAAAACCCACAATGTGATCGCTTTTAAAAAAATAAATTTCAAGGTCTTTGGTGGTTCAAATTATGAAAAACTGTAGGATTTGTCAAAATTAGCGTTTTAAAAATGTTATATTGCAAAAATTAATGTGCATACTGTGATGAATGCGAATGTATGTTTCATAATACGCATTGCAAGCAAATAAAAAAATAATGATTTGCTCCCTTAAGGGCAAAGTACCGTGCTGTTCTTTTGTGCAAAACATGAAACGGCACTTCCTGTGTTCCGGCAAATCCACAATATATTTGTCTAATATGTCAATATAAGTATTTTTTTTTTTTAAAGAAATGCTATTTGTATTAATCGAAATTGTCATATTAGATATAATATATCGTATGTCAAATCTTCGATTTTTAAAAAGCGTTACAGAAAATAAAAAAATATGGATTTATGTAATGATGAAAATTAATTTATACAAATTTTTCTTGAACAATATTATGTTTTTTGTATATATTACCGATAGAGTGTATAAAAAATATGTAGTATTTTGTAAAATACGTGAATGTGGAACCGGAGCACCGCCCCCTGTCAGTGCCACTGTTTTTGGAACCCCTCGACGTCTATATTCGAGGACTCTTTTCGGCGAATTTTCTTCGCGTCAAACGTCGTAACCAGAGGTTTCGTCCTTTTTTTCTCATCTTTTCAATGCGAACATTTTACACCGAACTTATTATATAACATGTTTAATATTCAACTAAAAACGAAACTTCAATCGGACATAATTAACGTGCATTTTTTAAAAGGCGTCAGTACGGATCTAAAATTTAAAGGACTCAATTTTTTTTTAAATTGCCATTGTTGAAGTAACTTTACTTATTAGTATCATAGTATCATGAAGTAACTTTAATACTTATTAGTATCATAAAAAAGTTATCGCATGTTTTTTGTAACAAGTTTTTTCTTTCAATATGTGAAAGTGGCAATCAATATTTTTTTATAACAAAAGGTACATTATATAGTCATAATCAACAGCTTATTTTTTTTCATCATAGAATATATTAATTACATTGAAATATATTTTTATAGACTTGCGTCAGTGCGCACCCTCATTTTTACGAACTCTTCAACGACCCTTAAATCTTGAATGATGTTGAACTGCTTTGACATTAAGACTCCCAGATTATGACTATGTTCAGTCAAACGAAAACAGATTGATCTAGACTTCCGAATTAAATTTTATTTTTATCGAATAATATTTTCAATATTTATTGAAAATATTTATAAATAGATAATTTTATGATCAATAGTTTAAGCAATATCAGTTGCGATCATCAAAGTTAAATGATCTGTATACGAATGCATTTATTGTTAAAAATATATGATTTTTTTACATTCAAATTCATTAAAATTGCATCCATCTTATAATCACTATATGTATTAAAAAATACAATTTGTAAAAAAAACCCAATTTTTTTGTAATTGAATCAGTATAAATTATAATATTATACATTTGATGATGATGACATCTTTTATACTCAAAATTTAATCTTGTAAACTTCAAATTCAACCCATTAATTTTCAAATTAAACCTTTTACAAATCAAATTCAACCGTCGCAAATTTATATTCTTAATTTTTTAATAATTTTTTGAAAAATATTAAAGAAACGTTAGCACATATCCATGGTATCTATTTTCAGATTGATTTAATAAAAAATGTAATCAATTACGTATGTAAAAAAAATTTTAAATCACCATCTGATTGAGAGATTATCAAAGTCAAATTGAAGAATAGATTTGATTTCATTGATAACTACGACAACGATCTTAATAATACTTTCCGATGTTTGATTTTGATTTGTAAAATATTTGATTCAAAGTTTAAAAAGGTTGAATTTGATCCGTACAAGGTTGAATTTCGAATATAAAAATTGTATAGAAATACAAAAAGTTATTTTCATCATTATAATCATATTTTTAAAAATACAAAAAAACAATTACACGACAAGGCATTCAAACGTCAACACATCCCATCCGCAATAATCCATACAATTTTCCGGAACGCGGACGAAAAGTCGAGTTCCTTTTCGAAGGGAAAGCCCTCAGACTTCATCACGCCGGAGTGGTTGACGAGTCCGTGTCGGGGCCACAACAATGGCCCCGGTTAGACAATGACCAAGACCACTCCCACATAACAATGCTGAAACGTCGCGATCGACACTGACAATGCCGCCTCCAATTGTGCGAACCGCGCTTTTATTTTCCGCGAATATTGTATATGGCTTGTATGGGTGTAGTTGGGGGTGGAAAAAATGAGAAATTTGTGTTTTTGTATGTTGTGTGTTGTGCGGTTTTTGTGTGGTTGCGTTATTCGTGGAAAAAGTGTACGAAATCGTGCGAAATTTAAATAATATTGAGTAATGTTTGATTTTGTATCATAATGATTTTTTTCAATTGAAGACTCATCGACTGCTATATTCTAATGTTTTTTTATATATACGTATGTTACGCAACGTTTGTGTGATCGCGTTTTTTATGAAAACCACAAAAAAATCTTGCGTTTTTTGTGAAATTTAAATAGCATTGAAGTAAAATTTGACATTCGTATCAAAATAATATTTTCAACTGACTCATCTTTTAGAATGAGCTTTTAATTATACGTTGATTTCAGCACCACAAATTTTTACCAATTTTCCATATGTATATCGCAAGATACGTCAACTGTCATATTTGACAGATGTCGATAAAACGACAACGGTTTCGTTTTCGTACCCTAATTTTGAAAATCGATTTAAAATCTGAATGTTCGATACATCAATCGAAAGAGCTTTAAAAATACTTGTACACATGGACATAGTTTTTTTAAAACAAGAAATATCTTACTTCAGCAAGTTTTTAATAACTAATCATGTATATCATATAATTTTGTATTTATATAAAAGTTTTATTCATATTTATGGATCAAATACGCAATTAACAAACAAAAAAATAAGATTTGTCTATCATATTACCTTTCACTTGAATATTATTGAGTTTGAGTTTAAAATGTTCCAAATAACATACCTATCACCTCTTTAATGCTGAGACCTTTGTAACACCTTGTATAATATTATATATAATTTCAATGTTTTTCGTATTTATTATCGATCAATTGATGCAATATTAAGAGATATTCAATGTATGTGAATTCACAATTTGTCTCGTCGGTGTATTATAATATAATATTCAGAATCCATTGTCGCATCACTCGAAATATTTCTAATGGAATCTTGAAGTACCAGGAAAAAAATTTATTATTATTGTTGGTAAATATTGGAGTAATATGTGGTGGAGTACTTATGCCATACATAACCATAAGTATTCATATTATTTGTCGAAGCGGTCTCAATGAATTGACTGGGCACTAAACACTTGGGGGAACGATCGCCTTTGTCATGGGAAATTATCAATAAATATTTGCACTACAGACTTCATTGTTATCGGAGAACTATTTTTAAAAAGAGACCTCATGACATCCGGTCGAATTTTAAATGAACTCTCAAATATGCACATCATAATTGTTGGTTATTGAATCTTTTATCGATCAAATGAAATTTAGTATGATTCTTAATATGTATCTAAAAATGGGTATTTTTTAAAAATATATACTCAGTCATATACAGTCATATAACAGTATAGTTTAACAGTCATATATTATAATATATTAAGTTGTTTAAAGTGCGGTTTATCGATTTTTTTCAGGTGAAAGCTCTATTTATTTATAAGTGTTAAAGTATAGATTGATACATTTATTGAATGTATATAATTCTATTAATAAAGCTTCTTTATATTAGAACCTTGTATACGTATAATAATCAGGGTTTAAAATAATACTAAAAAAATATATTAATTCCATTTTTACAGTAATAACTAAAAAGTATATTACTATTGAAGTCTTGTAGTAGAATTTTAATTTTTAATTTTGAACTGCATATCTTAGTATGAAGTATAAAAAAATATGGCGAATATATAATATAAAAGCTCATAATTTGAGCATGAATAATTTAACATACTTCAGTTTTATATAAAAATTTCAAATTAACCTATTTTCCAGTAGAAAACATCTACTCAAAAAACATAGCTTCACAAAAAAAACCACACACACAAATCCCACATTCGATCGATAAAAGTGCGAATTTCAAACGAAATCTCACACATTCAACATCATCCAACCATTTTTTTTCCACCCAAGCTTAACACACCCAACACAAAGCAACTTCCAATATTTGGACACTTGATTCATCCGGGATTAACACATCACACAGGCTACTCGCACACCCGGGCCATTATCGCCTCGGAAGTACACACGTTTGGACCAGCACAATCCACCACAAACACGCAAAAACGGACCACGACATCCGCCAAAGAAAAAGCCTCAGCCTGAAATTGAAAGTCTACGGATTTGGTAATAAAGATGGTATTCGGTAAGGGTTTCGCGCTTAAGATCTCCAGTCCTGACTTTTTTTTCATAATTTTTTTTTTATTAATTTCGTATTTATAGCATTGAAGAAGCATGAAAAGATTTTTTAATAACTTTTTTATGTATCTAAATCACATAATAACATCTAATTATTTGAAAATAACAAAAACTGCTAAACTGATAACAACTACTCTTCAGACCTAATTTATGTACGTTCTAATGTACATTCACGTTTGATGTAAAATTATGATATGATACATTACAACATACAATGAAATTTTAGTTTCAATCGTTAAAAACAGTCTTCCTTTTTTAAATTGTACCATAATAATGATACGTGAGTAAATATTTAATAACAAAATATTGAAAATAAAACGTGACTTATCGTGACGTCGTTAAGATGTCAAACAAAACTGCCATATAACAAAAATTTTGCGCTCTATATGGAAAAACAGAAGAAATAAAAAAAAATAACATAGTTTACACCATAATTTGCAAAAAATCCCGATGAAATAAATCTAAAATATCTTCAAAAAAAATCAACAAACTCTATGCACATTGTAATGTACATTGGGTCAGAGAAGGTTAATTGAAACGCCCTTTCACATCACACAGGCTACTCACACACCATTATCGCCTCGAAAATACACACTTTTGGACCTGCACAATCCGCCACAAACACGCAAAAACGGACCACGACATCCGCCAAAGAAACCGAAATCGAAAGTCCACGGATTTGGTAATAAAGATGGCATTCGGCGAGGGTTTCGCGCTTAATTGAAACGCCCTGTAGGGATAGGGGAGGCCGGCGGCGATGATCAAAGTAATAGTTGTCTTTAGGGTTAGGTGCTGTGTGTTATTATGTTGGGTGAGTACACCCTTTCGGTAAGCAGTCGCCACCTCGTCAACCCTGAACGTTCATCTCGGGTCCCCATACGAAGCACAAATAATCCCATAACAATTATGTTCCGCAAACACGACGATTTGGCGGGAGGAGAATCGCGTGTGTGTATTGCGTTTATTTGTGCTCGGATATTTTGGACTATTTTTTGTGTGGGTATATATTGTGAAGGTTTTGGGTTGAAAAGTTATATGTAGTTATTTTTATTAGAATAATTTAAGTAGAGTGCATATATTTTTTATTAAATAGTGACCAATTTTCGTTTGTTTGTTATGCTCATAAAAATACGATACTTCTGTGAGTTCAACTTTGATTATAGAATTTACCTATAAAAACCAAACTCTTAAAATTACATATATGAGGATACTCATATTTTAAAAACGTTATCCTTACAAATTTATGTATTGACTTCAATGGTGTTAGCGTTTCTTGGGAAAATCTTGGAGTAATTTTAAAATACGTTTGAGTTCTTTGACGCATTAGCGAATATCGCCAAATCAGAAAATTTTCCCATTTTGCGATATAGGCAAGCTAAAATTTACTCATTGCGGAAAATTTTATGGTCAAATATTGATTATCAAGTCCTCTTAATTCATCTGATCCTGTATTTTGTTATATTTGACTGTTCCGTGATTAAAATAGGAAGATTTTTAAGTTTGCTGATGTTCAATCTAATGTGCCAAAGAATTCAAAAATATTCTACATTGAGAAACGTTCACATTGAGAAACATAGGCACATTGAGAAACGTTCAAAACAAAACTGAAAGAACTGAAATATTTTTTTGAATTAAAAGAATTTCATATTAAACGCCATAATATACGTATATGATATATCATCAGAACCACAGTATTGTTTCTAATTAATCGATTTTTTACATTAATCATTTTCATATTATACAATTCCCATTATAAATTTAAAAAAAAACATACAACTCAACTTCATCAATCCCAAAAAAATTTCATCCTAACTCCAACACACATCCAACTAAAAAAACATACAACAACTCAACTTTACCAATCCTAAAAACTTCCAACCCAACCCCAACACCCACCCAACTAAAAAAAAACAATTTCCCAAATCTCCAATACACATAACAGTAAACACCGAATCGCAGATAGTGTCACCCTAATAATTTCGCTAATGGGGTGTACGACTTGACACGCAACAATCGAGGGTCGACTACGTCATCAGGCCCGTGGGCGGGCTCAACACCAAAACCGCATTTCCAACGACTTATTATTCGTCCCGATTCCGATTGTGGCTTGTATGCTCACCCCAACAGCTTAAGCCAAAACGAACGATGATGACGGATCATGTCAGTGGCACGCGTGACGTTTAAACATTTCAATCACGACGATTTCGCCTCTTCAACACCTATAATTTGGGGTTTGGGGAAGTCTGGTTTTAAAATGGATGTGTGTGTGTTAATGAAGCGATTAGTTGGGATTGTGATGGAGTTTGGTATGAGCGTTATTACAGATTGATTGAAATCGGAAAGATGATGTGTTTAAATCAAATACGTTTTTGATCATATACAGCTTTTATAGTCCAAATTAGACTTTATATAAATCAAATTCAACCGCTTAAACTTGAAATTCGACCTTTTAAACTCCAAATTCATTTAATTTTATACTTCAGATTCGATCTTTCAAACATTTAATTAAACCAACCAAATCAAAAATCAACCATCGCAAATTTATTTTCTTATTTTTTAATGATTTTAAGAAAAATATTAAAAATAACATTACGTACATATTCATGATACATATTTTTAGATTATTTATCAAAAAATTTGATTAATTGTTTATATAAAAAATTGTTGAAATCACCAACTGAGATTATCAAAGTCAAATTGACCAATAGATTGTATTTTATTGAATGCAATGGTATAGGTCTTACAATTAATAATACTTTTCGATTATTGAATTTGATTTGTAAATGGTTTAATTTGATGTATAAAAGATTGAATTTAATTTAAATTATATTTGTAGATTGAATCTGGACTGCAAAAGCTGTATTATAACAGTTTGGATTGGCGCGGTAAAAATGAAATTGAAATATTTTTAATATCACATATGTATGGATATCCGCTGAAACATATATAATACTTTTCATAAATACATAGTCCGTTTCTTTAGCGCATTCTATGCTATATATGTTTCATCGAATGTTATGAAATCTGTCGAAAAAAAATTGCGTATGGACTATGATTTTTATTGTAAAAACGTGAAAATGTAAGTTTATTGTGGTCACAAGTATAAAGAGAAATTGAATAACGAGCTTATAAGATTAAGACGAAAATTGTGGGTTCGTTCATTTTTGTTTGCGAATTTCTAAGCGTGCATTCAACAGACTCAAAGAGGATTTACCGCCACTACACAAATCGTATATGTCTAAACATCTTTCATTAAAAATCGATAAGATTTCGTTCCAGTATACACACATACCAATCAAAAAATTCATATTTTTCCATTTTGAAACAATCTTCAATTCCATTTCCATCTACAAACCCATTCAAACCCATTCTATAACAAAAAACTTCTCACCACCAATTTCGCGCATACAAATCTCGCTGATTATTAACGACATATTAATTGACAGCCGCTTAAACTATTTCACAAACGGAACCACCGCCCTTTTATTCGCTCGCCCTATTGTCAATATATTTTCACACATGGTCATATTGAGCCAAAAACGTTAAGAGGATTACATGACGATGTTTGGAGACCGACGGACGTTTGAGCTACTTATCCTGCCGACACAAAACACGAAGGATTTGGCCTCTTCGGTCGTCAACTGAAGGTCCGCAATACAAATATGTGTCTAAAATATAATTTATGTACTGTAAATAATAATATAGTTTTGCTGAAATTTACAGGTTTGCGATATTTTCTATTTAAATAGTGGGTAATTTAAATACAGATTTTTGTAATGGTTATATGATAAATTTTGTTTACTGCAGTTAAATTTTATGTTGTTGAAAAAAATTGACTATTTCTGACTTGCGGTATATTTAAATAGACGAATTTTGTGCACGAGAGTTTACATCCGCATCCGACTCAACTTCACATTCTTATATGCATTTTTGTTGTTGTTGTTATATTACATTCGTTTAAGGTTCATAAATATGACAGAAATTGGAAAACTTTATATGGTTAAATATTTATATACAAATTGTATCATAAATATTTCAATATTTGCATTAAAATAATTTTTATTATTACTCATATGAAAAGTTTTTATAATGAAAGAGTATACAAGAGGTTTTTTTTTAGTTTAAAGCCCTGTTAGTTAATATACCTTAAGAGAGTATATGAGTTTATAAATAAATTTAAAATCCAATATAAATAAACTAAACAAGAATATAACAATATTAATTTGAATTCATATTGTACCAGTTAATTGAACAGTTTCACGATTATTGGATAGATATTCGCATAAAACGAACGCGGATTCTGTACAAAATCACTTCAAATTCGATAGGGTTGATATAATATATTTTTTATGATATATTCTAATATAATAGTAGAGCGAAACGTTCTCTTTTGATTGGCAAAGTGCGTGCATTTCCAACATATTGTTTGTTCGGTGAACGCCTCGGGCTCAAAGTTGAACCCTTGACGAGTTCACTGAACAAGTTTTTGCAAACGTTACCCCAACTTTATACGACTCACTTGAAATTTTCCAGATATACCCATACACGTATATGCTCCTAGATATTGAGCTTTCAGTCAGATAAGAGAAGAAGAAAAAACTTTTCATTTTAACGATGCACAATCAACGTTTTTTCCCTATATTTTTTGTGAAAATAACATTCTTTATTCAACAATTTTTATTTAATAATTGAGATGAGTAAGATTAAATTAATGGATATTGTGGTTGAGTATAGATTGAATTAGAAGATAGATACGTTAAGTATTAAAATGGAAATCAAGAAATAACTTAAAAATATATGTAGAGAAAATTGTTCAAGATAGACAAATATGAAATAAGATATTTTCATACAGTAAAATGATATAAAATTATGATTAAAATTCATAATTCCTCAAGAAATAACTATATATGTACATATATTTAGAAACACATGTACATACATGTGTGTATAAAAAATATTGAATAAACAATCTGAAATTTTAAATCAATAAAGACGATTCGATTATCTTTATTTTCATTATGATTCAAAGTTCCTCAAAAAAAAAAAAACTACATAGGTACATACATACATATTATGAAACAAAGTAAATATTGTTTATATAAAAAATATTGAATTATCAATCTTAACTTCTAAAGTTATAAAGACAATTAGAGTATCATCATTCAGAAAAGGATGTAAATTTCTGCACATAATAGCAATTAACGATGCCTTAAATAATTAACTACCCAATAATGAAAACATATGAAAACATCAGCAATAACGATGAACCATCTCGACTTTATTAGCAATCATACACACTCGAAAACCCATTCGATATTGCAATAAAGCACAGGTAGTCAATTGTGCAATAATAACCATTCCAGACACGTGTATCGTTTAATCGAGGAACAGCCTCATTTATACAGCCACGTGTCCCGCACATAATTCACGCTCAATTTCATCTTTTTATTACAAACACAAACGTGGGATTTTTCAAAATCGCCCGCGCAACTTCGAACCAATAACGCTCTCGAAAGTCGGTAAGTTTTATTTACAGAGTTTATTTACAGACATGGTAATCGCCTTATTCTATTACCATGTCGAATCGGGGGTGGCAATATTAATCGTAGTTTGGAAACCGTTAACACGCTACTTTCGACCCCAAAACAAAACCAATTATTTCGCCCTCGCTTTGCGGAGCGTGCTAACTTGGATGAAATCGCTTCGGGAATTATAAATCGGAAACTAGTATGGCGATTGATGATGGTTTTTGATTGAGTGTTTGTTTTTTGTGGGTGTAAAAAAATTGGTTGGTTATTGGTTGAATTTTATTTTTTTTTTAAGTTCATATTGGGATTGAAAATTCAATTTTTTATATGATTTTATTATCGGGATGTATCGACTCTGATTTTAACTCCAGTGGAGTTGAATTATAGAATTTTATGCAGAGTTGGAGTTATAAAAAATCAACCGTTTCCGACTAATTTTTATTTATTTGTTAAAATTTTATAGCTAAAACCGATTTAAAAAAAGATGTTTTATGTTTCGTTGACATGTTCATACTCCTACATACATCTCTCCCCCTTTTTTTAAATATAATATTTAAAAAATATAAAAAAAATCAATATCAAATATGTACACCCGATCCTCTTTTTACACAGGGATACGTTCCAGAGACTACCACGTAAAAAAAAATGTATGGTAACCATACAAAAATTGGAGATAGGTTCCATCACTATATTTGGATAGAAAATCCTTCCAAATGTACTTTATAAAAAATGTGCAATGTAAAAAATTTTTGCCGTGAAAAATCATCAAAAATCATCGAAATTTTTATTTAAAAACTATAATTACATACATATAATTATATCAATTTACTGACCTGCGTCGAATCTTACCATTGTGGCATAATGATACATATTCTTATTATTTTTATACCGCGTGAAAGTGAAAACTCCGAACACGGTTCATCTTCCTTGAACCGTGTTATTTCGAAACCGTGTTTAAAGAAGATTAGGTGTATTTCCAAAGTTTAATTGATTTATCATAATAATAAAATATAGTAGTTTGGAGAGCTACTAATTTATAGGCTCTTTTACTTTGAAAATCTTTAATCATTATATTTTCATTACTCACTAATAATTTTATACGTTGGAAAAAAAGAAAATTTTATCTTACTAAAATCACTCAAGTCGAAGTTAAAGTTAAAGCTAAAGCAAAAGTCAATTTTGGAGTCAATAAATTTTGAAGCGATGTACAGCCTTGATAATAATCGATTTATTTTATCCTCAAATTTTATTTAAATTGATATGAGTGGATAATCAGAATAATTTTAATAATAAATATATAAAATAAATTCGTGGAAAACCCATCGACGATCGTTACGCATTCATTCTAATCACGTTTGATTCGTAATCATGAGGGGAGTTAACCGCAAACATTAATCGTTTCCTTGTCAATTTCAATAAACATGTCATGGATGTTAGTAAAACAGGAGTGTGTGAAGTGCCTTTCGAAAGCCGGGTTAATTTACTCAACCCTAACACACAATAAAACGTTAAAAAAGATTAACAAACATTTTTCAAAATATAATGACTTTCGATTAAATTTTAGTTTATTTGTTTAGCGTCATATTAGCCATCAACGTCATTATTGTATCATAAGAACTCAACCGTCGAGATTCTTTCCTTTTGTTGAATTGTTTGCGAGTTCGAAGGGGATCAAATCCTGCGTGGGTGAATTATGACGCCACGCTAACAGGATGTGATCAACGCATCGATGAACATTCACTGGATTTTAAACATTATTATCCCTTGACAATAAACATTTTTTGAATTTCGATTTTCTATGTCTTCCATCATCGTATTCAGTTCATATGATTTACATTCAAAGAAAAAACCACCATAAAAAGTTCTAGTTATCGCATATTCTCATCATTTATTAAATATGCAATCGAAATTAGAAAAACTATAGAATCTAATTAGAAATTTTCACAAAAATTTTTCATATTCTATTTTTTAAATGTATAAACTCTACACTAATAACTATAACTAATACTAGACTATATTATAAGAGTATCATAGTATTATTAGAATAATACTAACTGTAACCCTAACACATCTTTCACAATTGAATAGCTCATTTTTCCTTATTAAAAATATGAAAATTCACATTTTTACTTCGCAAAAATGAAAATATAGTATTAGAACACATTTCGACAAAGTCTGTATTGGCGAACCACCGTTTTGGAAGCAATGGGCCCCGTCCAGTGAAGCATTAACAGATGTCGCATTGAACTCGGTGATCCTTTGTGAAGGGCCGACGCACACACCTGGGTTTCATTCTTGCCTAAAGACTTTTGTTCTGCTTTTGCCCTTACACACTTATTTAATAATATATTTACACCGAGTACGCATTTTTTAGATCGTACATGTAATATTAATTCATAAGTGAAATAATTCGAAGATATGAATCTGTTATGAGTTTGTTGCGCAATTTTTTATTATGAATTCTCTAAAGGTTTTTGTGTATTGGAATTGATTAATTGTACGGCTGAATTACAATGAAAATATATTAAATATATTATATTGATACATTTGCGTATTGAAAGTTAAGTTTTTGTATTAAAGTAAAAAAAAAATTCTTTTTGTTTTTGAAATAATCGGATACGTTCGATGTTCATGAAAAAAAAGCTTCTTTAGACCTTAATTTTATTATTCTTTGAAAACTTGTCAAAATATGTAGTTATAGATTCTGATTTAATATTTGTCGCCCAATAATTATTTCAACTGCTATTAATATTGAACTAAAACTATAATAAAAATTTGCTTATAATAACGATCCCGTCGCTGCTCAATAGTAACAGCAAAAGCTCATATAAAAACTATTTATTTCTATGATTCTAATTTTCGTCAAAAACTACAATACCTAATTATCGTTTTCGCTTGAAAAAACTACAATCATTATAATAAAAAAATACAAATAAAGCATTTTCTATTTCTAATGAAGAACGAGCGAAGCTTTCATAAGAAAAAGTAAACAAAAACGTTTAAAATTTTGATGAAGATTTTTTAAAATTATACTATTGCAAAATGAGACGCTTTTACTAACAAAAAGAGCTATTAACAAATTCAGTAATAATTTCGCAATGGCCATTTCGTTTTTCGTAATGTGTCAAAAAGGGACAGATTCAAATCCCGAGGGATGAGTCAAAGTGGGCGGAGCCTTTTCCAGGCCACGCCCATAAATTTTCCAAGCGCACACAGTCACGTCGGTGCATTTGTGTAGAAAAAATATTCCCGACCACAAAATATACGTACACTTTTGAAAAAACGTGATTTTCGACAAAAACGCGAATGGTGTTTGGAAATGGGTGAGAAATTTTTGTAGATCATGAATGTAATGTGGAAAATAAAATGGATTTGTACAAATATTGTAATAACGGAAAGTTGTACTCACTTTTACCGGGATGTGCTATTTGAATTCTTCTTTGGGTGGTTTTTTCATTTTATTGCTTTCACCGGGAGTTTTCTATGTTCGACATTTTCCTGAAAGTTAAATGAAAATTATGAATAAGGAAAAAAATAATAATGTCTTATAATTTTTCGGTTCTTTCATAATCTTATATTCATACTGTATGTATTAGAATTAATATTATCATCAACATTATATTTACAAAAAAATACATATCAAATAATTTGTATGCTAAAGTATAATGATGTATATTTCTCGTTTATTTTGTAAATAATTTAAAATACATAAAAAAAATTCTGTATCATTTTATAAAGTTACTTTTTATCTTTACAATTTACCAGTTCAAAATATCAATTCTAAATAATTTAAATTCCATTTACTAAAATAATAATTTAAATTCATTAAAATTTATTACGAAAACGTTACAATTTTCCGAAAAAAAACTTATCGAGAAAATTTCACGAATACAAATCAATCAACGATCAATTTCACAACTATTTCACACTCACATCAAATAATCATATCAATTTTTAAACATCTCACATAAACCTATATTATTATACATTGAAAATCGTTTAACACGAAAACTCTTAATGTAAAAAATCAATTAACAACAAACTAATACTACTAATACTACGATCCCGACAAAACTCCATCTATTATACGTACACTATACATTCAACATGAAATTCTTTTAAAACAAAAAATATTTCGATCCGTATCTTATAAAACGTTTTTAACTGTACATATATATTTTTGGCATAAATAATTGGTGATATATTCATTTAATAAAGAAGGGATGACACTATCAAAATTTTCAAAAAACGCTTTGTATAAAAAAAACCATAAATATTTATACGACATATTTCTAATAAATAACAAATTTCCAAACACACTAACAACCCATAAAAATCCAACATCGCCAATTCCCACCCACACAAACCCCATCAACAACCATCCGCAGATCCAAAACTCAAATTTCTCCCGCAAACTCCCAACAAACCCCCATCGAAAACAATCGAACTTGCAAAAAAACTCACCCACATCTATCCAGACACCCGAATCCATGGCGTCGACATCACCAGGCCCGGATCGACGGCGTTTACGATGGTGTAGGTGTGTTAAACGCGTTGTGCTGCTCGGTTAGTAGTCAGTGGCGAAGTGGCGTGCGCGTCTCGCAAATGAATTTTTGATGGGCGGCTGCCGGAGCGACACACACACCCGACACTGCGCATTTCGCGCGGCCGAATTGAGGCCCATACACGTTGCGTATGTTGGTTTTTTGGTTGGTGGTGGGTGTGGGGGGGTTTAGGGGGGGTTAGGGTGGGTTTTTGGTGGAAATTTTGATTGTTTGATGATAAGGATTGATAATTTGGTGCCACTTTGTGTTTGGCTGAACTGAATTTTGTTTTTCTAACCTAACCTAACCTAATCTAATCTAACCTAAACAAAACTAATCCATGGGTCCTTTAGGTGTTAAGTAATTATTCTAACCCAACTTAACCTAACCCAACCTAACCCATTCTAACCCAACCTGAAAGATGCAGTTCAGCTAAACTCAAAGTGGCACCGATAATTTTTTGAATTTAGGATGAAAAATGTGATTATGGTATTAACTCGGTACAGAATTCCGTATGTTCTCTGAAAAGCAGTGCTTAGTGATTGCTTAACTGTTTTGGAGATAATTCTATTAACAGTATTGCTACTATTTTGTATGCAACCCAGCGACGGATCCAGGAATTTTTCACAGGGGGGGCGATTTTTCAGAATTATTTTTTGAATTTTAAAGATTTTTTTCGTTAAATACAAAATCTTTATAAATCTTTAACATAAACTTTTAATAAACTTTTTGCTTAGTATGCCAATAATTTTCTTATTTACAAATAATTCGTGGGCCTCAGTGAAAAATAAAAAACCGATTGGTTTCAAATTAATCATTTGAATACTTTATAATAATAATAATTTGCTGATTATATAAAAAAACCTTTATGTGTTTAAGATTATTGGAAAAATTGTAATAAACGACAGGTTAGGTTATGTTTAGTCAGAAATTCGCAAAAATATTTCCATTACTTGGGTTAGGTTTACGCGAGTTTATTCATCACACCATGACAAGTTGGGTTTGTTGGGTGAGAAATTTGCAAAAATATTTCCGAAACTTGGGTTAGGTTTACGCGAGTTTATTCAAATTGCGAAGACAGGTTGGGTTACGTTTAGTGAGAAATTCGCAAAAATATTTCCATTACTTGAGTTAGGTTTGCGCGAGTTTATTCATCACACCACGATAAGTTGGGTTTGGTTGGGTGATAAATTCGCAAAAATATTTCCGATACTTGGGTTAGGTTTACGCGAGTTTATTCATCACACCACGACAAGTTGGGTTTGGTTGGGTGAGAAATTCGCCAAAATATTTCTGATACTTGGGTTAGGTATACGCGAGTATATTCATCTTGCGATGGCAGGTTGGGTTAGGTTTAGTCAGAAATTCGCAAAAATATTTCCATTACTTGGGTTAGGTTTACGCGAATTTATTGATCTTGCGATGACAGGTTGGGTTAGGTTTAGTCAGAAATTCGCGAAAATATTTCCATTACTTGGGTTAGTTTTATGCGAATTTATTCATTTTGCGACAACATATTGGGTTAGGTTGGGTGAGAAATTCGCAATAATATTTCCGATACTTGGGTTAAGTTCACGCGAAGTTTTTCATCTTCAACCATAGGTTGGGTTAGGTTGGGTGAGAAATTCGCAAAAATATTTCCGAAACTTGGGTTAGGTTCACGGTTCATAGGTTCGAATGACAGATGAAATTTTTAATAAAAACTTTATTTATTAATTATTAATTTAAAATATAATTTTTTACCGTTATAGAACATTTTTGTCCACCTTTCTATCAAATTTTTGATTTTTTTTTGTAATGTCCTGAAAATTTGGTAATCTGATGGTGTAAGATCTGGAGTGTAAGTACAGGTTAAGCTAATGTATAAATATAGAAGTTTTTCCATCTTTTTTGGAAAATCAGGGTTACAATATGAAAATTTTTTTTTCGAAAATACGTTTTTCGTGTTTATATTGCAAAAAATAATGTTTTTATGGTCGATAATCATTTTCTAGTTGAAAATGCGTGATTTTAAAATTTTTTTCTTTCATCCGCAAGGGGGGGGGGGCGGTTGCCCCTACCGCCCCCCCGCTGGATCCGTTCCTGATGCAACCCTCAGCAGTATGTACGTAGAGAGCTCAAAATATTCTAAGAAAATGTTTTTATTATAATTCACGAACAAAATAACTTTTTTAAAAACAATTAATGCGATTATAAACCTTTTGAAACCTAGTTTATGTGGTATTATTATCAATGCTGTGAAATATCTACTTGTGATTTTAAGCCAATTTTAAATTTTGAATTGAGCGAATTCTATGAATTTTCGAATTGGTATTTAACGGAAATTATGATTTAAAATAATTTTAAAATTAGGGGTGTCGTTTTGCGAGTTGTATAGTGCATGGGTTGCTCGCGGCATTGTTGCGCGCGCCGCGGGGGCCATTTTGTCCAAATGGCGGCGGCCGGTTGTCCTTATGGCCGGCGAGTCCTGCGCGCACAAATATACACACTTACGTAATGCATATACATTGCTTGTTTTCAGACATTTTGCAAAAATCGACGTATTCGCAAAGCAAAAAGAAACGATTACACGCTAAACAGACGCGAAATTCAATTCATTATTTTGATCAGAATTTGTAATTTCTCGATGAATATTATTATTTAAGCATAAATATTCTGGTTTTGTTTTCAAATTGTAAACATTTATATTATATGATTACTTTATAAATAACATCTATTAAAAAAAATCTAAAATAACATCATTACTGAAACTCTTACAATTATAATAGATTGCTTTGGATAATTTTATAAATAATCTTATAATTTATCCAATACATAAATTCATAATTTCACAAATATCTTCGAAACGAAATATCGATTCGTTTTCTTCACAATTGCAAAATTGTTTTTCAGCTAGCTAATCAATACTGAACATGGGGCGTTTCTCTTCAGAAAATGTATGTTCAGCATATAATAGCCTAACAACGGCAAAAAGATAACTAAATTACCTGAATATAAAACTAATATTATACTTCATACATTTATAAATATACTACAAAATTTACTGAACTCATATGAGCAATAGGCTAGTTATTATACAAATAAACAGCTCTCAATGGATCAATACCCCATTTCGAAATTTATGTTAATTTATAAAAATGAATAAAACACAAAAATTATTAAATTTATTCATGTATACCGATTTAAAAATCAAATTTCAATATAAATAGATCAACACGTCCAAAATTACCCTAATACGGCACCTATATTCAAACTATTCAAATTTGAATACTCCTCCCTTGTCGCCGGCCTATTAAAAAAGCGCCAATTAATCGAAACATTTTCTAAAGGTGTTAAAGTTGTTTGAAATCCCTTAGATCATCTCGACGGGGGGCATTTTAGCCCCTTGTGCCGACGATAACGATTCTGGTGCCCATTGGCCAACAATATTGGCAACACATGTCATCGGCATCCCCACGCAATTCATACTAGGGGTTAATAATGGTGGCTTTAATATTGCCATTTAATTTCACCCGTCGTTTTTCACGGTCAGCGAAAAATTCTGTAGTAATGATCTGTCCGTTTATTATTATGTTATAAAATTTTGTTCGATAATTTTTTATTTTTAAATATTGTTCATAATGTTAGGAAAGAATATCATAATTTAGATCTTCAATGAAAACATGTTTTTCTGCTATTTACGTTCAATTTCTGCAGTCTTGTTTAATTTAACGACTAGAACATTTAATACTCGCTTTTACGTTTTAATTTCGTGCAATTTGCTTTTGAAATATTTAAAATTCAATTAATTTAATTTGATTCGCGGCTATTGGCAGTTTTTGTTCAAAAGTAGATCGCTTGTTGCTGACGTTTGTCAATTTTTAATTTTTCAGTTCTTTTTATTATTTTTAACCTCCATTCAAATAGCTTTCTGATCTTACCTTATCTGATCTTATCTGTGATGATATCGAAATTTCAAATCTATTCATAATATATCATCAAAAGAGCTTATATAAACCCAAAAATATGTGCCAAATATGTACATAACTTTATCAATAACATGCCTTTTTGCATAATATTTGAAACTCTCAATCTATATTTTCCTCTGATTGCGTTTTTTTCTATTCCCATTTTCCCTTCAACAGCGTAAAAACAGGATTTTACTGTACATGTATCAATCATGATTCAGTGTTCCAATGTTATAAATTTTTCAAACATATTTTATGAAAAAAAATTTCATCTGTTTCACTCTATTTCAATGAAACACAATGTAATGCATATAAACGTAATAATAAATTTTAAAATATGTTTGTTTCTATATAGATTATCGATAGTAATAATCTTATGAATTGTAGAGTAAAAATATAATAAATAATAAAAATAAAAATATATAATAAATTAAATTCAAGACGTGAGCAAGTACAAGAAGTAGACGGCAATTGAATGTGCCAGAGTGCACATCCGAAAGATGTTTGAAAGCAATCACTGAAAAAGAAGGATGGGACAGTTTTCACGAAGCCCCGCCCACTTATCCGCATTCAACCAATCACGAACCGGGAGGCGTGGTCACTTTTCCTACATCAAAACGGCTTCGCCGAGCGAGACAGCTGTTTCTTACCATTAGTATTTTTACAAGTTACACAGCATTTCAATCGATAAAGATTTTCTATTTCGAAACATCAATACAATCTTAATTTTCAAATTTTCACGGAAAATTGTGCAATATAATCCGCCCAAATTCGAAGACAATTGACGATGTGCGTTGATGACGATCGGCACTCGTCGAATGTAGGATAATTCGCATCTGGTCGAGCATGTTTGTGTGCATGTGTGTTTTCGATGGCAAGGACCTCTCGAAACGTCAAAGGAAGAGACCCTCTCGACCGCCATCATCACGTCGAGTCAAATTCGTTGAATAAATTGGGGAACATCAAACTTCAATTACGACAGAATAAAGTCTTGATAATTCGACGATTGTTCGTGTATGAAATTCGCTTATTTATTTTTTTTTTCAGATGATATCAAGTGATTTTTGATATCGATATTCTCGATAAGACTCGAAACGGATATAACTTTTCATATTTTTTTATGAATATACGTATAAAAATATAATGATTTGATAGTAACGTACTCAATAAATCATTTTAAATAAAAAATTATTGTATTCATACTTCATAAATGTTACATTCGAGATAAATCTTATATCATTTATAATGTAAAACTTATACAATATCAAAAATATTATCAATTTTAGTATGAAACATCGAAAATTTATATTTATATAAAAAAAATCACATCGTACATGGGGTCATGTTCGGTTGCAAAGGGGCTGTAAGAGTCGACAATTATTTTAGCGAGCGGCGAAGGAAAAACGCTTGTTGAGTTTTCCTTTGACCGACGGCACGATTTGAATAAACTGTCATGGCGAACTGAAATATCACTCAAACGCTTCTCCTTTTTTTGCGTCGAGATCGTCATTATATGAAAGATCAAAAGATGCGACGACGCGTCTCCTCCACAAACAAATTACATCGGATGACATCTGAAATAATCAAAAATTTTGATCGAATAAAATTTATTGAATATACTTATTACTTACTGCTTCGTGTTAAATGTTATCGGTTTGTTTTTCTATGTGATTTGTGTAAGTGCGTTTTATATGTGTGTTTTAAAATGAGAGCAAACTCATTGCAGGGTAGAAGCATTATTGTGAACGATGAGTGCGTTCAAGTCATCGACAATTGCTAGCATATGTTGTTTGTACACATGTGCGTATGCCTCCAGCGTCAATGACGTCATTGCATGTAAACAGGGTTGTCTTTGAATGTCTGCGAAAATATTGTACGTTGAATTTGTACAAATTTTAATAGTTATTAAATTTTTTTTTGCATTCTTGTGTCAAAAGTGAAATTATTACATCAAATTTTTTTGGGTATTTCAATAGATTTTTGTTTTTTTTTTTAGTGTTCGATTTTATTCGATTTTTTTCAATATGCGTATTATGTTCATCTATGTGTTCCACTTTCTTGTATTCAATTGATGTGTATTCAGCTGTCGCTATGTTTATCTATCTCTGTGTTCAATCGACTTGTATTCATCTATAACTGCGTTTGATTGTCATGTGTTCATCTGTCAGGTTGCTTTTTATAAAACAATATTAATTATCATGAAAAAAAATGAAAAAATATACATTTCGAATTTTTATGGACATCGGACAAGTCCAAACTATCTTGAAATATTTTTTTTCATTTCGAAACAGTTCACGGTATGTAAATTCTTACGATATTTGCGTATTGATAATTAGAAACTACGATTGTAGAAGCTTTTTCCAATTCTAAGATTATATAAACTAGATATTTTTTTATCCCAGAATCCTGAGATTAAATGAAGCTATAAACTATAAATTTTATAGTCACATTAAAAATAGCCACACAATTATTATAAATTTATAGATTTCACAACAAAACATTTAATCAAATGTAAGTAAAAACTGAAATTTTGGATCTCTAACCTGAAGAATTCTAGAATTACGAGATGGACTTTTCAACTAAAATCCCGAGAATACAACTCCCATAAATAAGGTATATCATATCATATCATATCACATAGAAAATTTCAGTACCTATATTTTTTCTTACTCCCCGGAAAAATACATACAAAATTTCAAAAATATGGTACTTTTTAAAATATTTTTTTATCGAAATGCGTATCCCTGATACACGAATTCAACATAAAAGTATCCTGGTCGAATGGGGGGCTATTCGTTGCATTAACTGTTCAATGAAGATTTCCTGCTTTCAGTGATTGAGCTACTCACACTTGAATGACGCCATTGTTTACTGTTTGCAATCAATTTAACGGAAAATCATTACATTAAAATGTTGAACGTTTTAATTTATGGAAAGAACGCGTGAAGAAATAAAATATTTTTTTTATATGTACGTATCTGTATTATTATATAATTCAGAATGCTAAAGTGAAATAATCCCGTTTTGATTTTTAATCGATAATTTTCCATTAAAAATATAATGTGCTTTTTCTCAATTAAAATTATTGTTGTTTGGTTTTAATAGCTTTTAAAATGTTTTATTACTATCGATGACATTGTAAAGCATTTTTTCCATTATGTAAAAATTATAAAATTTACATCACGTTTTTAAATTTAATATTTATTATTTTCATGATGGAAAATTTATATTTTATTGTTAGTCATGAAATTCACATTTTCTGTTTGTTTAAAAACATTTATCATGTTATAAATATATTGTGATGTTTTTATGTACTTAAAGCGAAATTTTCAATATTTAAAGTGTCTCTTTTTAGTTTTGTTATAAAAAATGGTCAAATTAAAAAAACGAAAATTTTTATAATTTCAATACTTTAATATTAAAGGATATGTTACAAATTGGTTATAAAACATTTATCAAAATTTCCTTTATTCCGCATATCAAATAAATCTGCATTGTTCAAAACGTATATTAAATAATGTCAAACATCTGAAAACATAATTCTATTGCACAAAAAATCAAACTTTCCTTAAAAAGTCTATCATCCATTTTCTTGAAAATTTTAATTAAAATAATTTACAAGACAATTTGCATAATACGAAATTCAAATTCAATTTGCATAATATTTTATACGAAATTATAAAAAAAATAACAAAATATATATGTATGGAGGGTATCGATACTGTCTGCAGTAATTGAGCTTTGATCTTTTTTGGTAATTATTATAAAAGTTATTTTACATGAAATAAAATTTCATAATTAATGAAAAATACAAAAAATATGGTAATCTGGTTGTTCACAATAATAAAAATATCCTACATAAAGTTTGCTAAACTAGTGATATATATAATATATACTTTTTTTAATTGTTATGTGCATATAATTTTTGTGTATTATAAATGTTGTCCTATATGCGTCATGGAATAGTGATTTTTAAAATATCAGATAACGAAAATTGGATTTTCACAAAATACACAGTCATACTTTACAAGTTATAAGTAAATAATACATATATTAATCCTAAATATATGAAAAATATCAAATTGACCAATCAAACTAGTTTATTACATGTTTTATCTATTAATTTATTTCATTGAATACCATAATTTGAAAAAGTCACATTAACTTGTTGAGATTTCATTATTTTGTCATACACATGTGTAAAATGTAGACGTACTCTATTTTTTAAATAGTTTTTTCATAACACAGTTTTTGATTGATTCATCGAATATTAACGATATTTTTAATACTTTTTTACCGCTTTGGCAATATTTCTTAATATTATTAAATTTTTTAGGACGTTCATATCATAAAATTTATTATTTTTAAACAATAAATATCACAAGATTAAAAAATTATCAATATTAAAAATATAGATCATAAAATCTTTCATAAGGCATTGCTATTACAAGATACATTGTACATATTATACTTGCATAATCCGTATATCATTTTTATCTAATTGACAAAAAAAAATACAATATCAACATTTAACCATTGACATTTTTTATAAAAATGAAATTTTGAATAAATTTTGACTAATTGCATCTATCATAGAAGAGTTGACGTGACCGCTTTCAGTCCGTGGACCATCACAGTGGGAGGTAAGCCTTCGGTGAATCCTTTCAAAACGTTCAGGTACTGAACTCTTTCTGGACACTCTTCGTGTAATCTTCGCTCGTATCGCTCAAAATCGGGGAGTCCCTCTGAATTGATACCATGGCTTCCACTTTCTGTTTCACCATAAAAAGTTTCCACGTTGTAGCTGTCTGAAGGTTCCGGTGGCATGGGCAAATACATAAATACGACGGCAGTGTTTTCTGACGATTTCGACAATATCATTTGATTGATTCTGGAAAATTTAATGAATTATTTTAGTATTTTAAAATTGTCGAATCAATAATGTATTGAAAAAAATATATACCCTTTGATATAAGCTTCTGGTAAATTGTAACGGAATCGATTTTCTGCCGTTTTATCTGGATTATTTCTATTTTCAGAAGACCATCGCAATTGTTCTACTGTATCCCATTCTTCTACCTGAAAAATAAAAGAGAAAAATCCAATATACATTAAATTGAAAAAAAATCTGTAATAGGACATTAATTATTCAGATTTATCACAATTTACAAAATTGTTTTGTATAATACAAAGGGGCTTTTTTACATAAAAGATGAATGTTTCTATTTTCTATTATTTGGACCAGATTTTTCTCCAAATAATTTGAAAAATTTAGCTTCTACTATAAATAACAATCAATATACCTTAAATATAGATGCTTGGATCCGTAAGAGTTTCAAAAGTTCAGTAAGTCGTAAGTGTGCAGGTCGCGAACTATTAGCTAAACGCTTAACAACAGTCTCGGTTTCATTTTCACCAGGACTTCTTTCGCCAATTCCTATATCATTCGAACTACCTATTTCCGAAAACATATATTTTTTTAAATTCTGAATACAATTTTATTCATAATAAAATGCACAATTTACCTTGATTCAAACTAAAACTAGATGGATTTTGAGACGGAGGTTCAGAATCAGTATCAGTGAACATAATGCGAAGTTTAAATTTCTTCCAGTTAGACTGCGTATTTAATATGCATGCCAATTGCAACATGAAAAGAGCCGCGACTGAAAATAAGTCTCCACTAGAAGGCCACATCAGATCGGATAACCAAATGTCTATATACTTTATAGATTGACTTCTGAAATTGTATATCAATTGATACATTATACTGGCACATTTAATAATCATCATAATTTGGGTAAAAATATTATAATATATACCTGTCGACATCGTTCAAATTAAGCTTATTGAAATGTCTACATAAACATAAATTTTTATCCATAGCCAATAAATCTGATAATAAAGCAACGTATTCATTAGGCCCAGCCATAGATCTTTCTGGCTCTGGGAAAGCCGATTCAAGTCCTGCGTTATAATATGGTGAATCTAATCTAAAATTTATTATATGAATTAACAATTTCATATTTATTTCGAAAAATTCTTCGAAAGACAAACATACTTGGTGAAAAAATTTTCTTGGTATGTATTATCGTAAAATCCTAGCATGATAGTGTTAGGTTTCATTGCACCTAAACCGCTCAATTGAGTAAGTTGTCTTGCACCATCACGTACGTTGTCGGATAAACAAAGTTCGACGAATGCTTTTATCTATATTATGTGAAATATTGTTAAAAATTGAATTTGTATTAATAATTTTAATGATAATAAGATAAACAACCTTTAAATGATCGATAAATTGTAACCAAGGGGCATGAGCATGTAAAAGAGGATCTGGACTTGACGGAGATCGACGAGCTCTGCGAACATGCCCCAAAACCAACAAACCTCCCTTCTTCAAATGATTAGCAAAACAGGCTAAAGGTGGAGCACTGCGAGCTTCGCTGACTAACAACAACATTTGTGGTCGCCAATATTTGACATGATCTTTTCGAATGTCTAACAACAGAAGGTATTTCCGAACCTAAAATTTTCATTATTTTTATCAAATTATATGGTCTAAATGTTATATCATAGGATATTGATTAATAATCATACTTGATGAAAGATCAAAGCTTGTGAAATAGATCCCCAAGGTTGTGCCGCTGCGGCTGGTGATGCTAAATGTAATGCAATAACCAAACATAGACATAAAATGAGCGAAAGACCAGCTAGAGCAGAAGCCGCAACAAACATCATTGCCAATGCTCCAATCAATCCTAATAAAGCAGAATGCCAAGAGAATGCGTTGAAAGTTGGTCTGAAACGGGAAATATAAATTATTTATTGAATTTATATTTAAAAAATTAGATTATCTACCTGAAATTGGGTGCTCCTGCTAGTTCTAGCGCAAGACATGCTAAATTGACAGCTAAATAACTCAGAAGGAATAGAGCACAATTTGCACGAGCGATTGCAGTTAATGAACCAGCTAGTAACGCAATTTGAGCTCCGGCCCAAGCAATAACCACACAAACGGCTGTAGCGTTACACCATCTTAACCAAGATCCTGACACGACATTTAAATTTCATTATAATATTAAAAAAAATATAATATTAATCAAAAATTTGTTATAATTGAATGTTACCAAACAAATTATCTTTCACTAAAGCATTCAATACTCTTGATGCACCAATCATATTGGACAGACCAGCGGAAAAAGTTGCAGTAATAACACCTAAAACATATTTTCAATATTATTATAATTTTTGTTAATAAAAGAATATAAAAAATATAATAATAAGCACCAATTGCAACTAAAACTGGAGCAACATTAATGGGCAGCATGTAAATATAGTTATTTTGCAATAAAAATCGAGAGCAAGTAGCAGCGGTCATCAAAGTCAAAGCAATATAAGTGAATCCTGTGAAAACTATTGCTGCGAGTGTTCCTCGTGGTATACTACGACTCGGATTACTTAATTCACCTAAAAATATAAGCATTATATTAATATTAAATTTTGAATCATTCGTTTATAAATTAATACAAATATCGAATCTAACCGCTCATATTAGCACCGGCCATTACTCCTGTCACTCCTGAAAACAGAACTCCGAATACCGTAGGGAAATCTACGATGGCTCCGTCAGAACTATAATCTCTTCCATAACTGGGCCACAAATTTTCAACTAATGTATTGTAAGACATTCCAGTATAGTTGGCTAGAATCGTATCATTAAACAGAGTGTTAGAATGAGGGATCGGAACCTAAAATGTATTAATTTCATTAGAAATAATGATAAAATAAATATCGAAATAATAAAATTTTTAATACTAAACCTTTTTCTCTCCAGGTATCAAAAAACTGACTAAAACTGTCGTCAAAACTACAGTAACGATACTCCAAATTGTTAAACTGGCCCTTGCAAAATATTTTGCACCAGCTAAACTTATCATCAATGCCGTAACAGCTAAAACTGAACCGTATAATGTTTTCCACCAACGGCCTCCAGGCAAAATCACTGAATCGTTTCCCACCAAAAATCCTAATAACAAAATATATAAATTAAATACAAATGCAGTACATGGATACAAAATATATAAAATTTACAAACCTGAAGGACCAAAATTATCTATTAAACCCTCAGTACATGCAGAAAAACATAAAGCACTCGACACAATGTTGGCGAAAAAGAATAACGTTCCTATAGCTCCGCCAAATTCAGGACCTAAAGAGCGACTGATCATAACTGATGGTATATTTAAGGAAAAGTATCATGACGTCAATAATTTAATGGAAATTAATATTTTTCAAAGGATACAATATACGCCGCCACCTTCTACAGCTCCGTTTGTTGAAATTGCACATACTGAACATACCGTAAATATTAATATGACATAAGATATGCCGAATTGCAATAATGTGACAAGTAAACCAGCATTTCCAATTATAAATCCTAAAAAAATATCAGATTAGTATATAATATTGAAGAAAATCAATGAAATAAAAATAAAATTACCCATCCGAATGAATACAAGGGCACTAAACATAGAAAGGACAACTGGACAAAATACTCCAGCAAACGTCCCGACTTTGTGTTGAACTTCATCACCTTCGAAACGAATATCACCGAATTCCACGTACCCTAAAATTTTATATGTATCAAAATAATTATAGATTTATGAGTCGAATAGAATTATTGATGCGGGGTGACCATTCGTTCCGGTTTCTAGTTGTATCCCGCATAGATATAGGAATTAATAATTCGTTTATTATCAAAATAAATAGGGGTCAAAACGATTGTCGCTCAATGATCGTGTAAGTTGAAAATATAAAAAAAAATTATTACCAGTAATTGTACATTATGTAATTACAATATGCAACGTATTATTATTGCAATTTATTTGTTTGTTTGTAAAATTATTCAATGTCCCAGATTGCATCACAGAAAAAATGATCACCCTATGATAAACTCAATTTGATATTGGAACAAAACATGAGAAATTTTTCAATGCAGTAAATTACAAATTATTTTTTTTAGAATGTACAAAACACATAAAATTCATTATTATATTCTCCATGCTCACAAAATTTCAATAACATACATTAAATATTAAAAAATTAGTAGCAAACAAATAGATAGTAAAATTCAACAACTTACCACCATAAGGCGGAGAGTAAAAACATGAATTTCTTATATTTTGTGACATTTCCAATATCATATCGGAATTTTCAACTAAATGTACAATATATAAGTTTCTCTGTAATTATAATTTAAACGCAAATTACAACGAATATATACCTCCATCAGGATCTCGTTGAACAGTTTGTGCTCTGGCGCAATTAAACTTGCAACAAATTCTTTTAAAAAAGTTTGGTCGGCTGTTTTGTTCTATGCTATTTATACTCGGTTCTGTCAGCGGATCTAAGCCTGACATTGTTTACACTTTGACGAATGGACGATTTGGAATTCAAAACATAATTGTTCTTAATGAATCGACTGAAAAATAATACAATTATTTTGATTCGAGGAAACAAATATTGTTGAATACATGATGCGTTAAATAGGATAAGATAAAATGTTAATAATCGGAGTTAACGCCCACTACAATTAACATAACAAAACAAATAGAATTATGTATGAAGTAAAAAAAATATAATAACGTTTATAATTCTTAAAATTTTGATAATAGTAATCTGAACATGAAACAGGATATGAATCACATGAAAGGTATGACTCAATTGCACAATTTAATTAGCGTATATTATTATAATTGTGATATTTACCTGATTATATTGTCAAAATTGAAAATATTAAGCAGATTTTCGAAATCCAAAAATTTCTGATGACGATGTCAAAAATAAAAACAAAAAAGTAATAGACAAGTCGACAAACACAAAGCGCAGAACCGTTTGACAGCTGAACAACTGTGTTGCCTTTCATTCATATATAGAGCTTATTAGTGCCAAAAAGGTACATGTTCTTTATTAAACTTTACACTATAATGTAAGTATGTCAATATAAACCAGGGCTTCGAACCGCATTTTTTGGTTACGGTTCAACAAAAAAACATATTTAGGTTCGTTTCCTGTTTTAAGTTTTTGGTTCACGGTTTTTAGTTAAGCTCCGAGTTTTCAAAAAACCGTACACTTACAAAAACCGACTTTTCCAAAAATTCCATAACAAATTTTCTAAAGAAAGCGACAACTCTTTGAAGCAATATTCGAATATTCGGATATTTGAATATTCGGATATTTTTTTGCTGAACCGAAATGAACGGATATTTTTTTCGGTTCACAATCAGTTCCGATTTTCGTTCCGGCATAAATTTTGGTTTTTAACAGTTTTCGCCTTCCGTTCAGATCGGGTTCGAAGCCCTGATTATAAGTATGTCCATATAAACAAAGCACACTTTTATTGAATCTGATACAAAGCGACCTTTATTTTCAAAACAAAACCAGGAAATTAAAAAAAAAAACAATGAAAGAAAATCATGAGTAAGTACGCATCATTTGTGAAAATAAAAAAGCCAATTACTTATATTAAGTACAGAGTAACCACTAAAAGACTTAAGGCTTTGGATAAGTCATAACTTTTTCATTTTAATCTTTAATTTTATATTTTTAACGGGTTATAGAGAAACTCCTAGAAATTAAAATGGCTACGAACTATGTCCAAATAACGAACAAAACTCATTGGGTTTTTCTATTCGAGTGAAATATCAATTATTGAAAGTCGTAAAATATTGCCAATAATTGATCTTTCACTGAAATAGGAAAATCCAATGAGTTTTAATTGTTGCTGGATATCATGGATATCGTATGTAGCCATTTTAATCTAAAGATGTTTTATAATACAGCCTGTAAAAAAGTAAAATTAAAAAGATTGAAAATATATTTACAAGTTATAACTTTTTCAAACCCTTCTGTCTTTCAATCACTACCCTATATAAACAAACTTATTGTATTATAAAATAATATCCCATAATGTAAACAGTAAATACAAATAACAAATATGACATCATCTTACAGCTAGTACAAAAATAACACAAGTAGGAGTGTTGACTACACTATTTGTAAAAGATATTGAAAATTTTTATTTGTTTTAATTAATCTTTTTTTTATTTTGCAGTCGTAATAAAAATGTACTGGTTTCATTTTTCAATTAACTAGGAAAAAATCCTAAAAAACAGTACTATACTAGGAAAATTAGTACGAATATCATCTTAATCTAAGAGTCAAAGTTCACATTTAATCAGTTGCGAATATGTATGTTATTGATTCTTATTTTTGAAAAAGAAAATCGTTCCATTTTCTTTATAAAATTTTAAAATAATTAATGACATCTATGACATTTTATAAAAAATATTATCGATAAAGTCCAATATGGCAATATTCAAAACACATCAAAACAATGATGTAATAATCATATGTGCATATGTATAACAAATATTGGCATTTAAAAGAATTTGCAAATTACATACGTTAAATTTATATTTGAATAGTTGAGTTTTTGCGCATCTTTTACCAAAAATAGATTCTATTAAAAATTTATTTATAAAAATATTCAGTCCTCATCCACAACAAATGATTCAATTTCATTACATAATTTATCCAATTAAGTTTTCGAATATGAATTTTCGATTGGATGACAAACAAAACTTTGATAAGCATGTCATTATATTTCTGGACCCATAAGGGGTCATATGTTACTGTTTTTGATTTTGTGGAATGGTCTGTTGTTAAAACGTATCGAATTACAATGATTGTTCCACAATCGAACGTTGGATTAACCCATTTAATAACTTCGTTCAACTGATAAATGTAATTCATCATCTTATTACTCGAACAATGCGACATTAGTTGATTAAATAGTTAAAAGCATCGATATTAATTCGTAATATCGTTTTTATTATAATACATTTTTACCCTTGTTTTGTCATTCTTTTGAATCTGTTTGTTCTAATATTTTTCTTTTCCATTGCGATATATTTAGAGGACAATTTATTTTCTCATTCGCCCACGCCCAATTTTAGTTTATAGAAATCGGGACGACCACATTGACCTGTACAGATCTGAAAAAAGAATTACGTTCAATAATCGTATTTCTAGTAGTTGTTTGTCTCAAGTGGACAAAAACTATTTTGATAACAGTACAAACCCTCTTATATGTAAATGTAAAGTCACCAATGGGTGGACTATGTAACGAAAATGGATAACGATCATTTGATGATCTCACAATCATGTTATCAACAAAAAGACCGGTTGGAAGTTTAAGACTGTAAAAGGGGAAAAACTGTCATAAAGTATCTAAATATTTAACAATTTGAGATTATAATATGAAAAAATGTTAAGAAAAGAAAAATCTTTAATCCAATTTTACCAGATGTGAAGTGAAAACATCTATTTTGCAATAGTGCAAATTTGCTTGATCTGTATCATTTTTTTTCTGATTTAATTATGTTACTTTTTTTATAAACGACCGCGAGAATTATTGTTGTAATCATTATATTATTTCAATATGTAGATATTTAATTTTACCGCGTCACAGAAAAACAAAATACCCCATTAATAAATTGATTCTTCGATCAATGTGTTTTTTCAATCATGATTTATGACTACGAAGCGTGAACATTAATTTCGAAAATGTTGAGGAAAATTGCTACTCGCTGGTTTCTATTAATTAGACAAAAATCAAAAGTATTAAAAATGTATTAGAATACTAATTTCATTTAAATTATACAAATATTGGTGAATACGTCGAACAAAAATACAAGTATGAAAACCCAGTATAGTTTTCAACTATTTGAAATATTATATTAGCAGAAGGTGAATGTCATAAAAAATAATTTTAGCATCACGCCATCAATATTCGAATAGATTTTAATGTGAACAACCATGTTTATTTTCAAATTTGATTTTGAATTACTGAAAAAAAATCTAGGCGTGAATCAATAGAATACATCTGTTAATAATTATTTGATGTTAGTTTAATTATTAATTCACTATTATGTATCAATTTACAAAAAATCGGAACTGTTTATCAAAAATGATCGGAAGTATAGACATTAAAAATGCATTAGAATTTAATTTACATTGGACAAATATAAGTGATTACATCGAACCGAAATACAAGGGCTATGAATCAGTATTTTGTCGATTGATTGAAAATTTATAAGTTTTTCAATTTCAAATATATTATATTGCGATAAAATCAAGCAAAACCAACGTTTACTGCGAAATACATTTTATTTTCACTGCGAAATAAATATTTCAATACTTTCATCGAGGGCGAATGTGCGATAGAATTTAAGGAACTCGAAAAAATGCCACAATATTTCGGAATCAATTGACTCTGGATAGTATAATGACTTTGAAAATTCCAAAGTTACACAGAATAGTTAGACAGAAATTTTGAACGAAAAAAAAGAAAATTTCGCTCGATTCTTGAGATATGTTAAAAGTTCTCATAAACAATCGAGTGCATGAAATTTTGAAAATTGGCGATCTCACATGGATTAAAAAATATCATAGCTCATTTATTAGGAAATGTCCAATATTAGCAGAATGTGAGCTGCGAATGACGATGATGACATCAGGACCAAACATTTCGTTACTGAAATTTTGAAGAATGATAAATTAATTTACTGATATGAATCGGAATTTACAAAAGAGCGGAATTGCAATCATTAAATGGAATTATTTTCAAATGCATCAAAATAATACTTTTCAATTTTATTAAAAACTTTCTATTATTCTTGTTGGAATACACGTATTTTGGAATTTTCAGAAAAGTCAGTTTTTTATGAAAAATGTTGTTTTTTTTGGAAAGTATTTTTAGTTTTACAGTTTTTTAGGTTTTTAGTTTTTTTTTTAAGGTTTAATTTACCGGTTAACCGGTAACTAGAAAAAAACAATTTACCGGCAAATAAAATTTTTGGTAAATCTAACATTCCTAGCTAAAGATTAATGGTGAGTGGTGACTTTTTAAATTAGGCATACTTACTATTTTGAAAAAAAAAATGTAAACAACTTTTAAATGTTAGCGAAAATTTGAAAAAATAAAGATATACGATAATATTCTTGTTTTGAAAATTTTATGGTATTCGTAACATCTATAGTATGTATTGAAAAAAACACTATTGGAAAAAATGTATAATATAAGTCATTAGAGGACAAAAAAGTAATGGATAGTTGAAAAATTATGACCTAAAGACATCTAAATGATTATGAGGTCACGTAACAAGACTTATGAATGGAAAATAGACACGTAAAGCACTACAATGGTCAAAGAAAAAAAGATGTAATGGACGGTATCAAAATGATATACACCATAAATTTGATGAAAACTATTCAAAATAGACAAAAGTATAAAAGATTTTCATAATTCAATAAATAATTTTATTTTCCATCACAAGAAAGTACCAGAAAATGGAATGGTATCTAAAAACAAAAACCAAACTAAAAAAAATACACGGTCTATAAAACACTACTATTTAGTACTCCAATCAATTAACCAGTTCCGTCAATAACAGTATTAAAAAAAAAAACAATTAAATCCACCCAACAATCAACTACAACGAAATTTCACTCCAACCACACAAAAACACCACACAAAAAATTCCCAAAACTGCACACATTCCCATTCATAAACACATTCGCACATACATATATATCGTACGATACAAAACGTCACGTGATCCAAAAGCGACACAACGACAACGATTGTAGAACCACAGAGTGGCCCCCACCACGTAGGACCGCGCCCCCGGCGGGCCCCCCATCGGCTATATATACGAGCGGAGGTGCGGCGCCCCCTCACTCTCGCACGAGGCACCAGGAAGCCCGCGTCGCTGAGGCTACGCCCCTGAACTCCAGCAAGGACAGTTCTTGGTGCACGGGCTTGCCGAGGACCTCGTTGTTATCTTTTGGAAGGTTGGTGGATTTTTGTGGAAGTTGTTGGGTGATGATGGAAAGGTTTGATGATGGGCGTAACTACGGAATTTTTGTCGGCCGATAGTTTGGTCAGGTTGGACTGCTAGTGCGCACAGTGGGTTAACTTGCTTGCTGGGCTAGTTCGAAGGCAATCGTATAGCCTATCAAACTTATTGTGTATGATTTGTGCACTTGCATACGTCTCCGTACTGGTTAAGAACCCGACGAAACTATTGGCCGAGAAAAGGTCTGTAGCCTAAGGCTGCCCGTAGACTACAGGCGTTTTGTCGGCCGATAGTTTGGTCGGGTTGGGTTTTTAGTGCGCACAGTGGGCTAACTTGCTTGCTGGGCTAGTTCGAAGGCAATCGTATAGCCTATCAAACTTATTGTGTATGATTTGTGCACTTGCATACATCTCCGTACTGGTTAAGAACCCGACGAAACTATTGGCCGAGAAAAGGTCTGTAGCCTAAGGCTGCCCGCAGACTACAGGCGTTTTGTCGGCCGATAGTTTGGTCGGGTTGGGTTTCTAGTGCGCACAGTGGGTTAACTTGCTTGCTGGGCTAGTTCGAAGGCAATCGTATAGCCTATCAAACTTATTGTGTATGATTTGTGCACTTGCATACATCTCCGTACTGGTTAAGAACCCGACGAAACTATTGGCCGAGAAAAGGTCTGTAGCCTAAGGCTGCCCGCAGACTACAGGCGTTTTGTCGGCCGATAGTTTGGTCGGGTTGGGTTTCTAGTGCGCACAGTGGGTTAACTTGCTTGCTGGGCTAGTTCGAAGGCAATCGTATAGCCTATCAAACTTATTGTGTATGATTTGTGCACTTGCATACGTCTCCGTACTGGTTAAGAACCCGACGAAACTATTGGCCGAGAAAAGGTCTGTACCTAAGGCTGCCCGCAGACTACAGGCTTTTTGTCGGCCGATAGTTTAGTTGGGTTCTTAATCAGTATGGAGATGTATGCAAGTGCATAAATGATAACGGCTCGTTATAATTTATGCACTTGCGTACATCTCCATGCTGGTTAAGAACCCGATTAAACTGTCGGCCGACAGAATGTCTGTAGCCTAAGTGTTTGTGTCGATTTCAGTGTGTGGTGTATGTAATTTTTTGTAAATATATCTATTTTTTAATAAATGGTATTATATATTAGATTGATTGGTTTTGATGTAAGTGATTGGATTTTTGATGTTTGTGTTGAATGGTGTTAAAAAAGATTATAGCAGTTAATAATGTGTTGTTTGTTTGTATCGGAATTGTTTTGTGTCGTTTTCAGTATACATACGGTTCACCTAAATATTCATAAATTCAGTAGAAATCGTTTAATATGGAAACGCTTAACGTAAAAAAATCGATTAATAAGAAATAATAGTATGGTTCAAATAAAATACTGTACGTATGCTATGAAGTTTCACGTGAATTTTTTTTTTGTTAAAACGAATTTTTTTTTTAGTTTTGTGTTAAACGTTTTCCACTGAATATATTTTAATTGTAATATAACATGGGTTTGTTGAATTTAATGAAAGTGATCAGTTTTGAACGGTTGTAATAACGTAATCAAAAATGATGTCAGTTAAGTATATTGTTTGTTTTGGGTCGTTAAAAATTACAATGGAAAACGTTTAACTAAAATTTTTTTTTCGTATCAATATAATTTCATATTAAACGTCATAATATACGTATCCTAGTATTTTATCAGGACCGCAGTATTATTTCTTATTAATCGGTTTTTTTTTGTGCATTTTCAAGTTAAACGGTTTCCACTGTATATGGACGAAGAAAAATATTTCGAATGAAAATAAATCGTTTTTGACGTTTGTGAAAAATTTCAGAAAATTTATAATATTTTTATGAAGTTCTTTTGAAGTTTTTTTGTGATAATGAAAATTTGCACAGCCAAAATAAACGATTGGAAAAAAACGCCGACAAATAAATATTGAAATATCGTAATGTAGTGATTCTTAAACTGAGATCCGTTATATTTTCACCGATGATAATTTCAATAAATATAAACTAATAAATGATTTTTCTTTTCTAATACGAATACAAACTATTTTTATTCTACAGACTACAATTTGTTTACAAATAACACATTTTATATATAACGTAAGAAAACTTATAAATAGAAAATTAATGCATTTTCAACAACTATGTTGACATAAAAATCAGTTCGCGAATTTTCTTTTTTCTAACATATAAAGTTCAAATCCATATGCAAATTTTCCCCCAGTTTATCGAAACCATTTTATGCAAATATCACCATCTATTCCGCAACATTCAAATTACGAATTCGAAAACCCACATCCTCCCATTCTAAAAAAATCATAACATTCATACGACACATTTAAATTCAACGAACTTGTCCGGCGCCCACAATTACAATTACATAATGGCGTCCGATAATAATTAACAGCTTTTCTTCAAATCGACAGATAACCAGTCGACCTTCGGGTGACCAAGCAAAAAACCATCAACAGAAAAAAGGACAATCGAATCAAAATGTTTGCCACTCAACCTTTACCTCCTCAGGTGAGTTTCATACAATTTTTTCTACGCGAATCAATTTGCACATTTCATGTCAGACGCAATTGAAATTAATTTGCAACACTTGTTACAATTGAAGAAGATGTACCCACACATCGATTAATGAAAGGTTAATTGAGGATAGCGTCGTTTTATATGGAAATATACGACATTTTAATACACGACATGATTTAACTATTAAAGAGTAATACGCGTTGTAATTAAAAAGACATTATGTCTAAGATTTTTCAAAGTATTGTTTGAGCGGTTTATTAACGTTATGTTAATCAATACGTCGTCGTTATATAAACGATGTTTGGACTCCGTTTGGATAATGAAAAAAATAAATAATTTTCGCGCGCCAAAGCGTTGTTTGTTTAGGTGTTGTATAGTCGTGCAAATTTGAAAATTTTCATCACAATCTATAATATTTCGTTAAACATGATCGATTGCCGTATTAGAGAGATTAAAAATAAAACTTTTGTTAAACTCGAAAATAGATTAGTTTTGGCGATCGTGCAAAGTTTTCCGAAGCCCCGACGAGGACCTTGGAAAAATATTTTTGCACAATCGATTTTTTTTTAATACTGGTTTCATGTTCGTATCTCTTATCTATAATAGCTAAAATAAAAATGGCTAATATTAATGCCGATTAATTTGCAAACACGTCCTTGTCTCGGAAAAGGAAGCGTTGCCAACTTTTGCACAAATAACATTTGTGACGATTGCATCGTTGCATTCACGTCAACGGGGGCTCGTCTGTAACGTGTAAGATTGACCTTTTTATATGGAAAACATCAGGGTTACCATTCGCAGATTTATTAAAAAAATCGATAATTTCAGTTCATTGAACTCGAACTGAAAATTGTTCGACGATTAATTTTTCATCGATTCTGTGTACAAACTTTTTATTGAAAATGCGTTAAAAGGTCAATTAAAGGTTGCATCGCGTATGAAATGTGAATTAATTCAATTTTTGAATTTATTACGCAGAATTTAAGAAATTAAATGTCAATATTTTCCATGTGTGTATTTTTACAAAACCGGATATTTCTGATTATATAATACTTCATGCATAAATGGCTTTTACAGTTTTTATACTTCAAATTAAACCATAGGAATGTATTATTAAGACCGTAGTCATAGCTATTAATCAAATTAAAATAATTATTATGAATTCTTATTGACTTTTGAATTCGAAGGTAAAACGTTGAATTTGAAGTATAAAACGTTGAATTCGAAGTGTGAAAAGTTGAATTTGAAGTGTTAAACGTTGAATTTAAAAATTTCCATATTTTCCATTTATTTGTACAAAACTGGATATTTCTGATTATATAATATAATACTTCATACACAATGGCTTCTACAGTTTTTACTCTTCAAATTCAACGTTCCACACTACAAATTCAATATTTTACATGTCAAATTTAACATTTTACACATCAAATTCAACCATAAAAAAGTATTATTAAAACCGTTGTCGTAGTAACCAATGAAATTCATTACATACTATGAATTCTCATTGATTTGTTGAATTCGAAGCGTAAAAATATTTTGAATTTCATCATTTTGAATTTAAAATTAAAAAAAAACATTCATACATAATCTTCAGCAATTATTTAACATTTTATATATGATTAAACGGTTATTTTTAAATTAAAACTGATAACCGTTATCGATACATTTTCCAAAGTGCCAGGACACACAATTGAACCGGACAAAACCAGTATGGCCGCCGTATAGAATTTCGCCAACAAACAACTTTGCCGTCAATGGGCAAGACAATTTCTCAATTGCCGTCGTATTCGAGTCATGTACTAGTAGTTTCCTACGATCCATCATCAGCGACAATATGATTGTTTTTCGAGGCCACGTCCTTATAGAATGCGAAATTGATTCGCACTAAGGGCAAGTTTTGAACTGTCGAAAATAATTCGGATGAAAATAGGCGATGGCGCGTTTCCAAATATTCAAATCTATCGTAGAAACAGATTATTTATAGAAAGATGTTGTTGTGAAACGAAAATTTGAAAAAAAAAACTAGAAAAATCAATGTATGGTTTGATTTAATGTATGCGTTATACTGGTTTTTCTTGATCCGCCTTTTTCGAATATTTTTCGAATGTCCTTATGTTTTCATATTATTTTATTTCAATTAAATTAAATATAATATAATTGATTAAATTTTACTTTGTCTCAACTTTCACTTTTTGTAAATAGATTTTGAATCTCAGCCAGTGTTTCAATACAAACGTAAACATACGCTATTTTCGATTTACTATAATTCCAAAACGTTTTTCGACAAATTGGCCAATGATCGACCAATAAATTTCGTCAATTTGACCTCGAAATGATTGACCCTTAAATTGTGATATCGAAGAATGCACATAAGTAATATATTATTCGACTCATTTCGATTTGTTATTGATTCACGAGTTGTGTTTGTTCATTTTGTTGCTGAAACTGTATAGTTTTTCGCAAATACATGGAAAATTTCTGATGATAAATTTTCAATAGTTTTCGAAGATTGAGAATCGGTAAAAGAGGCTCGCCAAATTCCATAATCGATGTGGACCATTCTCCTGCGTCATTAGACACTCCCACGCAAACCAGTCCAATGTTGGCTTTGCCGTCTGAAAATTTCAACATTGACGGTTCAGGCAGATAAAAGTCGAGTTCAAGTTTAAAATGTTATCGTTAGACCCGAAAAAGTTTATTCTGAGAACTAATTATCGCCAGACGAAATCAATTGACGCTTTATCTATTTGGCTTCCCGAATCTAATTTCACTTAACGGGTTTCGTACGAATATTATCATTCCGATTTATATGAAAATACGAGATAAGTGAATGCCATGGCCATGGCCAGTGGGAGGCTATAGGAGTCCTGTCCCGTTCCTAAATTTTAAAAATAATTGCAAATTTTACACCTAAATTCAATGTTACACAAATCAAATTCAACCTTTTTCAAATCAGATACAATCTTTTAAACTTTAAAATCAATCTTTTAAAAATCAAATTCAACTATCAGAAAGTATTGCCAAGACTGTTGTCCATAGTAATCAATGAAATTCAATTTGACTTTGATAATCTCAGTTGGTGATTTTTACAAATTTTTACATACATATTGAATTATATTTTATAACAAATCAACTTTAAAAGGTTGAATTTGAAGTTTAAAAGGTTGAATTTGGAGTGTAAAAGCTGTATATCACAAGAACGTGAACACATTTTTTGAAAGACTTAAATTTACACACATATTTAAACTTCAAATGAAAAACAACAGCATAATTGTACCACATACACATAAAAAGTTATATTTTGGCCTAAAAAATCCTGGCTACGTCCGTGAACGAATCCTTGATGATATTTTTTATAAGTACCTGAAACTAATATAACTTTTCATGATTTACATTGTCATGATATTAATAAAACTCATATGAAAAGATACAATAGACGAATCGCCGAAAATAGTTTTTTCAAGTATACGATAACGTTTACGCGATAGATAAAATTGAATAAACCGATTCCACAGATTTTATCAATCAAATAAAACTCGTTTAATCAATCTATAACATTTTAACAGTCACACATATAAATCCTAGTTACGCATATTCGGCAGTTATAAAAAATGCCATGACCTTAATTAGAATTCAATGAATTAGTTAAGTTTTCAAAGCAACCGGTATTTTGAAAGTATTCTTGTCGATAAATAGATGTGTATAAAAATATGGGGCGTGATTTTTTTTCAGAAATGCCTGAATAGTAAACGAGGATGGTATGACGCAAATTTCAGACATAAATTAATCGAACACGCACGAGATCACGAGACTAGAGAAAACAATTTTTTATCCATTCAGAAGTGTTTGCCAATTTTTTGTAGACCAAAATACATAAGTGGATTCGCAAAAATATATTTTGGGCGCCAGTGCGAATTTTTTTCGCCGAGGCTAATAATTCGAATCGAAATAGTTTTTGGATTATTTAAAAGTATGAAATTGGAAATTATCAGTTGAGTGATAATGGTTGTATAATATTATAAAACTGCAAGGGTTACGTACCTCGATTTCTGATATCTCTGTAAATATAAATAAATTTTAAAACACACGTCATATGTTTTACACTTCAAATTCAACCTTTTAAACTTTAAATTTAATCTTTTAAACTTCAAATTCAACAATTAGAAATTATTATTAAGATCGTTGTTAAAGTTATCAACTAAATTTTCATGTTTAAAAGTTTGAATTTGAAATTTAAAATCTGTGATGATGAAATTTCTATTTGCTATTGCTGCTGTTGGTAGATTGACAAATATGGATAATCTTTAAACAAAATTATTGTGCGAATAAAATTAATTTATTAAATTTAAAATTTATAATTAATTAATAATTATAATATTTTTAAACCACATAGGTCTTATAATGAAGTCTTATCTTAATTTTTCTTCAATTACAGTTCACAATTTTGGAAGAAGAAAAAGAAAAACTCATTGAAGCTCAAATAAATGCACCTCCTCTGATGTTGGAAGATAAAGACAAAGCTGCACAGGTAAACAATATTAATTTATTATTTTTCATTTATCGACATTTCTAATTGCTACATTATCTTGAACGTTATTAAAAGCTATTAGAATTAGAATTAAATTAGTTTTGCTATTATATAGTGAAAGTTATTATGAAATATATTGCGCCTTAACGTTTAAAAGCATGGAATATAGATATTAGCACAATTATACTGAATTATGATAATTATAATTATATTATTTTGTCTATATAACACAATGCTTTAATCTTATCTTTGAATGTAATGTTTAAATGTTTTAACGTTTTATTTTATTAACACATAATTAAAATTTTATCCTCGTGACCTCTGTATCCGATCATTTTATTTTAACTATTTTTTTAAATTAAAAATACTCATGATCATCACGTGTATTATAATGAGAAATTTTTTAATATTTTAGTTATAATAAAATAAATCAATGTCATATGAAAAAGATAAATGTTTGATGATAAACAAAAATATATTATATTAAAAATCCTTTTGGCCCAATTTTTCATATAAAAGATACTTTTTTTACATTTAAAGTATATCAAAAGGTTGTTTTTTTTTTGTAATTTTTATTTAAAATGTAAACTCGATATAAATGTTCACTCATGCGCTCAGCTCAATTTTTAATTTGATAACTTTTATGATTGATAGTCACGTGCTTTTGTATTTTTTCATTATAAATAAATATAATTTGGGCAAAAGGTCAAAGATAACAATTAGCAATATCACTATTCCGATTACTTTTTCTATTCTTAAATGTTTTATGTGAATGTATCAAAATTTGTGATAAATACTAATACTTGAACTCTTTGGAGAAATTTGATTTTATATTTTTTAATATACAATTCATGAACGTGGACTTGTTAATATTTCAAATGAATTCATTTTGTAATTTCAGGTAGAAGAAGCTTTGTCATGTCTTCAATTAACTATTCCAATAATGAGACGTGTTCAAAAAGTATTTTTGGATGAAATGAATCGAGGCTTATCTCAAAAACCATCCTCTCTTCAAATGGAAAATACTTATCTTCCAGAATTACCTGATGGCACTGGTACGTTTTATTTATTGTTTTCCAAAAGTTTTTTATTAGATTTATTTCATGTTTAGAGAATATGTTACAAATTAAATGTACTGGTTTCAGAATTTGGACAATTCTTGGCATTAGATCTTGGTGGAACAAATTTCAGAGTTCTTCTTTTGGAATTGAGTCAAGGAGCAGTTGTCAACGAGTCTTTCAAATATTACCATATTAGGTGAATAATTAAACAATGTAATAAATATAAATTGTGCGATATTTAAAATCGTTAAAATTTAGAACAAGGGTCATTTCATTTGTCAATGTTATTTAAATTAATAATCCAGTTTGAACTAGTTGTAAATGTTTTATATAGTTTTATCAATTTTGTTTAACATAATACTTATCATAAATTTTACAGCGATGAACAAAGAATAGGCTGTGGCATAGAGCTTTTTGATTACTTGGCTCGTTGCGTGAAAGATTTCATTCATCTGCATGGCTTGGAAGAAGTTACCCTTCCAATGGGTATGTACTTTATTTTGAACAATATTTAAAAATAGTATATGGAATAATATACAAATTACACTTTTGATTTGCAGGATTTACATTCTCTTTCCCAATGACACAACACGCTATTAATTCTGGAAGCCTTACTACATGGACAAAGTCTTTCAAATGTAGTGGCGTTGAACCACACAAGGACATCGTTCAAATGTTAAGAGACTCGCTCGACAAATGTGGAGTGCACAATGTAAATGTTGTTGCTCTTTTGAATGATACTACAGGAACTCTAGTTTCTGGTGCTCGCCTTGACCATCGTACTGGAGTAAGTACATTATATGTTTAATAACAAACTTAATCAAAGAAAATTATTTGTAATTATAATTAATCTTTTTCCATTCAGATTGCAATGATTCTTGGAACTGGAAGTAACGCTTGTTATTTGGAAAGAGCTGATCGTGTGCACTGTTGGGAAGGTGGTCAGTCGGCTGCAAGTCTTTCTTCAGATCATGTCGTGATTGATATAGAATGGGGCGCTTTTGGAGATAACGGTACATTGGATTTCGTCAAAACATCTTTCGACCAACACGTCGATAATTTGTCATTGATCACATCAAGTTTCACGTGAGTTTATCGTAAAATAAAATTATAATATTACTTTTATATAAAGCATTCTTGTTCATACTAAATTTTAATATGATTTTAGGTTTGAAAAATACATTAGTGGCAAATATTTAGGAGAAGTTGCCCGATGCGTTATAGAAGACACAATCCGTTCGGGCTTATTATTTGATACAAAACGTGCCGCTACACTTTTAAAACCAGCATCATTCAATACTGCCAGCGTCAGCGATATCGAACTGTAAATATTATATTTAAATCATAAAATTTTATTCCTTATAATAATAATAATAATAATATTAATCAAACTTCTCATAGCGACAACATTGAAGGAGTCAATTGGCGTACTGTAAAACAGTTGGCTGATTTGAATATTCATGATGCTACCCCTGATGAAATTGAAATCGTTAAGTACATTTGTGCTTTGGTATCATACAGAGCTGCTCAACTTCTTTCTCCATGTAAGTTTTCAAAAATCAATCGTATATTTGATATTGAAACTATAAATTATAATAAATCAATAAATTCTTGCAGGCCTTGCAACATTATTAGAACATATGTGCTGGGACCATGTAACGGTAGCCGTCGATGGCTCCGTTTACAAACATCACCCAAGACTGCGCCATTTGTTAAAGAACTTCACTACCCTTTTGGCTCCCAATCACCAGGTTTATGATTATTTTTATTTTAGTATAAAACATGCAAATAAATGTATGATAATTTAACATTAATTATTGTTTATAGTTCACATTGCTATTAGCTGAAGATGGTAGCGGAAAAGGTGCTGCTCTCACTGCGGCTGTTGCACAAAGGTTGGGTCATCGAAGATGAATATGATTTTATACAACTTTTGATATTATGACAATACTTTTTTTTGTATATAAAAAGTATTTTAGAGTGCCTTTTATGATAAATATAGTAATTGAGTAATTCAATTATCAATTTATTAACAAATAATATTTGTATTTCTGTGATTTATGAATTTTAAAATCACTCATGATTTTATTTCAGCTCAGTGGCAATTGAGGTTAAATTGTTATGACTTTATAGTGTTTTATTTCTTTTTTTAGATTTTTTCGCTATAATTCTTGAGAAAATATGTATATCTTGATTTCAAGGAAATTATCTCTTTGATAAAAATGGGTATAAAGTTATTTTTTTAGAAGCTAGATCTTTATATATTATATGGGTCAAAAGACATGAGATTCATGATCAAGACTGCGTTATTTAATATGGTTTAAGTATTATTTAATTTATTTCTATAGAAAAAGTTCATTTTTCAATTTTTTTGTGTGATTATTTATATTGCAAAAAAATCCAAAAAATGATTTTTTATGTATTCGTGTGTGTTAAAAAACCAAATATGCTTCAATTTTATAATCCAAGGATAAAAGTTATTGTTTTTTTAATTATAATATTGATATTTTATTGTTTTCTAAATGAATGATTAGAAAAACATACTATGATAAGTTAGACAACATTTCATGAATGTCTTCCCATAATTTTTGTTACTGTACTCCAAGAGTACTATAATTTTTATTGTAAATAAGAAACTTTGTAATATTTTTTACCTTGTTTAATTTTTCAAACATCTCAAATGTAGGTTTTATTTTTATATTGAAATTTTATATTTTTAAATAAACTATATTATTATTGAAACATGTTTTTTTAAAAAAAAATCAAAATGATTTCATTTCAAATTGTAAAAATTGTCATGATTACAATTACAATAACAGAATTGACAAAATTGGATCATTTTAATAAAATAAAGTTTTAAACGTTGATCTATATTTAATTATGACAATTTAACATTATGAGTAATAATTTAACACAGTAAAATTATAAAAAAATATTTACATGTGAATAATGTAGACATATGCTCGAAACACACAACGATTAATATTATTCTTTAAAATCAAATTAAATCTTTATGTTTAAACATTCATTCAATGAACATACAGGCTTATATAATAAGTATTCATGAATTTTATAATGTTGTGAGTTCGAAATACATTTCAAAGTTAAAATAATACAAAATGGAAATAAATTAGATGGATTAAACGAGAAAAGTAAGTGAAATATTTCAAAATAAAATTATCGTTTCCATTTGCAAGGTTTAATGTAAACTTACTGTTCTAAAATATGTAGCTAAAAATGATTATATAATACTGAAATATCACAAAAATTACTATACTTAAAATTAAGTTTCACTAAAAATAAGAAATATAATATAAATTACAAGAAGTTATAAATATAAACAAGAACTACACCATAATTTTTTTGAGTTACGTTGTAAATTAATTTGATATAATTAACACAAAGCAATAGACCATTTTTTGTAACAAAAAAATATCAAAATTAACTATATGCGCCAAAATTACAATGATTCATAGCTCTTGTATCGAAAAGCTTAGTTTTTATTCATTTTGAAATGATTATTTTATGGTTACAAAAGTTTATTGACACTCTTAAATAATACTAAATAAGTACAAGTGATAAAAATTTTATAAATTTTAATATAATATTTTAATTTCACTCCAAAAAACTACTTTCCTTCATTAATTGAATGAAAGTAGACAAGTAGTAGGTAGTAGTAGTAGTCGATTATATACGTCGATTTATTATTTTGTAACCATTTAAAATCAAATTGTTAGATTATATTAGAAATGTATAGAATATTAAATTTAATTAATCAACATAAAACACAAAATTCACATAGTCAAATTGAACAGTTCTATACATTTGATACATTTTTAAAATTAAAATTTGCAATAAATAAAACGTTTAATTAAAAACTAAGTACATAAAATTGTCACATACAACCACAGGATTCAACAATCATATTCGGCAACGTTTTCTGAGTAATTGTATTATTCGAATCCATATAAAACAACTGTAACGAGGAGAACATTGTTGGTGCACAACACGACTTCATTTCTATTTTATTAGCATGATTGCCATGAAATAATTTCTGAAATAAAAGTTCAGCAATTAAGTTTAATTGTAATGAAAAGGTTAAATAAGAAACCAAATGTTTTTTTTACCTTTATCACTGAATTATGCTTCGACGCACTTAATGAGACAGCAGACACCGAGCTGCAAGAGCCACGACAAAAATGTGCATGAAAACCTCGAGGCTGAACAACCCAATCATCCCAACCGATTTCAGCAAATGAAATAAATAAACGTTCACGACAACAATCAGACACACCGCTAGAACATTCTAAATATCTTATTCGACGTTTCTGAAAATAATAATGTACATTATACGAATATGTTTATTTTTTAGTTTATTCATTTAAATATTTTTCATACTTTAGAATTGAACCTCGTGTTGAGCACTAAGAAAGGACGATTGTCCGTATGTAAGCTTAAAGGAGATGCGCCTGGTGGTGCTCCACATGTTGGACAAATGATTTCTAAGTGAGCGCTGCCTTCTTCTATCCATAGCTCAGCCGCTCCTCCTACATCGATTTTTATCCATCCTTCTAAAATTTTGATTTAATTTGTAGTTATTAAATCTAAAAAAATTATTTAGGTATCAAAAGTGTTCGTACCTGTTTCGTTGGTTGTGTAAATGGCAATGTGTCTTACTTTCCGGAACTGTTTACCAATGTCCCAATGAACTGCTTCATTTACTAGCAACGTTTGATTGTAATTGTCAAATGGATCTCTTTCCTGGAAATAAATTATCAGAATTTAAATAAAAATTAAGCATGAGTATGTGAAATAACAGTTGTCTACAAAAATTCCCAAAGAGGTTATCAACAATTAATATACAGTTTAGGTCAATGATAAATTTTCAATACTTGTGACAAAGAGCATTAAAAATGCAATTGCAGTTTTGAAAAAAAAATGCTAACCAAATTATTGATTAGAAAATATAACAAAACAACAAAGAAAAAGTATTAAAAGCTCTCGGTTGTGAATAAAAAGTATTTGAAAAGTGAATTTATTAGTAACTAAGTTTTGTAATCCATAAAGATTAATAGATAATATATAATACTGTTAGAATAGATTACCTTGTGTATCCAAAGTTCAGCTGAATAAACATCTTGAGGTTGTAAATCCTGGAGGCATAGTAAAAGTAAGACATGCAGCTGGATGGTTTTGTGGATTGCCATCACAATTTTCAGGATCTTCAACTATAAATCAAGCATTTTAAAATTAATTATATGCAATATAATAAAAGTTATCTTAATTACTACTAATAATGATGAAATAGTGATAAAAATGATGAAAAAAAGAAAAATCCAATTGAAATATAATTTCTGAAAAAAAAAAAGTATAACAAGAACCGGATCTCAAAAGCTTTTGCTGATATTATTTGTAGATAAATGCTTCGGTTCAATTAAACTCGACACATATCGTTAATAATGTTTCATTAGATAAAAATTATTATTAAAAAAATTTCTTTGAAGAATGGAACACATTATCTATCTTATTATGTTATATTGCTGATTTTCCTTTTACTATCACTTAGGGCAATTCCAAACAATGAATATCTTTGATCTACGAATGTGATATTTTTGCACATCAGGAAATCAAATATTTATCAATGTAATTTGGACTTGAGATTTCCACATTTTATAAGATCAATATCATATTACATAAACGATGCTAAGTACTTTTGATTTTCATTGTTCGTTTTTTTTAGTTATAATTAGTATAGCAATTATGCTATACTAATTATATCTGAATCTATATGTGATCTATTAAGATCACTCCAAAGTACCATAATAATTTGAACTTTAAGACTTACTGTCATCAGGGAAGACAATCTTCTGCTCTGTCTTGGCATAAAAGTCATCAGTAAACTTTTCATCGATTTCATGAGTTATATGTCCTGGAAGCATTGTTGCTCCTTCTCTGACAGGACTAGGAAGAGCACCCCTGACCGCACTCACATTAGGTCTTTCTCGCATCCTTAACTTCCTCAGGATCTGGTTCTGGACATGTTGTAGACGTAAGCTGCGAATACGAGATTCTTCGCTGCCTTTCTCGTCAACATCGTTCTCCCCCAGGAACAATTGTTCGGATTTTTTGAAGAAGTTCGTCCACGCATCGACGAAGGTCTTCTCTGCGCTTTCTGTTTGGCTGCAGGTGATGCATAATGTGTATACCACAAATACGCCTAATATCGGTGCACGCATTTCTGGAAGAAAATTGTATCGTGATTATATGAAGATATTTCATGATTTTCCGATAATTTTTATAGGAAAATGTCGTTTTTATTTCATTTTGAATGAATAATAGTAGTGCGTGTCCAAATAAAAACAAATAAGATGGCGGCTACAAGACTGAAGTTTTGAAAAAGTCATAACTTATTCATTTAAAAAAAAAATGTATTTTATTTCTTTACGGGTTATAGAGCAAATGTCTACATACGATATCCAGTAACGATTAAAACTTATTGGATTTTTCTATTCTAGTGAAAAAGTACAAACATCGAAAATTAACATGTTGTAATTTTTCTGAACCCTTCAGTCTTTCAGTGACCACCTTGTATAAGGGTTGAAAAATAAATTAAAATTAAAATTCAATAAATAAAAAAATTTGTGTTAGGAAGAAGTCTGAATATGTCCAATCTATGACTTTGGGTCGGGAAAAATGAAAATATCAAATAAGTCCATAAGTCCAAATTGCATTTTGAGGTCATCAAAAAAAAATCAAACAATTTATATAATTAAAACGTATTAACAATCAACAATCTCATCTTCATACACCGACAGTATATGATCACATCCATTCAAAAACCGTTCCGCTTACCGCTCATCTCCAGCATACGAATTTAACAAACATGATCCGACAAACCTAAACCGTCAACTATCGAATCACATTACATTTAAACAAATAAATGTAGCGAAATATTGTACGAATCGCGATAACGATAAAAACGAAAACATTGTGAAGTAAACACGTGAAATCACAAAACGGGGAACGTCTAATTGTAAGAGTTTTATCATTTTATATGGGACTGAGGTTCCATAGTCCAATTCGGTCGTTCTGCTTGATAATTGAGATCGTGCGAGTCATTGTCATTTAATTTATTAATTAATTTAATTAATGATAATTGGAAAATATAAAAAAAATATTTCCGCGTATGTTGTTCGTTTGTAGCGCTCGATTTTTATCAAAAAAAATTATGTGTTGATTGTGAATTCCAGGATTTTGGGTGAAATTTGGTTTTGATATTTTTGGATGATGACTTAATGTGTTAGATTAAAAATATTGAAAGGAAAATATGTAATATAAAAAATATTGTTGCGCTCTATATTCGTTAATGATAGTTTGTTCAAATTAATAAAATTTTAATGATTGGGTAATGTAATTCTGAAATTTTAAACAAAAATTTGAATCTGATGTTCCTAGATTAGTCATAAAGATTATTTAATTAAATTTATATGACTAAAACCTATCTAACTATTCCTAGATTTACAATTAGATATAACTAATCCAGGAATTTTGTGAATGAATTTTCTTTTAGAATTCCAAGATTTTTTTTTAATATAAAATGATTACGATTAGAACTAAAATTTCAACAATCTGTGTACTTAATTACCTATCAAAGTTCATTTACTCTTTTAATAATATTTCAGACAACTTTCAAATAATAGAAAGAAAAAATATGTTTATGTTAACTTTTTCCTCAAATCGAATTCACTTGAACTATTAAGCTATAAGAAAAAAATTGATTTGGTATATTTATTTCAAAAATACGTAAACAATAAGAACATAAAGCGTGTTGATTACTAAAAGAAAAAATATAATGCGAAAGTTGTTTATTGTTTTTATTCTTTGTAAATTGACATTGACACCTTGATAAAAAAAACTGAAAGTAGATCACAGTGCAAAACCAATTCATCTGTATTTTTCTGAAAATCATGATTCATTTGAAAATCTTCGATTTTGGACTTGATCAATTACAATAGCAATGATTTATCAAAATCTATGAACTTTGATAGACCCATTTTCATTTAATTGAGTGTCGAAGTCCCTTTTGACGAAAAAAGTTTATAATAAACGAATATTGTGTAACTGATAGTTAATTGAAATATTATTTATTTATTTATTTATTTATGTTGTTTTTTTCATTCGAGAGCAAATTCCACTATTAAATGGATGTATATGTAAAAGAGTAGTAAACATATTAATTTAAACGTAGTAATTGTATCTGATGTAATCACTACACATATTTACGCCGATTTTTAAATATCGGTCTTTGAAATTTGATGATTTTTTATTTTTTAAGAATTTTTATGAAATTATTAAAGATAAAAGAGTCATGGTCATAATTTGTTTTCTTTTGCGCATAATTTTCACTTTGTATATTAAAATGAATACGAATTACAACTTTTGATAGTATGTATACAATTTTAATTTAAAAAAAATAACCAATGTTATCTTTTATAAGATAATATCATATTAGATTATCAAAGTTTTATGATTCACAATCAGTTTAGGATATTAGATAAAAGTTAAAACAAACAAATTTCTATTATATAAAATTTACAAACAGATTTTTTTAATTAATTCGTAATATTATGGATATAATCTCCAATTTTATTATTGTACATAGATACAGTTTTTACACGTCAAATTCAATGTTTTAAATTTCTAATTCAGCGTTTTATATTTCAAATTCGACGTTTAATATTTTAAATTCAACATTTTGAACTTCAACATTGAATTTTAAGTGTAAAAACTGTAATAAGATTTTATTGATTCAATTTGTTTTTTATTTAATAATTTCATGAACTAAAATTGTTACATATATAAGACTATGTAACAATAATATATTTCAATAAAATTTGAAAAAAAAATAAGCAGAAAAAAGCACATACAATTTAAGTAAAATTGGGAAAAAATACAATATAAAAAAAAAATTACCTGTAATCGTATCAATCGAACCGAGTCTTGAAAATTGAATTCGCTATTAACTATCACTTTATATTAAACATAAACTATATAAATTAATTTAACGCAAAAAGCTCCGATCAAGCTACACTGAATTTTTTGCTGCGAATCCTTTTAGTCCTTCTGAATCTGTTTCCTCTCGACGGGAATCTGGACGTTCCATCGTTCACCATTCAAACTTTGCAAATCGAACCAGTTATCAGATTTCACTTTATTATTAACCGTGATGTCGATTTCACAAAAGCATCCCGCCGGAGCAATGTTCGAAGAGTTACTGCAAACGGTTCTCCGATACGAACTCTCTCATATACGCGAGTATGTGCATATATTTATAACAAACATTCGAAAGAACGGCTCATACGAGTATGTGGGGGGCTCAATCGGGGGTCGGGAACAGTAAATATGAAGTGTAATGTGGTTAGTGAAATTTTAATGGTTTACTTAATAATTAGGAGGTAAAAGTACATTGATGTCCAAGGATTTTTGGTTGGAAATTTGATCCTGAAATTTATGGATTGTGGTGTTTTAGAATTGTGGTATTATATTATATTAATCTCTGTGTTATGAGGGGTTTGGGATCGAACTTTTATGCAGAATTCCAAGATTTGAATTTCACAATTAGAATTCGATTTTTAGTAAATAAATGATGAATGATAAATGGGAAAAAATTGTTTTGAAAAAATCTATGAAAATGTAATTCTAAAAAGTAAAATATTACCTTTGGCTGATTGAAGGTTCTTGAGATCGAATTTCCATATCCTAAGATTTAAATCTCAGGATTGGGTCTTTCAGTAAATAGATGAATTTTAAAAATCTATGAAAACGTAATGATAATAAATAAAATGTTACCTTATTAGATAGTCTATTGTAGGATATTTAATTCAGACCAAATTTTCTTTAACTGTGTTAACTAACAAGAACTTTGAGTTCTCAAAACCGTTTCCATATAACATACATTCAAACAAATAAAATTGTGAATTTTTTTCTGAAAAAAAAAACGTGTTTTTTACAGGTAAATTTACAACAAATCTAGTGGAAAAAAAATTATACCTCTTGTTTAATATACCAACATTTTTCACTTTTTAATTTTTTAAATTAAAGCTGTCATAAATTATACATAATTTACTTCTAAATCTACATATAAATGGGCTCACAGGACTTACCGTAATTTCAATAGGCTCACAGGGCCTCTTTAGCGAGGCCCAAAAGTCTTACACCAGCAAAAGGTTCTGACGAAGCCAAACCTCCCCACTAGTACACAATAAATTTTAAAATTATTTATAAAAATATACATAATATCATAACGTAAAAACAAATAAAAAAGCAATCGCTCGAAAATATATTAAAATTTAAAAAAAGAACCAGTTTGCGAGCAGTTAGGAACCACTGAAAGAATGATGAAATCTGTTCGAGTTCCTTCACATCACGTTTGCAAGCTCGGAAAGTAAGTATGTATATGCGAAAAAAATCGAAATAAATACGACGATCAGACAGCAAAAAGAGAGGAGAGAAAGACACCAAGGTCGAGTAAATATTTACTAGCAGATGGACGACGTTCAGCACAAATCGTGAAAATTTGAAGCACGACGACAGCACGTGATATTCAGAGCTTTCAAATTTTGGAGATACGATTCGACGGTTGACATTTGACGTGTTGAAATATAATTAGTATTGTTGAATGTGAAAATATTGAAAATGTGTTTGTGTGCGTTGTTTCAAATAATTAAATTGAGTAATTATCTGAAGTGATTATAATATCGAGGTGGGTTTGTATTGATGGAATAATTTGCTCGAAATTCGAAAAATTTATATTTTGTAGTGAATGATTTCTATATCAAATTATTTTTTCGCTTTTGTGATAGTAATATTTTATCATATAAGAAATATTTTTTTATTGAATCTGGTATTAGTAAAAATTGTGCGGTCATAAATGGCTGCAATCGCATACTGTTGGCAAAAGAATATTTTAAGAATTTTTAATTTTTCTGTAAAATAATTATAAATTTCCAAATTTTTGATATTGGAAACGTAAATGTTGATAACTCATTATGAAAATTTATCAATTGAATTTTAAACGAAACTCCTAAACTAACTAGTTAAGAAGTTTTGTTTAAACCTAGTAAAAACTTCAATCGTAAAAGTTTTTTTCCAAAACAGAATTATATATTATACAATCCCATTAGATTTTCAACAAAAAATCACTCTAACTATTGATTCAACAACTATTCTATTAATTTTCAATCAATTTCAGAAATTATGGATCAAATTTCTGATTGGAACATCGGAAAATCGAGACCAACTTTTCCACTGAAATCCTCAGATTTGAGACTCCAAAACAGCCATTTCCACCTAAAATTCAATTAATACAACTAGTATATGATTAAATTCATCTTAATACTAAAAAAAATCAACACAAAAATAAAAAAAAACATTGATAATCCCTGAAATTGTACGAGCATGCGCCGCACAGGCGAGCAGCACGTGCTGATCAAAGTCCCAACACACTTCACGATCACCAGCACGTCCACATCTTCTGCAAATCGAAAACGATAGTTAAATTTGACGGGACTGTTGCACTTTCATCTCCCATCTTAAATCATCGCCAATATCTGCAAGATGATCTCACAAACTTCGCTCCACACTAGAACCTATATTCGACGACTTTTCCGATGACTCAGTATCAATTGCCGTAGATCGTTCTTATTATAGTATACTTTCGTCTTCGTTATTTATATTTTCGCAGATAAATTTTATCAGGGTTGATAATTCTTTAATTAAAAGTAAGTGAGGTTTTCTCATGCTTTATTCGGCATTGTTACATCATTTTAATGATCCAATTCGTATCAGCAAGGTCGTGTTATCAACTATGGTGTCACTTTAATTGGGCAACGCATTGGGAAAAATTGAACGACCTAAAGTTCACAGATTCCAGATGATACGGTAAGGCCAAACGTATCAGAAGAAAAAGCTAAAAGATCATCATATCATCATCATCATCAACAATGACAATCCATAATAGAACAAAGTTTAAAAACCGAAAAATCGTCGACATCACCGAAATATGGACTTCGGACCTGAACACAGATCATGCATCATCACGATGATAGCATGCATTTAAAATATTCACATATGGATCGTTAAATGGAAAAGAATCGGCGGGTACAAAGAGTAGTAGACCGGATCGTATCTGGTTCATGAGGGGCAACTCGTGTAAGGGCACACTTATGTTCAATATGTCTGAACTTCGTCATTAATCGATCATGATTCGGTCATTGGTGATTTGTGTGTTTATTTTTAGAAAATGGGTTCGTTTGTGCTAAAATTGTCCGAAGAATGTTATCGTTGTGATCGTGTTTGGATTATGTAACGTCCATTGCAAGGCCAAGCTTTTCCGATATGGAATCTGATTTTTTTTGCATTTTTTTATGTGCGATAATGAAAATATTTCGAATAACCCAAAATAAATTTGATTATATCAAAATTATTTAAAGACCGAATCATTACCATCAATCAAATTATCAACCCGTGTATCTTCCATTGTAAAGAAAGGTTTTTACGATGTGCCAACGGAAATGTTTGATATTTTTATAAATTTGATAAAGAACATATTTCAAATAACCCAAAATAAATTTGATTGTTTCACAATCATTTAAAGATCAAATCATCAACATATATAGCTCGTGTAACTCCCATTGTAAGGCTTTTACAAAGTATCAATGGAAATTTTAGACATTTTTATAAATTTAATAAAGAAAATATTTCAAATAACCCAAAATAAATTTGATTGTTTCAAAATCAATCTAATAATATCAAATTATCATCATCATATATATAAACACTTATTGAAAAAAGGCCTTTATAAAATATAATATCAATGGAAATTTTCGACATCTTTCTATATGTGATAAATAAAATAGTTCAAAAATCCCAAAATAAATTCAATAAATAATCAAATCATCATATGTAGTGTATTTAACATCCATTATAAAATAAAGCCTCTAAGAAGTGTCAATGGAAGTTTTTTTTACGTTTTCATATGTGCGATAAGAAAATAGTTTGAATATTAAAAATCATACCGAAATGAACGAGTTTGTTTCAAAATCGTTCAAAGATCAAATCAGCATCATCATATTCAACCTTAGGAAATTTTTTGAAAAAAAAGACCTTTACGATGTATCAATGGAAATTTTTGACATTTTTCTGTATGTGATAAAGAAAAGAGTTCAAATATTACGAATCATCCGGAAATAAATTTGTCTGTTTCAAAACTGTTCAAAGATCAAATCATCATCATCATATGCAGCTTATGTAATTTAAATGAAATATTTTTTCAATATATCATTAGAAGTTTATAACATTTTTTCTTTATAACATATGATGAAGAAATTATTCAAATATTGTGAAAATTATTTCTTATTAAATTATCTAAATTTGATGATATATCAACGTAATGACCGCGCCCCTTATTATTTAACTTTGATTGCCGGTTGTAACCGATATGGTCAATGAAACCGAAACATATCATTTCGCAATAAATCACATTGAAATTGTCAAAAATTTGATATCTAGAATCGTATTATTTTTTCTAATGCCGGTAATACTTCAAAAACATTTGTTACAATTACCAATTAAATTATTGTTTTACAACTAGATATAAAAACATTATCAAATATTCTTTTTATAGAATGTTTCACAAATAAACAAAAGTAAAAAATTAATTTTGGATTATTAGGTACATGCACACCGAAACACAAAGTATTCAAAAAAATATTGATTGCAAATTTAATATTAATTAAATTCATAATTATCTCATTATTATACGCAGTGAATTATTACCATTTTCAACATTGAGAAATCTTCATCCAATTTATTTTAATTATATTTTCAATAAAGTATTTTAATAATTACATCAGTGAAAGATGAAGAATGATTTTATTTAAAAAAAAAGATCAACGATTTTCGTAACATACTACATAATGACTGGGTACAATTAAAAATATATGAACGAAACAAATTTTTTAAAGTTAATGACATTAGACTATCTAATCGTAACGCCAAATTCATTTAATTAATTCGTTCTTTTTCAAAAAACAATGTTAACGTCCTGAAACTTAAACAATCACAGCGTTAATTAAACTGAAAAAACACGCCTTTGAATTAAATTCATTTTATTACAATATAATCATATTTTATTAGACTCTATCTGAGGAGGGTTAATAGTTGAAACAATTCACAGCATTTTATTTCCATTGCGTGTTCAATTATCATTCTGAAATTATTTTCCTTTGGGTTTGATCATTTTCATCGCGGGCGGAGGAAGCTTGGCGAATCCTGCGTTGTCAAAAACTGGTAACAAATCACGAACCCTCGCAGAAATCGAGCCTCCAGTCACCCTGAAAAATCCAGATTATTATAAGCATCTAATTGGTTATAATAACTGAAAATTAATTAGACAATAACCTGCTGGGTTTCGCAAGTCTGGCGGCTTGCGGCGACATGGCGAGTTCCGTCGGGAAGAAAGTTGCTCCGTAAAAGTCGAGTCCGTTTTGAAGCAAGATGTTGCATTCTTCGATGGATGCCAAAGTCACTCTGACTACCATTGTAGGTACTGAAGAAACTTGACCAGTTCCGTCACCTTCAGTGAGACTGGTGCGTCTTTGGGTTTTTTCGCCAGGTGTAGTTTTGACAGGACTCGCTGAAAAAATATAATTTTGGTTAGATGAATATTATTTTAAAAATATATATAGCTTTTACAATTAAAATTCAACCTTTTTAAAATCAAATTTAACCTTTTACAAATCAAATTCTACCTTCAAAAAGTATTATTAATATCGTTATTATAGTAATGAATTAGGGAGGTCAAATTTACCGTAATTTTCATTTAGCGGTAATCCGGTAGTTTTCTTACTAATTACTGGTTTACCGGTAAATTAAATTTTGTTAAAATAATAGAACAAAGAAAAAAAAACCAAAAAAATCGTAAACCCACATGATCCATCATTTCTTCAAAAATCTCAAAACGTAACGAAATAAACAACTCGTACTCATAAAAAAGATATGTATTCATATATTTTTTTATTTACAGTTAAAAATTGAAATTTACCGATTATTTACCGGTAATGGCCTCCCTATAATCAATGAAATGCAATCTATTCTTCAATTTGATATTGATAATCTCAATTGGTGATTTTTTACAAATGTACATAATTACATAATACATAATTAATTTTATTTTTTAATAATTCAATCTAAAAAATAATGTTTTTTTTTATGTTTCGTGAAATCATTAAAAAATTGAAAAACGAAGGGTTGATGGTTGAATTTGATTTGTTAAAGATTGAATTCGATGTTCAAATTGTTGAATTTGGAGTGTAAAAGCTTATCTTACTAATATTGTTGGGTTCTTTGCTAGAACTAGCCAATTGAAGACGCACGACTTCAACGATCGAAGAAAACTTGTATAAAGAATGACGAATATCGTCTTCAGGAAGATCATCTGGAATGTCATATACGTATATCGTGAACGTTTTCTGAGGTCTACAAGGTATTATTATCTGAAAAAAAATACAATTGAATCAAAATATTGATAATTTTATATAAAATGGCCACGGAAAGACTGAAGGATTTGGAAAAGTCATAACTTGTCCATTTTCAATCTTTTTCTATTTTATTTTTTTACATATTATAAAGATCTTTTGGAGATTAAAATGGCTAAATATGATATCCAGCAACGATTAAAGTTCATTAATTTTTTCTCTTCTAGTGAAGATCAATTATTGAAAATCAAAAAATACCAGCAATATTTCGTGACTTTCAATAATTTATCTTTCATTGGAATAGGAAAACCCAATGAGTTTTATTTATTGCTGGATATAATATGCAACCATTTTAATTTTCAAGGGTTTTTCTATAACCTGTAAAAAAATTAAATAAAAAAGATTGAAAAATTAACAAGTTATGACATTTCCAAACCCTTCAGTCTTTCAGTGACCACTTATATAATACATATAAAAATCCGACCTTCCTGTAGAATCTGGAGTTGGTAACTTTGTGGAAGCCCTTCTTGTAGACGCTCTGATAATCGTCGAAGTCGGAAAATTTGAACAATATGCCGGTGGCCGTTTTCGTCAGTGAAAAGCAACCTTTGAAGTTCATCTTCTCGCATATTGTCGAAGCTTTTTCCATTGACAGGTCGTGCGATGGCGTGAGCAAGAAGGCGCCTTTCGTCAAGAAGTGCTCCGAATCGGATATTTCGGAGTCGGAGTCGCTCTTGACCATTGTGTGGATCTGCTCTTTCCAAGAATATGCATCGTTAGTCTGTACAAAAGAATGGTAGTTAAAAAATACAATGCCGTTGGGAAATTTGAAAAAAAAGCAAAGCATTTTTTTATTAGAAGGAGCTTTTGTGAAGAAAAGTTGATGAAGCTATGGAAATGGGCGGTTTAATAAAATCTGGTTTTACATGAAAATACGTAATTGTTTAAAATAATAGGAAGGCTTCCAGCAGTGGGTGTAAACAGCCTGCTTAGGATGAGGATGATGATGATAATGATGAAAGATATAATATTCAATTTTTTTTAAATACGATAATATGAAGGACAGATTCATTTAAGCATTCGTTCGCATATCAACTTTACTCGAAAATTATTAGAACGAGATGAAAATTATGACTTTTCCGATTATGTTTGGATACAATGGAAATCGTTTAATACAAAAATGTTTAACGCAAAAACGTGAATAATCAATTAACAAGAAATAATACTGCCGTCCTGACAAAATACTATGTACATACATATACTATCACGTTTAACATGGAAATCTTTTACCATGAAAAAAAATTCGGTCCCTTCAGTTTCGTGTTAAACATTTTCCACTCTATTCGAAAAACATTTTTTTATTCGAATAAGAAAATCTTCTAATATACATAGATCAAATGAAAATTCTCATCGACTTCACTTAAAAATTATTTCCTACGAAAAGATCAACATTTTCCTGTACTCACATTATTTTTTAACATTTTTTCGAATAAATACAAAACTACATAACACGTTCTTCATACATATACCTAAAATTAACAATTAATAAAAATAACGATTTTTATCCTAGATTACCTTATTTAAATCACTTTCAGAAACGGACCCCTCCAATATAGCTCAAATGAAAATCCTCATTAGCACCACTTAAAACCCATTTCTATGAAAGGTTCAACATTTTCTTTTACTGACATTATTTTCCAATATTTCTTTTAATTAATACAAAACTAAATTACACGCCTTTGCGTAACTACAATCATCAATTTATAAAGATAATAATTTTCATTCAAAATAATTTTTTTTAAATCACTTTTAGAAACGGACCTTTTTGATATAACTCAAATGAAAATTCTCATCAGTTCCACTAAAAAACCCTTTCCTACAAAAAGATCAACATTTTCCTCAACTGATCAATATTTTTTCGACCAAACACAAAACTACATAACACATCCTTCACACAACTACAATCATCAATCTACAAAAACAGCAATTTCCAACCAAGACAACCGTTTTCAAACCGACCGAAAATCCCTATACTACACGACTTCCCACAACCTCCCAGCACTCAAAAACCCAAACCAATCAATCTTTAACACTGGCAAATCTCAAATTCGGCCACCTTTTGTTACCGCCATTTGAATGGGACAGACTTGCGGGTCAATTAGGGCCGATCCTTTGCCAGCGCACCCACACGCCATTGTTCTTCGCCGCTCCCATCGGCTCGCAATTATCGTATTATTGTCTCTTTTTTATGGTGGCAGCCTCAAAAAAGAAATATTCTCCTTTTCCATGGGTCTGGTCGGCGGCAGGAAGTCGGAAAGCTCGCGTGGGTGGAAATCGATCGGAAATAATGGAGGCTTTATTGATGTCGGGCCGATTATGTGAGCGGTTTTGGTGCCGTTTTTGGAATGTTAAATTGGATTTGTTATCGTTTTTATTCGTTTTTAATCGGCGTTTGAAAGTTTGGGTTGTTTAATGGGAGTGTGATGGTTGGCCATGTTAGGATTCAAACTGCGCAATAGTGTTGGTTTCATATTTTTATGATGTTTGTTGCGGATTTATTGTATGAGTAGGTTGTTTGGATGTTTTGATATTATAATGAGATCAGTATCGATTTTATATTGTAGTGCAATATTTATAATTGATTGGTTTAGTTATTCCAATATTCAGTTTACAAAATTATTTGTGACTTGGGAAACTCGGATTTCGATGAAATTATTTGTGATGATAGTTTGCTCTAATATTTTAAGATTAAAAAATAATAGAGCGCATAATAGCTGACCATTTAGAAAAAAACGTTTAAAATTTTTGAAGAAAATTGAATGCACTGAATGTGTCGAAAGAAAAAAAAAACGAAATGTGCTTTATCATATAATATTTGTAGGATCATATACTCGTATTTTCAAAGTATCAGATTCTATTGTTTATCAAAGTTAAGCAATATTTTACGTAATTAGTAGCTGGATTTATTATTGAATCTACAACGTATTAGATCTTTAGCAATGAATGGTTTTTAGTACCCAAATCCTCAAAGCAACCATTACTTTATCTGTTATCACAACAGAAAAAAACTTTCTTCCAATGATATAACGGAAAAGCTTTAAAAAAAAAATGAATGTACAGTGAAACTTCGATATAATGGACTAATGCAGGTGAAGGGATGTCCGTTAAAGTCAAAAGTCTGTTACATGAAGATTCCGATTTTGCGAATTCGTTTTTTTTTTCATTAAGAAAATGAGCAGAACAATACAAAGCCACTGAAGTTTCCATAAATAGATTTGAAATACATATTATGTAATTTTAAACAATTATGAAGTAGTTATGAAAACTTTGATTCAAAGAAAAAAATTCTAGATATTAACAAATAAACAATTTTCTATTGAAAATACACTTTTCAAGCGTTATCTTGGATTAAACAAGTAAAAGGATGTTTTCAACAAATTTCACATCTGACCGAATAATTTGTCCATTATACGAGGCTCTACTATATTACACAATTAAGCTGATCTTTATATTATTACCTATATAATACATGAACGATATCCATTTTGAAAAATACTCCAAAATTTTTTGGAATCATCCAATTTCAAAAGATTCAAAAATTATTTATTATAATAACTTCCCATACAGATAAAAATTAAAAAAATATATACCATAAACTCAAAAAAGCTTCCAAATTCTTAAAAAAAATAATAACCTGATGCTTGGAGCTATCAGCAGAAGTCCTAGGACCACTCCCCGCCCTTCCCCTAGCGGCGGTCAAAGAATCGTCTCCCCTGCTGGCCATGCTGATGTTCCTCAAAGAGACGTTCAAGTGGGAAGTGTCTGCTTCAGCGTCAGAGCCGGCAGCCTCCAAGTAGGACATCCTCTGGTGCCACTGCCCACCCGAGGGAGACCGACCAGCAATTTATAGTGCCGATCCTCCTCTACATTGTATTGCTCTCAAAACCTAGACGAATGTGCCACCCACCCACCCACTGCAATTATGTTCTTTTCGGATGTTTTCATTCAAATTTTTTTGTAATTTTGAGACGTAATTAAAAAATAGTAAAAACCTAGTTTTGTCTTGATTGAAATGATTCAATTATGATAAAAAAATATTCAAATCTCATTGAATCATTTTGAGAATAGTCCCCTTGAAGCACAGTGGTACTGAAAATGTCCCACCTTTTTAATACCTTTTGCTACATGGCGGTATTTATTTTGTCCCACCTCAAAAAATTAAAATCATTTGAAGTACGGAGGTTTATATTTATCCCCACCTACTCTAACGGTTTACTATGTTCTTATATTATAATTATATAGTTTTTTTTTATTATTTTTATTTATTTTATTATTCTTTTAACAAAAAAATATAAATGGAATTTCTGTGCAACTAGGTTTTTTTGTCTCAAATTTCGTGCCTCAAGGGGTTAAGTGTATAGTTTAATTGAATTATTCAATTATATGTAGTATTTGAGTGATCTTTTTTTATAAAATGCATTTTCTTTTTTTTTTAAGGAAAATTATTGTGTTGTACATAAATAGTAAGATCTTCTTAAAATGATTCAATTATAACAAAAAATAATTCGAAAAGAGAATATATATTTAAAATGAACTATAAGCAGTATTTGAGTAATCTTGTTTATAAAAATTTGTATATTTTTTAAAGAAAAATTATTAATAGTAAGATCTTCTTAAAATGATTCAATTATAATAAGAATTAATTCGAAAAGAGTTATCAAGTTAAATTGAACTGCATTTTTGAGTGATGTTTTTCATTATATAAAAATATACATAAAAATATTTTTAATTGTTGAATTCAATAAAAAATGATTATGCTATAGAAACATTCGAAATTAGTATCGAAAATTAAATGATCAGTGATCAACTACTTCCAATTAACCTTCCAATTTTAATTGAGACCAACTTGGTTCTAATTTTATAAATTGGACAGATAATATGTGACACAATAAATTTACGAGTGTTGTTGAGCGATTTTAGTTGACCTTCACTTCAAATAGTGGTTTTTTTTTTAATATAAATTAATTAAATTGAAAAGAAAATACATTTTTTCAATATATTATATTATACCTATTCTTGAATAAAATAATCTTTTTTCTTATTATAATAAACAAACAATTGTCTTGAAATACTTGTAATAATTAGTATATTTACTCATAACATGTGAAATATAATGAACCATTATTATATGACCACATAACACTATGTATAGAGAAAATATTAATGTCATCGTTGATTATTTCAAATTCTCAAATAATATGCATTTGATTAATTAAGCCAATTAAAAATTAATCTATGGAAAAAGGTCAATTGAAAATATAACAGATATTAAAGTGTATTTATTCAAATAAGAAAACGGAACTACATATGTTTTAAATTTGAAGTTAAATACAATTTATAGTCATCAAAATCAAAATATGATCATATTCATGACACAACGACCCTAAATCAAATGTCTTCCGAGGAGCTTCCTGCTATCTTTCATACTCCATTGCTCTGGTTTTGCATGATTGAGCATCCCATATCCTCAAGTATCAATTAATGCCTATTATTGATTTATCATTTCGAATACCGTGGGAACTGAGATTATTTCATCCCAACGATAACGAAAGAATGCTTCAAATAACTCGTTCTTGATTTGGAGTTTGAAGCAATTAAATTTAAAAGTTTACTTATATCGATACACATTTGTTCCAATTACGTGCCCACACAACCATCGACGGTGAATTTTCAATTGATCCAATTTTAGAAAATAGTTTATTCAATTTATCTAACAAGTATTGGTACAAAATATATAAATGCATTCTATTGAAATATCTAGAGAAAGTAATAATTGAAAAGCAGCCTTATAAAATTAATTCTATAACTTTAAGTTTACTATAATAATATCTAAAAATAATTTATGTTTATTCATGACACTATTTCAATAAATCGAGTTTAAATAGTAAATAATACATACGGAAAATAATATTTTCGATATGTTATCAAAATAATAATTAAATAACTTACTCATCTGATACTCGACAAATTATACCGAAGTGACAACTCACTGTATTAATTGAGATGTCAATTAATTTTGATAGTCGAATAAAATTGAGTTCAAACTTGTCAAATTGATTAATTCAATGCATACAGGAAACTGTCAACGTAACAAGGTTACCATATCAGGATATATAAAAATTATCAAAGCGTAAAATTGCCATCCGCTTAGTGTCCCAAACATAACTACCAAAAAACATAAAGAATCACTAGAATATATGTATATTGTCTTTGCATACATTATGTATATTTGATGTTCATAGCAAATCGAGACCATTCCCATGTTATTTGGATGGTTTTTTCTTTTGTCGAAGTAATTTGAGGAAATATTAAAAATAGGTTTCGAAAACATAAAGAATCACTAGAATATATGTATATCATCTTCACATATATTTTTATAGAACATTGAGACCTTTCCGATATTGTTGGAAGTTTGGATGCTTTTTCCTTTTGAAATTATTTTTTGTCAATTTGAGGAAATGTTTTCAAAATTTGATTTATTTTCAGTCTGCATCAAGTTTCAATTGTCTTATTATGTTTGACGGATGAAGAAATGTTACATATTGGTTCCTTTTCCAACTCTATTGAGTTTTAATCGTCTCCATATTCAATGCAATCGCCCAACTATAGGTAAAAAAAAAAGAAAATGAAAAGACTCAGCTTCACTTTACAACAAATTTATTTTTTTAAATAAAACACATAGCTCATTTAACCCATGAAACACATGTGTAAGTCAGTCAAACGGTAAACTAAAATAATCATAGGTTACATGCAATACACATATATGAAAAAAATTCACATTCAGTAAACATTACTAACTATTGTACAATTTGTTTAAAGTTTGATTTTCTATGACATAACACTGATAATGAAAAATGAATTTGCTATAATTCGAAAGAAAGTTAAACTCTCGTGAATATGAAAAAGCAAAAAAAAAAGTGTAAATATTAACGATTTATTCTGTTACTAGTGCCATGGCACGTACCCTTATGTGGTAAGTATTACGCATATTTAAAATGAATGAAATGTACATTGCAAAAGGATACAATCTAATATAAAAAAAAACTTATCGTAAAAGAATTTCACTTCGCTTTATGTAAAATTACTTATTTAATATCGAGAAATGATCTGAATTGAATTACATGTCGCAATTAAGAAAAAAAAATGTTATTGAAAAACTTATATTTATATTTTATCTAGATTCGAAAATGCATGAAGACAATAATTTAAATCAAAAAAATGGCATCCTAAGTATATTATATTTAATTCAGTAGACTTATTGATTTCACACATGCACATAAAAGGGAAATTATTCATATTTATAAAAAATTATGGATATACAAAAATAGCATTGTACCCAATATACGTTAACATTCTCATTTACATTTGTATAATTTACAATTTATATTCCGTTTTAGGAAAATTAATTTTTTTTTAGAAAACAAGAAAGAATTTAAGATATCAATTACGTTTTTTACATTCAATGAACGAAGAAATATAATTAGTTTGTAATGAAAGTCCACGTTAAAATTAAATTTCCAACAGACATCTAAAAAGCAAATCTGAATCACACAATGTCCGTTTGGTAACTTTTTGAAAGTTTGAGATCCACTAAAAAAACATTCTTCGAAACTTAAAAATTATCATATTTTTAAATTATTAACAATAGAACATAAAAGAAAAATGTTTTATATATTTTTTTTAATGTGATTTTCTCTTTATTGAAAACATGTCTCTGAATCACGAGACAGATAACAAGCATGGAAAGAAAATTTACATATAGGGAATAAATCTATGCAGAAATACGATATAATAAAATAATTTATTTATAATAATTATCATAGTGTTAGAGATTTATATATTCATATATATATAAACATCTTCAAATGATTGTAAGTTAATTTACCATTACAAGTGTACAACAGTTTAACGAACAAATATAAATGTAGTACTATAAATAGGGGCACATATATTTCATTTTTTTTTTCAATTGAAGAAACATTTCAAAATCTAGTTCCAAACGAATTCCCTAATACATTACAAATTAACTGAAGTTTTTACCCGTTGCATCTTTCTAGAACAAATTACTCTCTACTTAGATGTACAACTTACACGAAGAAATTAATACATAAATATATGCTTAGTAAGCTAATTTAAAGCTTATATTTAAGGATTTCTCTATATTACAAAATTTATATAAAATCATTCATTCACTGAAAACTATACGTCGTCCGACTGAGAATCTGTTTCGTTTTTAACTTTCTGATCTTCTATTATGTCCATCTTAAAATTATCGTCAATTCTCGATACGTTTTCCATAGCCGAACTGATATTGCTAGAGTTGACATTGTCACCATTCATAATCTTTGACGATTCTGTCTTGACGTCTTTGACGGGTTTCTCATCAGCATTTTCACATTTGACAGCTGACGCGTTTAGTTCTTTTAGAGAATTGTTTTGTGAGGCCTCGTCTTCACTACACGTTTTTACCGTCTGATCATGAGAACCAGAACAAGCCATACAGTAATAATCTTCGTCGTCCTTTAATGAATTCTTCGATAAACCGACGCAATGGAGATGGAACCATTTTTCACAACCGCCGTCACATTGTACCCAATCTACTTCTTTGCCTATTGAAATACAATATTAGTAAGAATAATTCGAATTGAAAGTTTTGAAAATTTGATAAGAAAAATACCTGTAGGTCGTAAACAAGTGTATGCAGCGCAATCTTCTTCATCGTCATTGGAACTCATATTACCAGAACTAGAATCTTCAGAAGTCGGCGAATTAGGAGCACCACTTTTGTCACCGTCGTTTTCTCCGTCTTTTTTAATTTTATGCAATACTATAAATAAATTCAACAAATTAATCGATTTACGATATAATGGTATTTATCTTCCAATGAAATTTAAGTATACCTCGTCTACCCTTCCCAGGAGGCTTATCTGAAGAACCTGTCGGTTTTCCAGATAAGTTTCGTCGTCTTCTTTCTTGTTTGGCCAAGAAATGTTTTTTCATCATCAGTCCAGTTCCACTAGACACACCCTATAAAAATATCGAAGATTTCTTTAGAATCCGTTCAAATTTGAGTTTTTATAAATAGCGAAATAAATACCTGTAAGCTCTGTTTTCTGTTCAAATAGTTAGATGCTGTTGTCGAAAGTCCACGTCTAGCAATGGGAGTGCTTGATGGAGGAGGCGATTTGCGAGGTTTTTTCACAGGTGATAATTTGGTAGGCGTTCCTATAAAGAAATTAAATAAAATATTAAAAATAAAATAAATCATATGATATAATTTGGGTAAAAATTATTATAATTTACCATCTTTGTTTCTGCGAGGTCTTTTCAGATGATTGCGACGATGAATGGAAGTTGCCGACCCTTGTGCAGATCGCTTCAGTGAAAGCGGAATAGTAACAGAAGAACGAGCAGTAGCAGAACCTGGAGTGCGGCTGATTCTTTCATTCCAAACTCCACACAATTCTCGACTGTCACGAGCAGCTTTTATCACATTCCACAAAAGGTTAGTCTCTTTCAACGATACCTTAATTTAAAAAAAAAACAAACATATAACAAAATTCTGATATTTATAGATCACGAGTAAAAGAAAACGCTACATACTTCGAGCAAATCGCCTTCCATCAACAAATCTTCGAATCGATGAAGCAAATTGAGAGGCAAACGCAAACGGTTCGGATGCGGAGAAGGATTTCTCGCAATGGTTTGTGGTGATGCAGAATATGCATGTTCAGAGGCTGAACTATTTCTATGAATAAAATAAAATCAATCGTTAAATGACATTAAAACGAAACACTTTCGAAATATTTATTATTTAATTTTTAAATACCTATTAGTAGGTTCAGTAGAAATTGGACTTTCTTCTTCAGCCGTTCTATTCGGAGCATCAGGTGTTTTCGGTTGTTTAGAAACAATTTTATCTTGTTTCTCTCGCGGTGTCGACTATAAAATTAACAATGAAAAAATCATAAATCATAATAAAATACATAGATATATAGTAAAAAAAATAAGATTGATAAAAACCTGAGCCGAGATATTTTCAGGGTTCGAAAGTGATGCAATAGCACGGGCAGCTTCTTTGTTACGCATCAGTGCTCTGGCTTTGTCTTGCCAAGCCATAGCCCTCTCCGTAAGGCACTGTAAAGCTTCCCCTTCGCACAATCTTACCGGTAGATTTTGTAGCGAGACTAACAGGCTAAGAATGATGTCCAAACGAGGCCTCTTAGTCCGCAGACAATTGCTACACAAGTAACGATTAGAACCGGGTGTATTCGTATTAGTAGAACCGGGAGATAAAGGCTCTTCTTCCGGAGACATTGAACCGGATATCGGTGGTGAAGGTGGATCGTTAATAGTATTTCTATTGTTGATGCACGTAGCTGAGGAAATAATATTTTATTTAATTGAATTGATGAACACTATAGAAGTTTTATTGATGGAATTAATAATTACCGTGAAACCATTCTTTGCATAATTGACATTGAGTCATAAGACCGTATTGTCGTTTCTGACAATGACAATAAGTCGTATTAGGTTGTTGAATTCTGACATCCTTACGCAAATTCCGAGCCCTGCAATTAAATAATGATATTTATTAATTATGGGATTATTCATCAGATTTCAAGAGTGAAAATAAAATAGTGACCTAAGCTCTCTCATATTGGCCAATTCTGTATCCTCGGCTACTTTGAAAGCGCCCACTATTTGTGTCGGGCTATGTTCTTCACTGAAATTTTTCATAAACAATTCAGATTCTAACGTGGAAGGGGTTCCGGTTACGGAGCTATTTGGAGTAGTATTTTTAGCGTTTGGCATCTGGCGATTCATTTGATTATTTACCGGGCGTTTAGCGCCAACTAGTATATCGGTTCGGGGGCTGTATAACAAAACAAAACATACATTATCATCACGCAAATGAGAATTTACTTCATAAAATATCTTTATCATACAATAAATAACATAACAATAAAGATAAAATTGAGTACGCACCTTAATGCTTCCATGAGTCCGTGAGTCCAATTCTTTCTCAAAAACGTTTTGGCAGTTTTTTCTTTCCAATTCTTAGCTGAATCTAAAGCATTAGTGAGAATTTCTTTTTCATTTAAATTTATAGGAATAGATATTCCTTTTTTAACTATTGTTTCTAATGTGCTATAATATGGATATGAATCTTTGGCTTGCATATCTTCAACCTGAAAATGAATTCGATCAATATTATAATGCGAACAATATTCCAGAAGCAATATGAAATCAAGAACAAAACAAACCTTTTGTAGCCAATCCCTAGCCTGAGAAACGGCATTCGTCAACTGATGTTTGCTGGGCAAATAAGCCTTTATCGACTCAGTGTGCTTCAGAAGTGCTATTGCATCGTCTAAATTTTGGTGTTTTAACTCGTTTGACAAGGTTTCTTTGATTTTTTCTTCCCAATGTTGAACCTTAAATACAAGAAATATTATATGTTGAATTTAAAAATAAATATAATTTTAACTAATAATACATACATCATTTCGCAATGCTTGCAAATTAGCTAATTGAACTTCTACGCAAAAATGAGGTTGAACCTTGAAACCAACTTCTATTAATCTTTCAATTACATCTATGTCAAGTGAGTCATACTCTTCTGTGTGCATTTTGACATCTTCCAAGTATTTTTCCTGAAATTTAGTTTATCAGTAAGTCATTCTGCTTTAATACATATTGGAAAATATATGCTTTTCTGCTTACCTGTTGTAATCTGTTTAAAACAAGTGGTAGACATGGAAGTTGTATGCAAATCGAAGAACCCTTTTCAGCACAAGCATCCAATTCTTTTATTCTAGCTGGTGCACCAGGTGATCCCGGAGTTGTCAGCAATAGTGCATCAGCTGTCTTTTCAATCTCTATAGTTTGTCTTAGAACTTCCTTAACAGCAGACCCTATAATAAAAGATAACATAAAATCGTTAATAAAAAATCCAATTTATTGTCAGGAAATTATTAAATCAAACATTTACCTTCAGGCAAAACACAAGCCAAGCCGTCAATTTCATCACAAAATAGTGTCAACTCCTCGACAGTTAAACGATATTTGAGATCAGCACTATGGACGAGTTCGAGTTCTCATCTTATTCAAATCTAATTGGTGAATTACTGAAGCACACTTCTCAGCTTCTTCGATCGCAACCTCAAGAGCCAGCATGAGATCAGATTTATGTACCTAGAAGAAAAATAAATAAAATATAATAGATGGTTTCATCATACTAATGATTTATTTATTAAAAACTAACTTTTAATTCTTGGGCCTTTTTCAAAAGGGCACGCAAACCGTCAAGATCACAGCTTTTTGGCTTGTCAGGATCTAATGCGTTAGAAACGGAATCAGCCCATTCACGGAAAACTTCCGATCTGAGCTTCAGCCTTTCTAGCATTATACCAAGTTCGTCCAAAGTGTAGCGATATCTACGAAAGAAATTTAATTGAATGAAAAGGGTTAAAAAAAAAGACATTGAAACATTCAAAATATTAGAAATTCAACTAACCTTAATTTATGATTCTGCGGGGGGCATTCACACAAAGAAGTATAATGGCGAAGACAAACTAGAGATTCGGTACAACTACAGTTGACTGCCGAAAGGAAACATGTCGTTTTACACATAGAACACAATCTAGCATCATCGGGGAGGAGTTCAAAAGCTTCACGTTCCGCCTCTGTAACTCCCTGAAAAGTTAAATGATAAAATTAGGCTTTTTCAAATATACAAATAGTAATTTATAAATAATTTAACATTTTTACCCATTCTAATAGACTTTTACGTAATTTTCTCTCGTCGTTTAACATGTTGCGCATATCTTGATATGTAGCTAAAGTGACGGTTACTTCAAGTTTTTCAGGCTCTAGTGCCATTTTACAAACTAATTCGTCATGTGAAAAAACGCAGAATCGGCGTAAATTCGAATAATGTGTTATACACTCACGCCCTATTTTCAACTGAAATTTACATAAATAAAAATTAAATTAATTTCAAAATAATGTACATATGAAATTTTAATTACGTGTACGTACCCAATCTGCTGGCGTGAAGTTTACGGCTTCGGCAAAATTATACCCCTGATTAAATCCGGCATGATAAGCTCTAGGGAATGTAATGACGAATTCTCCAGCATTTTGATCAGTTCTAAAGACTGGAACACCGGCTTGCATCAGAATATTTGGGTTCATTATAGTGACAAGTTGATGCAATAAATCTGGTTGCCATTGGAACAATTCGGGAGCTGCTGAACGCATAGTAGTTTCGAATAATTCAGCTTTTATACCAGGAACACCATACCTGAGTAATTACAAATCGATTATTAAATAAATGGAGTTGAAAACAAAGACACTTATAAAAAAAAAGATGGACTAATGAAAGTGAACAGATTTATGTAAGATTAACATAAGTATTTTTAATTATTTAAAAATTCTAACCATGTTTTAGGTTCTCCCCAGTGCATATAATTGATCGAATAACTCCAGTGGTCCTCAATGTGCCAACAAAACGTAGCAAAACACATACCGACATACATCCATGGCACCTAAAATGAAAATGACACGAATAGTGGAAATGCAATGGTTAGTACAGTTGTTTAAAAATTAAAAACAATACCTTCATTCCGGAAATGTCAGCGTTTATATGACCGAGTACACTCCCTTCCAAGACGGGGAGGTTGTTCAAATTCCAGCTCGAGTCAGCATATTCTTGATCTCCCGGATACAAATGCGCACTTGATTTTGTGGGGAAACCTAAAACATAAATAAATAAAAATCACATGTTCTGAAAATTTACATTGAAAACACTGAAAATAACAATAACCTGATCCGTGATCCATCGAATGCAAATCTGCACCGTATTCGACTGTAACATCTTCATCAATAGACGAAACAATTCGCCAAAATTCTTTTTCAACGGTTTGTGTCGGTACCATCTAAAATAATAAAATGAAAAATTGCATATCAAAAAACTGTTCATCAATTAAAACTTATAGATTCATCAAATGATAACTCACATGCACCGGCATATTGAAATATTCAGATTTGAATTGATCGGCCATCTCTCCGAATTGCTGTAGAGTGTATTCTCTTTGTGCTTGCTCGAACCCAAAAGCTTCAGTTGGCTTAGACACCTTTATGAACAAAAAACGTTAAAAAATTAAAATAAAGCAAAAAAAATCCAAAAATGTTAAAACGAAAACAAAAACAAAATCGTTGAGTATATTTACTTCTTGTGCAATACACCGGGGACATCTCCAATCGCCTTTAGGAATACTTTCGAGTGGTGGCATCAAGCAAAATGTATGATAAGAATCATCGCATCCGTCGCATAAAAGCATCTGTTCTTCAATATCTCCTCTTCCACAATTATGACAAATATACTTTGCAAGCTGTTAGACAAGAACAATAAATTATAACAAAAAAAAAACAACAAATTTTGGTACTTCTAGCTTATACAGGCCCAGAGTGGTTCATACACATGCATATGAATTACAAGCTGACACAATTGCTAATTTATAGTGAAATTGTAAAGCATATTTACACTATGTAAATATTCAATAATGTTTCATACTAATGACAATTTAAATACATTTAGCGTTTTTTGCCCAATCCCCTACATTTAGTTATACTAAAAAGAAAGTGAAAGTAAACATTATGGAATTTAAAAATAATTAATCTGACCTAACCAAATAATCAGACTTTTGAATGAGACATATGGCATTTATCTAACCTTTCAGTTTTTCTAAAAGGAAAATGGAAATAAACACAATAGAATTTCAAGATAGAGTAGATCGTTCTTTACGTTAGATACAAAATTTGTATGTGAGTGAACCGACCGCACTGGCAAGTAAGAAGTAACCAATTTTTTATATCAACAATGAAAACAAAAATTACTCACAGGATCGACAGCACACTGGTCTGTATCTGGAGCAGCAGGAACAACATTGACGGTCATACTGACTTGCCGCTTGACTTGTAAAGACGCATTTCTGAGTGACGTAGAACGGACTGGTCTTAAGCTTATAGCACTGGGACATGATGCAATACGAGGAAAATTGGTGGACGCCAATGCTGCAGCACGTCTTTTACTTGGCGAATCGCGCAAAACAGCTGTAAAATAATAAAGAATGTGAAAAATATGTAAACGTCGAATGATAAAAATCAATAAGAAAAAAAATACTGACATTTTTTATCGTCAACATCTGATCCTTTCGAAAGGGACTGCTTGCGGGTTTCTTTCTTTTTCTCGTTTCCGTCATTGCCCAAGTTTGTTTCACCGTTGTCAAGTTCACTCTCCTGTTCATTCTAGAAATATTTAAACAAATGAGAAAAGGCAGTTGTTATATTGAACAAAGTACTAAGGAATAAAACAAAAACTATACTAACGAGCTTTTTCCATCTTCGCGTCGGTGGTTTATTGTCAGATTGTGAAAGTGAAGTTGGTGATACTTTTTGGGCAGAGTTTCTGCCTTTGTAAGTAGAAATATTCGCTTTTTCAGGAGTGACTTCACCTTTAGTATCAGGTTTCTGTAAAGACAACAATACAAATAGTAAAAAATGTTCATTTTTGTAAAATTGAAAAAAAAATTATACTAACATCTTCTTCCCTTTTCTTGAACAAATCATAAGGATACAAGATTCTTTCGTAATGATTTTTCAGGATAGAACCGACTCCTTTTCCCTGAGGATGTCCCATTCTTACGGCTACTTTGGACCATTTCCTTTCGGTGGTGCAATTATCGAAGCCACCTTCAATTACAAAACAAGGTTGTAATTTACATACGAATTGTGTTAGAAAAACAAAATCATAAAAGACATTACCTGCTTCTTTGACAATCTTATGCAAAGAATACAAATCTAAAGGTTTTCTTTCAACAGTCGGTATTTTGAGGGACGAACCCTGCAATTCCCAAAACTTGACTATCTGGTCCAAGAAGTTTAATTTAACACGAGTGATAGCCTTTAAGAGAGAAATTATAACATGTATTAAAAATGTGAAACAAAGTTTGACTTAATTTGAACATATCAGTTTAGTTTACAAACCTCGAGTTCATTTAAACGTTGAATTCGTGGAGTGAATCTCAACCTGTCTACATCCACGGCAAAAGGTGGTTGCCAATTCTATAAAAAAATAAAATAAAATTTTGGTAAATAAAAAAAGTATATTAGTGAAATTTTTTTATAAGAAAAACGTGTAAAATTAATAATATCACTTGTGTTTATTAATTTATCAAGACGAGATATACTTATTATGTACAGATATGGAGAGATAAAAATATTATTTTTATTTGATCTCGTGTTTGAAACGATAGGCAAATATTTTGAAGGGGAAATAGAAAACTTTAGAATAGAAGTGATACAAAGAGTACATTGTGTTTGAAACTAAGCACGTTCAATTCAATTAGCATTGCAAAAATTCGAGTTAGAACACTTCCCATTTTGGTCATATATAGTTTAATTTGTGAAAATTTGAAAATATCAATGACACTACAGATTTTGCTCATATAGTTTAATTTATGAAAATTTGAAAATATCAATGACACTACAGATTTGAGCACAATCGATACAATTTTACTTTTAGAAAATTTAAAACTATTTAAAACAAAGTGAAACGAAACACATCACTTCTGAATCAGGAAGTCAATCATGATATTTTCACAACAAAAATTTGAGTTTCCAATTTTGCTTATGTACAATGGAAATTGTCCCAACACAAAAATGCTCAACATGAAAAATCGATTAACAAGTAACACTGCAGTCCTGACAAAATGCAGGTATCCCTTATTTAACACAATAGATACAAACAAGCACAAAGTATTGTAGTTATTACAAAGTAAAAATATTACATTTCTTTAGGTGCCTCTTTTACAATGGAGAGAAAAGGCAAAAATGCATTAACAATGCAATTATTGTTAATTTGTATTGTTATAGCTTTGTAAAATAGAATTTAAAAAAAAATTATTTAAAATTTATTATAATTATTTTTTTAAATAAAACATTGTTAAGTGAGTAACATTTTAGACAAGGCATATCTTTACAATGTATGCACATTATGAAATTCTGTTAATACAAAAATCGAAAAATTGGTTCTTTCAGTTTTGTGTTAAACGATTTGTACTACAGTTTAATATTTGAAAAATTGAAAGTATCAAAAACCCTACACATCTGTGCATGATTTACACAATTTCGATTTCACAAAACGTCGAAATACTCACAACTACAAAAAAAAACACTTCAAAATCCAAAACGGTTAAGCCAACCGCGACTTTCCCACAACAAAACCGAAACCGAAGGTCGCCGAAGGTGGAACGGAGATCTTCGACGATGCACGTACGCTGGAACCGAACACGATCGATACCCCACAAACGCGGAAACGAAACCATACATACACACAATGAAAAGAAAAACCGTACAACACTCGTTTAACGAAAACCCCGAACGTTCAACGCCGTTAACGCGAAAACTCAAACGGTTACGTTTTGACGTACGTCGAATCGACAAGATGGACGCCGAGGTTTGGTGACATTTTGTAAATACGACGCGTCAGACGACTTTTCCAATGCGAAAGTGTGTAAAAAATTATGTAAAATGATATAAAATTGTGTAAAAATTGTATTTTGATTGTATTTGAGGGTTTGTGTTGTAGATTGGAAGATTTTTCGACCAGCGGAGGATCATGCTGATAGTTTTCGAATGCAAAATATGAGTAGGGTGGGTCGAATGTGTGTAAAAATGATATAAAATGATGTAAAAAAGGGTATTTTGATTGAATTCGAGTATTTGAGGAAGCTTTGTGTTGAAAATTGGAAGATTTTTCGACCAACGGGAGGATCGTGTTGATAGTTTTCGAATGCGAAAAACGAACAGCGTGGGTCAAATGTGTTACAAATTTTGTAAAAAAATGATATAAAAAATGATGTAAAAAGATTATTATTATTGAATTTAAGTATTTGAGGAAGCTTTATATTGCAGATTCCCGATTTTTCGACCAACGAGAGGATCGTATTGATAGTTTTTTAATGCAAAAAACAAAAAACGAACAGCGTGGATCGAATGTGTTACAAATTTGTAAAAAAAAAGAGTATTATTATGGAATCAAAGTACTCGAGGATGTTTTATATTACAGATTCCCGATTTTCCGACCAACGGAATGATCGTGTTAACACTTATCGAACACAAAAACCAACAGCGTGGGTCGAACGTGTACCAAATTAATAAAAAATGATAGAAAATGGCATAAAAAGAGCATTATTATGGAATCGAAGTACTTGAGGAGGCTTAATCTTGCATATCCCGGATTTCTCAGCCAACGGGCGGATCTTGCTGATGTACGCCAGCGGGTCGCGGAACTCCTCAGGCGACGGAGTGAAGACGGGGGCCTCCGGGGGCACCGTGAAGGCGAAGGGGGACCCGCCCCCGTGGCCCCCGTGGCCCCGAGGCGCCCGCCGTGGCCGCGGCTGCGCCCCCCGCCGTCGCGGCCGCCGCGGCGATGGCCGCCGCCGGCGCTCCGCCCTCCGGCGCGCCCTCCTCGCACCGGCCCATCGCGTGCGGCGCCTGCGCCCCCCCGGCCCCGAGCGGGCCGAAGACGCCGAAAGGTGCTGGCAAGATGTGCGCGAGGGCGCGACGCCCGACGCTACAGGACGCGCCCGCGGTTCGACACACACTGCGGACGACGCTTGCCACACGCGAGGTGCGGGTTTCCGTATGTTGCCAGGGGGGAAATCGCGTTCCCGGAATCGAAGCGTTCTTTTTTTTTTGGGTTGGGTGCCGTGAGCGCTTTGATGCGCGTTGGGGTTTTTTAGGGACAATATATTGGGCACAGTACACTAGGTTCTGTTTTTATGCGACTTTTTTTATACGAATTCAGAGTTGTGCGGTTTTTTTTAAATACAATTTTTTTTTAAATTTTTTTTTATGGACTATATGAACGTACAAATGTATGTTAAATGTAATAACTTAACTAATTGTAAGAGTACATTATTAATAGAAATGCATTTTTTTTTAATGCGATTTTTGGTATATTTTATATTGCAGTTTCACTTATTCTATGTAAAATCATATCTTTTTTTTATGCAGAACGGAACGCATCTATCGCATAAAAAGAGAACCCAGTGTATTTACATTACAAATTCACAGTATATATATCAAACGTCAAATTCGCAACGAAATTACCTTTTCACAAGACAAATAGTTGCTAGTATAAAAAATACATTTTTAGTGGTGAACTTATTATAAAAACTAAACATTAGACCCAGTGCACATTGCAATGTACAGTAATTTAATTTTTTTTTGTAGGCTAGTACACCTCTAGGCTAGTACATCCCTCGATTTACACAGTTTAAAAGAAATAAAAAATAAAAATAAATGTTGAAAATAATCAATAATAATAACATTAATAATTTTAACATTGAATTCTATCACTAACTAAAATAGAAGAACCACTGTTAGGTAAACAACGAGGTGAGTACCCGCATGTTTGTCATTACGTTTCAGGTGACCAGAAGCTAACTCACATGAAGCAAACGCACACGATGTAAACTCACAGGAAGCAAGCTCACACGAAGCGAGCTCACACGAAGCAAGCTCAAACGAGGCAAGCTAACACGAAACAAGCTCACACGAAGTAAGCTCACATGCTTTCGAAAATATACTTTAAAAAAATAAATTAATGCTTCTTAAAAAATAAATTTTAATATATAATTGATATATAATCGAATTTGATTACTTATAACTGTTTTATAATTTGTGGTTTTACTCAAATTATGAATTTGAAACTTCGCACGATCTTCGCGTGAATGCAAGCAAATGTTTAATGTTATCACACAATACATGTGTCATCCATTGCAATGTATGTGTACAGTCAAACTAAAAAGAACACGATATACATACCTTTAAAATCGATATGCGTATTTCATTCTCACTCATTACGCTTGTTTTGAATTGCTGTTCGACACTTGGTTGCTTGCTTGTGCTTGCTTGACACACAGTCCGTTTTTTGCATTCGCTAGACATGCACGTCTTTTTAAAAAGAATTTTATTGATAATAAAAGATGTACAATAATAAATCACTAAAACACGTGAAATAATTTCGCGTGAAGCTAACTTTACGCGAAATTATTCATCGAACAACGATAGGTTGGGTTAGGCTTGGTGAGAAATTCGCGAAAATATTTCCGAAAGTTGGGTTAGTTTCACGCGAATTTATTCATCAAACAACGACAGGTTGGGTTAGGCTTGGTAACAAATTCGCAAAGATATTTCCGAATGTTGGGTTACATTAACGCGAATTTATTTGTCAAACAACGATAAGTTGGGTTACGCTTGGTGAGAAATTCGCGAAAATATTTCCGAAAGCTAGGTTAGTTTCACGCGAAATTATTCATCAAACAACGATAGGTTGGGTTAGGTTTGGTGAACAATTAGCGAAAATATTTCGGAAAGTTGGGCTACATTAATGCGTTGAGCTTTTTTTAAGGAAAAAAATTTTTGGGGTTCGAACACTTTCGAATAGTGACGAATAATTTTTCATTTGAAAATTATAAAATTAAAAAAAATAATTTTTGACCAGCTTCCCAATGGAAATTTTTTTTTCCAACTCCCCCTTGGAAAAAAAGGGGCGCCAAATTTTATATTTGCCAAGGGCGCCAAAAATATTACTACGGCTCTGCTTATAGGTAGGCTGTTAATAATGATGATGATGATGATAATTCGAGGTTATGTATTGTTGTTATTAAACAAATAGTCATTATGATATACACAATGTGATTGATTTCCATACGAAATATGTATTTTGATTTCAATTATGTTTAATCTTTTTTTTTTGCTACTGGCAACTTTCCTGTGTGAAATGCTAAATTATACTGCTCGAACTGTCACCATTATACTGGGCCGAGTATTGGTACTAGGGCTTGCAATTCCGGTTAACCGCCCAAAATGTGTTACCGGTAATTACCGGTAAATTGAAAAAATTACCGGTAATTACCGGAAACGATTTTATTGCGAATTAAGGACAGATACAGGTATATTATGACGAAAGATTATTGTTATATGTATTTATGCGGAATGGGAAGTTTTGCTTTACTATAGACATATTGTATATGGATTTATATGACATTATTCATCTATAACAGGCTTGTCCAAAATTTCGGTATGCGAGGGCCACTTTGGCCAAAACACGGTCCAACACGGTCAAATACGGCAAAACACAATTTGCATTTTTTTTTTTTATTTAACGATAAAATACATATATTTTGATCAGAATGTACTTGAAAAAAAATCGATGCTTCAATAATTCAAAAAAATAATAGTAATTTTCCTCGAATTAGAGCAAAATTCGTAAATTGTAATGCATGAAAATTGTTGTTGTATTGTTGTATAGTTGTTATTAAACAAATAGTCATTATAATATACACAATTTGATTGATTTCCTTACGAAATATTATCCAAATTAAGAATATTTTGATTTCATTTGTTTTATCATTTTTTTTGTTACTGGCAACTTTACTGTGCGAAACGCTAAATCATACTGCTCGAACTGACACCATTATACTGGGCCGAATATCGATACCCTTATGTTTTCGTTACTGGCAACTTAACTGTGCGAAACGCTAAATCATACTGCTCAAACTGACACCATGATACTGGGCCGAATATCGATACCCTTATGTTTTTGTTACTGGCAACTTAACTGTGCGAAATGCTAAATCATACTGCTGAAACTGACACCATGATACTGGGCCGAATATCGATACCCTTATGTTTTTGTTACTGGCAACTTAACTGTGCGAAACGCTAAATCATACTGCTCAAACTGACACCATGATACTGGGCCGAATATCGATACCCTTATGTTTTTGTTACTGGCAACTTAACTGTGCGAAACGCTAAATCATACTGCTCAAACTGACACCATGATACTGGGCCGAATATCGACACCCTTATGTTTTCGTTACTGGCGAAACGCTAAATCAACTTGCGAAACTGTTTTCGTTACTGGCAACTTAACTGTGCGAAACGCTAAATCATACTGCTCGAACTGACACCACGACACTGGGCCGAATATCGTTACCCAAATCAAAACCCAAAAACGCACCATCAAAAACACCCGACCGCAAACGCCTACACCCGTTAGCCTCCCATACACGCACACACTCCCAAAACCGCACACCGACTTACCCACACTCGAAAACGCGCGCCGCCGCACAATCGATGAAATCACGGCCGCCATTCGAGGAGAGACCGCGTCGGCGCTCGGTGTCGTTCGCTCGTGCCCGCGTGACCCCCGCCCCCCGCAGCCATGGTGCCGCGGCTGCTGCTGGCGGCCGCCGCGTTGCTGCTCGCCGCCTCGCCGGCGCCCGCTCACATCGCAGGTACGTGCCGAGGGCGGAGGCCTAGGGGCGCGCGCCCTGCCCCCCCGCCGGCCCCCCCGCGCCCCGCCCGCCGCATCGATCCGCCGCAAACGTCACATAAACAACGACACCCATACACGGGCGGTATGAGCGTCGTGTTGGGGGCGCGCACCTTTGCCGTGTTTTTGTTTGTTTGAATTGTTCGTATGGGGTTTTTGACGTTTGCGGATATGTTTCCGTGAGTTTGGATGGTTTGAGTTGTGGGGTCCGGTTTTTCTTGTATTTTTTTTGTGTTGGTACTCTTTATTGAGGGTTTTGAGGTGACCGTGCGTTCTTTATTTGAGAGGATAGTTTTACGTTTTTGTACTCTTTTTTTTTTGTTGGCGCTGTAGTCCAAATTGAGATTTTCCTCTAAACGTGGCTTTTTACGGTTAGATCGACTTTCTTCCTTTTCCAAACTTTAAGATCAGCAATGACGCTCACCTAGTGTCCCAGGCGAAGTTGCTCTGTCCTTTAGATTTATTTATTTTCTAAAATTGGTCTTTAATTTTTTATTTGAGTGGACGGTTTTTATATCGCTGGTCTGTCTTTTCTTTTTCTTCGTTGTCACTTTAGTCCTAATTGAGACTTTCCTCTAAACGTGGCTTTTTACGGTTAGGGGTGGTTAGACCAATCCTTCCTTTCCAAATTTAAGACCAACAGTAACGCTCACCTAGTGTCTTTAGATTTATTTATTTATTTTCTAAAATTGCCCTTTCGTCTTTTATTTAAGAAGACAAATCCGTTATTTCGTTGCTTTTTTTTTTAAATTGTCCTTTATATTCATCTATGGAACAAATTTTCATAATATTTTTCAATAAATACAAAGGAAAACATTTAAAACGAAACTGAATGGACCAAAATATTTTTTCGTGTTAAAAGAATTTCATATTACACATTTCTGTATTATTTCTTGTTACCTATTTTTCGCGTCAAGCGTTTTCCAATCTAAATCTTTGATAATGGTTTCAACTCAAATGTGTTGCTTAATTTGAATGAATCATTTTCGTGGAAAGATAAAACACATTACTAATGACGATAATAATCAATTTTAACGAAATGAAAGGGGAGAAGAGTAGAAATCACGCGAATTGTTTTCGTAGTCCTCTATTTTTAAAATGTCCTTTAATTTCATCGAAGAAGCATGGTCACCATATACACCTGCAGTTTTTGTACCTGATCATGGACACGGTTTTTTTTTCAGATTAAAAAATCGATTTCGATCATAGAATCGATCGATTTTCAGACGTAACGAGCGTCGTCTGCGCTTTTTGTATACGGCGTCCCATGAAAAAAAGCCATCGTCGTCGATATACCGTTAAAATACTTGCGAAACCTGAAACGGGCGCGCGCGACTTTATTCTCGGCGAGTGAAAGCCGCCGACTTATCCGCGGAGGCTCTTTTCGTCGCGAATCTCGCAAATTGTCACTTTGAAGCTTTCGAAACGAGCAATTTCCGAACGCGCCCTCTAATTTGCGCCTATCTTTGTTTCCGAATTTGTGCGAATGCGCGCGAGTTTCGAGAATTCGCGCGATTTTGTCGCGGGTAAGTTTCGAGAATTTGCGCGATTTTGTCGCGGGAGATTCGATAATCCACGGGAGGAGATTCGCTAATGTGTGGGATGAGAATCGCTCATGTGCGCGATTATGTCGCGGATGAGTTTCGAGAATTTGCGCGATTTTGTCGCGAGTAAAATTCTAGAATTTGCGCGATTTTGTCGCGGGAACAATTCGAGAAAGCGTGGGAGGAGATTCACTAATGTGTGAGACGAAATTCGCTAATGTGCGCGATTTTGTCGTGGGTAAAATTCGAGAATATGCGCGATTTTGTCGCGGGTGAGCTTCGAGAATATGCGGGAGGAGATTCGCTAATGTGCGCGATTTTGTGGCAGGGAGATTCGAGGTTGAGCGCGATTTTGTCGCGGTGGAGATTCCGCTACAGATTATTGGGCGTTTAATGCAATTTTGGGTTCTTGTGGGGGTTTGTGTAGTTCGGGGTGGGATCTTTTGTGTGCTGTTGGATTAGTCGAGGTGTAAATTTGAATAAGTTGGAGGTGCTCTGTGGAAAATTGTCGTCGAAGTTTAACAATTATGTAAATATCGAAGTTGGGTGTAAATTTGGAAAGCAGTTTGTATGGTCTTTGATTCTAGGTAATACAGTTCGTCTGTTGATAGTGTATAGTGTCTGTTCGTTTTCAATTTGATTATTTGAGGATTTTTTAAATATTTTTTTGGTTAATATTGATCACATCTTGATGGCTTTTTTTTATTTCATCAGTTTTTCTTGCTTGATGTATAAAAACGCCTTCACGTTTTTTTTTTATATGCTTCATTTGGATAATTTCAATGACTTTGTCGTCATTCGTAAACCACGAACCTTTCTAATACTTTTCTAGATATTCAACATTTTTTTCACACATCCTTTTGATTTTTCATCCACTCAATCTTCCCTGCTCGATCAATATAAAAGCATCACAAACACGTTATACAGTGCAATTGTTGACTTATTTTTATTATTATTCATCCTTTTCCTTATTTTGATCTTTTCGCTTATCCTTTTGATGTCATTCTTCCTCATCTCACACTTAAAAACACAATACAACGAAATTGTTGATATCATGACACAATTTTTCATCCATTGTTTGAAAACCTTTCTAATCCCCTTCTTCATCTCGACCTCTTCACACACCCTTTTAATTCAACATTTCCTTATTGTATGTACAAAACCATTCACATTCATTTTTATATAGCTCACATTCATACACTCGAATGTTTTGATTATATTTCACAACAGCGGTAGTAAATTTCGATTATTAGCCAATTTTTCCCCCGGATTTGTTTACCCAAAACAAACTCGACTCGATTCTCCCGTTGGCAACGATTCGCACACATGACTCACGCGTCCGCATTTGACCCGTTGCGCACCTCACCTTTCGTTCGCGATACGATTTTTTCTTCGTTTCCCTCCGATCGACGGCCTGAAATAACGTCCTTAAAATATATATAAGAGTGCGTTCTCGTTAACCGTTCGGCGACCGCGTTATCGGATGCGTGAGGCCGGGCCGAATTCGCCCGACGTTTGCGCATGTATACGAGCTCTTAACGAACCGTTCTCACAGCGATATTGTGTAGTAAACTTGACTAACATTAGCCTTTACGATTATGCTCCCCAGTGCGTGAAGTTCGCCTCGTTTGATATAGAACTGAATAGATAACCTGAAATTTGACTAAAGGGATACCTATCGGCTTATCTGTCTTTATAGCGCTTAACTTTCTTCGGATGGCGTCTTTGTGTACGGTTTGGTTTCGTAAACTCGGTTTTGACGATTGTTCCAATATTGAATTTGTTTTCTCGGAATTCGACTTTCGTGCGTTTTGTGTATTCGTCAAGAAGGTTAGTACGTGGAAAGATGTATTTTGGTATTTTTTTCTCATCCCAGCATTTCGCATGTTCTCTAGAATGCAGTCCTTCGTGAATGCTTAGGTAAAAATTAAATGTAAATGTTGTGCCCGTAGTTTCGCCTAGTGTTGCTGGTACCCAACCAAGCTGGCATAGGGTGAGGTGCATGTAACAGGCAGGATGGGCTTTTTTTCGAAACGTATAGATCAGAATAGATAACCTGAAATTTGACTAAAGAGTTACCTATCGCCATATCCATCTTTGTAGCCCTTAACTTCTTTCGGATCCCGTTTTTGTATAAATTTTGATTTCGTCAACTCGGTTTTGATCATTGTTCCAATATCAACCATGTTTCCTCCAAATTTGTGTTTTGTACTTTCGCCAAGAAGGTCTGCTCGCGGAAAGACATATATTTCAATAATTTTTTCTCGCTCTTGTATTTCGTATGGTCTCTGGAAAACAGTCCTTCACGACTGTTTAGATAAAAATTAAATGTAGAGTAAAGGTAAATGGTTTTGCCTAGTGTTGTTGGTACCCAACTAAGCAAGCATAGAGCTGAGTGCATGTGACAGTCGGGATGGTAGGCTTATTTCTGAAACATACAGCACAGAATAGACAACCTGAAATTTGACCAAAGGAATACCCATCAGCTTATCTATCTCTGTCGCCCTTAACTTTCTTCGGATCCCGTCTTTGTATACATACGTACCGATTCCGCCGACTCGGTTTTGATAATTGCGAACGACAACATCGCCAGATAACGTATTTAACGCGCGAAATTCCGTCCCGGCGAAATAATGGACATTTCTTAAATTTGTCTTCCGCTCGATCAAATTTAACTTTCGCCGCGCAAAAGCAAACTCGCCCCCTTTCTTTGTCGTCGGCAATTTCGTGTTGCGCGGCCGTAAACCGATAAATTCGCGTCGACGCAATTAATTCTTCCGACAAATTAATTCGGCGGGCGGCGCTTTCGGCAGTCACAAAACGGTTATGTTATTGTGTATACTTGTGCGGGTAGACCGCGGCGTGCCCCACCCGTGGGCACCTGGCGCGAGTCACTCAGTGATTCATGCTCGAGCGGGGCACGACTCGCTAAAAGCGCCCGCGGGACCGAGAGGGTTAACGCCGACGGTCAAACGGGCTAATTGACAGCCCGCCGTAATCGGTCGTTAGACTATTACGTGTGTATGGATTATGGATGGTGCGAGGAAGTCGGGTTGAGCACGTACGTTTTGGATAGTCGTTGAATTTGTGTTGAAATTAAGAATTTGCATGTCGTGTTGTGTTTTATGGTTATTTTTGTCTGTTTTGAGCGGTTTTATACATTTCATTCATCTTTCGTCTTCTTGGTTTTCTCTTGGGTGCTATCCGGTACGTCACGTGTTCGTTTTCCGTTCATGTGTCTCGCCACATGACCGGTTCATTGCCATTTCAATCTTTTTGTTCGATTTACAATGTCCGTTACTTTGATCATACTTTTCATCCATATGTTCCTTTTTCTATCTATTCGTGTTATTCTTGACATGCATATTTTTATATTTTTTTGTGTACGATTACGTATTGACCGAACTGCATGTCGCTTAACTCTGTTAGTCGACAAGAATTAGTACGTTCATCAAATACAAACCATCATCTACATACAATAAAAAACGTTTGACAGCAAACTCGGTCATAGTATACGTCAGTGATGGCGAACCTATGACCCGCGGGTTAGGTACTGACCCACGCAGGCTTTTTAAATGACCCACGCGTTGATTTTTGTAAATTATTGTCGTATTTATAAAAAAATATTTCCAAGTGGACATTGGCTAGCTGATTTTCTATCGTATATGACGTTTATGACCTGTGTATGACGTACATGGTCGTAAACGTTCATCTTTCGTTCTTTTTAGAGGATTTTAAAAGTAAGAACTAAAAAAAGTAGTTTTTAAACCATCCTCCCTTTCCAAACGACCCACGAGCTAGTACTAAAAAAAAATAATGAACAAAATTTGACCCACTTCTCAAAAAGGTTCGCCATCACCGGTATACGTAGACAATATTTTGTCAGGACTCCCAACATTTTTTCTTATAAATCGATTTTTCACATTAAGCGCATTCACGTTAAACAATTTCCACCGTATCCCTAAAATATTCATTAACGACCCCACTCTTAATTAACCAAAACCCCATCAACGACAACCCATCACCAATTTCCCATGCCGTCCGTCCACTCGAAGACCATCCACGAAAAAGGCGACGAATTTCGCGCACCTCGTTCGTATTAGACTCACGTGACCGCACACCCCCTCACCCCCTCACACACACACACACACACCCACACACGCCGTCTCTAATTAATCGACAATGTCGGCCGTCGGTTATGTGCTCGTGTGGATATGTGTCGCAGAGGCAGAGCGGCTGCCTAATGTGAGTCACGCTCGCCGCTAATTTAGAGCCGCACCCATAGTGGAGTGTAGTGGAGAGCGCTCCATTATGGCAAACGTGCAAAACACCATTGTATAATAACGCATATAAAAGCATAGGTGTGCGCTTTGTGTGTGCACACGAGGTGGGTGGGTGGGTGGTGTGAGTGGTGGAGAGCGCGTGCCGTTGTTTGTAGCCGGCTCTCCTTGATTACTCCTTCGTTTGGTTGTTTGTTTGGGGAGGGAACGTTGTGGGTAAGGCAGTGCATTTTGTGGTTGTTTTTATGGTGGTTCGATAGGGTTTTTTTGTCGAGGATTTGGTGAGGTTGGATTTGGATGATGGGAGGAGTGTGATGATTGGGTTATAGTTGCGCTTAGTGATAAAGTCTCCTGTGTTGGAATGAGACGAGTTGGCTGTATTGTTCCCTGCAGCACATTAATCTTAATCAGTTGATTAGGCCTTGTTTTGCAATGGATAGATAAAAGGTTGCTTATGATAATGATGTGAGTGATCTCTATGATGTGTGCTCTTTTCGATTGAGGAGCTTAATAGATTCTAGAATAATAAGTAAGTAAATTTATCGTTTTTTTTTGTTCTTTATCAGGTAACCCTGATGTAGGTGATCATTTCTTCAGTGATTATCCTAGAAAATGGTAACTGAAGCGGTTTTCCGTTGACTTCTTCATCATTATCCTTATTAGGAAATGCAATATTGAAATTTCTGTCATGTTATAATTTCAGTTTTTTTTTAATCAAATTAGTCATTCTTGTGATTTTAGGATCGAATATTTGTCCATAATCGCACTTCGTATACATCCATTCCCATTACTGAAAAAAGGTCGCCTCAATTATAATATCTACTACTCAATTAATCTTGAAAAATGATCCTATTTATTCCACACATTTCCTTGATTTCCTCTTTTATTCGGTGTACCTTGTTATTTTTTATAGTTTCGTGCAGTGTTCCAGTGTCACACGTGCCCATTTTCCGTCCATACGTCTCGCCACGTGATCGACCCATTGTCACTTCAAACAAGTTAATTATAATTTCATAAAGAAATTTCGAAGTGAAAATGTTTTATATAAGGTGTTAATGAGTTTGTCGACATTTTTGTCAGACAGCAACAAGAATACATATTAATAAAGTTGAAAAATTCTGTTTTTATATTTTATGATATATTGTAAAAAAAACTCATATGATATATATCCATATATAGTGAAGGAAATATAACCCACACTACTCAAATTCATATATTCAGTCTCATGTTGAAAGTAGACTATCATAACCATGTATTGATCGCGTCAATTTCTGCTTGACTTCGATGATCGGCGAAACACAATACACTCGACAAGACTAAACTGTCGAATCGTATTTCATTTTTCAGCCGGAAAAACCTTGAGTTTCCGCGTCCTCGGGATTATGTGTCGAGGTTTCGATGCAGATAAGCGTTTTTCTCATTGGCACGAAAGTGGGCCTGTGTTCAAGGATGCGGTCAAGTTTTTCTCCGAATTGCCAAGTTCAATTTCCACCACCGATAAATTCGCACAGTGTGTGCGTAACTAAAGCGGTTAACTAATTATTTTCTTTATTTATTTTGATCGCGGTTCGGATTTCTCGATAATATGGGTTCGTGTGTATCTTTCGCGTCATAAATTTGCGAATATTGGAGTTCGCAAATGGGTAAACTGCGCACATATGTATATGAGAAACCTCGGATTAACTATTGCATTTGATAAATACGTTAACCAGAATGTGCGCCGCGCGTATTTCCTACAACCGTAGTTAACATATCCCATTAATTCTCACAATTCGCCGACTAATTCCGATATAAAGAATGATCTCACCGCGACCGATCCTAGTTATTAATTAAAACATTATAAATATACAGAATTACGTGTTTAACGCGTCGACGTGACTGTTGACGATAAACTGGGGGTTTGTTTAAAAGACGCTTGGCCACCCTAATCAAGCCGATATCCGAATAGGTTATATAAGCAGGCTCGAATTTCGAAGATGTTATCTGTACGGAAGCTGTCTCATGTAAACGCCAAGCACGTATAAACTCCTTGACTGCCGGTTAAATATTCAACCGCAAACATTCACGTGTTGATGTTGCGTCTCGACAGATTTATCTCGCGTCAAACAGGTACCAACGTACTACGGGACAGGTGGATGTCGATAAACAACGTTTTCCCATATATCTAATATAAATCGACGCGTTCGGAGATGTATAATGCTCCTTTGTGGGTGTGGGGTCGGAAAAAGTGGGGAAAGTGCTCTCGGGGTCGTGTATTGAAATTTCTGCGGTTGAAAATGAAATTGATAGGGTCATTGGAAGTTTTGTGTGTTTGTAAAAGAGGTTACTTCGCGAACAGATGGTCTTGCTCCGCTGTGGCTTCCCGGAGGGTTGTTCTTCGTGATTGCTTTGATAAAACTTAAATGCAGAGTCCACAATGAATGTAAATGTGACACCTGTAGTTTCGGGTAGTGTTTCTGGGGTATATTTAAATGTGAGTCGGATTGAGGTCGTTGGAATACTATGAGGTGTATATGTAATAAGCAATGTGGTTGACTTAAAATTTAATGGATTACTGGGTTGAGATTTGAGGAATTTGCACTAGAAAATGTTTACATAGCTACTACTGTATTATCTACAGTGTTGATTGGTTAGAAAGTCGAGTTGCTGTGATTGGGATCTTTCAAGTAGTATTCTCGACAATGTGAACTCGCAGTCTCAAATCCGATTATTTTGCAATCTTCGTCGATCGTTTTGTTTCAGTAGCACTATTTTCACTCAACACATTCTCAATTTTATTTTCCCTAACTCATATTTTTCACTATGAAACTTTTATGATTGGAAAAACGATGAAGTTGTGCTATACCAATGTTTGTGCCATGCTCTAGCCTTGCCTGTCAAGCTGATGGTCATTGCAATCGCAAAGTGATCAATGAGGGTGCAGTCTCCTTAGCACCTATCTCGTTTGCATCACTGGTTGTCATTGCGATATGCTTAGTGGTCAGCGACCACAGAGTCCAACATATAGATGACTTGAGAGCTTCTTCCATTAGTACGGGATGGGTTGGTTATTTTGTTCCTTCCTCCTTATCAATACGACTTGGACCAGTGCGATGAAATAAAACCTAAACTGTCACATCAGTTGATAAGATCTTATCCTGCTATGAATAACTCAATAGTTTGATGATGCTTTCCATTACATATTCAAAAAAAAACGCACAAAATTTTCTATATACAACACCCCAAAGGAGTTTTCCACGAGCGGCCATTACCCACAACGTAGGTGTTGCCGGCCACGAGGTCCTCTTGATATATAGTGGCGGTATTTTGTCGCTTTTCACTGCGAATATCGGCCCTCCGTGAAATATGTAAGGGTCGTTCGTCCTTTGAACGCAAACAATTTAACGCGAAGTTTACGCGGTGACCTCTCCGGCTTCCACCTGCAGGACGTGTCTGTTATATTTCGGCGAAAATGCGGAATTTGTTGTTGGATATCGGATTGTTCCCGGAAAGCTCGTCGGAAAATGGACGTTCGTATGGCTTTTCGTTAATCTGTCGGAAATATCGTTTTATCGGGCGTCTTCGTTTTGTTGTAAATTAATCTCGTTTATCTGTCCGGGTGATAATGTTGTGGTCGGTTTGTGTATGGATGGTAGTTGGTTGGAATCGATTTTTTTTTTGTAAGGTACGAATTGCTTTGTTATTTTCTAAGTGAGTGGTTCGTTATTAATTCATTGTGGAAAATCGTTTAAAATGGAATGTGAAATTTGTTTTATTTGAATCGATAAATAGAGCCTGAAATATTGATCATGTCGAGCGTTGTTTGTTATTGTAATGGAGTTTACTGTTAGCGTTACCACAGACAGACGATATTAAAAAATAGATTCTAAATCATTGTTAAATTGTTTTTCTAGAGGTTATTTTTTTATTGTATTCAATAAGATTCACATTTCCAAGGTCGTATTTTTTATTGTATTCGAAATGCATCTAACGATTCTATTTTTTATGCAAAAATTCGACTTAAAAAAAATGTGCTAAAACTAGTCACAACCGCACTGCGTCATTTCAACTCTTGATATTTACAGATATAGTTTTTATTATCGTTCAAAAAACTCGTATTCGGCCTTTTTTGTACATCACGTCACTAAAGGGTTGCGCAATCGATCGACGATAACCTTAGCCGTGGGGTGGCTTTTTAATTAATTTTTCATGGAAGTTGGATGTAATTTTCCTTGTTCGAGCACCGAATACATCTCTCGGAGGACAACAAAACTTCAAACATGGTCGCGTTTCCTCTACATTTTTCATAATTTTAAAAAATGTATAATTTTTTTATCACTTTCGAACACTTACTTATCTCGATAAGCGTTCATAATAATAGACTTAATCATAAATCCATTGACAATGGATAATTTCTAAAATCATATGGCGCCAATAATCGTCTTATCTCACATAAGGTGATTTTGTTTCTCAGTAATCGGATCATTTTTCGGAATCGATTACCATTATCAATTCAATATGTAACTAGCACATTAAAAACGGTCGATATTTTACAAAATACTTTAAAAACCGATCGATATCGGTTCATCGAATACCCGAAACACTTTCGTTATACGTATACACCATTATACTTTTCCGGGGCCGATCGATCGCCATTTTTCATTCAAATACGCCTTTTTTTCACCCGGTTAGGTGTTCTCGGGTAATTTTTCAAGGTTGTTTTAAATATGTAACGTGTTATCTCTAACCTTTCCCATATATTTTATATTTATAAATGGCGAGAGGGCCTCATAAAAGAGCCGATGCCGCTCTCGTTTTCTATATATCGCGCACGCGCTCAGATTTTATTCGAACGGCGATAAATAATGTTCCAACTTTTACGGCGAATAAAAATGTATCGTCGATTTTTTCAGCGGTCGTTTAACCCTTTCAGGGCACTCGAGGCCCGTGTCGATACCTGTACGGGTACGCCTCTTCCATTATAAAAGTCAAAAGGTCGTAAAAAGGAGGGTTTTTTTTTAATTGAAACTGGGACTAATTCGTCATTTTGATTTCGGCATGATTGTTCTCTTGTGTTTGTATATATATTTTTTAAGTTTTAATTGTGTAAAAGCGATGGCGTTTTATATTCTGGTCTTTTGTTAAAGAACGCGGCGCTTTTTGGGGAAATTTATAACTGTCGTTTCTGCCGTATTTCAAAAGAAGTGTTAAATTAGACGCCGGTAATCCTAATTATTGTAATTTTTCTTTATAAGTCGTGACGCAATAATATATTTTTATTATTTTCGATATTGTTAACATTTTCGCTTATTATATTCATTCAAAACTTTCGTTCAACGGAGCGTGAAAAATGTTGGGTCGATGCAAAAGTTTCATCGTTTTTTTTTTTTAATCAAACATCGTATTTTGAAACCAACCCGATGTGATACAGATACCACACTTTTTATCGTTTGACTCCTGTTTTGAAAACAATCGTTTTGATATTTTGACGTGGATCGACATTAATTATAACCAGAAACCTGTCAAATGCCGCCCGATCAATCGTTTATCAGTTAATGAAAAATCTCCAGATCTGAAAGATTGATTCGACTGAGTGATTCTAACTTTAATTGCATCTCTATTGTATACATATTAAGTATTTCTAGTTGCCGCGGTCGTATTATTATTTTTACAAAATTTGTATGGTGGAAAATGTCAAAAATCGACTTTATTCTTGGACATTTCAAAAATTTCTACGGGTTAATTGTTCACTTGGAAAAACTTAACAGATACTGAAAAGGAAGTATTTTCCACGCAATAGAATAATTTGAATACAGATGTTATTCATTAGTTTGTCGATAATCAAAAAAATATTTCATCATCTCATACGACGAAAATTTCAAAAATTTCTACGGGCTGTTAATTGTTCGCTTGGCAAAACTTAACAGATACTGAAAATGAAGTATCCTCCACATAATAGATTAGTTTGAATACAGATATCATCTATTAATTCATTGAAAATAAAATAAAAATTTAACCATCTCAAAAAAAAAACGACAAAACTCACGCATCGACCCAACAAATACAAAATTTCCTCCCATTTCTTCACACACGATTAGAGATAACGACGAAACGCGATAGATACATTCGTTACATTTTATTTTATACGCTGTCGTTGACCGTCCGCGTTTATTTTTCAGTCCCGCACACTTATTTTTCAGGCCCGCGCACTTATTTTTCAGGCCCACATCCCGGCATTATAACAGGATATAGGCTGTATTGCGAATTATGCCGTGCGCCTTATGTAGCGCAATTTGTAACGCAATATAACGATACCGTCCCGTTTGCAAAACGTGTACGAGATTAGGATAAAATGTTGTTTGGTTACGTGTCGCCCGTATGCGGGCCTCTATTACAATTAATTCGCCCCTGTCTTATGTGAAATGTCGTTCGATTAACCCTTTAATGTTGCGCGGTTTTTTGGGTAGGGTTTTTTGAGGTTTGGTGATGTTTTAGGTCGTTTGGGGGTTCGTGTGAGTGTATTTTTGTAGGTTTTCTTATTTAGAGTTCTCTTCTGAGGGCGTGAGATTTGGTTCGGTAAGGCGATTTGTGGGGACGTAAAGGTGGTATAGATTTTTTTCTGTGTTTTTTTATATAATTCACATCGGGGTCTAGTTAAAAGGTTCGTGTCGCAGAATTTTTATTAAATTCGTCGTTCCATTTTTATTTCCGATTGAATTTTTTTTTACATTTTAGATTTTTTAGAGTTCGCTATAAATAGTCGATTTGAGAATTGTAGTTGTGCATGAAAAATTTTAAATGAAACGTATTTATGCCATTTTCAATATTATACCCGTTAAAAGTTGAGATCTATTTTTATGTACATTGAAGTTACTATAATATTATAATTACTTAACATAACCAGAATATTATTAGTATGTGTTCAAAAATTAAGACTTTCTCAATAAGATTACTTAAAAAATATAAAGTTTTTTATATAAAATTGGATTTCTTAAATCACTCATTTTTTTAGCGGTCTGTATAATATTTTTTCAGACTTATTCGAGTGTTAGAAGTAACAGAAAGATTTAATGTACAGTTAGTCCTCGACTTTTAACGATTCGACTTACTACAGTTTGCACTCACGACCTGAAAATATAATGTAAATACTCATTTTAATTAATTATTTTTCAAAAATTACTAATCTACATGACCAATGCATTTCGTATAAAAAATGGACTCATTCGAATTATTGTTTTTATAATAAAAATTTCGATATAAATAAAATTCATTGATTTTTTTTGTATGAATTTAGACTGAAATTTAAGACAATATTAAGGATTAATTATAAAGAAAATCGATAATTTCCCATTTTTATTGAGTAAAATAATTATGCATTAGAATTTTATCATAGTATAGGCGAGCTTTATAATTTCGTTCCAAATCAGCGATTGACACTTAAATATGTGTGAGTGTGCCTACCATTTGCGCCAGCCTAATGGGAAAATACCGACCATTCGCTTCTTACAAAAAAATATCATATAAAACCCCATATGCGATCCGACACACAAAAACAGAAAATTGACCCGATCATCGTCATCTCGGCTGGCGGCACAAGAAGAAGACTTCCAAGTTAATTGGCGCCCTATACCGACTTAGGGGTGCGTAAAGAGCCTTTCGGCCAAGTGCGAAACTTCGCCTCACAACGAACACACACACACACAGGGAGAATCGCGAAAGTTAACACGGCCGGACTAGGGGGGGCCCGTCAAAGGCGAAACTTTTTAATTGGCGAAGGACACACGGGCGTCCATTAGTCGGGGACGCAGTTTGATCGACGTAGGTACGCCGGGCGATTGATTTTCTTTCCGATTAGAAGTGGGGTCAGGTGTCGTCAAACTGTGGGTTTGCGTAATCGCGAGTTTCGCGTTGGCAAAGGATGGACCGCGGAATTGGGTCGTCTGACCGACGTTGGAAAAAGCGCGGTTGTATTTTTAGTTGGGAGTTTTCGCAAGTGGCGTTTTTTAAGGCGGAAGCTGTTTGTGTGTGTGTGGAGGTTGGTTGGTTTGATTGATGGGTGTGATTGTGTGTGAGTTTGTTCGGTTTTGGATGGAGTTGTTTAATCGATGTGGGTGTTTGATTTGGGCGGGTTGTCGTTGTAGGGGTGTATAATCGAATTTTCGGTGATGAAATGTTTGCTTATGATATTAAAATGTATGACATTGGAATACATCGATAGTAGCATACACGGTAAGTTTTAGGACAATCGGAGGATTATATGATGGTTAAATTATCCAATTGCTGCTTTATAATTTTAATGATAATATTTAGAAATTTTTTGTGGATTGTGTTCTGTCTTATTTGGGAATCGAATTTTTTTGTATTGAATGTTGTTTTTTAGATGATGAAAATATTATTTTTATTGGTTTGGAACGTTATAATGTTTTTGTGTTTGAACGAATGGTTTTCATAGACCACAATAAGCGTCAGCTGTATGGTTTAGATTCTGGTCCAAAGAAAACAAGAAATTTTTGATTAAATTTTTTCAATTTCACTCGAACAATTTTCCGTTAATAGCTTATTGTTAGAGACACATAGGTTTTCAATCTTTTTCGAACTTTGACCTCCTATAGATACAAAATCATTATCAAAATTTACAATCAATAACAAAATCAATCAAAACACGATTTCAATACGATAAAAAATGACAAGCACTGTTTTAACATTTCCGAACCTTCTTCTACAGGAAACCGACAAAGTTCCATTATCACACTTCGTTAATTAAATTTTCATTCAGACCCCCCAAAACCTTATTATTTCCCTTCCCCGATTGAGAAGCGCTCGTCTCACGTTTTTAAAAACATTTGCATAAGTTAAAAAATCTCACTTTCGCGTTTCTCGCTTTCGATAACGACCCGTTATTTCGCCGATCGAGTCGCGTCACATTAACGCGTCGGACTCGCGGAGAAACGTAATCGAATTTTCCTCACGACTCATTACGATCTTCGAAAGGCGGAAAATTGGCGAAAACTCGCGAAAAACAAGCCTTTGTCGACTTGTTGCGTAACGTCAACCCTTTAAGCGTCGGATTTCAAATTAAATTTTTTATTCAGCGTCCATAATGTCGGTGCGAATCGAACGAATCAAATTAAAATTCGTCAACCGCACGGTGACGTTCGTTTCTACCCCCTTTCGTCCCCATACCTTCGGAAAATATCGAAAATGACGTCGACATTTTCGAACGCCTGTGTCGGTGTTTTTTGTGTTTTCCGTCAAAGACACGCTTTTGGGTCTGTTTTTTCGCATTGTGTATCGATTTTTTTTTGCGGAAAACGGAATCGCGTTCGCTTTTAATTTGGAAAAGCGCGCACAAAACGCCACGTTTGATTCGTCGAGTATTTTCTTTTTTACGTAATGTGCCTTCGTGCGTATATATACTTTGAGGTAAATAATTCGGTGAATTGTCGGTGGGATGGAAAAAAAATGGAAATTATTCGCCGTAATATTTTTCGTTCGTGATGTAATGAAACTAACGATTAATTTGTCGTTTAGTTTTATAAATATGCTGGGAATTTTTACGTTATATATAAACAAATATATTTTTTTATTTTTCAGGAATTGCATAAATTAATTTCGTTTTCGAATAAATTAAAATAAATTGGTTCGTCTCTTCTGTTTTCTGGCTACGTGCCGCGTCTGTTAGTATAAAATTTTCAGGCTAAACTCAAGGTTGGCTTCGATTGAAAGTATACGAAGTTTTCCTTGCAATTTTTTTTTTCGCAAACCGTCTTTTATATACATATATATATATACAACCCTTTCATCAAATGAATAATTTTCTCGCGTCTATTTAAACGAAGATCGATTCTCATAAGAATCGTGCGCGCATCTGGCTTTTGCATTACGTTCGCTCTGTTATATTAATCATGTCGTATGTGCGCGAAAGGATGGTATTTTTAATATATTTAATTTTTTTTTATCGGTGATTTTATTACGTGCCAGGCGCTAAGTCTCCATTCATGCGAGTATATATAAATTTCAGGACCACAAAACGCTTTCAGAATTGGGGTATATATTTATGAGTCCCTTACGAGCTGTTATTATCGCGGCGTTCTTTTGTCCGCATATTAATTGTGGCATTTTATTTTCGGTGTTTTATAAAATGTTTTATATTTTAAATTTTGCATTTGTTGATGATTTTGTATGATCTGAGATCGTGTTACGTTCGACGAATTGATATCGGCTCTCCTTGACTTATTTTCATAACGGAATCGAGTCGCTTGGTTCTTGTTATGTAATTTTATAATGTATCGTAATTAAATAGCGGTCTATATTTATCGAAGATTGTGATGTTTTGAACACAAAATGTTCGCTTGAAAAATGGAAATTAACGAGCGTTTCGGAATCAATGCGAAAAAAATGTACACGTATTCGTTTCCGCACAGCGAAAATGCCTTATTTCCTTTCGATTTCCCGTTAAAATTCAATATTTGATGAGAAATTTCCCCGAGGGATAACTCCAATCATACATGTACAACATATTGTAGGATTAGCAGATTATTCTTAATCGATCATAGTAAAAACGACGTTTATGACGCAGTTCGCTTTACGCTCGTTATTACACACACACATTTTCCTCCCGGAAAATTCGATCGAATATATACACGTAATTTTTTTTACGCACGCATGTATTTTCGGTTTCGAAAAGTCTCTTTTTTTTCCATGCATTCCGTATTCAGGCCCCTCCAGCATGTTAACACAGAAAGCACGCGCGAACCTTTTTCGCAACGATAATTTTTGGTCCCTTCCCGTTTTGATTGCGTCTCGCGGCCGCACAATAACGATACAATTTACACATGCGGAAAACGAGGATAAGGGGATTCGAAAGGGGCCACACACGCCCACGCAAAACCCCACGACGTAACCGTATTAGCCCGCTTTTTGCCACCGGAGGACCCCCATGGTCGCATTAACGAATCGAATCCGGCAATTAGCATACGCTCGCCGCCGTTAAAGATAACGACCGTCGTGCATCCGTCATCGTCAGACGACGATATCGGTAATCCCGACGGTCGATTGCCGTTTATGGGGTTTTATGGGTGAAGTATTGGAGTGCAAATTGGACGCGAAGCAGCCGTCTCCTGGGCACAAAGAATCCCGCCTACTCCCGGTTAATTCGTATGGGGTGGGTCGTTTCGATAATACGACGTCTTTCGTGGGAAATTGAAAAGTTTCCACTTGTCCCTGTATCGGCTTTTAATGTGGAGGCGGTGGGGGGGAGTGTGTGGAGTATGAGAAGTGAGAGAAGTGAGGGAAGTTCGGTCTTCTGTGCATCGTTAAGCTTTGGAAAGCGGTTCGTCCGTTTCATATTTCATGTGGGTGTTTCGAAGCGGTTTCTGGAACTTTGCGCGTTTCGGAAGGCGGTTCTAATTGTGATTTTTAGTTTATTGAGGATGTGTGGGGGTGTGCGGTTTGAAAATTAGATTGGTTTTAGTTGTCGTTTGATTTTGATTTTTTGTAATGTGAAATTCATAGGTATATAAAAACTAAAAAATTATACGTTTGATTGTTTAACTTACATATAAATATTTAATTTGATAATCATCATGCAATGTTTAGCATTATCTATTCTTGGATGGAGATATTTCTGATCTTCTTGCACTCGAATATATCCTGAAAAACTTTTATTGAGTCTACTTCATACAAATTATTGATTTCATCCGTCAATTATCCACTCGATCTTCCCTGTTTTCTTTCATAGGCTCTCGGGTATAATTTCAGTACTTCACATCTCCGTTTTCCTTTCATGCATTTCGCCAAAATCAATTATATTATTTTCCCTTCCTATTTATTTAATTAATTTATTTATTTAACGTTGTTAAATAGATTTTCTAAAATATTACTATAAAGTTTCTTCGTATATTTTTTATTCGATTCTATGTAAAGTTCAACTTACCAATTAGCATAAGCATTGTTTTCTTTGAACGAAATTCTCATGCATACATTTTCGCATATGAAAACTTTAAAAATTTCCCAACGACATTCCTCTGAAACTTTTCATTTTATAGTTAATTTTCGAAAACTCCCAGAGTGCCGCACTCCGAAGAAAATCTCTTGATATAAGCTCACATTCGACGTAAACAATCTTGCACTCACAATGCTGAAGTTGAACGACGCTCTCTCGTATAAAATCGAGTCTTTGTCGTATTTCTATGAAAACGCATTACACTCCGCCGATAATACATAATATAAAAAGATGCGCTATCGTTTTTCACGAGCGACGTATAAAAGTGTCGTTTCTAGACCGTACGGTCCTCTCTCTCTTCCTACGAACATAAATATCATCGGAAACTAAAAACTTGATAAGAAGGAAAAGTTATGGTCCCGCGGCTGGATAATGAACGGCCTTCAGTCGGTAGGAAAACTCACTCTCGCATTGTGCAAAACCGTCAGTCGAACTTTTTCAGTTTTTCCCACCTTTGAATCTTTCAAAAGCGCTCTCTCTCTCACCTTTGTTCTGAACTTTTCCTTCGGCGAAAAAAAAATCGTGTATACTCAGATATATAACATAGGTGACCATATTTCGTAGGACCCAAAACGGGGCAAAAAAGTAAATGTCCTCCCTATTTAAAAAAAAAATTGTCGCACATTCAAAAATTTTCCCTCAATTAATAACTTTAAGGAAGTACCCTACCGACAAAATATATTTGTCCATCCATATTTTTTCTAATATTATACATTTATTAACGAATTTATCATTCAAAAAAACTTTTAAATAACACAGTTATACAATTTTTTTGTTGTTTGAAAGGTATCTATATTAGATCATTTTGGGGTGCTGAATTCAATAAAATTTTTGAGCAAAAAAGATCCAAATATTATTTGGATAAATATTAAAAAAAAATCAGTCATCTTATGTTATGTCCATCAAAATATATGAACCGGCAAAACGGGACAAATCAAACAATTTTACGAAAACGGGACTGTCCCGGCGAAAACGGGACGTATGGTCAGCCTACCGATATGTGATATGCGATATCCGAGAAGTATCTGTATTGCGATGGGATATGTAAATCTCGGTTTTCCACCTCTCACGACAGTCGAATTCGCCCCTCGGAAACTTGGTCGATTTTCGCACGAAGTTTCGAACGTTCGAATTAAATTAATTCGACCGGTTCGGTCCTTTGCGAATTCGAAATTCAGCTCTCGCCCGTTCGAGTTTCGCACAGAAATTGTTTTCGCGTAATATTCACTCAATGCAATGAAAACTCGGACGGTTTTTAATGGCGGTTTCGGTTTGTGTTATCGCGAGGCGATTGTTTCTGATCGCGTATGTTTGTGTGATGGGGTTTGGAATGATTTTTTTGATGGTGCGTGTAGTGTGAGTTGAGTTTGTTACGTGTTTTATGTCGTCCCTGTAACCGTTTCTTAATCAGTTCGTTTTGAACATGTGTTGTGTGTCAAAATGGGGCAAGATTGGTTATTTGGAGGCAGCGAAGTGTTATTTGGGTTATTGTGAAATTCTGAAGGAACAATATCGAATCTAGAACAATGGTTGTTTGGAATACGTTCTTGTTATGATGCCGTATAATAAAACATGCATATTCATTGATTTTCAATCGATAGCTCGAGAAAATAAAATGTAGTTGGATTACTCTCTAAATAACCTTATATAAAAATATAATTGCGTGTCTATTGACATTTTTTTAATATATAAGATCAATGCATTAGTTTCATCGTATTATTTTATCAAAGATTGTATTTTGAAACCATCCCGATGCGGTAGATACCTCACTTTTTTATCAGTTGACTTTTATCTTCAACACGACCTCTCTGATATTTTGACGTGGATCCTCATTAATTATGGTCAGTAACGCGTCATCATCAGTTTTCAAAAACCGTCCGGACAATGGTTTATCGGTTAATGAATTATTTCCCAGAACTGAATTTTGAAAACCACAGCTAAGTGATTCTAACTTTAATTATAATACATCTCTACTGTACACGTCAAAACTATTTTTGGTTGCCGCGGTCGCGTTATTATTTTTTACAAAATTTGTACAATGAAAAATGCCTTAAACGTATTTTTGTCCACTGACTAGACCAAAACATAATAGATAATGAAACAGAAGTATCCCCCATATAATAGAATAGTTTGTATATATGTTATTCACTAGTTCGAAGGAAGGAGAAAAGTAATCGACCATAAAAAAAATCCGATAAAACTTAATACATCGACCTAATACACACTTAAAAGTATCGAGACGAAAGGTTTCTTTTTCTTATTGTGTTATCACACGTCTCATTATTTACACTTTCGATATAATAGAATGGCGCAGTTGCGGTAGATTTTTGCAAATCGTTACGGCTGAGGTCGTTTCCGATCCCTTCACTTGCAGTCTGCTGCAGTGATGCATTCGAGTGATGCAACAGTCTCCGCTCGGCGACTGCATGCAAGCCACACCACCCACGCACATCCCGAATTGTGCTTCTGATTTAATATTATCTCGTTGCCGGGCTTTTGAAAATTTTATGTGCGAATCACCTCGTCTCTTTTATTGCACCGCCAGCTGTTACGCACCGACCGACCTTTTCCCCTATAGACTAACTTCGTCCATTTTTAATAATTTCCAACTTTCGCGCAAGTTGAGCCGTTAAAAACCTCCGAACCTATCAATTTTATCGGTCATCCTTCCGTTTCGGTGTGTCAATATTTTATTCAATAAGCTGGGCAACGATTGAATACGCTCACGTTCGTTTTATTGGTGTATAAAAATAAAAATTTACATGTTTCATTTTTTTTTTATATCGTATTTGTATTCTTCAGATTGACATACGTCCTATTATCGCGATTGCAGCGACAAATGTGCTTTCGTTCGCAGCCATAAGGTTGTGTTAACCTTTTATCCAAAATTAAAGTGTAAATGTCAAAGTTAACGATTTCTCTCCTTCGCTGGAAAGGTTGAAAAATCGTTAATAACGACTCGAGTTTAATTTTAATCTCTTGCGTAAATATTAACAGGCATATTCTATAAAGCTGCGTACTTTTGGGTGTCATGCGAACGTGTCGCACCTCACCCTTCCCATCTTCGTCTTATTCATTCGAAAGTATGATATCTATTAGGTCAATGCAAAAGTTTCATGGTATTTTGAAATCAGGTACCAATATCGCACATTTTTATCGTGTAACTTTTATCTTCACCATGGTCTTTTTGATATTTTAAGGTGGATCACCATTAATTATCCCCAAATCTGAATTTTGAAGACCACAACTGAGGTTATTATAACCTTAACTGCATCTATACTGTATACGTTATTTTAAATAGTTACCGTTGTCGCGGTATTATTTTTATAAATTTTTTACAATGAAAAATGTTATAAATGCACTTTATTATTAGACATTTCAAAAATTTTACGGGCTGTTTATTGTTCATGGGCTAGGCTAATACTTTTAACAGATACTGGAAAGGAAGTGGTCTCCATAAAATAGAATAGATTGAACTCATTTTTTACTAGTTTGGAGAAAAATATTCAACCATCGAAAAAATACGACGAAACGTATGCATTGACCTAATACGTACTTTTATATACGTACGGCAAATAATAAATTATTGTGACGCGTTTGGAGTCTCGAGCTGAAACGACGTCAACCGATTCTTTATACTCCGATACGTTTCTTCTTTGTTGTCAAGCTCCGGCTTACATCTGCCACTTGAATCTCAGTTAATTTTCAAAATTCGGCTCACTTAACCAAACACTCGCGAAACGGACAATTTTGAGCGTCGAATGTCTGGAGATTTTTTAACCCTTAGAGCGCCGACGGCCGTATTTTTTTAACGCTCGTCTCCGACGTGTAATGCGCGTAATAAAAATTTTACGCCGCGCGAGTGTCGGTCTGATTTCGCACGTGAAATAAAAATCGCATAAATTGAAGTAAATGTGCGCCGTAAAAGTGTCTCGCTTTTTTCTATATTTTAAAATGGTGCAATGCGAAACGTTATCAAGTTTTGTATAATTGAACGTAGATTGTGTTGTATTTGTAATTATTTGCGAGTTTCGTCCGAAAGGGTCGAGCGGATTTCACATGTCGATAAAATCAAAATGACATTCTGGACGTTTTCGAGCGAAACTTTCGAATTCTCGATTCTGCGAAAACTTCGAATCTCCTTACCCTTTATTGAGACCATTTCCATATACGGTTTCTACGGTGCTATCAAATTTTCAACTCGGGGACGTAATTGTTCGCGGAAAGTTCGCAATTTCCCACACACGAGCGATTATACTTACTATTCAAGTTTTTCCGTTAACAAGATTCTAATAATCGGCGACGATCGTGTATTACAATGAAAAAAAATCATAAATATTAAAAGAACGTGCGCATAAAACCACCCTTCCAAATGGACCACAACAAAAGCGCATTTATGACGACAATTGCGATTCACGTCACGTACTTATAACCCCTAAAAAACTACGCAATAATAATACACTTACTATGAAAAAATGCGCACGGGCATTGATCACGCGTGCGAATTCTCAACACGTATCACTCGCAGGGTATACCCTTAAGTGCCTTCGACTCGAAAAAAATATACGGCGACAATCGCCATTGATTGAATCGACACCTTGTTAGGGCGAATTTTCGTTATGGCGATTAAACGGCCCTACATCGCTGATTGGGTCAGCCGATTGCGTGATTAATTCGGGTCGTCTTCGTTTTTGACCCTTTTTGTTTTATTTTCGGCGGTTTTGATTCGCTTGCGTTTAATAGTCGGGAAGTTTGCGAGCTTTCGCCTTTTGTTGTCCAGACGGGGCTCGATAAGGCGCCCTTTTTGCCTTCGAATGTGCGGTTGTATTGAGCTTTCGCGGGTGAGCTTTCGCGGAGGAGGTCTGTGAGGTTGCCTCTCGGCGGTCGTTTCTTATCGATTTCTTTAGAATTTTCAGTCTGCGTGTTTTCGCGGTTTCAGAGCCTCCGTTCGTATCGACGCGGCGCCAATTAAGTCGTCGTTTTTTGCATACCGTTTGCAAAGTCATTGTCGAATGTTGAATTTTTGTTGCGGTAAATATTCGTTGATGAATTGGTTGGAATTATCATTTTTTTTTTATTGATTTTTATGATAAAATATTCATAAAAGTGAAAATTATATATGAAAAAATTACATATTTTATACTTTGTAAAAAAAAAAACCATCATCATTCATAAAAAATTAAATCGATTTATGAAAACATACGTAATACCCTTGTGTGTCTGAAATAAATTTTCATATCATTAATTTCATCAAATAAACCCATATGGACTTTGCTTTATATAGAATCGAATAGTTTTATCTATGTAGAAATTTAATCATAATAAAATCGCAATCTTTATAAAAAAAATTTTACGATATCGATAATAGAAGTTCGTAATAATTAAATTGAATATAGCATTGTGAAAATTTGCATATAAAAGTTATAACTACTACAGTACTTTGGAATGATGTAATGATTTATGTTATGTCATAAAAGAATGAAATTTATATGTGCAAATATTTTTTTTTGTATATATTATTGTTATTTCGTAACTAAATAGAAATATTATAATGATTACAACGACAATCCGCCATCAGTCACGTAGCAACATAACGCTCATTAGTATATCTTTTTTACTCATCAATAATTATCACAATCGATATATACAATTCAATAAAAAAAAATTACAATTCCCCCAACTTCACCCCTACATTAAAAAAAACACAAATCCTCGACTAAATCTATCACACACACACACATTAATTAAGATTACAACCCCCGATACACGCATACAAAATTTCGTCGATACGAGCTTTCAGCACAGGATAACGCCGCGTTACAAGTTTAACGCTAGATTTAAACGGCGATTGTTTATAGTGCGAAATCGTCGACCCGTTAAAACGTTAACCCGTTTGAATGGAAAGGCGCGCGTCCGCAACGAGCCATTGTGCTCTTTCGCAACACGATATTCGGAAAATGTTTGAGAAGCGCCCCTCTATCGAACAGCACCACTCGTGTTTATGGGGAAATAGTAACCTGGATACCGCCGTACTAGGGGTTAGGGGTATACATCACCCACCCCTTACGGTTTGAGGTCGCACATTTTCTTGGCCGGCACGCAACAATGGCCGCCGAATTTCGAATTTTTTTTTTGGTAACTAACTATTTGGTTGGTCAATAATACCTAAAATGATCGGTTAAAATTAAGATATCAGTAATTTATCAAATAAGTGATCAGTAAATAATAAATTTTCGGTCAGTGCTTTATGGAATATGACTGGTAAGATTGTTCAAAATAATTATTTTCCCGATATAATTCGAAACGTGATAATTCGAAATAAATATGTTTTTATTAGATATTCTATATTCGATATCGAGTCAAGTGTCTTCAACTAAAATCGAAGTATTTTACGAAAAATCAGGTTTCGTCAATAGGTGTGTGATTTTTTGTAAAAATACTTCGTGGCAGCGAGGGCGCAGTCTGCTTAGTTTTTTCCTCGTCTGCTCTGCGGGTGGTCATTGCGATTTGCGTAATGGAGAGTCAGCGATCACAAAGTCTAGCTCATAGACTTGCGTACCGTTGGTCTGAGTGAGAGCCTCCTCCGTTGGCATGGCCAGATGGTTCTTATGATACATGTCCCTTATCGATACGAGGTTGGCTCTCGGATAAGGTACATAGCCTAGACCCCCAATGTTTGATGGGGAGACATTGTCTTGCAGTGGACACATAACGAGTCGATCGTGATGATGACTTCGATTTTAGTTGACACGATACGGCACCCTGTCAAAATGCATAAAACTATCCATTCATAACAATTATCATCATATTATTTGAAATACGATCATTTTGTTTTCAATATCGATAATTTCGTCTTAAATGCTGATAATTTTGTTTTATTTACTGCTAATTTTATGTAAATACCGATAGTTCTATTTAAGAACTGATCATTTATTATTCACTAACTAGTTAATTAAGTTTACCAACCATTTATTTTTTAACTGATCGGTTAAATACAGGCCTTTTTTCTCCTCCTGCCTTATTCTATATCTTATTCTCGTCTTTTATTGATGAATTTCGTCGAATTTTTCGTCCAATCGATCAAATCTGCAGCGAATTCTCTTTCGGAAACGCTTGCGTAACTTTCGCGGGGGAGTGGGGCGTGAAATTCGAAATCGCGGTCGAGACAGAGGCTAATGAACGAGACGATGAGGCACTCAAAGGGTCGACCAATTACCTATTATGGTGCTCCGTATCCTCGGTAATGTGTCGTTATCGTAGCGGATCGAAATGGTCATATGTTTCGGAATTGGAATTTGCATAGGCGGAGATGGGCTTTGATTGCGTTTCGTGTGTGTGTTTGAATGAATCGTATGTATGAATGTTTGAATCGGTGATGAGTGACTTTTATGTATGTATAGCTAGCGGGTAGTAACCGGCGTTGCTTGTGGAAATTAATTGTGTGCCGATTGTAATTGTCACAATCAATCGTGACGCCGGCATATTTTATGTTATAATTTGTATGGTGATCGATATAAAAAACCGAGATGCGAAACGATATTGGAAAACTGAATGTTTATTTTGTTTGAGTTTTATATAGATAGATGGTAATAGACCACTATTTAAAATTAAATTATCGCGAACTGTAACGCCCATAATTCTAAAAATATTTTTTGAAGTTATACTACTGATAAAACGTGACGATTTAGACGGTTGAAGTATTATAATATAAAACTTTATTTTTTGATTGATGTATGCAAAATAAATCGGTTTTTTATTTATTTAATGCGGGGTACATTTGGTTGACCCGCGGACCACATGTTGCTCATTACTGAACTCTAAATAATCCACTTCAAAAAAAAACTTGTTCCTACTTGGATAAAGTCTTATAAAGTTTGTAAGACGGTATCGTCTTTATTATCTCGTGTATCAAATACAAACTTTTTATATTAAAATAATTTTCAGTTTACACTTTTTTTCAAGTATTCCACGTATGAAAATAATATAATAATGTTTTTTTTTATTGTTTCAGGTAAATCAACATCTATTTCTACAGAATAATGTCAACATAACGTTGTGTTTACTTGGCTGAATACAAAATCAATAGTATGAAATTCTAGTAAGTGGTCGATTTTTGTTTGTTTTCCATAAAACGAGATTTCGTGTATACGTAGCTTTAAATTCACATCATATACAATTTTATATGGAAAAATGAAATACGAATATCAAAATTCGAAAAGACAATTTTTCTTCTGACATATAATTTTCTTGGTCGAAAATTCGGATCCGTAGCTGTAAATCACGACTGACCTGGATCCCTAATGACCGATCACACTATCATTAGTATTGTGCTGTAATGTCAAGCTCACATATTCTGTGCTCACTATTATGTCACGTCACTGAAATTATCATCACATTCAATTAACTATCACGAAATTTCGAATATTTCCTCGAAACGAAATCGTTTAATTTGTTTTGATTCACTTAACAGTGGTTAATGTGAAACCTTTCATTTCGATGATTATAACGTTTATTAAAAAAATCGGATTGCACGTTTTGTCGCAGTGACTGACCCACAAAGCAATATCGGACATCGTTTTATTCGATTCCGAACGATATATCGGATTAATTCATAACAGACGATAGTAACGAGGTTCGTATGCACGAATAATGAAATTTCAGCACATTCGAAAAAGTTGCGTGTATCGAGATCGGCTTATAACGAGTTTTCATCATATCATCCTCCAGTTATACTCGTATAGTTGTCGAGTGGTGTGTTTAGTAGGACAATGTCTTCGATTCGATAGGTGTATGTTGCGCTATGTTTGTGTAATCGTTTCGTTTATGAATGAAGTAAATAGTCTTGCTTTGTGTATGTAATTTAATATCTGGTGATATAAAGGGACATCATTTAACGTTTTCTATTGAATGTGTTAGTTGACGTATCTTACGACATACTTATGGAAGGCATTTAAATTTCCTTGGAAGGTACTTAGTAAAAAAATATTTAGAAATTTTAGCACGTGAACGAAAAAGGGTTCGCCACTACTGTTGTAATGCACGTCAACTGTCATATTTAACAGAAGACGTTATATGATGCGCCTATACTAGATGGTATCTATACACTACCAGATGTTATTAAATTTCATAGAAAAGCAAGATTATTTGCTACATTTATGGACGAAGAGATTAAACAAACGTAGGGTAATATGTATATAGAATTTTATCGGCTTGATTTGCTCCGAATGTACATGATTTTGATTGAAACATTCGAATAATATTTGCGTAGTATAAAATCATAATAAGGGGAATTTAGTACGAGAGGTTTACGCATATATTTTTTTATACATCCCATTATCTATAAATCGCAAGTACCCAAGGCAGTACACCCGAGGTCCAATTATGTATATTCGAGCGAGAATAAATGTTGGACTCGCGTGACTTTCGTACTCGGCCTGTGTATATATATATACACACATAAAAGCGTATCCATGCATCATGAATGAATATCAAACTCGTTCCTTCTTCCGTGCTCGGAATATTATCATACCTTTGGGGAAAAGTTTGATCGTTTAAAATTTTTGTTTGGAAATTCCGCATAAGCCGAAAGCTCCGAAGGCTTACGAGCGCGTGACGCGGAGCTACCCGTACGTATAAAAAAGCCCGAACTTTTGATAAAATCCCCGTGTTATTATAATGCCTTATTTATTTGAGTGTGTGTGTGCACAAGACAGTTTCTCGAATGACATCGTGACGTAACTAGTGTTCGACAAGAGGTCGGGTCTATTGTTGGACGGCCGATGTCCTTGTGTGCTTAGGCACGTATGCCTCCATCGTCTACCTATGTCTCTTCTCTAGTCACAGTTTCTCCGTGTATGATGGTGTTCTGGCCTTTTTTGTTCCTCTTATGCAAGTGTGGATCTTGGGCCGATGCGTTGAATAAAACCAGCGTGACCAGTTTTCTACGTGACACATCCGATCCGAAACGGCCGTCCATTGAGAATTTTTATAATTTTTATATAGGATATTTGGCGTGGACGGTTTTTTATTTATGCGATAGGTATGTCTCTTATGAGTTTCGGGATACCGCGTTCGGGGAATGCTCGTTATTTATTTTATTCCCCATATATTTTTTGGAACTATTCGCTGATTTTCTGCGTAAGGGTTCAACGTTAATTCCCGGCGGCATTCTCGTTTCCCTGATATAAAATATAGTTTAAATAGTACGTGTATATATTTTTTTATCGATATTTTTTTATTGCAGGGGATTCATACGTTCGAGATTATGAAATTTCTGCTTAGTTTCGTTGCAATATTCTTACCGAAATCTCATTTCTCGTTCGGCTCCGTCGTATTCAATGAAAACGAAAAGGTCTTTTCGGCTATTGTAATGCAGATATCTATACAGAATTATATAATAAATGTTTTAGTAAAGTCAGAATTTCTGCGTTACCGTCTTCATTGCTCTTTGGCCCTCGGGGACTTCAAAGTCCCTTTAGCGAAAGTGTACCATAATGGCCCGACAGAAATTACAAGTCCTCATTCATGGCATAGCTGCTACAAGAAAATGCTTTCGCACAGAGCCTCTCAATCCCGCAGCGATTTTTTTCCACATATAAAAAATTTACATCTGCGCGTATTGTCCGACAATTACAAGGCACGACCATCGCCATCTGTTAACGAATCCTTTTAAGGCAGGACACGCAATATCGGTGTTATTTTTTCTTTTTCAACGCCGTCGTATTTTGCGCGATCTGTTTAATGTGAGCGTTCTCGACGCGGGTCAGATGACGATGATGGGCATTCGCGAGGAACGACCGCCATCCTTCGTCCGTGTCTCCACCAAAGGGCGGGCATCCGAGGGATAAGGGCTGTCTGCGTAATTCGGTTATAAAAAGGTAAATTGACCGTGCGACTACGGCCGGTACCGGGTGGCCGGAAAATTGCGCGGACACGACCCCTAGTCCGGAGCACGCACTCGGTTTTCGCACATGATGTATATGTTGGGCTACTTTTGTGTCAACGTTCCGTTCATGGACGAAGCAACGAATCTTGTTTTGTTTATGAAATTTTACAACATCTGATACAGACGCCACCTAGCGGTAAGCGCATAATTTAACGTCTTACTTTTGGAAGGCTTTAAAATTTCCTTGTTTGATACTCGATAAAAAATATTTGATAATTTCAAAGGTTCGCCGCTACAAGTAAGGCACGTCAACTGTCACATTTGATAGATGACGTTAAATGATGCACGTATGATGCGCGTAAATTAGATTTTCGCCTGTACACTCTCAGATATGTTGAATTTCATAGACAAAGTAAGATTCTTTGCTTCGTCGAAGGACGAAGTGATTACACAAACGTAGTGTAACATTAGTATCGAGTTTGTTCTCGTAGTTTCGTTACGGAGAGGCGTTTATGGAAATCGCTTGATATTATTTATGGATTTTATTTCGGCGAAATTTTGGGTAATCGCCAGGTTGGAAACGTTTCGGCGATTTCGCCGGCGCGATTTATTTATTTCCGAAAATTTCGTTTTACTTTGTGATGTTTATATGTTTTTTTTTTGATCGGGTGTAATTTGATGAAATTGGTTTTGGTGGAAAAACGACACGTGTTTCGGTTCAAATTAAATTCGTATTATAATGTTTCGTATGTTTACAGTGGGTCTTGTTCGTCTGTCGTGATTCGGGTTAGCAGATGAAATGTGACAAAGGAAAGATTAAGTGTTAAATTTAAACGAAAAATGTATTTTATATTTTTCTCTTTAATATATGGATATTTCTAGATAAATACGTGTTTTTAATGACGAAATGATAATATAATATTTACATTAGGATATTTAATAAAAGTTTCTATATTCGACAAAAGTTCTCCATAATTAAAACAATCGCGTATAATATCCTCAAATTTCATCATAACGAAACGAGGACATTTCAGATCTCAAAAGGACATTTTATTATTATCGAAAAACGAGGACACGTCCTCCTTCCGGATGATACGACACGCCAACCCCGATTACAATAAAACATCCCTTATTGAAACCCAACTTATTCCCAACACAAACAATACGGAAAAACCTTCGCGTCGACGTCGAAATTCAACAGAATCGGCACACTTTCGTTTTCGAAAACAACCCCAACCCCGAAACGTATAATTCGAAACATTTCATAATCGCGATATCATGTCTCCCAAATTGAAGTCGACTCGACGCACGCGGAGATAATGCGAATTCCCGACGTCTGCAAAAGCACGGTTTTCGCGGGCTGTCTCTCCTGGGAGGGGGGGGGGGTTACGGGGGGGGGATGGTGACGATTTCGCGCCGGAACCTGTCGTCTCGCCAGGAATCCAATATCGGGGCCATCGGGGACTCGAGCATTCGTCAAGTGTCCTACGGCACGATCGCCTAACCCGCCCAGGGGGGTGTCTTCGGCGCCCCTTTTTACGACCGTCGTGTGCCGGTTCGCTCTTAACACTCTTGTGCCGGTTTAATCTACGTGTGCTGCTTGTCGATATTGTTCTGGTGTTATTTTTTGTGTAATTATTTTTTTTTTGGGTTAAAGGAGGGGTCGGAGAATTTTTTTTTGGAAAGGGAAGGATTGGAAAAATTTGAGATTCGGCGGGCCGGATAATGAACTTGATGATTTTATATGGGTAATTTTACTCAATGGCTCAAAAATTTGAAAAGTTAAATCTAGTCAATCTCAAAATAAAAATTCAAGTGCTAATTTCGCAAAAAATATTTTTATATACAGGTAATATCAAGAAAATAATTATGAATTGATAGCGCCGCAGGCAATTTTTTTTTTATTGAATCTATACTATCGATAACAACTTAAAATTTTATAAAATACATAATTTCAGAGAACAATCACTTCCAATTGAGGGTCTGATAGAAGCTCCTCGATTGTATGGTTTAATGGATTTTGAAATATGAAAATGTTTTTTGCATTTTTATCAAGACCCGAAAAACGCTTTTGTGACTGTAGTTTAACAATATGTTCAGAAAATAGTCGTATATCTGCTGCGATTTTTTTTTAGGATGAGAACTAAATAGATTCTAAATTTTTTGAAAACATTACTAGCCCGCGGGCCGGAGTTTGCCGATACTTGGGTTAAGGGTTCGTTTTTGAATTTTTATTGGGAAGGTTTTTTTTTGAGACGTTTTTGTTGTTAGTGTAGATTGGATTCTAAATGGGTTTTGGATTATGATTTGGATTTGATTAATAATCGAGATGTTGTTTTTGAAAATGGTATAAGGTTGGACATGGTCCTCCACATTCTGAAATCGGGGCTAGGACCAAAAATTTTGACGGGCCCCTTCTTTTCGCCAATTTTTTTTTAAATTATTTCTTTAATAGGTTCTGACAAATCGAATTATGTTTAATATGAAGATGAACAGAATTAACAGATTCTTTTAAAAATAATGACAAAATAATTTTATAAACTTAATCGATGCCTGGCTCTTTTGCAAAATCGGGCCTACTGCTTATGGCCCTACTGAACCCGCCCCTAGTGTGGACCATGATGTTGGATGTAGGTTTTTTTTTAAATTCGCTTATACCACTTTCAAAAGCAATTACTCAATTGTTGATATATAAAATTGTAGCACAAAAAAAATATTTTGAGCTTTTTATTACTGTACGACACGACCAATGATATCATTATTATTATGACAAAATCGTATCATCGTGTTCACCATTCACTATTGAATGAAGGTCTCACACACTTGAGCAATTCTCATCTAATTCTCAACTCTCACATTTACTTAATTTCCATCATCAATTATTTATTCGGTCCTTCTTTTTTTTTATATTTTCTTGGATATTTATCCGTCTTCTTTTTTCGTTTATATTCGATTCAAAATGTCCTTAATTTCGGCCATGCAATTATTGCATATAAATGTTTAATTTCATCACATTACAGTCAATTGAATTAATATAATTTTCAGTACTAATTGGCTTACCAATTAGCGCTTAATAAAATTAGCGATATAAATTTTTACTTCCAATGCCACGCATGTATTTTGTATCTGTTTTCTAACGTATATTCCAATCTCGAGGATTTCTTCATAAAATTTGGCGATCTTTCAATTTAGCCTCCTATTTTGGCATTCGAAAAAAAAAATCTGTCCACTTAAATTGTATCCATCGAACGTGTTTTTCGCTCATACGCTATCGATTGCAATAATAATGTTAAATTTATGATTAGAAACGTCATTATTGACCATTCTATAATTGCGTGTTATTTTATTTATCGATTCGAATACGCTGTTCGTTTCATTTGCATAATATCGTATTCGACTGGTATTCTTCTTTTGTGGCTATTTTTTCATATGCACGATCGTAACACGAGCCCATAGTAGAACGTGGGAGTGGATCGAATCAACGAAAAATTAAAAACAACCGCTCGTTTAATTTAATACCTATATGGAAACGACGTTTTCATGCGGAGAGAGAAAATTGTTGATATTATTTATAATATTCGAGTACTACGTCTACGACGTCAATTAAAACTCGGCAATGATGTAACGTCGAAGTTAGAACGGTTCGTCGTCCTCATAATAATAATCATCATCATCGTTGTCTTTCAGCTTTCCGCTCATTCCGCGGAAGGTGCGATTTTCGACTTCGTTAGAGCATGTGAAATTTCTCCAACCTCCAACTTCAGCGGAACGAGGTTAAACTTTTAGAGAACCGAGAGAGAGAAACCTCTCCGAAACTCCCTTCAGCGGAATATTGAAATCCCCTTCTAACAGAACGCAATCTATCTATCTATCAAAGTCGCGAAAGTATCCGTTAAAGCCGCAAAAATCATTTACCGAAATGAGTTCATTTGTTCCCGAGGATTCTACCTCTTCAAAACGGCATTGATATACTCGTTGCATAACCCCGGGTATATATACGAGTATATATGTTATAGTCAAAGTGTATCATTAGTTAAAATATATTTTGACTGACGTTTTAGATCATTTATATTAGAATACAAATTATCTAGTTAAAATATATTTCATCACGACAGATGAGTTTTGACAGTTCAGATTTTTCAAATGAATATTTGTATTAAATAACGTGTATATTTTACTTCTATACCTGAATATTGAAAATATTTTAATAATACAATAATCTCAACAATGCATTCGTCACAAAAACGTTAGCTTTGAACCTATACAAGTGACGTTTAGTGGCCCATATTAGTGGACAAACGAAATTCTTTCCCTTTGACTATGATAATTAGTTTCTTGAAGAGAGGGTGATATAAATGATAGAAACCGAAGTAAACATGTGCGGCCGTCATTAGAAAGGATTTGCAAGTAGGATTGGCAACACTGGCTTACACTTTGTCTGATTTTGACCAGTTAAATTATATTTCCATTGTGTCAGATGAAATAACTACGTAGGTTAGATAAAATATATTTTAACTAGCAAATACACTTTGACTGTATCATATATATAAATGGGGTTTCGTCGACGAAACACGCTCCTCAGGGGCGGCTCGTTAATCATGCGATTTTACGCCGTTTTAAATTTCGCGACGATATTCGATACGCTTATTGGGTCAGCGATGAATCAGCGCTCTTTTTTATTTAATATATTTTTATTTTTTGCGGTTCTATACGTATTATGTGCACGAGGTGGCTTTTAACCGTTTGTGCGACCAAACGTGACCTGTGTGTGTGTTTTCGACGATAAAAAGTTTGGCGTTTCTGCGTTTACGTTACGTGTGTAATGTATGGGCGGGTTCGCTCTCATAACAAAGTTTTGAAATACGAACCCCGTTTTCGAAGTTTCGCAAACACGTCTTGCGTATTAATCGCGGCGCGTCTATACCAATTACCAGTTTAATTAAAAAGTGTATTGATTGGATGCGACGTATTTTGGCGCTAATTGGAGAAACATCGATATTTCGGATAGGCTTCCGCAGAAATCCCGTTTTCTGCGAAGTTTTTTTGTTGTGGTCTTTTGCGTAGGTTGTCTATTTTCGGATGTAACCGGAAAATGAAATTATAAATAGCTTTTTGTTAAAAAATTTTGTATGGTATACGAAAATGTTATATAAATCCGTGTTATGCGAGGTCTGAAGTTACAAAACAAAATTAGGGTTTTCGTTCCAAAACAATCAAAGTAAGTCCTTTTTCAAGTAAACAATATAGAGAATATAAGACGAAATACGTTATATGTGCTAAAATTAAATTTATTAATATGTTTCATGTGTAATTTATGCGTTATAAGTCCGAAAATTAGGTTTCTTAATGAATTTCGCGCGTAATTTTTACATGTGCGTGTTGTGGGGAGGTTATGTTTGACAGTTTTCACAAATCATTTTCTTTTACATCGTCCAAATTAGCACACACTAACAGTTCGGATGGCAAAAGGTACTACTGGACATATAAATCCAAACTCGTCAAGATATGGTTAAAAAATTGATAAATTCGATAAAAAGAATTAATTTACGCACTCATTGCATTTTTATTAATGTTAAAATACAAATTTGACAATAAATATTTTATGTACCTAAGCAAAACATTACCTAATCCATTTTTCATTGTTTTTTTTTTCTAAAACCGTGTCATCTAAAACGTGTTGTACAAAATAGGTCGTATGTAATTCATTAACCGTGTTATATAAAATCTTGTTATACGAGGAACGAGTATATTAATATTTTTGTGTCGTATCATCGAATTGCAATTTATTTTCGTAGAAAATATTTCATTTTTCGCCGATTGAAACAAACAATGTTCACGTACAATAAAAGCAATCGACCGTAATAATGTACGGGGCCGAAACTGTACAGTGAAAATTATACGTTTTAAAACGTTTCAATATAAATTATTTCAACGGCGCAATTCAGACAGAAAAACGACCATTTACATTATACAACAAACACACAGCTACGTTTTCAGAGCACACCGACACACCGAATCGATCGTTTCGTACCTTTTCAGACAACCGCCGAAGTTATCGGGCGTCGTTCATTCGCTCAATTAGACTGAAAAAAATCCCCGGGAGCTTTTTCGGGATAGATTTAATCTCGCTCCAGAGCCGTTTCCGCGTTCGCGTTCACCTGCTAAATGGCCTAAAAATTTTAACCCGTTTTTAACGGGCCCTAAACCGGGCTAATCCCCGACAACCGCACCACTATCGGCCGACCGATAAATTGCCCGAGTCGTCGCTCGTAACACGTGTACACGGCAAAGTGGACACTTTTTTCGAGCGCTAATTATATTAAATGAAAGGGAAAAAGTTCGGGGCGTGTGTGTGTTTGTATAGGACGGAGCAGCCTTCGAGAAAGTTCCCGGAAAAGGAAAACAATGAGGAGGAGCGTGTGAGGAGGAATCGAGTCGGTTTTTATGGTTCCCGGGAACCCGGTTTCGTGTCCCGGTCCAGATTACGACAATAACGTAAAAAGACGTGGCCCAACTGTCGTTATTTTCATAGGACACGCCGAGCGGTCAGGTGTTCGCTTTCCTTTATTTATATTTATTCGAATTGTGCGCGGGTGGATTTTTGAAAGTTCGAGTAATTCTTTCGAAAAGACGCTTCAAACGAATTTGCAATTTTTTTTTCTTATATATCTATCTATATAAAACTCAAACTGTGTATGTATCCAATAAACTAAACCGATAGACGAATCTTCATTAAATTTGGCAAGAATGTGCTTTGAAATCCGTAGAAACTAAGCATTCAGTTTTTTTTTTATAACGATCGTCATATAAAATGTGCTGGCGTCGCGATTGATTGTGACGGTAATTACAATCGGTACACAATTTATTTTCAGAGTCCCGAGCAAAGCCGGGTACATGTCGCTAGTTTTGGATAATAATTAAAATGTGAATATTAAAAATCTAATTTCTTCTTTGTGTTGTCATTGGTTTTTGGTGTCTGGAGTAACGAGTCCAATTACCAGTATAGAGAGCATGGATGCTACAACTAAATGCTAAAAAAATTTGGGTTAGTAAATCTAAAGGAGCACTTGCTGTGCTGGGAATCCTAGGATGTAGAACGAGATGTACATGAAAATATTCATACGATTAATATATATTTTTTTAATTTTTAGTTCATACTGATGTCATTAAAAAAGTTTGAAAACGAAATATTTGCTAAGCCCCTATTTAAATATTTTTCGTGTCAGTATTATTTCATTAGGTAGTCAGTATAAATAATAGCAATGCTAGTTAATTAAACTTTAGTTTGTTAATTTAACTTTAATTAGTTAATTTAAGTGCGGGAACTAGTATTGTGAGCATTAATTAAAAATTGAAGCACCTGTATATATAAAGTATTAATTAGCAAACCTGTACATTTGCGAAATTGAACGTTTTGCATGTAGCAAATATATTTAACAAAATCTCAATAAATGCAAAAAAATTGTCACTTACCTATGCCGTCAAAAATATTGGCGATAGATATTGACTGTTTACTAAATTCAGATCATTTAATATAAACGGTTAGTATTAATGTTTAAATATATTGACCATGAGTTACTAAAAAAATGAACCTAAAAGTTTCACTTCGATAGTTGTTTTGTACGCGTCAGGAACCCCATGTCCAGACAACCCGGTACCAAAGTCCCGGGTATTTAACGATATTTTGCTTTCTCATGTCCCGTGACTTTTGAAAGAAAAGTAACAGAAATCAGGATAACAAAAACGGGAAAATTTTGATTTATATAATCAAAAAGCCCGGGTATACCCCGAATTTTGAAAAGTTCGGGACTTCAGAATCAGTATGCATTCATTTCATATGCATTCACCGCGTATTGCATCCAAACTGATAACTCGTGATAGCAAAAAAACAAAGAATATCGATCGATTCCAACGAAAATATTTTCCGAAACCGAACACAATTCGTCCGCAGAGTTGTCATGTAAATTATCAATTATCGACGACAAATAACAAGTCGGTTGATACATCAGCATATTTATTGCCGAATTTGTATACGCTTTGTGCTTGCCGTTTTTGTCTCCGGCTCTCGTGACCTAATAAAGGTTTCAGGGCGTCGCTTTTAAGGTTGTTCGCGTACAAGGGAGCGAAGGTACTTCAAGGGCCAGGACTCGGAACATCTGGTGACTTTCCCTTCGTCCTGCATCGCCAGAAAACCTTAAATAAAAAGACCGTCGAGTTCGCTTTGTGCATATATTTATTTTATTTCCGGCGCGAAAATTTCAACGTTCGAATATGGAAATGTGTTTTCAAGTAAATTTTCATTCGATTTATAAAGTTTTCGTATTGGATTTATTCCGTATGCAGTTTTCCCGAAAAGTTTTCGGTTATAATGCAGTAGGAATTTTCGAATTGAATATCGATCCTTTGCTGAAATATTCATGGGTATATTATGTGCGTAGGTATAGAAGTCTCGTTTTGCGGAGCACAGTCGTTTCGTGTCTTTGGATTAAGGGGGTCGCTTTTGCAATTTATCGTGAAACCGCTTATATATTTTACGCCGAATGAAATATGTACAGAACGAGTGTTTCTCCATATCTGTATACGTACACTTTTATGTGTCAGTCGGTAGCAATTTGTCGACTCTTCCACGGTCATGTATATATTTTTCTTTGAGAGACGTTAGCACTCGTGCACGTTTTCAGCTGGGGGAAAATGCAGAACGGCGCCTTTTCTTCGTAGATTATTTTCGATCTGGAAAATTGCCTGAATAGTTTTCCTTTCGATTCCCACCTGTTGAGAAGCTCTGCTCCTATTCAGTCCGCAAATTGGTTCTGCTGCGGCACGAAGTCGTTACAGTATAAATTAAATAAAACGAAAACTCTTCTTTTTCATAAAATTTTGCGATGGATTACAGTTTTTACGCTTCAAATTCAATTATAGGTAAAGTGTCACTGATTGTAAGACCGTTGTCATAGTAATCAATGAAACTCATTACTATGAATTCTTGATAATTTAATTTGTCACTATGACAACGGTCTTAATACTTTCTTATAGTTGAATCTGAAGTGTAAAACGTTGAATTTTAAGTGCAAAATGTTGAATTCGAAGTAAAAAACGTTGAACTTGAACAATAATTCATAGAAATGAATTTCACTGTTTGTTATAGCAACGGCCTTGATAATATTACTTTCCTATTGTTGAAATTTTAAGTGCAAAACGTTAAATTCGAACACAAATTCATGGTAATGAATTTAATTGATTACTATAACAATGGTCGTAATAATACTTTCCTATATTCGAATTTGATGTATAAAAACTGTATTATTATTACTACGCGCTTTTAAAGCGATCGAATTTTCTCGCAAAAGTCGAATTGATCGCGAGCTTCAAAGCTTTGTACCTAATCGAGTTTGCGCTTCGATAGTCTTATAATGAGTACCCGCTTGTCGGTTAATTTTATTTGTCTACACAGAACCGAGTCCTTATATCAAAGTTGAAACTTTCACTTTGCACATTCCGAATACGATTACGTCCCGCAGATTACACTGAATCTATAATTAGACGTATGCATAAACATCAACCACTTGCGGAATTGATTGGACTCGTAACGACACGATAATCGTGTCGGTATACCTGCACGCTAACGACACAACTATCGTGTCGGCATATCAATTCGATGAGAACAGTTTGAAAAATTTTCTTTGAAGCCGACCTTTATAAATTATTAGGGGTGCTTCTTGGCTAACGTTGACCTTTGCGAATGGAATTCTTCTCCGACGAACCGACCCGAACTCTAATATGAACTCTCGCATTATTTAGCGGCGATCGGTCACACGTCGTTTTAACAACCCACCCACTCGTTCACCCGCCCTTTCATTTTCGGCCCGCTCGTCCCACCGGGGAATAATTTCTATTAAATTTTCCCGGGGCGGATACCCGCGAAGGGGTTTTCATTAATTTTATTAGCGTCCGACGGCGAAGGGGCGTAAAATTACGCGCCGACAAATACTAGTATACATTTTTTCAACACGATTTTTCTTTCCCTTTTCGGAAAACGCGTATCAATCATCGCCCGAGATGAAAACGCGTCAGCCCACCCCCCCAAAGGACAAAGAAAATGAGACACATTAGCCACCCGCCGATATTAACGCCTCATTGTTTAGGCTTTTCAGTACCCCCCGGGGGGTAGATATCTGCTTCTGTCAAACCCACGCCCTTTGCATTCGGACGGGTCTGACCCGTTCCCCAGGATACGCAAATATTATTGTATATATTAAGCGTGTACGCGGACGTGTGTATGTTTTATCAATCTACCGCAAATTACGCCCGTTCGCTCATTTGCATTTTTATGGGTTTCCATGAAAATGAAAACATGGGAGAGAGTAGCGGCGGCCGCAAATTATCTCGCGAAATTGTTCAGAGGAGCCAAGATATATGGCCGGGAGTTTCCCGGGACGTCGCTTTAGATTGTCTCGCGTCGATAAATAATTTCTTAATGATTGTAGAATGTGATTTATATGTGTGTTTTTTAATGAAAAAGCGTGTGTGCGTGCATAGGTAGACGTGTGTGGGCGGCGAAGGCCCATTTGCCGGATCGATGCCCCGGTGTCAAAAAAGTGACGTCGCTATTCGATATTGATGTGAAAATCGTATTTGTTGGATGGCTTACCTTTTATTATTAAAAGCATTATTATGCATCGGGGCCTTCGGGTTTCATATCTCGGGAAGGTATGCGTTTTTTCGGTGTCAGATTTCGCGGCGTTTTACTTGATATATATTAGGTCATGTTGGAATAAATCTTTTATTTTTTGAATCGATGTGAAAATGTAATTTCTCTCATTTTATAGAACGATTTTTCAAATTCTTTTGTATGAAAATTCGACATTTTTTATATGAAAATGTACAAGATGGTTTTCCACTTTTTATACACTATCAAGTATTCAATCGACTCGAAAAAAAAAACAGTACATTTAAAAAAAACCTTTCGAAGATACTTTCTCCGCTGTTTCAAAGCACAAATTGAATACAGTCTGAAAAAATAATGGATTAATTTCGGAACGAAATTGGTAAAGTGAGAAGATATTACCGTATAACCTTTCGACAAAAATATCTATCTAATTACCATAGATATTTTTATTCAAATTCACAAAACGACACAAATAGAATACTGATCAATTTCTCCATTCGCAATATTCAATCAATTCGTTACGACATCGGCATCTTTTTATATAGATTCGTCGAATTTTCGGCGATATCCCGAAACTCGAGCCCACCGACATTTTCCGGCATCAAGAATTTCACAATCTGTTCCCTTTTTTCCCGCGCGAACTTCACTACCCTTCATGATCGTTATAACCGAATTTCAGCGTGTATCGCAACCCCTCATCCCTTTTCATTTCGCCCTTCTCAGACACACATAGGACCCAATTTAAAAACAACCGACGTGTACGAAATAACGTAACGCCCGCCTCCTTTTAAGCGGACTGGCTTTCCTCACCTTGGCGCGATATTTCCGCACGTTTCGCGCCGCATATATGCCGTATAGATTCATTTAGTGGATTTTCGTGGTATGTGTCCATAATTATGAAAGTGGTCTAAGTCAGTGGATTGAAAATGATGGGTTTATCAATTTTTTTGGCGGTGTATAATTTTAATAATTGTGAAAAATTTGAAAGGTTGTATTCAGTGGGAGGGATGTTGTTTATTTTGATAATGGTCTAACAATAAGTCAATCCGTGTATAATTTTGAATTAATATAAATATGATGAAAATTTTGATAATTGTGAAAAATTTTAAAGATTGTATTCAGTGTGTGATATGATGTTTAATTCCATTTTGATAATAATGTAGCAATCGGTGATATTTTTTAGTTCTAAGCATATTCGGGCTAATCATATTTGTTACATAATAAATGTTTTATAAATTAAAAAATTAGGTTAGATGAAGTTATTGCATAATTTTCTTGAAGATATTCATATGACGTGCAAAACATTGCACCAATTGTTAGTCTGGTGGAAAAATTTTCTATCTTCAAATACGATGAAAAATTTTTTTATGTGGTTTTACAGCACTATTTAGATGTTAAACAATTGATTAGATATGCAATACGTGTTAAAACACCGATGGTTGAGTTTTCAACTGATATTCAAAAATAAATGCAACAAATACGACATTTTCTTCCGATCTACTTAATATTTTATTATAAGCTACATGCTAAATTTATATATCAAAATACATTATTAACTAAATAAGATTATTGTTAGTAGACTAATATAGTCTATTATTGGCAGACTAAACAAATTGTGAAACATTGCGTTCTGTAATAGAAAAAAAATTTAATAACTTCAAACGCAAATTTTGAAATATCTCAAATTGAAAGAAACTCGACTTACACCACTACAATAATAAAGGGCACGTATATGTATTGTATTTAGATATTTTTCGACAAGTTTTGACGCCTCTCGCTTTTCGTTTCGCGTTTTTTCAATCCCAACCCCCGGACGGACGGCCGGAGCGATGGCAAAATTGAAGAAAAATAAAAATTGTTTTTGTAGGTGAATTATGAAACGGCCGCATTAGCCGCATGAGCGGGATTTGATGATAAAAGATATTTTCGCCCTGAGCAAACATTTTTTTTTATCTGACGTGCTACACTCGTGTAGAATAATATCTGTGTGTTTTTTATTGCGTGTACGTATTGTTTCGGCCGATTTTGGGACATAAAATTTTCGTGTGTGGATATTATCGAGTGGGTAGTAAATTCGTACCGTTGACCGTGAGATTCGTGGGTTTTTTTTTCATGTTAATACACTTCCGTTTTCAGTTCAAAGATTTCTCCCGTTCGATGCCTATTATATTTCGCTTTGAATAAATCTATCTTTTCATCGCGGAATTGTTTGCGAGGAGGTGATGTATCCCTTCAGTTGCGGATTTTCTTTTCATGCAGAAAAATGTTTTGTTGTTCCGAAACCGAATTGTTTCATTTTTCCCTCTTATTTTGCATTTTTATTTTCGCGTATCAAAATATGTAGACCTCGTTTTTACTCTAAGCCTTCGCTACGCTGCGGGTTTACTAGGCGTAGTCGTCCCGTTTGTTCCACATCGGATATAACAAGGGGGACCTGTCATTTTCACACTACGTTTATGAAAATGTCAAGATAATGCGTGTCGCGAGGTCGTTCAGCTTTATTCTTGTTGCTGTGCAATATTTTCTCCTACGGTTTTTTTTAGGCGACGAAAAAGGATATTATTCTCGCAGAAACGGACAATTCGCCATAGTGTGATGAATTAGAGTTGGTACCCACCCACGCGGGCACATTCAGGCGTCATTCATTTATTCATCATCGTCTCGTGTCGTCAATTTTATCTGATATATCCATTTCGGCTCTGTCGGGAGATAATGGCTTTTTAACGCTGTGCAAATTTGCACTTCGCTATCTCGGACGCGGGTGTTGGGCGAATCGGAGTTTTTTCCGTCGGTTTTTCGCGGTTTTAGTATATTTTTTGATGTGTGAAAAGAGTTTGCGTTAGAAATTGCAAGTTTTTCTGCAATTAAAAATAATTGAATCGCTCTTTTTCGCTGTTTTTTGAATGTGGAAGTTGGACGAAGCGCGGTTGTTGCTCGAGAATTTTTAACTTTTGAAAGGAGCAGAATGTTGGATTTGACGTTTTCCCTTTGATGCGAAATTCGCATTATACCCAAAGCCATAATGTTTAATGAATAAACAAAAAAAAAACCGACCGAGTTTTGTTTGATCTGCGAACTTTTTGTTTTGAAAGTTTTTTTTCGCGTTTCACATCCTTCAATTCGCTATTGTTTGAAATATATTTATTGGTTTTCGCTGTACTAAAGCCTCGTGTTCTCTATTTATCGTAGGATTTTATTTACATTATTCATGCTTTCTTGAGCGAAACTCGATCGAAAATCAAAACTCATTATGCAGTATTCTCTTCGTATCACCTACAACTAACCTGAGAAGCTTCTGGAATTCAACCTTCAAACAATATAACAATTTTTTATCACCTATTCATTTGATTTGAATCGACGAATCTAATACCGACTCATTACAGAATGCAATCACGAATACATGAATTTCAATACAATGCAAAATTCGACTATTGTATTCGATGCATTTAAATGGCCCTCAATTATTGCATAGTTAAACATCTCGAAACATATATTATATACGGCATTGTCATAAACCTATTATGAATATAGATGGCTATATTTAACCTTTAATTATTTAAAAATAAAACTATACAGTTTGGCTATCGTCTATCCTCGCTTCGGCTTCCATTTTTGTTCTATTCCCCCATCGGTTTCTCAAAGTGATATTTTAGGAGAGCCCACCTCCCTCTGGGCGTCGAAACGAACCGACGTTCTTCTACCACAAGTAACCCGAATGTAAATACACCATTTCGAGATGTTGTTCTAGACGCGGTTGCCCGAGGCCCATATCCGTATCGCACCTGCAAAATTGCCCAGCACCTTTTCGGCCCTAAGGTTTTTGTGCGGTTCTCCTTTCTTATTTCGGAAAAGGACTGAATACCGAACCGAAGCCCTTTGTCGATTGTGAATCTTACGAATGCACGGAATCGTCAGCCTTTTTTATTCGCATCCGGGATACTTGTTTGTTTGAATTTTTTAAATTTTTGCAAGAACCCATCGAATTTCTATTGTTTTCTGAATGAATTGATTAATATACATATTAGCATGAAAAGATGAAATGTAGCAGGATGCATATAATATGCAAGATTGTGTATCAGTTTTTTGCATGATATTGATTCTGTACATTAAAACAAATAAACGTGCGTTAAAATGAATGTAAGTAAACGACGGCAACGTCGCAAATGTGACCAGGACATAAAATACCAACTACACGACCATTATTCACAACTTTCATAACAGAATCTATTCGCAACAAACCTAATTCAAACAAAATCAACATTGATTCAAAAATGGACCAAATTGTTAAAATGTATAACGTTCTATCGTTCCGTTCATACGTAAACAAATGTAAACCTTGACAGTAGTATTGTATTATCTATAGAGAAAGGTGACGTTGCCACCTACTGTCACTTTAATGCACAAACTATTCATTCTATTACACATTTCATATTTTTTTAATGCTCACTTTATACCGCATAAAATATTTTTTTCTATTGCACACTATGAATAAAATAATGTTCAATACAAGATTCTTGAATGCACATCGTATATTTTTCTAATGCACAAGTAATTCGTTTTAAGGCTCAATTTATCTTTTTTTTAATACACAGTTGAATCGCACCCTAATATAATATGCGCATAACAGGCAATATTGGTTTTCAGTTTTTAGCACAGTATATTCAGTCATTTAACTGGCTGTCATACTAGAAAATATCAATAATCTATCACAAGGCATAGTTTCATCTAAATCTGAAATCGACCATGTTGCGCATTTTGCATGAGTAGGGCAAACTAAGTATACTTACACGAATCAAATCAGGAACATCGTGAATGTTCATTATGCAAATATGCGAACTCAGGTGACTTTCTGGCATAAGCATAGGCATGCCTGAGGAGTGGTATGAGGGTTTTTCGAGGGTACCAAATACGCGGCCGGTTAAGTAAGTAGGTGGTCGTTAGTTGTAGTAACATCGGAAAGTAAAGGGGGGCGGGTTTGTTGATCGATCGTTTACCTGTGCGTGCGGTTTCGCGACAATTTCCTCTCACCTTCTTATATACAACCGACTTATATTGTAATACACTTGTGCAAGTTACGCCATTAGTCTTCGCACTCTCGACCGAGTTATTTCGGCGGCGAATAACTTCGCCATCGGCGAGGGTCACCTCTGGAAATATGTATCCGAAGGGACGCCATGACGCGACCTTCGGTATACCCTAACTCGAGTAGCGGTGAGCAGGAAGTGTTGAAGGAGTGTTTTAGGGTCAGTGCGCATGTTCCGAGCCTCAGGTGTTGGGTAAAAGTCTGTTTATCCATCGTAAAGTGTGCATCACTCATACGCGAGGGTGTGGTTGCCTTTCAGCGTCTAGTTATCTGTCTGGGCTCGTTTGCTTTCTGAGTGATTCAATTGCGCTAAATATAGATAATTCAATTCGTACGTACTAGTATCCTCCGATTTACGCGGTACGTTCCGCGAAAACCCGCGTAATTTGAGACGAAGTGTATGACTAAATGGGAAGATTGGTTCAGAAAATCGCGTAAAAGAAGTCTAACGAAAAATAAATTTAAATTAAAATAAGATTAAAAACATAATTGAATTAAATAAAAAAATGAAATAAAATCTCATCTAATAAGTCTTAACAATAGATGACAGTTTTTCTCTTTTTTGTAAGTGATCAAAATTTCGATCTTTGTAATGACATTATTATACTTCTCTCTTAACCGGCAGTTTTGTAACTTCGTTTGACATTGTAGGGCTGTATTAAAAATATGTCGTATTGTTAGTGGAAAATATACTACAAATGAAAAAAAAAATCAAATAATATGTAAGTATTTTTACCATTTGTATATAAAAAATCACGCGGGAAAGTATTGTGATACGCTCACATGACAAATTAACGAGGTGCACTGCTTAAGGAAAGAGGAGAAGGGGGATAAACGGTCATCGATACCGACGTGTGCCCGACCATTATATTTATCTTACTAAATAATTTTTATTTAATTAAATACACGTTATTTCGCAATATTATAATTAATTTATTAATAAAAAAATATTATTTGCTTAACCGCGTTAAAGTGAAATCGCATAAATCGGGGGATACTCGTATTCGTTTGTGTATCACAATTAGAGTGTTTCGAATAAACGACTCATCAAGATCCCTTCAGAATCGACTCGGATGAATCTTAATCGAATCAAAACCACCACCGCCCGTTTTTCCAAACGAAAAACTATTTTGCACCGAATAAAATGTATACCACTCCTATTCGAAAAGCGCCGCTCTAATGAATTGTATTTTCTCGCCAGAACAGCATTACAAAGGACTTCGCCTTTCGCGACGATAGCGCACGCATTCCCGTAACAGCCTTTTTCCCTCCTTTTTTCTCCACTCTCCTATTATTCCCTCTTTTCCACTGACGTCTCCTTTCCACAGTGACGTCAGCTCCCATCCGATCGAATCGCAATTTCCCGATATTGTTTCAAAACGCGCTTCCGATGCGACGAGCTTTGTATATTCGTTTCGTCGTGCATTTTTTTTCATCCCCCGGGACGGACACATATTCGGGTCGTCGGAAACGGTCCCGGGGACCCCGGTTCGCCCAAAGGTCCTCGGGGCCCCGTGGGTATTTAGGCTTTTCATAAAATATGTAACGGGCAATAACGCGGAATCGTACGATAAAAATCTGAAATAACACTGCGCACTTCGACCCCGCAACGGCGCAGAAAATACAGCGCGAATGGACGTGCGTAATATAAGAAAGTTTGTAATGAAAAAAAAGCAATGTAATTTTCTTTCAATTTCCCTGTTAAGATTGTTTATGAAATGTATTTTTTTTTTCGAATATAAATTTGTTTGATTTTTATTTAAGTATTTTTCGATAAGTAACACGTGTTTGTGTATTATTATAATAACAACCTTCGATTTTGCAAATTCGACAGACAGAATAATAAAATTTGGCTCTATTGTTATATAGCAGGTTTGTCCAAAGTGCCACTATGGGGCCAAACTGGCCCCCAGTGCTCGCGCGACTGGCCCCCACTTTTCATACATAACAATTTACGAATTTTGCTCTAATTCGAGGAAAATTAGTATTATTTTTTTGAATTATTGAAGAATCGATTTTTTCAAGTACATTCTGATCAAAATATATGTATTTTATCGTTAAATTAAAAAAAATGCAAATTGTGTTTTTCCGTGTTTGACCGTGTTGGACCGTGTTTTGGCCAAAGTGGCCCTCGCATACCGAAATTTTGGACAAGCCTCTTATAGATGAATAATGTCATATAAATCCATATACAATATGTCTATAGTAAAGCAAAACTTCCCATTCCGCATAAATACATATAACAATAAGCTTTCGTCATAATATACCTGTATCTGTCCTTAATTCGCAATAAAATCGTTTCCGGTAATTACCGGTAATTTTTTCAATTTACCGGTAATTACCGGTAACACATTTTGGGCGGTTAACCGGAATTGCAAGCCCTAGTACCAATACTCGAATATTCACTGTATTCGAAATAGATTTTTTTCATATGTTTTCATTTCATCGGAAATTCGATGTGTAATTTTTATGTATGTTGCGGTCCATGTATATTTGATCCAACCCAAAATTTTAGAAAAAAACCGAACTTAAACTAACCCAACCCAATTTCCAACAATATGTATTTATGACCGATCCATATACATATGGACTGACACGCGCTTGGACCGTGACATGTACAAATCGATCACGATGTAGTGGTAACAGACTTAGCACAAGAATCGTATAATGTAATACAAACAGATTATTAATCTGTCATGTCGGTCTCTCAATCGGAATCACATCTCATGCGAATGACAAGCTTTATATTATCAATTTGCATACGATTTCGTTACATATCTGTCAAAAATACGATCCCCGGAACAAAGCAATAACATCGACCCAACAATGCGGTCTGAAATTTTTTTCAGCATTACCCACCCGTACACAATACACTAACAGCTCAATCAAACTCATCGATGTCGATGAAAATTGATCGATCAACGCATTTATTATTTACGCGCAAAAGCCTTGGAATTAATCGTGATATCGCCCCCCTTGTTTGCCGAATAGTATAATAATATAATAAATAAATATTATCTTTTTTGGAAAAATCCTTCCGACTCGTCAGCTCGCATCGGCCCTTCGTTTTCTGCGCGTAACGAGCCAGTCCTTCAGTTCTTCGCTACTGAAACGGAATTAATTTAGACGTATACACACACACAAACATATTTATATACACACACATAAACATATTACACACACGCATACATATTTACACACACGCACATTCGCATTTAAGGCTTCCCAGTAACATGCGACCCAGGAAATTGCCCAGGGTACCCGTCCTAACGCTCGTAGCAGACGTTCTCCCGATTCCGTACCCTTAGTACGATAAGGCCAATACGGCTGTGCTACGCCGTAGACCTATCCTTTATTTATTTTGTTTCGAGTTAACGTTTCGTCGCTGCCAGTGTCTATTATGAGGCGGCGGTGTGTATGTTCTGTTTCGAGGTGAATTGAAATGTCTCGTGTGAAAAGGTGTTGTGCTACGGGTGTCGTAGAGGGTGTGGAAATTGGTTTGGGGGTGGTGCATGTGGTGGTGAAAAAATTGTATTTGTGGTTGAGAAGAATGTGCAGGATTTGTATTATGAAAGAAGTTGATGTAGAAAATTCCATTTAAAAAAAAAAATCTGATCGATGGCAATTCAAGAATGAGATTTGGTATCGAGAAAGTTCTAAGTGCTTGGAATCGTATAATAAATTTTGTCTTGATTCTATTTAGTTGGTTAACTGTAGATAGTATAAACCTTTTTTTCATGTAAATTTTTTTTTTTTTATTAATTGGTCCTTCGAATTTCGACCCGATTTTTTTTTTGAGCCCTTATGTTAATAATCGACCACCCAGGTATCACTTAAACTTCGTCACTTAACATTTTTATGTTCTTGATAAAAAAATCGCAAATTCGACAAAATTTTAGTTTTTTGACTAATATTCTATCGATTTTCTTTTCTTTTACATTAATCACTCAAATTTCGACTTAATAAGAGCATATTTATATTTCCATTTTTCACATTTATCATTAACGATCGTAGAACTTACCTTTATCCGAAATCTCAAGTACAAAATAAATCGACTAACACAAAAGTGTTCCATTATGGGAAATTATTTGGACACAAATGAACCTTCACTACCTTTACTGAAACTTTTTCTTTCTCTGTCTGTTTCGCTTGACTCAACGTCAAGTAAGTGACGCAATTTCGCGCGTCGGGGTTGAGAAAATCGAAAAGCTTTTCCATGCGTGGGCGATGGACATATTTTCTCAAATATTATTCATACGTCACAATATAAAATGTGCTGTTTTTGTGTGTGTCGCACGCTCATGCTAAATTCCCAACCATAGTTTCGTATACGAGCGTTCGGTTTAATTCCCCCGAACATGTTTTATAATATGATATTATACGTGTGGGCGAATTCGTAAAATATAACGGATCGATCGGCCTCTAAGCCGGCCGATTAAGAAAATTAATAGAAGGGCAAATGGGTCAATGTAGTAGAGTAGTCCAGTACCTGAACGCGAAGTGGAAGGGACCCGCAGGAGCTTATTCAATCCCTCCAATTAATTCTGTTCTTGGGCCGTGATCGATTTTATGTTTGCACGTCTTTGGACACGCTCGTCGCTTTCAAAACATGCGATGTGTATATAGATGTCCGATGGTGTAGTGTCGACATGGGAATCTTCGGTGGATGATTTTGCACGTATTTTGCGATTTTGGTAGTCAGCTCCCTCCAAGTTAAGTAATAAACGCGGATACGGATTAGATCGATTGTTTAATGTTTGCAAGTCTTTGGACACTCTCGTCGCTTTCAAAACATGCGATGTGTAGATAGATGTCCGATGGTATAGTGTCGACATGGGAATCTTCGGTGGATGATTTTGCACGTGTTTTGCGAAAATAAACGCGGATACGGATTAGATCGATTGTTTAATGTTTGCAAGTCTTTGGACACTCTCGTCGCTTTCAAAACATGCGATGTGTATATAGATGTCCGATGGTGTAGTGTCGACATGGGAATCTTCGGTGGATGATTTTGCACGTATTTTTCGATTTTGGTAGTCAGCTCCCTCCAAGTTAAGTAATAAACGCGGATACGGATTAGATCGATTGTTTAATGTTTGCAAGTCTTTGGACACTCTCGTCGCTTTCGAAACATGCGATGTGTAGATGTCCGATGGTTTAGTGTCGATATGGGAATCTTCGGTGGATGATTTTGCACATGTTTCGCGATTTTGGCGCAAGTCTACCCCTCCAGGTTAAGTAATAAACGCGGATACGGATTAGATCGATTGTTTAATGTTTGCACGTCTTTGGACACTCGTCGCTTTCGAAACATGCGATGTGTAGATGTCCGATGGTTTAGTGTCGATATGGGAATCTTCGGTGGATGATTTTGCACATGTTTCGCGATTTTGGCGCAAGTCTACCCCTCCAGGTTAAGTAATAAACGCGGATACGGATTAGATCGATTGTTTAATGTTTGCACGTCTTTGGACACTCGTCGCTTTCGAAACATGCGATGTAGATGTCCGATGGTTTAGTGTCGATATGGGAATCTTCGGTGGATGATTTTGCACATGTTTCGCGATTTTGGCGCAAGTCTACCCCTCCAGGTTAAGTAATAAACGCGGATACGGATTAGATCGATTGTTTAATGTTTGCATCGTCTTTGGACACTCGTCGCTTTCGAAACATGCGATGTAGATGTCCGATGGTTTAGTGTCGATATGGGAATCTTCGGTGGATGATTTTGCACATGATGATTTTGGCCAAGTCTACCCTCCAGGTTAAGTAATAAACGCGGATACGGATTAGATCGATTGTTTAATGTTTGTAACGTCTTTGGACACTCGTCGCTTTCTTGAAACATGCGTGTAGATGTCCGATGGTTTAGTGTCGATATGGGGAATCTTCGGTGGATGATTTTGCACATGTTTCGCGATTTTGGCGCAAGTCTACCCCTCCAGGTTAAGTAATAAACGCGGATACGGATTAGATCGATTGTTTAATGTTTGCACGTCTTTGGACACTCGTCGCTTTCGAAACATGCGATGTGTAGATGTCCGATGGTTTAGTGTCGATATGGGAATCTTCGGTGGATGATTTTGCACATGTTTCGCGATTTTGGCGCAAGTCTACCCTCCAGGTTAAGTAATAAACGCGGATACGGATTAGATCGATTGTTTAATGTTTGCACGTCTTTGGACACTCGTCGCTTTCGAAACATGCGATGTAGATGTCCGATGGTTTAGTGTCGATATGGGGAATCTTCGGTGGATGATTTTGCACATGTTTCGCGATTTTGGCGCAAGTCCACCTCCAGGTTAAGTAATAAACGCGGATACGGATTAGATCGATTGTTTAATGTTTGTATCGTCTTTGGACACTCGTCGCTTTCGAAACATGCGATGTGTAGATGTCCGATGGTTTAGTGTCGATATGGGAATCTTCGGTGGATGATTTTGCACGTGTTTCACGATTTTGGCGCAAGTCAGCTTCCTACAAGTTAAGTAATAAACGAGGATGGGGATCAGAGCGATCGTTTAATGTGGCAATTTTTGCTTTAATCGCGTTTCGGGGCTTGTGTATTTCGGATGGGGCGAGTCAAAGACTTCATTAGTTTAATCGAGGCTTTGATTAAATATTTTCTATGGAAATCTGACCCCTTGCTGCGGTTCGTTGTATAGGGTGGTCCATCGCGTAAAATTTCTTATTATTTGCTTAATATTTAAGATGGCAACCTTGATTTTTGATATTTGTGATTTGTGATTTGCAGTCTATGAAAATTTTAAAAATGGGTCATTTTATCAAAAGATTGGCGTATTGTTAAAATACGTTACGAATATGAAGAATGTTTTGAGAAGACTTCGAATAGTTCGTGGAAATTTTGATTCTCATATTTCAGTTAATTAGTCCATCATTCGAAGATCAATTTGAAAAAAATTTTTGGGATCAATCGCACAATATAGACCTTGAAGAAATGTGATTTCAACAGTATGGTGCTACATGCCATACAACAGAGAAACCATCGATTTGTTAAGTCAACGTTTTCCTGGTCGTGTGATTTTTGTCCTCTAGAGTTTTGTAAAGTTTAAAGTCTATGCTGACAAATCAAAAACAATTCCTAAACTAAAAACGGAAATCCAACGCGTTATTGCTGAAATTAAACCAACTAATTTAGAAAAAGTCTTCGGAAATTTAATCAAAAGGATCAGGATATGCCATCACAGACACGGCGATTATTTAGATGACGTCCTATTTCATAATTAATCTCAAAATGTCCACTTAATAAATAAAATAAATTCATTCCATTAAAATAATTACTTTAATTTCTGCGTTTAATTTCAAATTAAACGCAGCAGCGTTTAATTTTAAAAAAAAATCAGATGTACACGATAGACCACCCTGTATAAATATATAAAGTCAGACCGATCGAAAAATCTTTAATTCAAAGCTTTATACGTGTGGTATTCATTAATTTTTTTATTATTATAACATTTATAATAGTATAGATTATGAAAACGAAAATCATTTTTGATCATGTTAACCCTTCGTTTGACTTTTATGCAAAACAAGATTAGGCACCTTGTCAAAAGGCGTACTTACGAATATAAATAAAAACAAGTATACACACAAATTCTCGGCACAGTTAATCGCTTTAGCTCACGGCATTTCTTTGTGTTTTGCTCTCTTCGCCTTTCTGGCCGTGAAGAGACGCACTCTTCGCAGAAGAAACGCGCGCGATTCGCTCTTTCTGCGAAAATCGAACAAATATTGACACTGGTCGAGATTCAACAGAATAAATAAGCGAAATACTAAATCTACACATGCTCGCACACACACACACACACACACACACACTATAAATCCCACTCGAACCTCCGGCGAGAAAATAAGAAGTGAAAAGAAGAAGACGGCGCAGATGAAAAACTACGTACGTGGGGTATTTATTCGACGCGGTGGCGAGCGCCCAGTTCACGTATTGCGCAGCTTTTCAAAACGTCGGGAATTATCCGCAACGGTGGAGAAATTGGATTGTTTTATTTGTGTTTCGGTTGAGTTTTGATTCGGATTTTTCGATTTTGTGGTATGTATAGTCCGTCCGAGAAATGGACGATTTCTGTGAGAGTCGGTTTTATGTATATTTATTCGAAATACATCCAAAAAACTCTGTACGATTCAAAGAAAAATAATATATTATTTTTTTGCTTTGGCATTATATAAAAAAATGTATTATTATGCCCCTGTTAAGATACGGAGCAAAAATTTTGATGTCATATAGTGAAATTTTCCTACATTACACATTTTTTATAAACTATATTTGGATGGAAGTTAGATCCAAATATACTGATGGAACATATACCGATTTTTATATGGTTACCAAAAAATTGCACGGTAGTCTCTGGAATGTATTCCCCGTGTAAAAAGAGTACTTGTGCAGTTTTATATTTAAATATGACTTCGTCCAAATTGAACGAATTCTTGAAAGTGCGCATTCCTCGAATTGAAATCGTTAATTTAAGTTAACTTGGTACAAATTTTGTTGGAATGAGATGAAAATTATGGATGATTTGTCTTTAATATTATCTTTCTTTATCTTATGTTGTCTTTATTAGTCTCATGAAAATTCTTATCAGTTTCACGAACGATCTTACCACATTGTCGTATGCTAAAATTATTATCTACATCAAACTTTGATAATAATCTAATGAAAATCTTCATCGGCTCTTCCAGAACGATCGTTGCACATTATCATCTAATAATGGAATTATACTAACTGAATTAACACAAAACTGCACAGTATCCTCCATATAATAATATGTACTATATCTATACTATAATAACCTTCATATAAAACTGAATTTCTCCAATAATCCATCCGACGTGTCTTATATATTTGATTTATTCATACGAACGCCCTGAATTCTTATGATATTAGTTTATTGATATTCCGAAGTTGGATGTGTTGAGCAGCTTTGGGAAACTGTGGTTCAGCACATACTCCCGATAATGGTATTCAAGTCTCGCGTTCTCCAGTTTCCTGCTTCGTAAAGATGACACACGACTATTATGGCGGACGATTTCTGACTACTAGAGACGTAAGTCAATTTGCATCATTGCATGCACGTCCTAGAACCAAGAAGGCTAGCTAAAGTACAAATCAAAAAAAAATTATATACATATATATATACATTGCGCAACGCCATCATTAAAATATTAAATAATTCAAACGGTGTACATCTTAATTTGAGTCGTATTAACTCGTGGACTTGCCTTTATGCAAATGCGAACGCATATATGTATTAATTACACGGCTTATGAATTCGTTCGCGTTTTGCGTTTTCGGAACTGAAAAAAAATGACGAAAATTTTAGCATTATATCGCCATGTGCGCATATCGGGAAGGTCAGAATTGATTGAGCATATAAAACGTTGGCTCATCGCTGATGCAATAACTAATATGACATGTCCGCGATGTTTACTTTGGACGTTTCTAAAAAAATTTCGTTTACTCAAAAAAAAACGTCTGTGTGTTAATATTATACTTTTTCGTCCGTCGACAAACTTCGCTCGTTACGGAAAGTCGTTTTAATCAGTGGAAAATTTTCAGCTTAATTAATTCGAAGCAAATCGGCGATTTCGTATAATTTATATGCGTTTCCGCATGGAGAGCTATTTTTATTGCAAGTGAAATTTCTCTTATATTCATTGTATGTATTAAAATGTATACTCGGCCCCTCTTAAAGCGTACTAAATTACTCCTTGGAGGATAATTAACTCCCGGACTGAGGTAGCCTGGGCCGGGCACACGGAACTATTTTTCCGTCGGAGAGGAAAAAAAAAATTTCGTTCGCATCGGCTCTTTTATTTTTGCAATTTAACGCAACTTAATGGAATTTCCTACTTAACGCGATTTTGACAACGCCGCGACGTTCTTTTAATACTGAAATTTGAACGCGAAAAGAGTTAAAGCTTAATTACTTGTACGTTTAAAAAAAAAAAAAATTGTTTAGGATGAAGCTTCATTCTGAGCATGTTTTGACTTCACCCTTATAATCTGAATTGGTGTAAAATCGTTCAAGGCGCGACACTGATAGCACTTATACGACGTCGTAAAAATAATTTCCCTTTGCATATGCGACACGAGAACGATACACAATACAAAATAGTTTACGACCCGTTCGCACCCACCCTGCGTAGCAGAATAATAAAAATTTATATTGTCATAAATCCTCTTCTCTTGACGGACGAGCGGCGGGTGCGTATTCGCGAAATTTTGCACGTCGCCTTATTAAAACGCAAAACAGGCTCGCTTAAACGTTTTTATAACCTATTAGGTTTTAAACTCTTCGTAGTTTTTACGACGGAAACAACCCTTCCAGCCTCATCTCTCCCCGAAGGTGTTAAAAAGTGAACGTTGTTTATTAAATTTTAAAAATGGAATTAGTATGTATGAGTCCAAAGTGGTATACGAGTTTGTAAGTGTTCTTATTAATAACGTGGCGTTACATAGGCGGGTTACCGTTGCGCAACGATTTTTACTGTGATAAAGGATGTACGCCCAAATCTTTTATGGTATCTAAATAACACGGTTCAAAGAAAATAAACGATTGTTTATTTTTTTCACTATTATGCCACAATGGTAAGATCCGGAACAAGCCATATCTATCAAATTAATATTTACGATATTTTTTGATTATTTCAAATGGAAAAATATCGTCACATTACACATTTATGTGATATGGTACCACTCAACGTTACTTGATGAGATTTTGTCTTACAGTGGAATTTTTACGGTTGATGATGATAATGATGACACATTTTATATATTTGGATAGAAATTCCATCCAAATATGATTCACTGATGAAACCTATTTTCACATGGTCACCATACATTTTTTTACTCTGTGGAACGTATCCCCGTATAAAAAGAAAATTGGGCGTATAATTTAAAAAAGTCAGATTTCAGCAAATAACTTCACCGACCACATTTAAATAACCCGCGATCCGCACGTTGCTCATCACTTCTGTACACAATACAAGTTACTCCTTTGTGTTCGTAAATGCTAATCAAAAGCCCGCACTCTCGGCCAAACTCATCAGAACGTTACACTCGCTTATGAACAACGTTACACTCGCTTATGAACAACGTTACACATTCGCACAGATCGATCTCTACACGTTTTCGAAATCGGTCAATAGAATCGAATTTTCGCGGTTTTTTGCAAAAGCATCACGCTCGATTTAATCCTTTGTCGAAAACGTCGCGCGCAATTCCATTACAATTCCAAATTGGCGAGGAAGTCGCGAAGAACTTTATCTCTCGGTGAATAATGCATACGAAGGGTTTTTCGTGTATCGGGCTGTGTGGAAAAAAGTATATTTTCATACTCTTTGTTTACGCTGCGAGTGTTTGGATTCGCTGGATGTTCTGTGAATTTTTTTTTGTTATGGGGAAAAGGCGCTTTAAGCATTCAGCATGATGTTCATAATGAAATATTATGGGTTTATATGTTTTTTTAGCGATCATCACGGATGAATAATTTGTATGAAGTTCCTTCAGTCGTCGCACTTCCGTGCCGATTGTACGTGACTGCGAGTTTGCTCATCCGTAGTAGTCATGTTTTTTTTTCTATAAATAATTACATTTTTTTTATTTGAAAATTATTAAATATTTATTGTTAAACTGTAAACGAGGTCATTTTGTAATATACGGTTTTTGATATTTTGTTTTGAGGAAAAAAATGATCGAATTTTTTTAATGTTATATCGGAAATGCCTTGTCCTGAAATGGACATCGTATAAAGTCCAGTGATGAGTAATACGAGGTTTATGAGTCATTTAAATGAGGCCATTATAAAAATAAATTGTTTATTAACGGCTGATACATTAATTATCGAAATTAAGTGTCATTTGTTGTAGTCATTAGTACATAGATGACCTGACGATGAGATTATTTTAAATATTCAATTTTTACTTTAAAATAAATATTCTTAATTGTCCAACGATACACTAAACACTCTTTTTACGCGGTTCCGAAATAACATGGTTAAAAAAAGCATTATTATGCCACAATGATAAGATTCGGAGCAAACCAAAATACAATTATAGTTATCAAATGAAAATTTACGATAATTTTTGATAATTTCACATAACAAAATTTTACCACATTACACATTTTTTTATAAAGTATATTTGGATGTACATTCCATCCAAACATACTAATAGAACCTATCTCCAATTTGTATACGATCACCATATTTTTTCCCCACTAGTCTCCAGAACATATCCCCCACATAAAAAGAGACTAGCGCACATAATACGATTAAACCCCTTAACGTCACACAAATTACACCCACAACGATTCAAAATTGATATTCACAAAAAAAAACTGCAACCCGGCACCGATCTCGTTATTAATAATGCGAAGTGTGGCGAATGTGTCGCATTAGAGTCACATCACTTCTGCGAGTGCTTATACGTGAGATATAATAAAAGTGAGAAGTCAGACGGGAGGTCTTCGAGGAGCGAGAGAGCTCACGATCTGAAGGCTTTCAGGGCTTTTTCTTGTTCTTCCACTTCTCCCCCTCAGTTTCACCGTCTTCGGATGAGATTAGCGCTGAAGGAAAGTTTCGCAGAGTGAAATATGAGCCACCTTCGGATGATACAAGTTGCCACCAACACGTGCCTCATACCGCTCTCGTTTTGTTTACCGTTCCTCTGCATCACGTACCGCTTTTCGATCAACTTTTTTCCGTATATGCCTCTTTTCCTGACACCCCTCCCCTGGTTGGGATATTTTATGCGGAAAGCGGCGAGATCTAGGTGTAATTAACGTTTCAATAAAACGTCGTTGTCTTGTGCTATGTTTATATATAAAAGGCGGTTTTTATTGCGTATTATCCGTGCTCGCATTATTTCCATTATCCTGAAATGCGGCGCGTTTTTATTATCGGGGTGCTTTTTTTTTTGCATGAAATTTGCGCTGATAATCCGTGCGTTGGGTCGTTCGGAGCGCGGAAATCTCTTTTCGAATTATTTTTAGGATTCGATGAGTTTCGTAATGGGTTGTTCGAAAATTTTTGACGTTATGCGTGTTTTTTTATGGTTGCGCTTGTACCGAACGTTTTCATTCTATTTGTCAGGCCGTGTATATTATTAGTCCATTTATATTTGACCCAACCTAAAACTTCCGATCAAAACAAATGAAATCTAACGAAAAAATCTAACCCAACTCTACCCTCAAAAATGTGTATTTATGACCGATCCAATATTACATAGACTGAAATACATTTGGACTGTGACATTTATCGATTTCATTCTATTTGTATTTAACGCTTTTAACGCGATTGTTTGAATTTGTACCTACATGATGAGTTTTGTGAATATGGGAGGATTTTGTAATAGTTTTTTTAGTATTTATAGAAAATGGAACAGAAGTATAACTTTTAGTTAGCGTGGTGGCAATGCTCTCAATTTTTATTATTTTTAAAACAATGACTTGTACAAAAAAAATAGCATATAGTTTCAGTTAATTATGATTAGAAAAAATTTAATATAGTCAATTTATGAAAGATATTTTTTTTTCAGTTTGATACAAACTATTTAATATTCATTTTCGCAGACGGTGCACTTTTTTATATTAACACAATTCATATTAATTCGTCTCTTTCTCTGTAGAAATAACGGCGGCACTTTTTGTTTTTCACACAAAAAGTTTCAACTCGAAAAAAGTATTCTAGGTGTAATTTCTTTTGTCCATAACGGAGATTTATGATTCGCGATTCTATTAGCAAAGTGAAAAGTCGCCTTTTCTACAAGTCATTATATCCATCATAAAAGTACTATACTAGAACAAAATCGTATATGAAATAAAATTTATATTTATTTATTCTCGTCGCTTGTTGCTTTGCGAAAGTACGATTCTCCGTGTATCTTTTCGCATACATATTTCCATATTGTGCGTTGACGTGGCCGGGAAAATCTCGTGACGACGAAAATGTATAGGAAAAGGGGAAAAATCGAGAAACTGGAAGTAAACGAGCGAAATCCGGTCGTAAAAGGCCGCCTTATATACGGCGGTCGTAAGTCCGCGTACGTACGAAAAGTTGAATATATTGTGAGCAATCTATCCCTAACGAGGGGTCCCTTTGATAAATAAGAGCAATTTCTTATATTATATGCGCCCTTTCCATCTGCAGATTTTATTTGTCGGTGCGTTATTTATCGTCGTTGCGTAGGTTGGATGTAGAAATTGGGGATTTTGAATTGTTTCGAAAAATTTTATCGATCGATTTTAGGTTGCTTGCTTTTGAATTAGGTCGCCGTCTTTATCTGAAACGCATACATTCTCGACGGATCTTTTCATACGATTTCAGCTTCTGTTGAAAAGGCTCGATCGTTTTTCGTTTCCACTTCTTTCCGATGGTGGATTTCGAATTCTTTTCACGCGGAAAAAAAACTTCGGTCTTATTTCACTAATTACCCATTAGCGCTAATAACTTAATCCTCGCGTTTTTTACCCGCAGATATATATTTTTTACGTCGAAGCGATTGATTTTTTTTTTGTATTCAATTTGGTATTATTTTTATACAGTTACGCTGTACGCGTTTTGCAAATTGTAATTTCCGCTGAAAACTGAATTCCATGAAGACAAAAGTCCTTTGAGTGCGTGCGTGCGATACGACCGCCAGATAGTTACATTTGCCCAGTTGGCCCATGTGTAATGTAACAAGTTCTTATCTTCGCCGCTTAGGCGAAAATCTTTGCTGACCCACTTTGGACAATTTTTGAACCGCCCTTCAGACCTTCGTCCACGACAGTGGTCACCAACTTATCCTATACTGAAGTTATTCAGGCCTTCAGCGAAACTTTCATTTGAATTAGTTTTCATTTTTTCAGATTGAGATTCTAATTTAATTTTAAACATCTGAAGAACGGTTATTTAACTAATACATTGTTCCTTAACTTCGTTTGTGCCATGTACCATTTCTAGGTTTTAAAATTTTCTATTAAAAATTTAAAGTTGTTTAATAAATTTTGGAAGGAAAAAGAAATTAATTAGCCATTTTACTCAAATGATCCACAATAAGAAGTATAATTGAATCAATCACCTCACATTTATATTATAATATTTATTCAATAAAATTGCCCAAATTTTTTATCTGATATATTTTTTATACAAATATAACAGTCTCACTATCCGTTTCTTGTCAAGTCAGGGTTACAAAATAAAAAATTTTTTTTTTAATAAATATTAATGATTTGAGAATTTTCCCTTCAATAACATTCAAATTGCCCCCCAAAACTATTCAAATCTTCCCCCAAATGAATCGTAAACCTACTTTGGAAAACGCTGAACGTGTAATACATATGATATTTAACATCTTTTTCACAAAACTTCATTCTTTGCCAACGAAAATTTCCGAATTATACAACATCGCACATTTGGCGTTTTTCCACATTTCCAACCCTTAAAAATGTCTCATTACATCACCCTCGAGTTTCTTTCCAAATTAAACACACACCTAACTAAATAACACAAACAATTTACCAACACACAATATAAATCATTTCAACCTTTTACCGCACGCCGGTAAATAGGTAATGCGAAAGCGTTTTATTGTTTCGGTCGTTATTTATTATTTTATCAAAACGCACCGGCGCCGACTATCAAAACAGGGGCGGGCCGTCGAATAAAAGGCGAAATGAGATACGCGAGTTCAAAATAAAGATGTTTATTTATGAATTGCGGGGTCTATTTTTCGGCGGTCACATGAAATATGCATCACGGACCGCGTAAGATGGGCGCGGGCAGGTTAAGGGTTAATTTATGCAAAGTCGCGCTCGTGAGCCGAATGCACCATAAACACGTACTAGCCCATACGTAATCCTGAAAAAAGGGATGGCTAATGTACGGTGGACAGTTGGTGGTCTTTCCAAGTCTTTTCGGCGTTGCGGTATACAAATTTTCTTGGTTTTTGTGGAGTCGTTTTTAGGATTTGGGTGTGTAGGGAATCGATGGTTCTATTTCAGCGGTTTCTAACCTTTTTTTGGTGCCACTATGTTTTTGGCTGAACTGAATTTTGTTTTTTTTAACCAACCCAACCTAAACAAGCTTACCCATAGGTGTTTTAGGTGTTAAGTAATTATTCTAACCCAACCTAAAAGATGCAGTTCAGCTAAACTCAAAGTAGCACCCCTTTTTTTCGACTCGCGTATTGGTAGTACATTACGCTAAACTGCACCACCTAGAATCGTAGAAATTTTTTTTGGCGTCTCTATTATTTTTTTTATTAAAAAATATATTTTTTGATTAATTATATAAGAATTGCCGTCAAAAACTAAAAGAAAGAATTTTTTTCTTACTATAATATTATATAAATTTACAGCGACAAGGAAAGTTAAGAGAGAAAAGTCATGCTCCGGAGGAAATTGATGTTATGAACCCCCTCTTTTCGATTTTTATAACCCCCACGATTTTAAAATATGAAAAAAAATCTAGATTGTCTGAAAATAATTATTTGAAAATTTTATCGTGAAAATTAAATATTAAATTATGAAAAAATTTGGAATATTAAAATATTGAGGAAAAATAGCGCCGCAGACGATAATTTTTTCGTTTTTTCCGGATTTTCGATCATCGACATATTGACGTCGACTATGATTAATTAAGATAATTTTATTAATTACAAAACATGTATATTTTTTTATATTTGAAAATCAATCATTCCTGTATGTCCGCCATTACTGATTTTTTTCGCGTACCATCAACTATCAACCACGTACCACCAGTGGTACGCGTACCACAGGTTGGGACCATCAAATAGTAACTATTTGATTGTTTTTTTTTTGTCGTGGTTGTGGGGTGAATGTGTCGTGAACGTGCAAATGATGGAAAAAGGAATGGTTAGTATACAAATTTTCTTGGTTTTTGTGGAGTGGATGTGGAGTCGTTTTTAGGGTTTGGGTGTTTTGTGGAATCAATGGTTTTATTTGGTGCTTGTAAGGTGAATGTGTCGTGAACGTGCAAATGATGGAAAAAGGAATGGTTAGTACACAATGGATGGTTAATGGTCTTTGCTCTTCTTTTTGGGGGTGGTGGTATGCAAATTTTCTTGAGTTGAGTAAATATAGATCGTTCTTAGGATTCAAGATGTGTTAGATTAAGATTAATGGTTCTTTTCAATAATAAGTTACTTTCAAGTGAATATATTATGAACACGCACAACTTCATATGAAAAATGGAATGACAAAGTATTTTTTATTTTACTTTTCAGTATTGCGACATATAGTTTCATACTTTTCCTTTGGATTATTCTTGTGATTGAATAATTGAAGTGTAAATCCCATTTTTGTGTTTAATAATTTCGTATTTAGTATGTGTTCATATTGATTTCAGTGTTTGAAAGTTAACCCATTACGACCGGGTAATGAGTCAGACTCGTGCGTAGCCAGTAGGAAATGCAATCCTGGAATCTCAGACGAAAATTCGATTCGAATATCCCTGGTTAGTCACAGAGTTGACTAATGTAATAATGTCATCCAGAAATACGAGGATTCTGATGTGACTAATCCAGGAATTTCGGAATCAAATTTTCGTTTCAGATCCCAGGATTCGAGTCTTAGAATTGCATTTCCTAGTAACCAGTCATATATGGATACTACGAGTCTTAGTATATTATATTAATTAGTAAAAAACAACTAGGAATGATTCAAAAGAAATTTTTTTGTTTCATTTAATATTTGAAGTCGAAAAATATGCCATTTAGTATGTATAAGGTTTCGTTTCAATATCGAAATTCGCATCAACCTCATTAAACATAAATCAACTTAAAACACCCAAACTTTCGATATTATCTCAAAAAAATACCTTGTTATCCACTTTTATAAATAAAAAATCTAATTAACCGTCCTCTATCAACTCAATCGAAATATTTTTCTTATAATAGACACACAATTCGTTTAACGAAACACAATTCAAAATCGGAACGCTTAATCGCCCTTTGTGTACACACACACTCCCAAGCAACTCGAAAAGAAAGCATTTCTCGTTTCGTTTTATTTTTCCACTCCGTCTTGATAATTCCGACCCACCCACCCTACCACCCCAAAGGTAGGAGTCGCCATATTAAAATGAAAGACCGCTTTCGAACGCAAACAATGCGATGAAAATTACATTGTGTCACTGTAAAAAAAACGTAATAAGAAAAATTAAATTCTCACCGCGGGCCCCCCGAATTATTAATTTTAATTCTCGTTAAAAATTCGCGATTAAATGGCGGACCGTGAGTTATTTTCTTGGGGGCGAAGCTTAATTATAGCATAATTAATATTTATACATATAATGTATAGGATGTGATGCCAGGGTCTCCGGAGACGTGGAGTTTTGGGATCTCAATGTTTGTGTGCGCACATCCATTGACGCTTTTTGCGTGAAAACGGTATCCGTATAAGTGTGATGGTTTGAATTTCCTCGGGGAAAAAATATTGCTGCCGTAAAGCCCTCGGTGGGGGTGGAAGAGTTCCCCGACAAGAAAGCCTTATATGAGTTTTAAAATGTATACACGGGGGATCGCCAAACTTGTTGGCCGTGAGGTTGTTTTAAAAAGCTTTTTGTATACGAATATGTTTTGTGTGTATTTATCGAGTTTGTTTTGTTGTTTATTCGAACGTATGTCATTTTTTTAAATAATGAAATAGATTTGTAATGTAATGAGTTCGTTGACGATTATCAGTTATGTCTCTTACTGATAATTATAGTATAATCTATCATAAAATTGCTTTAGATAGTGAGATAATTCAGATAATTTATGAACTTTAATTGTTACTTGTTTTTCGTCTTTAAACTAACTTTTTGTATTTTGTTTCAGCAGTACCTTATCTGGATTTGGAGGATTTAGACGAAGGATATCACGGTCTCATTAAAGAGAATGAGACGATCGTCGAAGTGAGACCACCGATTAGAGCGAAGGGAAAAATCTGCTCGTTCTTAATACTAAACAATAAACATCACGGAGAAGCTCCATTTGAGGTAACGTATATCGAATCATTGAACCATATCCATTATATCATTTGTGATATATTTAAAATGTATATTTTCAGGTTGTGGTGACAAATGGAAATGAAGCAACATTACATGTTCGTCACAGCCTTAATTGCGAAAAGAGACGAAATTATAAATTCGACATTGCAGCCGTCGGTTGTGATGGCCGATATTCTGACACGTAATTGGATTTGTTCTCATATTAATTTTTTTAATATTAATTACTCATAATACATTGGAAATTTGCTTTTACAGCGCCGTGGTTCACATAACAGTGATGGACATAAATGAATATCTACCCGTTTTCGAAGAATCTTCATACGTGCGTGAAGTCGAAGAAGGTCGCCTTTACAAAGAAATTGTTCGAGTTAAAGCAACGGACCGAGACTGCACTCCTAAATATGGAGACGTTTGCAAATACGAAATATTGACAGCTGATCAACCTTTCCTTATCGACAACGAAGGTATATTATTATAATGCATATATTTTATTGCACCGGAATGTAAAGTTTGTTTTGAAACTGATGATTTTCTTCTTTGATTTCAGGTGTCATAAGAAACACCGAACCTTTGGATTATGAACGATCTCATAATCACATATTGTCCGTTGTGGCGTACGATTGTGGTATGAGACAATCCGTGCCCGTAATGGTCACAATTAAAGTAAACCGTTTATGCAACATGGGATGGAAAGGTAATAAGGATTTTATATTAATTATTTAAAGATGAAAAACCTATTTTTATCATATTCATTTGATCTATAGGTGTGGCGGAACGAGTTGATTATCCTCCCGGTGTGGGAGCTTTGTCGTTATTCCCTTCTGCGACTCTCGAAGAGTGCACGACTAGGAGATGTGCCGAAGGTGAAGGTGGCGGTTCTGTACAAATGCTCAGCGCTACTGTCACGTTGCGAAGCTCGCACATAGGAAAAGGATGCGACAGAGACACTTATTCAGTTCACAGTCAACGTAGAATATGTGGTAATTACATTGTATATGTTTTTGAATTTTTTCTTAATCTAAATATTTTCGAGATTTTTATTGTGATTTTTTTGCAGGTGCAAGTTCTCAATCGGTGGACTTGTTGCCCAGTCCAGGTGTAGGATCTGAATGGACGAAAACATTAAAAACTGATGAAGGTAACTTTTGAAGTTGTCAAAAATAATCTTTGACATTTTAATTTGGGATTAATTATGTATGTATTCATTTTTAGGTCACGAGTCTGATCAAATATTCTCTTTCGACGGACTCACTACTGCTGCTATCATTCCTGAATCGGTTTTAAATCATAGCTTAGCTCGCACTTTCTCCATTTCTACATGGATGAAACACGCCGATCATCCCGAAATGGACAAACACCGGAAAGAACACATTATCTGTTTGGCTGATGATCATAGTGAGATTTCACTATTTTATTTTTCAAATTATTAGAGCGATTATGTATTTAATTCTTTTTTCTTTTCATAGAAATGAATCGTCATCATTACGCGCTGTTTGTGAGAAATTGTCGACTCATTTTATTGCTCAGACGTGATTTCACCGAAGGTGATCTCAATATATTCCGACCTGCTGAATGGAGATGGAAGATTCCCCAGGTTTATAATTTTTTGAATTGTAATTTTGAAATGTTTTATTGATAAATATAAAATGTCTAAATATGAACATGAATTGTAGGTTTGCGACAATGAATGGCATCATTATTCTATCAACATGCGTTTCCCTAACGTGGAATTGTACGTTGATGGAACTCTTCATCATGCGGAACCTAAAAATCCTGAAGTTATTGATGACTGGCCTCTTCACCCTACAAAAGATATTACTACAACGCTCACTGTAGGAGCATGTTGGCAAGGTGAAATAAAATATTTTATTTCTGTCCTTTTACTTTTTCTATAAGCAGTTTCTTACTATAGAAGCGTACTAATGAAAATATATAATCTTCTTTAGGATCTGATAATAAGATGAAACATTACATGAAAGGATCTTTAGCTGGATTAAATGTACTTTTAAATGCAGTTGAAGGTCAACAGCAATTAGAATGTCTTGCTCAATGTCGAGAAGGACTCAGCGTGACACCTGATTTATGTAAATTTTAATTTAATTTAATTTTGATTTAATCAATTTATTCATTTTTTACATCATATGTATTTATGTTCAGACGTTAACTCCATCGTAGTCGAAGGTGGTAATGTAAGAGAGTTAGAAAACTTGTTGCATGAATTAACGTATTCAAATTCACGCATGTTCCCAACTCCAGGACGAAGAAATATCCATATCGCTACATCCATAACGTAAGTTATAAACAATTGCATATTTATTTTTAAGACTTCGTTATACATATTTATTTCTATAAAACGTTTATTTCAGTTGCACCAACGGTCGCAACGTAAAAGTACGACCTGTGGAATCCTATATCATGGTGATGCAGCCACAAACTCCAACCATCCGCATTAACGGAACCACCAACACGCCCTGTGATTATTCCCATTTCAGAGCCAGCGTCGGCGTTTTCTCGGACGTCAGCGTTAGCGTTTTGAATTCCGATGGAACCGCACCTAAAGGTGATGTATTTGAGAATATTAAATCAACATATTAACCTCAAACCAATATTCTAATTTTTCACATATATCAACAGATAAAGCTGCACAAAAATTGGATTCTTGTGTTGTCTCTGTATATCCCGCCCTCAATCCCGATCATGAAGCTTTGGCTATCAGAGGAGCTGCAGAATTGCCACTCCATTACGATATTAGAGCTACCGTATCACGGGATGGTGTTATTTTAGGCGGTGCTGATTCAGTAGACAGCTATCAGAAGGTTTGTATTAATTTACAAATTCTAATATGATCGATATATAACGTTGTTTATTAATTAATAATTATTGTTTAGGTTTTGCACAAAATTGAGTACACAAATAAAAAACCAGCGTATTATTTAAATAGAGTTTTCAAACTGACGTGTTCAGAATTGAACGGACGTTTCACCAGCAACGAATATGTTCAAACTGTAAGTGTTAATATGTTTATGAAAAATTTGTATGGATTTAATTTTTTTTATATTAATTAATATTCTCGTTTTAGTTGACAGTTATTCATCCTCATTTGAAAGGCGCAGAGCACCCATCAAAAGAACCTCATATGCCTCCTGCTGCCATGAGCCATCATACTGAATTACACACAGGAATCGCCGATAAATTAGATCCCGTAGATCGTATTCTAAATTCGGTAATTTATTTTGTTTTTTCATATGGTTAGTTTTAATATATTTTGTAAATAAAATCTAATTTCGATCATTTCACAGGAAAATCATGGACATGGATTATCAGACCATGATAGACATCCTGCCGAAAGACACTCAATGCCTCAACGACAATACGTAGCTCATGCACAAATCAGTTCGCACAACGTTGATATGCTTTCACCGAGAATCACTGAAAATAACATCAAACAAAACAGTTAGTATTTTATGCATATTGGTATTTCTATTAGAATTTTCGTTCAAATATCGTGTTTATTATGTTTTTCAGATCACGTAGCACTTCTCATCGGTGTTGTGTGCGTGGGATTCCTTGTTTTGGGTGTGGTTGTCGGGGCCGTAAGAGCTAGACGTTCATTTGGCTCGCGTGGTGATGGCGGTGGTCAACCGACCCAACCCGTCAATCAAGAAGCAGAGATGGCTTGGGATGATTCAGCTCTCACAATCACTGTCAACCCAATGGAAGCTGTTAGTATTGTTTTTATTATTCAAATCGCCACTGAAAGATTGAAGGTTTTGAAAAACTCAACTTGTTCATTTTCAATCTTTTTTACATATGTATATAGAGCACATTTTGGAGTTGAAAAGGGTAAATATGATGTCTAGCAGTCATCAACACTCATTGGAGTTTTCTGTTCCAGTGAAATATCAATTATCGAAAGTCAGAGAAATCACTGCACCAAATATTATACATATTTTTGGGGATACAATCTATGCTGATGTGTTTCTCTGGGATTTTTCGTCCCAAAATCAACATTTTTGCTGGTTTATGTATTAATTTAAATGAAAACGGGCTTTATCGCTCGTTATCAATGAAAATTGCATTAAAATGTTGCTAGTGTTTTTTTTTTGTTTCAATAATTGATCTTTCACTGAATAACGTAATCATTTTAATCTCCAAAGGTTTCTCTATACTTATAAAAAAATAAAATAAAAAAACATTAGCCATGAACATTTATGGCTTATTTAAACCCTTCAATTTTTCAGTGGCCACTCTATATAAATATTTTATAATAGCAATATATATTTTTTAAAATTAATATTGGTTCATAATCTTATTTGATTGAACAATGAATCATTTTCAGAACGAAGAAGAAGGTGCTCGTGAGGTGCTAGACAGTTCAGACGGCGATAGCTGCTCAGATTCTGATTCTGACTGTCAACATGATTCTTCAGATGATGAAGACAACGATGGTTAGTTTAGAAATACACAAAAACAGAATACGATTTATCATTTTTTACAATAAAACAATACTTTTTTTTTGCAGTAATAATCAAAAATCGCAACAAATATAAGAATGTTAATCAACTAGAATGGGACAACTCCACAATGTAAAAGTGTTCCATAAAATTATGGAGCGGCAGCTAGTGTTGATTAAAAAAACCGTGAAGAGTAAAATGGAGATCTTTTGTTGTGAATGTTGTGTACTTAAAATTTACAATAATAATATATCCGTCTCGTGAATTACCTTTCAACTGAATTTGCTTATTATATACATTTACTTTTACTTTATAGTTGTTTCGGTTATGTCATTCGGTTGCATTATGTGTATATATAAAGCACACGTGAAATTTAATTCACAAGACGTTATCAGAATGTGGTTGATATCATTGTTAGTATGCATATGTATATTAGAAGTGAAACTGTTGTAAATTAAAACAGAAATAGATGTATTTTCATTCAAACAATGAATAAATTCGGCTTATGCTTGTTATTTGTGTAAAATTATTAATGTATGGTTATTTAAAAAAAAAAAACTAATAATTGTATTTCTGTTTTATATTTAACAATAGTTTCTGATTGATCAGTTTCTAAAATGTATTGGTGTTTAGGATGAATTTATTGAAAAAAAAATTAAACTATCACCAACTTATTTGCACACTGTATGCGTGTTATAAGCTAAGTATGTAATATGAGTTGATACACTTTTCACCGTATCTTTAAGGTTTTTTATATGAAGCAAAATTTTCCGTTGGGTGAATTTGTGAATTTTCTATTATGTATTTGTTATGTTTATTTCAATCGGATTAGATGCATTTATTATGGAAATCAAGCTTTTTACATTAAATTTTTTTGTATTGTTGATAATATGTATTATTTTCGTCGTCGGTGATAAAGGTTTAGATAATGATGATTTCAATCACAAGTAAATGAGAGCTGCAACAACTGTCTAATAATATATTTTTCTATTCAAAAAAAGGATTGCCATTCCACAATTGACCTAATCCGATTGATGTTCTTTGAGATTGAAATAACATTGTGCTCTTTATATATACATTACTGTTATTTTTACAATTTACATTGATATTTTTCATGATATTTAACGTAGCCAATTATTTTTACGTTTTTCCCAGTTTTTTTGATGTTTTGAGTACTGCGGTTATGAACATATATTATATTGTATATGATTAACGATTAATTATCATTAGTAACTATTGACAATTTAAAATTTCATATCAAATTTTTATTGAGAGCATGTTGCTGTTTTAGCTAAGCAAGTTTTTGTACTCTCGTAGCATAAAATAGGCAGTGTTTCCAATATATAGCATTTAATATCAGATGTGAAATGATTTATACGTGTAATAATTGATAAGGTCAGATCCGAATGTAGTAAGCTTATGTGTCCTATCAGATTAATCGCCTTTTTACTATCATCGTCATCGTCATACATCCTAAAACTTCTATGTACATACATATACACTTGCACATCGTAAAAAAACACATTTGTGTGTATTTCTATTCATAAAAGCCTATGTATATACGTTCATGTAATTACGCCGGTATTTTAAAAGCGTCACATTTGATATTTTGAGTTGTGTATTGAAACTGTCAGCTGAACGAACAAAACGTGTCATTTTTCGTCCGGAACTTGTGTATACTTTTATTTTACGAACGCCATATTAGATTAATTTATAAGGTTATTCATCGAAAACATTATTGAACACATTTATCGGTGTGACATAGCTATGTGCTTGTATATTTTATTTATTTTATATTTTGTGTCGCTCGAATATTCATTCGTGCGATATTTTAGTAAACACTTGCCAGCTTTTGAACTAATATTGATTTTGCAATTGACAATGTCGAAAATGTTTTGTTATATTTGTGTGAAAATATTGCATTTCAAAAACATTCCTTATACTCGCACATTCTGTGTTTGACATCTTCAAATGATACAGAACAATAACGAAATTTACAAACTCTTTTTTAATTCTCGTCAAATGACTTGTTGAACTAGTATTATCATGTTTTTTATTACTTCTTAGTATTATTTTTGACTTTTTACTATATATGAATCATGTAGTTTTCGATTTTTATTTTATTTTATTCGAATACTAACAATATTTTTTAAAAATACTCGTTTTTTTTTTCTTATCCTTTTGTCCCTTCATACCATTTCAGATTCACTCCCGCTAACAGTTTTGTTTCTAAATATTATTTTGATTGAATTTCACATGTTTATTATAGCATAATATGAAAATTTGAAAGTTTATATAAATGTGTTTTGCATCTACGTTTATTTTAAAACAAATAAGGAGGATGAAGAAGAAAACAAATTAATCGAGCTGCAAAAAGTACACTATATAGTTTAAATATCGACCACGCATATCGTCACGTCGATGACGATATACGTGTACGATGTTCATAAATTAAATATAGTAAAATAGTTTTAAGTTTAAAACCCTGTCCATGTAAGATAAGATATATTAGAGATAATGAAAAAAAATGTACTAAACATATAAAAAACTATGCACTTGTAAAGCTGTGTTTTAGGATTATTACATGAACTAAAATTTCAATTCGTGCGAGTTTATTGACTCGCCCTATCCTTTGTTCCACGTAAACTGCATCATTGTTTACATATCTAACTGATATCTTACAAATTCGTCCCAACACAAAGTGTATTAATTGAATCGCTTTGCATTTTGTGTTACGTCACTTTCGTTTTTGTATATTTAAGTCGATTTCGTCTAGCCTTTTACATATCCCTCTCCTGTGTATTACATTTATTGGTAAATTTAGTGTGATAAAAGTGTAACGTTTGTAAAATAACTAAACAGCTAGCTTAAATTTTTAATCTCGAACTTTTGATTTGAAACATTTTCCTAAAATTACGTATTTTTTGTACGCATATTTTTTGATCGAAAACTATTAATAAATAAGGATCGATGTGTTTCCATCTCGGATGTACATGCATTACAAAATAAACAATATATTCAAACTTTACGTTATTTTTTCAATTTAACACGTCAAATGGAAGTGTTCGTAAATATCAGACAATTCCGGAACACTATTTCAGTTATTTTTCAGCATATTCTTGGTTTTTATATGATTTTCAATTAGATTAGATGTGATAGCAATAAATGCAGAAGTTGATGCATCGGGTTGATAAATCATATGTGCGCTGAAACTATTTACATATCGTAAAACATTTCAAATTATCGGACAGAAGTTTTATTGATAAAACATATGCATATGATCGATCATCCGTGTATTGAAAATGTAATACATATCTCTTTATCGAACTCAAAACATAAATATGGTTGCTTTATCATTTTGTTTATAAATATATATATTTATCGCACAAATCAATTGTTCACTTCTATTAAATAAATACTGATAGTTTTCTTAACATGATAAATGTTACTTCACGTGTTTTATTATTAAATGTTCTACACTGTTTACATTTTTTCTTCGCATTGTTATTATGGAGAACAAAGTTAATTTTGTGCGATGCTCTTTTTACGTTTCATTAATTAAATTTGTGTAAATGGAAATTAATGATAACAATAACACAATATATTTTAGTATTACTTAGTATTTAAAATAATGAAACAGCATGTAATAGTTAACATCTGGCTGTATAGGAAGAGGAAGGTGGTGAATATATTAAATAAATTAATTATTAAGACCTCATTGGCTTTTATTTATAAGGAGGGTTTATAAATTATTTAATGGTTAGATTTTTTGAATGCATCAATCGAATTAACTGTGACATCGAATTGAATTGTTAATAATTAGTAGAGAAAAACATCCCGGAATTCTGTAAGCTGCCCAGAAAGCAGTCCTTCGCTGTTGCTTACAATTAGATAAAAGTTAAATGTAGAGTTCTCAGTATTTATTGGAAATTTTACATTTCTATATCTTTTACATTCTGTATGCTGCCTGGAAAACAGTCTTTTGCCATTGCTTCGACAAAAATTGAATGTAAAGTTGGTAATTGTATTTACTGTTACCAAAGCCATAATAACTATGCTTTTTGGGGCTCTTGGAAAATATTAAATTTGGCGCCCTTCTATTGTTTATTTTTTATTTTACTAGATCAAAATAATTTATTTCATTAAAAATTACCAGGAGTGAATGTGATTTAAAAAAAGTAAAAATGGTTACACAATTAATTTTAATTTCGATTCTTGGATGGTGCAGTCTGAACGAAATTAACAAGAGTAGATATGATTTAATTAAGTAAAAATTGTTTCGCAATTTATTTTTTTAAATCTTAAACTTTGCTTCCTTAGCGCTTGCCCATTTGCTATTTGCCTATTGGCAAATAACTCAGGAAGCTGGTATAAAGTGGGTATGTTGGAAAATTCTTCGATAAGAAAAAAACACATAGCAATCATATAATTTTATTTAAATTCATTATATACAAAATAACATAACTTTAATTGAATGATCAACACAAATTTTGGAATACAATTTGAAAAAACTCAGATAATAAACAATCGGGCAGTACAACTTGCATAAAAATATAGAAAAAACAATTACGATCAGTTAATTACATTATCTTTGGATGTATTTTTTCGCCTAATGAACATGTGCCGATAAATAATAAATTAATATAAATAATTGAATGGTCTGTGTTAAAACGTAAGAATAAAGGAAAGTTACACTATACACTTAATTTATAATATAATAGTTAGGAAAATTGTTCGAGTTCAATTTGGAATTATCTTAAAGAACTATTTGAGCCAAAAATATTAATATTTCTAAATCAAAATCTAGGCATTCGTTCATCACAAATCTGAGCATGCGACTGTCAAAATTACAGCCGTCGCAATTGGATATTTTTCACATTTCGATTACTTTGCAAATTTCAAAATATTGTATTCCCTTTTTTAATATATACAGTGTAAAATATTTTAATTGAACGTTGCTTGTAGGTTCACAGGTATACTTTTTGTTTCGCTACTTATTCAAAAAAAAGCCCCAAAAAAGAAGAAACTAACAAATTATGCTGAAAGTCAATATATAAGCGAAACTTTCTTTTCGGTTGTAAATAAAAAACGAAAATCATTATAAAACCTTGTAGATATGTTTGCATAATCGTTGAATCTTTCACATTAAAAGCGTTATAATTAAATGTAACAATACTACGACACCCTTTCAGCATAAAATGTTTGAAAGCATCTTATCTATTCCACTACATAAAATTTCTAAACACTGTCAAAGACTTAACCATAAATCTCATTAAATGCTATTATTGATTATGTACGTTAATTCAATACAACTTAAGGTATTCACGGGTAATAAACGAAGTGATTTAACTATCGGAACTGTTGACATACGAACGTCTTTGACAGCAAACTAATTAAGGAAGGATGACATGATCTATGGATGGATCTAATTACGTTCATAGAAAAATTGGACGAATATCAAGTCAATATGAAGCACATTTATTTATAATGTACCTCCTGCTGAGTTGCAAAATAATTAAAAGCTGTATGTATAAATACATATACATAATAACAATTTTCAGAAAATATACATAAGTTTTATATATTTTTTTCATGTAATGAGTACATATAATTTTATTCGCTAGAACTTTCGCTATGAGGCCTCAATTTAATTAATTAATTGCTTCTTTTTTTATACCCTAATTGCAAATATGTAAATTGATCTTTTCGTTCAAATGAAGAAAATGAAAGAAATAAACAAAGACAATCTTTCCCTGGAATAAAAATGAATACAATAGTTTCTCAGATGCGGCACGTAAATATCGCGGTTATTGTCCAAGTTTTGGTATGGAGTATACGCAACTGGATGAAAATACGTAAATTTAAGCGTTGTTCGACTTAAATTTACCTAAACAACTAGATATATAAAACTTCACTGGGATATCAATGAGTAAAAGTACAAAATACATTGGATTACTAATTGAAAAATTATTATTTTGGTATTCCATTAATTATAATAAATACTGACACTAAATAATTTAATAAAATGCACATAGAAAATTTTAAAACAGTATCACACATTTTTACAATAAATATTCAGTAATGAAAAATTTCATAGAAAACACAGCATACAAAATATCACAAAAATAATAATCGGGAAAGATAATTTAAACAGCAGGGAGAAAATTATAAAGTCGACACGAGTTCCAACTCGACAATGTTCTATCTGTTGATGTTTTCATTGTTAACAACCGTCTTCCGCAGCTTCTCCATCAGATGAGTCGATATCTCCCATACTTCGGGCCATTGTTTCAGGATGAACACAGCACCAATCACAACCATAGACGTAGTCAAAATTCGGACCCTAACGGAAAACATTCAAAATTTTGTAAATTAAATACAAGCCTATGTATATGTAACGAATATATGTGAAATATATATAAGAAACTATGCCTTGTGATAGATTATTGATATTTTCTAGTATGACAGCCAGTTAAATGACTGAAAATTAATATTGTTCAAAAAACCGGATATCCAAACTTTGTCTGTTATGTGTATTATGATACGATTGTGTAATCACTTCGTCCATGGATGGAGCAAAGAATATTGCTTTGTCTATGAAATTTAATAACATTTGGTGGTGTATTGGTACATCATTTAACATCTTCAGTAGCGTTGACATGCCTTATGACAGTGGAGGTAAATCAGTGGAGGTATCTTTTTTTGTTCAAATGCCAAAATTTGTAAATATCTTTTACTGAGGTGTGTGCCTTATGAAGTATGTCGTACGATATGTCAACTGTCATATTTGACAATAAATGTTAAATGATGCACCTATACTAGATGGCACCTATACACTACCAAAAGTTGTTAAATTTTGTAGACAAAGCAAAATTCTTGGCTTCGTTCATAAACTAAGCGATTACACAAACGTAGCATAACATATACAAGACTATAATTTCACAAATGAAAAAACTATATTTTATTCATATAGCAATTTTTAAATGCATTATTTCATATGAATGATGATTTTGAAATGAACGATATTATAAAATTGAATATGGATTAATGCAATAATGGTTATGTGCTCTATTTTTTGATGAAAAAGATCTTCGGTTATAAAGATTAGTAAAAAAGCTTGAAAAACAAGATGGTAGATTATCGACATAAACATATATTATATTAGACATGCAATTATAGAAATAACAATCGATTATCCCATGTATGAAACCACCGTGTATACAAAATAAATAATGAATTGCATAAATTCAATTAAGAGATTTTAAGAAATTCCATAGATAATATTTTCGCAAAGCGGTTATCATAATATGAATGATATTTGAACAAAAAACAAGCACTTACGTGTGCAAAAATAGAGATTCGGGTTGGTGATTCTGTCCATTGTGGTTATAGTATCTAGGTTTCATTTCATCCCTGTATAATCGAACAATTCAAAATAATAAAACAAAAAATAAGGTAAAACATAATAAAATTATACATATCTATATACCCGGAAACTAAAATGTTAAGTAAAATGAGTGTTATCACTATGGGAGTTAACATACATGTCTCATCAAAGAATAGGGCGATGATTAGATGATATGAATATGAGTTTGTATATGCGGAAATGCAATATTACCTCGTCCTCAAAAACGGCATCAATATTCCCGCTGCCGTCGCGACTAATAACAACACTACTTGCAAAACAGTCAGCACTACGTTAATCAACTTGACGGCCAAGACTCGAGCGTTGAATCCTTCTATTCCTTCTAAATTGACGTATTGCTGCTGCTGCATAGCCTGATGTTCCATTTTACTGATCTGAACAGCAAAATAAAAACATTAATACAAATTTTTTTATGCAACCAATCTAATTTAAAAAAGATTATATCATTACCTTAGTTTGACAGAGTTCTAACATTTCGTGAATGTCACGTACTCGTTCTTCACTTTGGTATTGAACTTTTTCTTCAACGTCGGCTAAAGCTTGTTTTAAATTTTCCACCTATAATAAACAAATATGTTCAGTGATATTTTATATAAAAAATATTATATAAATAATCGTAATAGATTTTTACCTCGTTTTGATGTAATTCAGTGAGATCATTAATTTGTTCTTCAAGCCTTTCGCAACGGAAACGTTCTTCTTGTAAGGCAGATGATACGTAAGTCACCTCTTGTGTCAAAGTCTGAAATGATCATTTATTAATACATTTCCAATTATACTATTTTTATATAATCAAAATCGTTAATGTACCTTTAATTTTTCGTAAAGGTTTTCTACGTCTGTTCTCCTATTTTGCAATTCAGCTAAAATTTGTATAGAAAATACACCTTCTCCTAAATTATTCGAACCACTCTGATTTTGATACCTGAAATGAAAAAGAAATTAATTAATATGGAAAGAATCAACACAAATTTATGTATAAAAAAGTATATTTACCCTGGTATGCTTTCGCTCGTCACAGATGAGCACTCGCTACCTTCTTCAGAAGTCAACTTATTTTGAGAAGGATGCGGTGCAGCTGGAGTCGATTGATCCCCTCGTAAAGCTCCCGGTAAAGTGTGAGCTCCTTCGCCCTCAGGTCGTCTACCCTCGGCCCAGTTATTATTACCTATCAAAAAATAAGAATTTCAATAATATTTACAAAATAATTCATGTTTGGAAAAATGAAGATTCAACTTCACTTTTACCTCTCAATTCAGGATGGGGAGCTTGTAAAAACACAGGGAAATTAAATAGAGAATAAATCGGTTAGTTATAATAAAATAATACTCACGAGCTGCCATTTGATTAATATTGTCAGCTGAGCCGAATTTGTTCTTGATTAAATGAGCAAACTCTCGTGGTTTTGACATTACGGAACCTCCTAAACCAGTTATACCATCTCTTATGTTGCCTCCGACGTTTCTATAAAAGAAATATCGTCAGAAAAAATTCCACATCAAATACTGACATGTTTAAAAAGGAATACATACTTTAATCCTTGACCCATGTCTCGCAACATTTCTCTTGGTTGTCGGTGTGTGCCTTGTCCGCTGCTTGAACCATGAGTCTAAAAAAACAATAAAATATGAAAACGATCCCGAATATTATTAAATACGATAATCAATGAAAAGTTACATACCTCCCAATTTTTTATTCTTTTATGGTAACCATCTAACTTCTTTTGTAATTGTGCGATGGAATTCGCAGACTTTTGGTTCTTCTTTTCGAACACGGCTTTTATCCGTTGTAATTGCTGTTTATCAGCGTTGGCGGCTAATTTCAGGTATTCGTTTACATTATCTGCAAATGACGCATGTGAGTAAAATGCATATCGAATATCGATTGAAATATGTATTTCATTAATTTTACCATCTCTAAAAGTTTGTTCTAATTTGATGAGATCTTTTGTTCGTTCTACTTTATTATTTAGATGAGCGATAGCGTTTGCTGCACGCGAGGATCCGCTACTACCGGCGCCGTCACGTTCATCACTTTGCTGACCACCTGTATTCCGCAAATATATCAAAATATTAATTTAAGACCTTACAAATAAGTTATAATTGTTTCTAAATATGTTCGAACAACACAAATTTCACGTAACTACAAAAAGAAACATTTAATCTACAAAACTAAGAAATAAAAATGTATGATAAAGTAAACACTACATAATTCTAATTTAGATTTGAACAAAAAAATGCAAACTGTATAAACAAAATGCATCAAAGTAATAAAAATAAAAGAGAACGTTCACAACTTAAACACTAATTTCACTAAATACAAAAAGAAAATATTACAAAACAATAAGAACCTTGAAGATGATCATCCTCGGAAATAAATTGACCCTGTTGAGCTAAACTGGATAAGAGAGCAGGATGGGGATGATACTCGAGATGATCTAGAGACCAAAAATTAACTACTTCAAGTCTACATTCATAATATATCGTATTATAGTTTAAAAAATAAACAGTTTCGAAACGAAAACGATAGAACATCGAATACCCATACCTCATGCCTTACAAAATTCACGAAAGAATAATTAACCATTACCCGCTAAATATTCAATATGACAAATACACATATTCTATATATCGATATCGTGCTGATAATTTCATGAAAAATCACCTCTAAATCCAGTTTGCAGTGGTGAGTATTCATCACTGGAAAGTACATATGATATATTGGCACTTTGATAACCGGACGGCAGGCCTGGAGAGTTTATCATTGGTCCGTATTCGGCTAAAGATGACAAGTTGCCATGTGGTTGCTTTTGGGGCGAGTCTTCCATCCTGGAAATGTTCATTTGAAAATTTGAATATGAATATTGATTATTTAAAATAGGAATTCTGGTTGAATACTAACGATTTGCTTGACGGTTGTTGTTGGATCGGCTGCAATGTGACTGATGATGGAGTGCTTCCAAGGTCTTTAGAATGACTTTTGGAATGGTGACTTCGTTCACTGCTGTGTTTGGAAGATGTGGATGTAGAAGTTGGTTCCTGTGTTGATAGAATAGATATTAATTGTAAAATAAAACTAATTTATGTTTAATCCGTATATATCGTACTTTACATGCATAATTAATTAAAATTTTGTTCATATCAGCGCTTAGATTAGTCATAATTCTAGAAAAAAAATGACATTATCATTGTCATATGAATCCTATTTAACGCCCACTGTGGGACAAGGTCTTTTGAATATCATCAAAAATTTGAAAAATTTTCCCTATGAACGAGATAATTCTTGAAGAATTTAAGCACTAAAAACCATCCCTTCTAAATAGTAACAAAATAACAGTATCTACAATATATTCAATTTTTTATCAACTAAAATAGGTTGAATATGATTTGTATATGATTGAGTTTAAAGTGTAAAAGCTATATATAAGAACTAGTGTATTCGATATGACTAAATCGGTGACGAATTTCATTTGTGGTATTTAATATAGTCATAACTTTAATTATTCACAATAAAAAAAGATTATAGAAATATCATATAAATATATATATGTATTTTATCTGCGCACCCAATAATTGCAAAAATACCAATTTGTATATCAGCGTCACAAAACAAAACAGGATATCCAAAATTTAACTTTGAAATATCACGAATTATAATTTAAAATTTATTACAGATTCAGTCCGATTTCCTAAATGTTTGGACTTCGAATAGAAAAATAAACAAGAGTCTAGATTTTACATGCTAGCGCAGAAGTATAATAAACACATGTCTAACCAGAACCGATATTAATAACTCAAAAATAAAAGGAATGATTCAAAACGAATCTTTCGCACGCTCACCTGACTCACGGCCGGTATTAAATCAACTCGCAGATCCGTCAAAGCCGGCGATTGACTCCTGCTAGGAAGTCTCGTTCCGCTAGTGTTGACTTGGAGTCCTTCGGTTCTTCGGTTTTCGGGGTCTTTGTCTCTCGAACTGTCCTTGCTGCGTTCCCTGTGCGGCTCACTGTCCTTTTCCCTACTTCCTTCCTTTCTCCCGTCGCTCTCTTTACTTCTCTCCCTGAAGCTGCTGTTTTCTCTATCTCTATGCATTTCCCTGCCACTGCCTTCTCCTTCCCGCTCCCCCGCCGCCTTCATTTTAGATTTCAGTTTGGAAGGAATTTTGGCGGCTTTGTTTACAATCAATGGGGTAAGTAATATTTGAATTTTTCACGGTGGTAACAAAATATTTTGAAAGTTTTCATTTTTATCAACATTCACTCAATGTACATAATTTTACTTTTTCACTCACGATGCTGCTTGTAATGTTTCAATAAATTAAATATTATAAATTAAAGCAAAAATAAAAATATCTTATATATCACAATCATTAATTGGATTATTATGGAATTTTAAATAACTATTGAAAAGAATTGATAATAAAAAAAATTATAACATAATTATTGAGTTTTACTATTGCCGAAAACACGTAAGAACATACACTTTATTTTATCGAACGATGAAGATTTTTGGTACGGATACAACTCAAGATCAAAGTTGGAGAGTGTTCTAGATTGTCTTTCAGCATATGACTCTCGATCACTATCGACGATTTCCGACTCCGAATCAGATGCAAATTTGTATTCTTCATTCAAAACCTTCCTGTTTGGATCGTAACTATAAATCACGCTCTTACGTTTGGACGAAAACCGCCTCAAACCAGTATTTTCTTTAGCGCTGTGACTTCTAGTAACTTTACTGGTACGTTTCGATTGTAAATTCTCGAAATCGATCGATTTATGACCACCTAAAGCTCTTTCCTGTTCCTTTTTCAAATAACGCCAACTCGCTATGATCGACTCCCTTCTGAACAACTTTTGCTCTTGAACTTTGGGCTGCTGAGATGTGTTATCGAAATAATTTAATTGACTATCAGTATGAGATCCGATGTACCTCAATGGTGCACGTGCCTTCTTCGTAATATTTGTGGGCTTCTGATATATATTATCTATATCATTATACGTCAGTTCTGGTCTCGGTTCGAATATGCACCTGTTCCTCGATGCGTTTACGTGTTCATCGTGGTATAGTGCAGTTTGTTTCCGCACTGGTTGTTTTGACAGCGACGAGTCAGGTTTCGCTGACTGCTGGCTCTGCAAGTGCAAAAGAATGATAAGTCAATTGGTGACCTGAATTAGATTAGTGATCATGCGAGGTGAATCATTTTAAATGCTCGACGTACGCATAATAGATAATGATAACCTTGATTTTGCAAATTAACTATGGGTTGAATAAATTTGAATGTTAAGTTTATCATTCATGTGATATTAGTAAAAACTGTTGTGTAGAATGTGTAATATGGTTGTGATTTAAATAAAAATGTGTATTAGTGGTGACAGAAATATAAACTGATTGATATATGTGTGGCACTTTTGTGCGTTGGATGTAAAACTTCATATCATATATTTTGTTAAATGTAAATATACAAGATTGATTTCATATGGAATCGAACAGGTTTAATTTTTTTTTTATAGTAAGAACGTTTAATTGACCATGAAATGAGAAAAAAATATGACAATCACTTTTAGTATTTATGGAATTTTAGATGAAATTTAATATTTGAAACAAAACAGAAATACATCCAAGTAACGTTTTAAAAATTTTTTTTACAAGGCTCAACAAAAGAACTGATTATTTTTTTAAAATGTTTTTTTACTAAACATGGTGTAAAAATAAAATCAAAAATGTATTATTATGTCCAGATCCAGATCCAGATCCAAGACCCAAAGCAAACCAGTAAACAATTATAGTTATTATATGAAAATTTACATTTTTTGAAGATTTCATATGTCGAAATTTTGCCACATTACACATTTTTCAGAAGTTCCATCCAAATACACTGATGAAAACTGTCGTCAATTATTATTATATATGTATTGTTTTTTACACAGTAAATCTCTGGAACTTATCCTTTTTTTTACAGACTTGGGAATTTTTTGAAAAATCAATCAATGATATAAAAAATAAGAAAATAATAATAATTCGATTATATCAAATTATAAGAATAATATAATGGTTACAGGAACATCATTTCAGATTTTTCCAATTCAGGCCAAAAATTATTTAATCCATAATTTTAAATTTTCAAAAAAAATATTGTTGAAACCTTAAAATTTTTTTCCCTAAAAAAAGGTCAACGCCTTTTAAAATTATTCGGTCACCAAAATTTTTTTTCCAAAAAAAAAAAAAAAGCCAAAGCTTTTTAGAAAAGATTCAAAACATAGATTTAGGGGTGGCAACTGCTCCTCCCCCCATGCCCCTCAAATGACGTCCCTGAACGATTAAAACAACGACTATCCACATATCAACAAAACCTCCATAAACAATACAATCGATATGAAATTTTCGATTTGATCACAGCCACGATCATCGCCCAATCCCCGAACCGCGCTCACGCCCCTGCAGAAGTTTCACTCCAAAACCGTCCCATCAACACAATAATTGTATTCAAATGTGACATTATGATAATCAAACGATTTCCTTTCGGTGCGTAGTTGATTATTCAAACGACACAATGCTCATCCTTCACAAAGGCATCCTCTACGACACAAAAACACTTGCATACTCAATCAACCGATGCACTTAATCGGATTAACCGATCCATCGAAGCCATTGAATCAAAGGCATTACTCCGATTCCGATTCCTCGAGAGCTGCAGTCGGAGTATAGTCGGTTCTAGCCAGAGTCTAGCCGGTTCTAGCCAGAGCCTAGTCGGTTATAGTCGGAGGGGCCCTTTGATCTCCACATGGCATAGTCGGTGTGGTGTTCGGCTCTCGTTCCGGAGCTGCTTGATTCCAATTAAGCATGTGTGTTAGTCACCGTCCTCTAACCATTGAGAGCGATGTGTGGAACGTACGTGTGACCCTGGACGAGGCACAATCGATAAGATTATCTGGTCTGCTGTGAATGAAGACCAGATATGGGCCGTGACCTGGACACTGAGAGGTTAACTGCGAGATGAAGGGCGTGTTGGTGATGGATGTGTGTGATGAGTCGAGGAATGTTTTGGTAGTGTGGAAAGTTTAATTGGTTTGGTTTGGTGATTGTGTATTTTAGAGTAAACTGTTTGTTGAATAAAAGTGCGTTGTAGGTATTTGAAATAAATTTCTTAATGTGTAAAGTCTACAAATTAGGTTCATAAAACGAATTTTGCACGTAGTTTGTATTTGTACGTGGTGTAAAGAGGTTATGTTTGTTAGTTTTTACAAATCACTTACTTTCGGATCATATAAATTTGCACATTCTATTAGTTCGGATGTAAACTCGAAACTTGTTAAGGTATGTTTAAAAACTGACAAATATAACCTCCAAACTAACAGGATGCACAAAATTCACTAAAAAAAATAATAATTTACGAGGATTATCAAATTTTTTAATGAGAATTCACTAAAATATTCGTTGTCATTGGTTCAGAGATTAATTGTCGCTGTGAGTCGCACAATCTAACAACAATGCGGCAAGAAAAATTCGTCACTAATTTGGTCGTCAAAATCAGCGACAGATCGGTCATAAAGATGCAGGATTACTGAACTTTTTAATGAGAATTCATCAAAATATTCAAATGAACTATTCGTTTAAGAGATTAATCTTTCCACAATCTGACGACAACACGACAAACTTGGTCGTCAAAATAAACGACAGATCGGTCACAGAGATCAACGGCATCTTATCAACGTAAACATTTCACGATATTCGATCGAGACATAAACGATTCGCGTAACTAAAAAGTCATCGAACTGAAGCTGGAACGGAAGCCGCCTGAAAACAATGGACGACCTCAACATGTCAGCTCACGATAGCGACGACAATTAAAACCAATGGCCCTCATTTTCGCGCATTTTTTACCACCAATCGTACTACTCCGTGCTGGGTACAAGGAAGCATCGATAAGCGGTGTCGAAGTTCAATAGTTTTTCAACACACGTAGCACCACTCAATTTCTATCACTCTTGACTCATCAAATCATGCAAATTCGGCCCCAATGAAATGGTACGAATCGGGCATATTATGGGCCTCATTATGTTACCTCGGGGCCGCAACGACAAATGTTAAACGACGCAGAAGCGCAAGAACAAAAGGTGCTCGTTTGACATGGACAATGACGGACACAATAGGAAGTCGCTTGCGCAACGTATCGTCCTCGTCGGTGCCCGGTACGGTCCACGCACAGTGGCGGGTTTATTTATAGGTCTTGCGGTAGGGCCCCAAAAGGGCTTTGGTATTAAAAAAAAAATTTTTCGATGAATTATTATGGTTTTTTATGCCAATCAAATAAGATAAAATGAAATTTGAATCGTTTTCTGAAGAAAAAAAATTTTTTTTTTAGAGTTCTCTACGTACGTCTTTCTGAGGGCTGCATAAAAAAAAACAAATCTATCAATCGAATTATCTTTGAAGCAGTTAAAATTACGAATAAATATTGTAATATATTTTTGGTAAGAAATTTGAAATTGTAAGTTACAAATTTGCCTTTCAATATTATTCTGTCTAAGTGACAGTTAACGAGATATGTTATTCACGAAAACCATTTTCTCTAACTTTGACCGTCCCGTATAATCTTATACTTATCTCAAATCAACATGGAATTTTGTCATTTTGTTAAGAACCACTATATATCAAAAATAATACACCAAAATCTCGTTTTACACCGGTTTTTTACTGGATAGGGCTTTATTTCGTCTTTATTCCTCGGACTATTTGTTGATGTTTTTCAAAAGTTAACGCCTTAATTGTCTAAAACTTGAACTACTTTTTCATTGCCCTTTTATCCAATTTACGAAAATTTAGCATTGTAGATAACAATTAGAACACAAAACTAAAAAAAAACTCAACCTACCACATTGATACTACCAAGATCATGAACAAGAAGCAGTATGGAAACGGAAATAATGAAAAGAAGAAAATAAAAATCTTATCGAAAAAACAGAACACAATCCCACTATACATTATTCGCAAATATAGCAATTTCAAAAAACATAAGGGCCCCAAATTTTTCTAACACTTCGATCCCCCTAACGACGCAAACCCGCCACTGTCCACACACTAAAACCGTCATGGAAAACCATCGACTTCGCGTTTTCCTAGCCGAAGAAAGCACTCCGACTATACCACAGCTGATGATGATGGTCAAACGATATAAACGCGCGTCATCATCGTTTCATAAATCGGTCAACGACGTCAAAGACACGTGGTTTGCCGCGAGCCGCACTTTCACTATGAAAATAATTTCGAACCCGAGTTTCTCAAATTGACGAACGAAAGTGTTGTGAATTTCAATTACTACGAGAATATATGGATCAGCTGCTACTTTCGGTGCCAAGAGACGGTTTTTCAGCGGAAAAACTTTCAGCGTCGCGTTGACAAAACGCAAACGGCGCCAAGAAAAACCATTATGATATTATTTTCGGACTGTTGCATGTGCATGGTGCCGAAAACGAATAGCTGTATTGTTTTTTTTATCAGATTGTTTAGTTTAGATAACGGAGATGGTGTGACGATGTCCAGACTCCGTGACCAAGAAATATTGACTTTACTGTTCACCTAAACGTCACTGGCACACAGTGACAATAGCACATACACAATTGGAGAAGTATATTATGATTAAATTATCGAATTGATGCCTTATAATTTATTTTATTTCGAAATTTTTCGTGAATTGTGTTCTAAGCTTGGTGGGTTGCTGTCGGTGTGTGCTAGTGTCGTTTAGGAAAACGTCTGGGTATTGTTTTATGTAGGTTATCTCCGATCGTGAAGTAGAGCACGTTTTGATGATCAGGTGTAAAAGATGAAGTATCGCTGGTGTTAAGATATTATATTTTAAAAATTAACTAAATTTTGTAGTGTTTTCGAATTTTAATAATTTAGTTGAAGCGTAATAAAAATTAGGAGAAAGTATGAGTTTTCACAATTTATGTTTGGAAATTTTGTCGTTTCGAATTTGTAAGAAATATAATAAAAAAAATTATCATTTTGTGCAAAAAGACAAAGTACTACATACACGAGTAAAAGAAACCCTACTATTATTAGCGTATACTTTTTATATACTACATATCCAGAGTCGCATTAGTACTATTTTGGCACCTATTGAGAAAGTCACGTTTGTTGCTAGGAAAACGAAACAAATTATCTATTTTTTTTAACTCAACTTCTGTCATCATCATTATTTCACGTAACCTATATAATAACCATTGCAGAACAAAACTTTTCAGTCAACATTGAAATTACGAATATTTTTCAGAAAGTCAAATTTCGAATACCGTTTAGTTTGTACCAGTTCAAGTATCCGTTTTTTATTATAGCACCCTTGTAATATTAAAAAAAATAAAATTGTTTTCTGCTTTTGACCGAGAAAAATCGTACATTTGAAACGGTACGACATAATATAATACATATAATACAATAAAATCATCGTTTATCAAACGGTCAGTTGTAGTGACCTAAAATCATTGATTGTACATTTTCCGATTGTACAATTAACCACTCAATTCCCAAACTCAAACACACGAAAAGGTCCAACCGTTGAATCAAACATCACGAAACCGAGCAAAGTAAACTCCAAAAAAGAGCCCATTAAAACACCATCAAACGCGTGGGCCCCTCGCTCCGCCCCTGCACACATCCATTCTTTTCTATTTCCAATTACAAAAAAAATCTTGAACTACCGCCAGTTAGCTGCACGTACAATAAATCTCAAAGCATCCATCGTTCAACGCGAAAATTTTTCCGGCGAACGAAAACGTGACACTTTGCGAAACGAGCGAACTCCTCCGATTTGCGACTAGGGCTTGCATTACCGGTTTACCGGTAAATAGCCAAAAACGCACCATCGGTAATTACCGGTAAAGTAACGTATTTAGGTTTCAATCAAAGATACTGTTTTTAATAAAGGTAGCCACATATAGTTATACTTTAATCGTCTAATCTACATACATCTATTTTTTTATTTACCGGTAATGGGAAAATTATTTACCGGTTATTGAAATTTGAAGATAAAATGCGAGCCCTACTTATTAGGGCTTGCATTACCGGTTAATCTGTTCACCGGTAAATAGCCAAAAAACTTACCATCAGTAATTACCGGTAAATTGGAAAATTTACCGGTAATTACCGAAAAATATTTTATCGCGAATTAAGGGCAGACATAGGCATATTATAACAAAAGATTATTGCGAAAAAAATTTGAAAGGGTCCTTTTATGGGTGTGCAACTATGGTTTTGCGAACCTGAGGGGTGTGGTAATCATTTATTTTAGTTTCAGCACTGAAAGTCACATCATATATAATATATGTATGGATTTATGACATTATTTATCTATATCGTATTTTAAAATATTTAGGTTTCAATCAAAGATACTGTTTTTAGTAAAGGTAGCCACATACAGTTATACTTTAATCGTCTAATCTACATACATCTATTTTTATTTACCGGTAAGTAACTGGTAAAGAGAAAAATTATTTATCGGTTATTGAAATTTGACGGTAAATTTCAAGCCCTGCTTGCGAAGCGCCAATCCGACGAATGCGAATATCGATATGTTGAATGTTAGATAGGTGTGTGGATTTGTTTTCACGTGTTTCATCTGTGGATACGAATCGTCCCTCTTTTTGGCCGATGTTTATCGACGGTTAGCCAAGAAAAAATAAGCTTTCTGGACGGGTAGAATCTCTAACGTAAACGAGATTAATGTGTGTGTTATACAAATGTTACGCTGCGTTTGTATGAACGCATCGTTCGTAAACGGAGCAATGAATCGTGCTTTGTCTGTGAAATTTAAGCATATTTTTGTTAGTGGTATATAGGCGCTGTTTAGTGTGGTCGCATCGTAGGTGCATTATTTAACGTCTTCTGTCAAATATGACAGTTGATATGCCATACGATAGTGGTGGCGGATCTTTTTTAGTTCATGTGCCAAAATTTCTAAATATTTTTTATTGAGTATCAAAGGTCTGTAAGTAAAGATGTCAGATTTACCGTAATTTTCGTTTATCGATAATCCGGTATTCTTTTTTACTAATTACGGGTAAATGAAACTTTAAATAAAAACTGGGAAAAATGACGAAAAGTAGAAAAAACCGTAAAACTAAAAATACTTCAAAAAAAAACCACATACAAAATCCGAATTTTTCAAAAAAATTATTTTCTAAAAAAACAACAGTTTTCAAAAATATTCCAAACACAAAAAAAAATATTTGCCGGTATTATTGACTTTATATGACATCCCTAGTCGTAAGACACGTCAACTGTCATATTTGACAGAAGTTAAATAATGCGCCTACGCTAGATGGCGCCTTTACACCACCAGAAGTTATTATATTAAATTCCATAGAAAAATCAAGATTCTTTCCTTCGTTCAAGGACAAAGCTATTACAAAAACGTAGCATAACATATATATTTATAAACATTTACTCAAGGATATAATTACAAATAAATATATAAAAGGTAGCCCTACATCGCCATCAAACACTTGTTAAATCAAATAATACACACGCGATATAAAATCTAAAGTACACACACAAATCTAATCTTGAACCGCTATCGAAAGATTGCACAATACTTCGATAAACATCGAAGGGCGAGTCAATATTTAAAATTCACTATTTAAACGAATTTTTTTCATCCATCACACAAAGTCACAATGGACACCAAACAAAATACACAAATTCTAGTATCGAATCGTAAAACTTACACGTTTTAAATAACTGAAAGTGTCGGATCGATGGATTCCGATGACTTGCTCTGTACGATGATTATTATTCAAGTGCGGCGTTTCCTATTGTAATATTCGTATCGATTTTTCATACGGGGACTAATGTCGTGAAAATTTATGACAACGGCACATATGCGATCGATCGAATGTGCTATACACGAATTTGAATGGCTCACAATGTCCGAAATGTTTGTTGTTTCGTGATAGTGGAATATAATGTGATTAAAATACGATCCCATATGGAATTCTACGATAAATTATGACTAATTCTGAAATATTGCGTGTTTGAAAGATTTTTCTTATTGAATTATTATAACATAATTATTGTTGACTAATGAAAAAATCCTTGAAAAACGTACGAGTTGTCATTCGCGATATAATGACATGGAATTAGTCACCAGTTTCTTGTATTAGATTTTTCATCGATTTTATTTCGATTTGAGTTCAGAGTCTAAAAGGTATTCGAGTCGGATGATTCATCCAGAATATAACACAAAGAGGATACAAAAAGGGCACGAACTCGAATATAACCGTATGACTCATGTAATCCAAGTACTCGACGATAATATTATACTTCAACTACACGAAACAATTAACGATAAATACTGCGTATCGTTAAAACAATAGTTTAGTTATACGCTGCATTATCTCGAGTTTTTAGTGTAGATAAACGTTTCAGCGACGTAATAAATACTTTGTTACATTGTCGGAAAATTTATCTCGGATACAATGAATGGTGTATAATACAAAATCGATTTCGAATACACAAATTTGATTGCTGTATCGGAAATCTATTTATATGTCGATAAAGCAATACGCGAATTATATTCGGTTCAATAATTAAACCCACACAGAATCGTAAATCGAAAATAACATACGAAATCTCTTCTAGAAACCGTTCGATATTATGAATACAGGTATTCTTCAACTTCCGACATAAATACGTTCCGATAAGACAAAAATTAACATTAATAATACAATAATAAGAATGAGTCTTTTTCTGAAATGTATTGGATGCAGTTAATATTTTAGTGAATTTTTTTCGAAAAATAATTAATTTAAAAAATATTTATATATATTTTTGAATCATAAATGTGAACTGCCGTAAATCAAAGACTACTGTATATCAAAATCGAACTACACATTCATGTCAATCATCAAATACACGTTCACAGTACAACTTTCAGCAAAACATTCAACCCAAATCGATCCTAGGGCATGATAAGGGTACATTACCATTAAAGCGTCAATGTCGATTTCAGATCCAACAATAAACGTGTCGTTTTCTGAAAAAAATTTTCAGCTTCGTGCCGCTAACGAGGCGTCCGTCCATCGTCCATTTTAAACAACATCGACTGCTTATATGCAATATATCATTATTATATCATTACGAACAACTTCCAAGGCCCACGAGAAAACGATGATTTAAATATGAATGAAACTTTGCACCACCATAATGCGAGACTAACAAAAATTAATATTTCTGTCAGTTACGATGAATATTCAGTAAATTTTCAGAGGTCGTATGAATGATTCGATTTTGATCGATTTCGTCGGCCAATGGGCATTGGTCATCGAGATTCGAAAAGCAAATTTGCTCGTTGTGAGAGGCCAAAGGTTTCGACGATGGACAAAGTCCAAGACTCGCTGATGCGAAAATGCAGATCGTTTTGTGATGTGTGAGTGTGTGTTTTAGGAATTAGTGTGTGGCTGGATTTGTGTGTTTAGTTATATTGTGTGTTATAGTTGAAATTTGTTTTTTGGATGTGAATTTTGTGTGGAGTAATGTTTTAATAATTTGCGGATGGTGCTGGTTTGGAATCAAGATATGGAATATGGTGGAATTATATCCGAGTTGAAATATTGAGTTTAGTATTAGAGGGTATTATGGGATCGTATCTTTATTGTGCTGTTGAATAATATTGTTTTCTGAGAATGACTAGATTAGATATTGGTCAAAATAATTAATGTTATAAGTCGAGTCAAAATATTGGAATTATTATGAATTAGTTATTGGAAATATAATAGATATGAGAAGTGTTTATATGTTATGGGAAATTTTAAGTGTAAATAAGGAAGATTGAATGAAAGATGGACAAATTAAATAAAAAAAGATATAAATAGATTACATTGAGAGTTTTTTTAAAGATCGACAAAAGTACATATATGTACTCATATATCAATGAATGAAAATTGACTACATACGACGATAATTTTCAGCATACGTCACCTATTGATTTAATCAGAAGCATTTCTACGAAAATATAATTATAGTAATTTAAAAAATTCGAACGCACTTCAATCCAACGTAATTCCAACTATTCCCCATCAGCTACAAAAAAAGTCTTCATTCATTATCCATTTTTATTAATTGACATCCAAAAAAACCATACATTTTCAATCACTCTACAAAAACAATTGATTCCAACAAGAATCCGGTCTGAAATTAAACAGCATTCATTCAACAAGTCAACCCAATAACCTCCGATTCCAACAAGAATTTAACCTGATAGTAAACATTCATTCATTCATCCATTCAACAAAAACAATCCGAAACATCCTATTTCAACAAGAAAAAAATCTTTAATTTTCAATTCTGACAAACTTCAACTAATCATTCCTTACCAACCAAAAACTTCCAATCCAATAAAGACAACTCGAAAACCTCCACAATCCAAATCCTTTAATTCTGATAAAAATTTGACCTGAAAGTAAACCTTCATTCAACAAAGACATCCCAATAACCTCCGATTCCAACACGAAACAAATGTTCATTAATTTTCTATTCCACCTCTACCCAACTTCAACCATCTTCCACACATTCCCCCAACCACATCCAATCCAATAAAGACAACCTAAAACCTCCGATTCTTCGATCTTCATTCATTTCATTATACAAAGACAACCCAAAACCTCCGATTCTTCGATCTCCATTCATTTTCTATTCCACCCAACTTCAACCATTTTCCACACATTCCACCCAGCTTCAACCATCCTCCACACATTCCCCGAACCATAAATATCCAATCCAACAAACACAACCCATAAACCGATTCTTCAATCTCCATTTATTTCTTATTCCACCCAACTTCAACCATCTTCCGCACTCCCCAACCATAAACTTCCAATCCATCAGACAACCCAAAACCCCCCGATTCTTCAATCTTCATCCATTCCATTATACAAAGACAACCCAAAAACTTCCGATTCTTCAATCTCCATTCATTTTCTATTCCACCCAACTTCAATCATCCTACATATATTCCCTCAACCATAAACTTCCAATCCAGCAAAGACAACCCAAAAACTTCCGATTCTTCAATCTCCATTAATTTTCTATTCCACCCAACTTCAATCATCCTACACACATTCCCCCAACCAAAAACTTCCAATTCAGCAAAGACAACCCAAAACCCCCCGATTCTTCAATCTTCATCCATTCCATTATATTATACAAAGACAACCCAAAAACTTCTGATTCTTCAATCTCCATTAATTTCCTATTCCACCCAACTTCAACCATCCTACACACATTCCCCCGACCAAAAACTTCCAATCCAACAAAGACAACCCAAAACCCCCCGATTCTTCAATCTTCATCCATTCCATTATACAAAGACAACCCAAAAACTTCCGATTCTTCAATCTCCATTCATTTCCACCCAACTTCAACCATCCTCCACATACCCCCCCAACCATAAATATCCAAAAACCTCCACAGCCAGACAACACAAAGCCTTCTACCCATCGCACAATCCACCAGACGCCATTAGACCAAAGTTATCGCGAACTTTTGCAAATTCGCCACACCGGGGCTACGCCCTCGCGTGCCATAACACCCGCGAGTGCACGTGCACTCGCGCTTTCGGTGCACGTGCACTCAGCACGAAAACCGCGCTCAATTCGATACTCGAACTCGAGGATTTGCCATTGCGAATGTTCGACTGTTGTGAAATCTCGTATGATGGGATATTGATATAAGCTGTAATGGTTCGCGTGTTTGTTTCAATTTGCTGAAACTGTCGCGAAAATTACACGTACAAGGTCTCGCGTGATTGCGACACGTAAAGATAAATTAGAGTTTTCGTAGTTATGGGCGTATCGAAGGGTGGATCTCTTATCTGAAGATAATTTCGTTATGAGTGTAATAAATTTTTGAAAAAAAAATAGCTATCGGATTATGAGTCAAAGGAGCGAAATATGAATGAGTTATTAACCGTTTCTGACCTGAATTTTTTTAACGATTTATGTTGTCTTCGAGTCTGAAAATACAATGTGAAGAAATACGTAGATTCGTAACATAGAATGTTATTAAGTTGTCAAGTAATAAAAATGATTATTGTTCAATCTAATCATTTATTATCATGAATTCGATGTACAATACATATAAAAGAAAATTAAATATATAGTTTTTTTATCAACAATTATAAGAAAACAATTGTTTCCTGTACAATAAGACCCGTACAGTATTTTCACTCGAACATTTCTACGAAATCCAAACAAATTACAGATCCAATTGAAATCATTCACTCAGAAAGGGTCAATATGGAATTATTGCATTTTCTAAAGATAGACACATACAAACAAACATCATTTTGTTTGAATAACTCGAATGTAACATGAATCATACTGCTTTCATTGCTTCGTTCATAAGTACAAATATAATTCTACATACAATACTCATATAAACAATGAATCACAACTACTATTGTTCGAACCTTTTTTAAATACATACTATACAAACATTCGATATTAACACATCGAATATGCGATATTTTTTTAAGTGGGGGCCCAATAGTACTTTTTATACGTGTGGGATATGAATATTCTTTTATTTTTCATTTATGTGTTTAAATTATCTATTCAGATATAATTAAGTAAAATTTGTAATTATTTTTAAAATTAAAAGGGAGTTTAGATCTCCATTGATTCTTTTGGCTACGCCCATATAGAAATGTAGTAAATCGTCATATTCAAAAAGAAATCAGAATTTTTTTAGGTGGGTTCCCAAAATAACTTTTTATAAGTGTGGGATATGAATATTCTTTTGTTTTTCATTTGAAGTATAATGTGTTTAAATTCAAAGAATTTATTCAGATGTATCGATATAATTACGTAAAATTTGTAATTATTTTTAAAATTATAAGGTAATTTAGACCCCCATTGACTCTTTTGGCTACGCCCATATAGAAATACAACAAATCGCCGAATTCAAAAAGAAACACCAGAATTTTTTTTTAGATGGGTTCCCAAAATAACTTTTTATAAGTGTGGGATACAAATATTCTTTTGTTTTTCATTTAAAGTATAATATGTGTTTAAATTCAAAGAATTTATTCGTATACATCGATACAATTAAGTAAAATTTGAAATTATTTTTTAAATTATAAGGTAATTTAGACCCCCATTGACTCTTTTGGCTACGCCCATATAGAAATACAGCAAATCGTCGAATTCAAAAAGAAACACATAGAAAGGGGAGAGGTTTCGGGCGTGCGCCCTGCCGCCCGATCGGCAGCCGGTCGAATGTGTCAAACGTGCAAAAAACCACACCATCACCGCTCCGTTCCCCATCATTCCAAACGTCAATCCCGAATTTTGACATCTGCCAAAACAGCGATCGTTATTTTTATTATTGCGAACGAGCGGCGCCGCTCCCGACACGGCCGGCTGCCATGTAACGAGCGCCCATACAAAACATTGACGCCATCTCTTATTAAAACACCATAGAATTAGCGTAACACTCCCATGGAATTATATGTCAAAACATGAGGGTCGCCGGCGACTGATGCTAAATTTATATTCGCGAATATTGTTTCGGGAATGTTTGAGAACCGCTGGTGGGTTAGGGTATATACTCACTGGAGTATGCGAGATGCAACGCCCTCCAGTGGCGCGCCTCTCCAATGTCTTCGCACAGCTGCGGTATTCGAAGAAAAATGACGACCATCCCCCTCGGAGGACGGGACTGCACTGAGGCGTTTCGTTTTCGCACCGATGGTGGTCGGCGCACACGTTCCCAAATAGCACGTTTAGTCATTGTCATACTATTTGTATTTTGGATATAATATGGTTTTTGTGTGGATGAATGTGTTTTGTTTTATCAGAATTGGGACGGTTTCGGTGAAATTCGTGGAATTTTTGTAATCGAGGGTTCTTTTGAATATTTTTTTTTTTGAAAGTTGTGAGTGTGCAATGGTGGATTCGTGGAATTTGTGTCGTTTGGTGTTTTTTGTGTTGGATTTTTGGATGGTTTGTTTGAGTTATTTGCGCCTTTCGCACAATATTTACGAATCGATTCGAGTTAGTGTTGCCAGGGTGGAAATTGTAAAAATGTATTTTTAGGATCGAATGCGATGTAAATGATTGAAAATAATGGATTAGATATAGAAATATGTTGAGAAATCGAAAAAATGTCGCTATAATTTTATTTTTACAAATTTGTGCAAAAATATTTGCGCAAACGTCGTTACGAATAAATTTATTAATTCATATTTCAATTCACAATGAAAAATTCTATTTTATAATCTACGATAGATTTTCTTTCAAAGACAAAAAATAAACAACATTATTCCACAAAATTTAAAAACAAAACATTCATTGTTACAAAAATTAAAAACCGAAAACAATCTCAAAATCAACACACTAATTACTTAAAACAATCTCAAAATCAACACACAAATCACCAAAACCTTTCAAAATCCCAACCGAAACCCATCCATCCAAAAAAACCCACTAACAAAAAAAATATCGAAATTGCACAATAACCGCGCGTGGCGAAGCGTCCTACCGCCAGCGTGCTATAAGTGGCGACGGGTGGGGTAGACAGAGCAGACTCCCCACGACGCTGCCGCTTCCGACCACCATCGTTCCCAATTGCACAAAACTTGCACAATATTTTTAGCCTTATATATACGAACATAAGAGCTATTTTATATAATTGTGTTATAACGAGTTCAGCACTGTAACGGCCAGCGCATTTTAGTCGAATATACAGTACGTCGAAGCGCGAGCAATAGCGTTTATCTACCGCCGCTTCCTGGATGCATGTGCGATGGTGGGTCTGTGCAAAGTGTCAGTCATTTACTTTTTGATTGTGTGTTGATTGATGAGCAGAGGCACGATTGGATTGACGAATGTGAGAGGGTTAGTGTTAATTTTAGTGAAATGGTTTTAAAAGGGCGATTTGTGAGGGTGTGGGTTTGCAGGAAATTGGAAGTGTGCTGAAAAACATGGTCCTGAAAATGCAGGAGATCAATGCACTATTGTAGTGTTACAGACTTAATCTTGCCTTCTCTTTCCTTTGTTCCTTTCCTCTCCCTAATTTTGTTAGATTATATGCTTGTGTTCATTCTTTTTGGGTGCGATTTAACTGTGCATTAAAAAAAATTGCACTTTAAAACAAATTACTTGTGCGTGTCGCATGGTCGTGCGATTGGTATTTTTTGTCCTGCTCACATTTGCTACGTTGCCGTCATTTACTTACATTAAGTTTAATGCACGTTTATTTATTTTAAGGTACAGATAATTTTTCGAATGCACACATTTTAATGCTCGTGTTAAATGCACACATTATTTTTTTGAATGCACATCCGTTTTATTTAATGCTCAAGTTTAGTGCACAATAAATTTTTATGAATGCACGTTTAAATTGTTCCCCATTGCAAGCCCTAGTTAAAAGGTTACTTGTATCGGTTGCGTTCATTCGCTTTCTGGTTTACTTCGCTTAAAGAGAGGGGAGGGGGGGCGCGTGTTGTGCGCGACGGCAGACGGCGCCGCACCGCACCGCTAGTGCTAGATCGTTGACTCGCGCCGTTCGGTGTGGCCGCCGCGACGCGTGCTGCGCGCTTTTGTCTTACCCGTAGCGTCTCTGGCCCACCGTAGTTACCCGCACGTAGCCCGCTACGAGCGTAGCCTGCCCGTTCAAAGATAGCCCGGCCCGCACCATTAGGAGCAGAGCGTTGTGAGTTTCAACCCCTTCGATGTCCGAGCGGCGTGTGCATGTCGCTACGGCCCGGGTGGGGCTCAGTGTTTTGTGTTGTGGGTGCAGTGAGTTGCATGCGTGTCCCGGAAACGCGGGGCTCCTGATTCGCGGGGCCAAATGTAGATGCTCCGGACCGAGCGCGGTGCTCCGGATGTCTCGGGGGCCAAATGTGATACGGTTCAATATGAAAACGAAGGAGCGATTTTTTTCGGGTTGTATGATGGGAAACGCTTAACGTGGATGTTCGTTTAACACGAAAAAGTGTTAAGTCGGGGCCGCATTATTATTTTGTGTCATGATGGTCCAATAACAAAATAATTTTTCATGTTAAACGTATATACATCGAAAAATACTTAACATTAAAATAATTTCATGTTAAACGTACATACATTCGAAAACGCTTAAGATGAAATAATTCTGCGGTCATATTATGACGTTTAACATGAAATTATTTCATCGAGACCGCAACATTATTTTGATCCAAATACTGTCACAAAACATTTTTTCCCCTCAAAAGAATTTCACATAGCATTCATATAAAACGATTCCCGTATCTCGCAATGGTCCAAAAGCACCGAAAAGCGGCCCGCGAACGTCGAATCGATCGCGCGATACACAACAAAGCTCGCGCTCGAAAGCTCCGGTTTTGCGCCATGTCGCCACGTAGTCGATATGAAACGGGGGTGGACTGTTCCCGGGGCGTCGGCGCCGGGCACGTGGCCCCCGCGCGGGGTACTTGTTGCACCGGGACGTGGCCCCCCCCGCGCCCCGCGCCCCGGCCCGCTGCGCTTGCACTGGGCCGGCCCAGTGGCGGGCGGGACTGGGCCGGCCCAGCGGAGCATGCAGATTCCGTGTGACCAGTGGCAACTGGCCGGGTCGATGGTAATGACCGCGCGCACGTCGGGGCTCTGCCCTTGTGCACTGTCTCTCTCTTCTAGAGAACTCTTCGAGAGTACTCTTCGGGAGTATTCTTCTTCGAGAGTTCGGATGCGTTTTGTTGTCGTGATTTTTTTTTTGAAGGTTGGGATTCGGTGTTGGGTTAAATTTTTTTGTGGATGATAGTTTTTGGTGGGGTAAAAAAAACTTGTAGATCAGGCTTGTCCAAAGGGCCACTACGGTGCCGAAGTGGCCCCCACTTTTCACACAAAAACAAACATAACAAACAGCATTTATTCCGAAATGTATTCATCGAAATAGTTTTATGAAGGAAACAAATAACTTTATCAATATTTTAACACTTATTACGTTTTGAATTTACAACAATTGAAATTTTTAAGTGGCCCCCGAATACTGAAATTTTGGACAAGCCTGTTGTAGATGGTTCTTACTTATTCGAGTTTGAGACGGTTTTTTTTAAATATTATTTTTATGCAAATTTTATCGATTTTGGTTTGTAATGGATTTTATTCGATTAGTTTAATTTTTGGGATGATCCTGCACTTTAGGTGCGTAAATTATTTATTGTTGTATTTGAATTTTGACATGATTAAAATTGCATTGTTAGTGCCCAAAAGAGATTCTTAACGTAGTGGATGTTTGTTTTTGGTGGGGTAAAAAGCTTGTAAATGAGTCTTATTCGAGTTTGAGACGATTTTTTTTAATATTATTTTTGTGCAAATTTGATCGATTTTGATTTGTAATGAATTTTATCGTTTTTCTTCGATTTATTTAATGAATTTTTGTGGAATATATTGGGGTAAAGAAACTTAATTTGCGGACTTGTAATGCATAAATTACATGTGAAATACGTTGAAATTGATCTAAGCACCTATAATGCATTTTTATCCGTTAAAATATAAATTTATCAAATATTAGTGTTTACTATGGTGAAATAGTAAAAGTTCTAAAACAATAAGCCCAGAAATAAAATAGGCAGTTCTAAAGCTCGGAAATAATAAAATTTTGTGCTTAAATCAAATTAAATCGAAAATTAAAAAAAAATCTTAACCAATTTCCAATAATCAAATCTACAAGTGATATTTCCAAAAAAAAATTTCAACCTTTACAATAAACGCTAAAATTCACGACCAAAACATCAAATTCCCAAATCTCGAAACTTCCACAGCATCACACATCCATTTTGCATTTCAACGCACAAAAACCTCTTCCCCGCTTATATTCTTCCAATTCCCACCCACAATTCGCCATGCAAATATTTACTTTGCACAATTGGGTCAACGCATTCTAAACCGCATTCGTATCAATATCGAAATCGCCACACACGACAAAACACGAGATACTGTAAATTTTCAATTTTCACCCATTATCAACTGTCAAAACATTTACATGACCCCGCAGCCAATTGTTTTCTAATAATTCCACAATAAACGGTCCGACCTTGGGACTTTTGCAATTGAAAAATTCGCATACGTAATTAGTTTTCAGTTGCGACAGATAACTGACGGTTATCGGTGCGTCTCTCGCGTGTTTTATTCGCTTTTTTCATGTTATTATCGCATATGAAATATCATAGTTGTTGGTTTAATGTCGGTAATTGGTGCGTGAGGTATTGTTTTTCCGCAAGGCTTTCGAGTCCATGGTTTGTCGATTTTTGCGAGTGTTCGTTTTGACATTGGATTGTTTATGGGGAAAAATGTTAATGACGCTGTTTGTCGTCGGCGAAATTTTGTGGAAAAGTGTCTATTGTTTTGTTTCGGTGCAGTGTTTGTCCAATTTTGGATAAATGCAGTTGACGATGTCGTATTGTGTTTATGCAGATGTTTCGAGACAAGATTTTTTTATCGATACGTTCTGTCAATATTGACTAGTGAATCGTTTGCTGGTCATTGGTGATCAATCGCTAATTATTATTTTATTAAGACCGTATGATATCATATTGTATTTTAGAAATAAATTATAGCAGATTTTCATTTTTCTGTGGTGATATTTAAAGAAAATCGTTACTGTGATAATATTCTTGTTATTAAATCGTTAATATTTGTCAATAACTCTGCAATTTTATGTTTAATTTTGTAAAAAAATTCTATATGCCATTGTTGATAATCAACGGATTTATAATCAAATAAGAATGATGGTCACCGGTGACCGAAACTGATCAATATTGATGCTATGAATATTTTTTTTCGTCAACATTTATAAGAGTTACTCATTAGTTGAAAAATGAAAGTGTCGGTCACCAATGAACAACACTGATCAATATCGATACTGTAAATCTTTTTTATTAACATTTATAAAAGTTACCCATTATGTATAATACAACACTGATCAGTATTGATACTGTAGAACTATTTTGTATCAACATTTATAAAAACCACCCTCTAGTTAAAAACTAAAAGTGACGGTCACCAATGAACAAAACTGATCAATATTGATGCTATAAAACTTTTTTTTTTCAAAATTCATTAAATTTACCCATTAGTTAAAAATAAAGTGACGCTCCCCACTCGACAGGTAGTCGACTGCCCTCACCCTTTAATTGGCGCAGTCGGTAGAATGTCGACTACCCTCACCCCTTAATTCACCAATGATCAATATTCATACTTAAATTTTTTTTATTAACATTCATAAAAGTTACCCAATAGTTAAAAATAAAATAACCCTCCCCACTCGGCAGGTAGTCGATTGCCCTTTAATTGGCGCAGTCGGTAGAATGTCGACTACCCTCACCCCTCAATTCACCAATGATCCATATTCATATTGTAATTTTTTTATTAACATTCATAAAAGCTACACATTAATTAAAAATTGAAAGTGATTTTTAAAAAGTTAAAAATATTTGTGCAAAAATTTTTTTTTAAATCCAAAAATTTGACAATATCGTTTTGATGTTTCAGCTGCAGCTCGGGTGCACGATGGTGTGGTGACGAGTGTGGGGTGTGATGGTGTTGCGGTGAGCTTGGAGGCATGCCGCAGTCGCGCGGGGGCGGCGAGGCGGCGCCGCTGACGGTGATGTCCGTCGGCGGCGGGGGGGGCGACGGCGGGGCGGAGCCGCGACCTCGGGCCTGTGCCCCGCTGAAGAAGGCGGCCGCTGGGGGCGCGGGGGGCGCCGGCTCCGGGGGCTCGGTGGCCACCGGCGCTTCGGGGGACTCCAGGTCGCATCAGCCCCCGGAGCCCTACTACGTGCCGTTGCCGCCGAGCGAGGCGCTCAACGTGTACAAGTTCAAGCTGTCGTGCGACGAGTACCGCGAGATATGGAACTACTCCAAGATATACTTCTACAATCTGTCTAAGGAGGTCAGGCCGATCGTGGACGGTACGCCCAAGTACGACGACGCCGATGGCGCTTATCTGCACTCGCTCAACGAACACATAGCGTTCAGGTGAGATCTCGTTTGTGTTTGGTGACATGGAGCTTGATGATGGTTTTAGTGTTCGGCTTCTTGTGGTTGCTTTTCAATTTTCATAACGCGTTCCATGTTATTTGACATTCTGGACACTGAAGACCGGGCTGAGTATTTGCCATCCCGGTTACCGATGGCCAGGTTGAGTATTTGAGACCCAGGTCACGGAGGACCGGAGTGAATATTTTTCATTATGGTCACCGGTGACCAAGGAAAATATTCGCCATCCTGGTCACCAGTGACCGGGGAAAATATTTGTCAATAAAAGGCACAAATGAAATATGAGAAATTCTGAACCAAACCATATAAATACTAGTGTTTGCAGTGAAATCCCATTTTTACGTTCCTGGAAGTGACCGGGGAAAATATTTGTCCACAAATGAAATATGAAATTCTGAACCAAACCATTTCATTTCATTTTACGTTCCTGGAATTCGCTTTTTCCCTCTATTTGCATTTCATTTCTGCAGTCTCGTTTCATTTTAGTATTATACATGTAATGCTCAGTTTTTCGTTTTTATTTCATAGAACTTACGTCTGAAATTATATTCCAAATTCAATTAATTTTATAAAAATATTTAATATTTAATAATGTAAATTTGCGGCTATTGACAGTCTATGTTTAAACGTATCGATCGCTTGTTGCTGACATTTGCCAATTTGTGATTTTTATGTTCTTTTTATATTTTTGTTTACCCTTATTCAAACGGTTTTCTGATATTCATCATCATCTAGTTTCGTGTCCAATGAAAAGAAAAAGGTACCTCATAAGAAGTTCGGATACTAAAATTATTTCTTTGACGAAGACACGCAATTTTATCCATCAGTTTCGTACGAAATTGTTTCAAATAGTTTGCATCGTTATCGTGTATAGCCTTTATAATGTTCATCGCAGGATAAGGTCACTTTAGTCATATTTCTTTATCGTGTAATGATAAGAGGAAGGTAACGTTTATTATATTGAAAATTACTTTACGACAAATGGCTTCAGATTAACAACGTAACAACCATCACATTTGTCGCTTAACTCCCGTGATCGGCATAAAGATTAAACTGTTGACGTTGTACACGATTTCAAAATTTCTGTACACGTTTCTTAATTATCAGTAAAAAGTCCATTACTGCATAATTACTAGAGCAATTACACCATAACGTCGCTTTTTCAAGCTAAAACAACCCAAGAAAAATCGAACTAGGATAGGCCGTGGACGTGACAATTTTTTACCATCTTTACCGAGAAGCATCTCAATTGACACCAATTAAACGCGTCCGACAATCAAGAGTGGTTCTTCTGGTCTGGCGTCAATAATTTTCTAGCCGACACAAAGCACACCGGTTCCATCGGGTTTTGCTCGTCTATTTCGGTAACAGTTTTCTCTTGGAACAATAGGAACGACATGTCGTACCAGTCACTCGTCACAGTGATGCACTTTCGCTCGAAGAACCAACGAGACGCTTGCATTTCGCGTTTTCGATCGGTTTATATCATTTTCGATGGCCGATTTCGGAACGAGTCCGATGCCAACACAAACATTGTTCGACCTTCGGAAAATATTATATGTTGCGGGGAAATGTCTTAATTTAGACGTGTAGAATTCGCGTCCAAAATAGATCTTCGATTCGGTATCTTTGTGTGGAAGGTGGCCGTAATGAGGCTCCGTGTTTACTGTACACTCGTCGCGAAATCTCAGTTATCGAATCGAGTGCGGTAGAACCTCGATTATCCGGAGTAAACGACGGTTAGGATGGTCCAATTAATCGAGACGAGAAAAAAAATTATGAATTTTTTCGAAATTAAATTAAATTATTCATAAGAATTTTTGTGTGTGCATAATTATGCACACAACCTTTAAATATTTTTAAACGTATTTACAGTTATTTATTTGTACTATTTTTGGTTATTTGATTCTTGGAAAATATGTTAACATAAAAAAAATCGCCATGATAATTTATTCATCGGTTCCCAAGATTATAATTAATGAAGTCATAATTTTTAATGCCTTCTGCGAGACCTTTTTTATCTTCAAATTTTTTTACACAAAATAATTGTTTTCGAAAATAAATTATGTTACAATCATTTTATAAGCTGTAAAGATTATTTTAAAAATAAAATTCTTGCCAGATTTTAGTTTGATAATCCTCAAAGTTGAGTCAATATAATTTAGTTACATACTCGCAAATTTTCGGACGCACATTATTTAAAAAAAGCAAATTATTTTTTTGATCGATCCGAATAATCGAGGTTCTACTGTATACTCTACCCAGGATTACTCGGACGTCCATAAAAACGAATGTACTGCAGTTAACCGAAGCCAATCGGGCACCGTTCCAAACACCACTCCGAATAGGTTGTCCGGGTGCTCTAGAGTTCAGTTGACTTTCATACTATCGATTATCACTGATGTCCAATTGTTATTGTCCAGGTACGAGATCTGCAAGCTGATCGGAAGAGGGAGCTTCGGGCAAGTGTTCAAAGTGTTCGATCACAAGAAGCGCGAGTACGTCGCCCTGAAGATGGTCAGGAACCAGATGCGCTTCTTCTACCAGGCCAAGGAGGAGGTGCGCATCCTGGAACACCTGCGCAGGAAGGACAGGGACAACGCGATGAACGTCATCCACATGCTCGACAACTTCACGTTCAGGAACCACATGTGCATCACGTTCGAGCTGCTCTCCATAAACCTGTACGAGCTGATCAAGAAGAACAAGTTCCAGGGCTTCAGCCTGCAGCTAGTCAGAAAGTTCTCGCACAGCCTGCTGCAGTGTCTGGACGCGCTGGCCAAGTTCAAAATTATACATTGTGATATGAAGCCGGAGAACATTCTGCTGAAGCAGCCTGGCCGCTCCGGGATCAAGGTAAAGAATGCTACCCCCTTAACTCTCGGCCTTCTTTGGGTTGACCCAATGAAAAAAAAATGATATGTCGATGCGGCGGGACACAATGGGGTTCAGGTAGTTGGGTAGTTGATGTACAGGTGCTTGGCGTGCCCACCTGAGACGACAGCTGTTCTATGCTGCGTCTCGTATCCGCCGCATCGGTTCTCAATCTGTTATGTTGAAAATGTGGAGCTTCTATAGGGGCGCGAGTTAGAAAAAATATTTGTACAAAATATAAATATAAACAGAGAAATTTGCGCAATTTTTAAAAAGGCGTTGATTAATTGATTCGCGCCAGCCTTGAACTTTCGTTTTCTATTCAGGTGCCAAATGTACAAAATTAACCTTTTCAATGTCGTAGTCAGTCGATTTCAAATGATAAGATCTGATCGTTAATATTTTTATGTATATAAATTAATGATATCATCCTGCAAAATTGACGATGCTTTCAATAGCGAAGGACTGCTTCTAGATCGTATCTGTTTCCCATTTATAAAAAAAAAAAATAATAATATAAAAGCGTTTGTACTCGACCGGAGTTCAATGCCATTCGAAAGAATACTCGCGTGTGGTAATAATTAAACACCAGACGTGCTAATACGCTTACATTTTTTACAGACAGTCATGACTAACCTTTATTATTAAAATAATTAATATTGTACGGTTTAAGAACCGCGCGTCGCCGCCGTCGCCATGGCGACCGCAGTTATATAGTCAAAATATTAGTCAGGTGCGCTGCGTGGCCTTTTTTCCTACCATTTCGCACATTTTTTCATAATTTAATGCCCTTTTATGCGTATTTTTATGCACGTATGTCATCGTTATACGAATAAGAGTATAATTAACGGTTTGCTGATCCCCGAGCCGTGTGGGAGTGCAGGTGTTCGCTCTTTTGCAAGCCAAGTGTTTTATACGTAGGTAAAAAAAAAATCGGCAATCACTTCACGGTCTACCGATTCGGATTTTTTTTTGTATTATTACAGACATATTTTATTGTGTGTTTATAGGATGCAGAATTTAGAGTCGCGTTTAATCGCGGCCGTTTGTTATTTCGCAGTCGATAAAATGAAAATCGCACTTTTATCGTTGCGCTATCCTCTGATGTGACATTTATTTCGTTGTGTTAACGAGTTTCGCTAAACAGTTTCCGCGCGAACGGTGCGATGTGAAATGCACGGGTTGATGTGAATGGTTGAGATTTGTGTCTTGTTTTTAGATTTCGATGGTGGATCCTAGCATTTGATATGTGGACGTGATATAAATCCAAAAACGAAAAGATACGACTTTTTTCAAATCAAATTCAACCTTTTAAACTTTAAATGAAACCTTTTTCAAATCAATTTTAATAATTGGAAAGTATTATTAAGAAATTTGTCATAATAATCAATGAAATATAATCTGTTTATCAATTTGGCTTTGTTAATCTCGCAATTGGTGATTTTTACATACTTAATCACATTTTTTAGTAAATAAATCTCAATATAGGTATCATGGATACGTACCTAATGTTTCTTGTATATAAATAAAAATAACTGAGCAAAATACGCCCTTTTCGTCCGAATAACCTAATATTTTTCATAAAATATTAAAAATTTAGAAAATAAACCTGCAATGTTTGAGAACATTGTAGAAGGCCAAAACGGAAGTGTTTCATTTTTCAAACTTTTACCATTTCACCATGATTTAAAATCAAAAATTTTAAATTCACCCATCTCCAGACATTCACAACAACGCGCAAACAATCCAACCAAGAAAATCGCACTGCAGCGCAAAACTATTCATGCACTTTTCAGTTTGCGCAACAATTTCACAACGTCCGCGTCTCATCTCGCGGTTTTACCACATCTACCGTCATCTAGCTCTTTCAAACATTCGAATATCCACATAATAACGGCGGTATCCATCTCGCGAGCGAACTTAAACATTCTACCACACAATAATAACTGCGGTATCCATTTCGAGAGTGGAGTTAAACAACCGAATATGCATTAATGACTGCGGTATCCATTTCGAGAGTGGAGTTAAACAACCGAATATGCATTAATGACTGCGGTATCCATCTCGCGAGTGGACTTACAATTGGATATTCGAATATGAACATAATATCGGCGGTATCCATCTCTTGAGTGGACTGTTCTCGATAGGAGTACATGTGACGGGCCGCAGTTTTATTTCAGATCCGCGAATCACGTGCGCGAATCGGAACTCGAGCGCGTCACGCAGGATCGTGTATTTAAAGCTTTTTGTTTTGTTTTTTGGCGGGTAATTTATGCGCGTTTTGGACAGTCGCGAATTTCGGATACGGTGCGAGGTTTTTCATTGATGTCGCAAACGCGTGCGATATCGAAATCGGGTTTCGCAGATTGCCCGTTTCGATTGTGTTCTTTTCGCGGGCCCGTATCGAGGTTGTTTGATTTATATCGATGATTTTTTTAAAGTGATGATTTTATGGGGGTTTTAGTAGTAAATGAATTTTTTAATGTGGTAGAATTTCGATTTTACAAATTAATAATGGGTATTGAGATGGTCCAGATAGCGAAAATTTTGAAAAATCGAGAATTTATTATTTTTATTTTGGACTATTTTTATTAGATAATAAAAAAAGGTCAAACACCTTTTTTTTTTTTTCAGGGTATTGATAATATCCAACTTATCTTTTAATGATAGCATAACACGTTTACTTTTAAGTGTCATTATAAGTAAATATTAAAATCATATCGAAGAATAACTAAGAAATCTAGCCAATATTTTGTTAAATACTTGGACTCGTGTTATATAAAAAAAATGTGCTATTAAAAAAAATTTTTTTTTTTGTTCAATTCAAATAATCGAAGCTCTAGTGTAGTATTGAATTTTCGTAAATCTATCCAATGTATTGCTATCGGTTTTTTTGAGAGCGTACTCTTTTCGAGTTCAGCCAACTGTTGATGTATCCGCTTCATCCCACGGGAAGCTTTTTTCACGTACATGCACTTAGAATAATGTAGTTCTGTACAAGTCGAGCTTTCCAGGGTTTGATTGGCCGGCGACAGCTGTTCTATATTTATAGTGTCCGCGACCGGCTAATTCCCTCTACTCTCCCGGAGAGCGATGCATCCAACATCACGAAATTTTCAATATTCCAGAGCACAGAAACCGGTTATTTCACACTTCTTCAGACCGCCGGTAGTTCCAGTCTCGTCACACAGATCGGTATCCAGATAAGAAACGTCATGCGAGACCACCGTAAGGTCGCGGCTTTCTATACTCGAGGTCTCTTATGTTGGATATCATCGAATCCAGTTATTAATTTCTGGATGTGCGTCGTAATTTATGGATCGGTCTTATCTAATCTGGACTCGAGTTTATTGCCAGATGCATCCGATGCGATAACCCTTCGAAAATAGATACAGAGTATTGTCGCAATGGTCGTATGTTTTTAGTCAGACACGATGGCGGAATTAATCCGGTTGTAAGGAATGATTTATTCGTGAATGAGTCCGTTGACTTTGTTGTTTGTGTGTCACAATTGTTCGAATGCGATATTTGTTTTATAAATGTGATTCATTCGTAATTAAACGCATATTATATTATCTGCGTTTACGTTTTAATTATGTATTTGTAATTGTCACATGTTTTTATAATGAATATATATTCAAGATAATGATCGTTTATATTCGATGTATAATTTACCTTTGTCCAAGATTTACAGTGGTGGATTCATTTCGTTAGGGGCCTGAGATGTTAACAATTTTTTTAGGAGTCTCTGGCCCTATACAGGGCCAGGTTAAAAACTTGCCATCCCATTCGTGAGACAAAAAATATCAAAATAAAAATAAGTAGAACTACAGGCTAGAATTTTTTTATTTATTATTGATATAATATATACAATATAATATGTAGTCTGTTTCACAAATAAAGGAAAAATGGCGATTTTGTAAAATAAAATTTGCTTTTGTGCAAACCTATGCCCCTTTTTTTCAGAAAATGATTTAACTTATATGATTTTTAATGTATTAGTATGGAACAACCAGGCATTTTGATTTCTAGACGATTTTTATTTCTCGAATAATGAGAATTCTCGAGAAATTTTGGTGTATGAAAAAATACCTATATAATTTTTTTTATTATAGATTTTAAAAGCCCATAGATCTTCTGTCCTTTTAATTTAATATTTAGTTAAGTGTACCAAAAATCAATCATAACGATAATGATCATGTGAATTTTTTACAACACAATCTTCCAAACCTAACTAAAATTTTATTTAAAAAAAAAATATTAAGGGCCTCGAAGCGAGCGCCTCCACCTCCCATAAACAAACCCGCCCCTGACAATTCACATTATTAATTTCTAAAACGACGCACTCTTCCCAATCACTCAACCATCAAACCCAGATCGATATCGAGCCGATTTCGATTCGGCACCGGAAGGGTTCTAACTACACACTCGGCGCAATTACGCACCACGCTACGCTTGGCACAAATTCGCTCTTCCTCGAGACGAGTGCATTGTTCCTCTCTCCCCCCACAACCGTCTGGTGCAACCGATCAATGCCCAATATTAGGAGCTAACGACCGTTCGCAGTTTTCGATTTCGCACAATTGCAAATGAGTCACTGCGCGAACGGCGCTTGTCCTTCGGCATCCCACGCCTCCGAAAGTGACAGTGCCACAGCTAAGGTGTTAACTTTCGGATGTGGACGGGTCCGAAGACCTACGTCTATTTCTAAATACCAGGTTCGGTGCCCCCTCGACGGGCCCGTGTCCAGCACTGCTTCATATTTCGATGCATCGATAATCGTCAGGTGCATTGTTCGAGTTTTCTTTGTGTCGTTTTGCGATCGCGTCATGTCTGGAAATGCGTCGATGATTGTTCGATTTCTTTGTTTTGAGCGGTAATGGCCGGTTCAGATGGCGGAATGGGGTCGCGTTAATCGTTATCATCTTGTTTTTGTTTGTCGGTGAGTTGCATAAGGCTTTTCCGTATTCTAGATTTTGTGGGATGGTTTGTTTTCGGTCGGTTTAACGGTCGATTATGCGCATTGTTTCGCGTTAACACTCTGCTGGGTGGGTTCGTGTTTGCGGTGGTCGTATTTTTTCGGAGGAAATAAAAATCGTTTGAAAAATCAGGGTTTTGAAGCGGACCGTGAAAAAAAATCATGTGAATTATTCCCTCCTCTTCTCCTAGTTTTGTTCAAATTAGTTATTTTGTTACTAGGAATGCCGATTATCATTATTTATTCAAATAAAATCAAACTAATGTTAAAGTAAACAACGTGCTTTTTTTATGATATTTGAGTCTTCGACTTTGCCCTGTCGCGGAACAAAATAATTTAAGTTAAAATCGATATCAAAGAATTTTATTTATTCGAAAATATACTAAAAATAAGTGCCGCAGACAAATTTTTTTTTCATTCGTTATTGATATAAGATTAACAAAATGAAGGGCAAAAGGGTAATTTTAGAATATAAATAAATCTAAAACACAGAGCGGTGAATAAAAGTCTGTTCTCTTATATAAAGGACGTATGGTTAGCGTATTCATGTCGCAAATGACCATCGTGAAAAATAAATATTCTTATATGATTCGAACGAGCGTAAAAGTCGCATAAATTATTTTTTTTACAATGAATGCAAAATGCAAACAGCTGTTTTCGTTTCGAGGCGTCCTTCCCAAATGTCAATGCTGTAATAGTCTAGAACAGAATTAGTTCTAGCTTATCCCAGATAAAGTCGATCGCGGCCCTATTTCTTCTTTCGCGATACGCGTTACATATTTTTTCGCACACGCTTTCTCACCAGAAGACGCCAACCATTAAAAAAATGTATATATTTTTCTCAGAAATTATTTCGAACCGCGGCTTGCGCGCGCAACTCCAAAACGTGACCGCTCGGAAAGCCCTTTTAGCATGAATGGGAATTTGCGAAATTTCACCATCATTTTTGCCAATGTTTGTCGGCGTCGTTCTGGCATGGTGGTGTTATAGATTTTGTTCTTCGCCGTCGACGGATTTAATGAGATTTACGGACAATATTGATTGAGTCCGTCAATTGGAGCGAGACGCGCGTTTATAACATCGACATGCGCATCCATCATCTCAATATCTGGGTTAAACGTCGTTTTATTTTTATTTTGTTCTTCGTGTATATTTTTATGTAAAATTTCTGTAGGGGCGTATGGTAGGTGCGGAAGCGAGAGGAATTTTGAATTACTTCACTCGTGATTGTGAAAAATTGGTTGTTAGTCATGGTTATGATAATGTTCGTTGACGAAAATAGTGTTGTGGAAATTTTTAATTATGAGTAGGGTTGGCGTGTGGTGTTCAATTGATGTTTTCTTTGTTTGGTTAGAATAAATTATCTTATGTTTGTTTCGATCTGATACAATTTAAAAATAATATAAATAAAAACGTGTCTAATGAGAATTTTCAATATCAATCGTAGTATGAAATGCTATTTTGGCACGTGACAATCAAATGGAGCAGTATGAACGGGCGATTCAAGAGATATCCATCTTGTGGAAAGTTTTTTTTTGTTCAATTTACGAAATTATTTTTCTAATTATCTGATAACCCTGTTATCATTGTTTTGTACGACTAATCAATGAAATTATATTTCAATAAATTTTACCAAGAATTAATAATTCGATAATGTCAAATATGACGTTATCGAATTATTAATTCAATAAGACTTTTAAACTTCAATAAAATCATAAAATAAATTTTTCGATATATTGCGATTTAATGATTGAATTACATATTTCGATTCGATCAATTAGCATTCATGACACGAAGTTTTACTTCCAACGCGAAAGAACACCACGCATATTTTTTATGTAGATTGCGGGCATACAATATTTATAAAAGCACTCCGACTCGCTTTTATTGCTTCCGATCTTTTACGTCGAAGTTTCCAATAATCATTTCAGCGGCGACCCAACAGGGAAACGACTCGACCACTACAACTAGACAAACGGTATCGCTGTTTCAATTTCCCGATATGATACAAATTAACGGTTAATGAATATGAAAAAAAACGGTAATTAATGTTGCTCGCGTGCCTAGCAGTTGATCGCGACTGACTCGCGTGTGTGTCGGATGTGCAGAGATGTGCCAGAAGGCGGACATCAGGAGCGCGACGTATAAATAGACCGATATATGGGTTTCTGGGTCTTCCTGCTCTCGTCGAATATTCTAATATTCGTCTTCGTCTCGTGGACGTCCTCAAAGAAGAAGGGTCTAACCGTTTGCGTCATCGCGAACTCGTGTCCTTTCTCGGAATCGTGAAATTTGCCGTTGCGATATCGCGAAAAACGTGATTCATTCGACATTATAATGTTTTATCTAGTAGCGTTTGGTGTGGCCTCGGTACTGGTGATTCAAACGATATGAGCGACTCGAGCGACAGTTTGGTGCGTCAGGCGGTTGGATTGTCGCTCAAATCGCTCAAATCGCCTGTGGTAAAGGCGCATGTTTAAGCAGTTTATTGTTTTTTGCTCGTGGCCTTTGTACTGGTGATTTGAGCGAAAAATCGATGCCTCAAACGTTTGAAATGTCGCTCAGATCGTTCGAGTCGCCGATCGCGAAAGGCACACGTTTAGGTAGCTTATTGTTTTGTGCTCATGGCCTTTGTACTGGTAATTTGAGCGAAAAATCGATGCCTCAGATGTTTGAAAGTTTAAAGTTACGTTTAGGAAGTTTATATTTGCACGAGGTTTCGGTATTGGTGATTCGAACGACAAATCGGTGTATCAAACGACTGTGTTGTCGCTCAAATCTCCGACGACGAGGCCGCACGTTTAGGAAGTTTTTGATTGTTGGAATTCAAAACGCGGAAAGAGCGCGGGCCTTGAAATTTCTTGGTGTTATGATTCGAAATCGCGCTAAAAACAACGTTAAACGACCCAGATTAGAAAGCGTCTGAAGAGACAAAGAAATGGATAATTTCGGTCTTGATGAGGTTTTTTCTGCGTTGAAAATTCGAGAATAATTTTCACCTTGAACTTTGCCTTATGTTTTATACGTGTATTGTTCGATTAGTTAATTAATATTCATTTCCAATCGAAGCCGTCTCTAATTAATATTTGAAAAAAAAGTTAATTTTCTTCAAATGCATTTAAACGATTGATTGGACGTCTAGTCTGCGAAAGCATTGCTTTGTACTTTAATTTTCCCTAATTGGCACAAACGAATTCGTCTCGAGTCCATATATAAAAATTTTAAAATTCCTTCGCGAAATCCTTTGTTACATGAAATTACTTTGCGTCATGCGCTCGACCTTTTTGCAGATTCATTAAAAACTTTACAAGTTCAAACGAAAAATTATAACGAGCACAAAATAAACAGTCGTCGCACTCTACACGCGTAACATAATTATATTCGAAAAGCCCGAATTAGACGAAACAATTCACCTTGTCTGGTGACCACGAAAAAAAATCAACGGCAGCTGCTACTAGACGAAAATTAGCATTCCGATTGTTACAGGCTATGGGAAGTCCGCATCGTTGAACTTCATCGGGGCAGACTTCACACACAAAACTCAAAAACGGTTGGGTCAACGATTTTGAAAAGTCCTCGGCAAGGTGAGCGACCACGGTGGGCGGGAAGACCACCCTACGCACGTTTGCCATTTTGCAAAACGGTTTTCTTTCTCTAACGACAATCCAGCGGCTCGATTGTGTATTTCGAGTTTCGGAACTTGGAACGGTCCGTCGAAATTAACCCAGATTTGACCGGAACCGTGACGATGTGAGATCTCAATCTCGTGAGAAATCTTCTTCTTGTTTGTCGATTGTTCCGAATCGTATCGATTTTTCGATGTGTTGCGTTCGAATTTGTATGATCGGAGCCTTTGTCACGCGATGCGTGCTGTTCGTTCGTGTGTTTGTAATGTGTATGTGCAGGTACACAATTTTCTTTGCCACGATGTACCAATTATCGAACGTATATTTATGTGACGTCATCACGTTTATTTTGTGTGTATAGTCAAAGTCGTGACTGGTAATGACCCGAGTTTAATGAGACTTTTTTCTCAAAGCTAGTAGCTCGAGAGAAAATCTCGGACTCCTCGACCTTTCACATTTTTTTTAAATTTCGCTCGAAATAAGGAAATATTCAGTAGCGGATTTACTACGGGCATCAAACATTTTCGGGTGACCTATTATATAAAAAAAATACTGGGTTCAGTTACAAATCTACTTTTTTCCCCCATTACGTTTAAATTTTATCGTTTTTTATTGATATATAATAGTCGAGTTCATAAAATAATTGACAAAAAATAAAATTCGTTAAAAAAAACACATTTTTTTCTTCGGAAAATGATTAAAATTTCATCAGATTAGATTGATACAAAAAGAAATTAATAATTCATCAAAAACATTAAAGACTCCTTCGAGACAAAACCTTCGACTGCCCATAGACAAACCCGCCACTGGTAACACAAACCGCGTTCAATACGACACATTTAAATGAATCATTGATTAGATTATTCGAAACGATTTTTACTGTGGCGTGTTCGCGTTTATTTCAACCTGATTTATATACAGATATTTTCCGATACGAATCCGCGTTTTAATATTTGCGATCGTGTACGGTAATTTCGATCAACGATGCATAATAAACCGTTCTCCGGTTATGTCTAACCGACTAAATAACCGCTCTCCGTTCGCCTGCGGATTTTAACCGCACCGTTAATTGCCGTCGAAGAAAGCGAAAATTGTCCATTAGATTAGACGCGTAATATACACGGGAATTATTCATTTATATTTTTATATTTCTTTCTCTGTGCATGTAAATTGCGAGAGAGTCGTTCGTGGTTTTTCTTTCGAGGCATTCGATTGAGCTGTAATGACGTATGTAATTGAATTTTCGTTGATGCTATCGTGGGAATGATACGAATCGTATCTAGATATGGTTTTTTTTTTTGTTGGGTTGATAATTTATTCATAGTTTTTGATGGTGAATCGAAATTTTTGTCTGTGATGGTCAGTGTGTGGCCGACGTTAAAATGTTAGAAGGAAATGACAATTTTATATTATGGTTTAACGATTTGTTAATATTTAGGGTTGCCAAACGTTAAAGGTTTTGAAATGGGTGGTTTATTAATATTTTCGATTAGTGAATTGAAATTTTTGTCTGTAATAATAAGTCGATGAATATTTCAGACGGTCAGTGGCCAATGACTAAGTCATGTGACCGATCGCTAAATTGAACAATCGTTTGAGAAATTGGAAATTTTATATACTCATTATAATAGTATAGATACGTTATCGTCTTGAAACATTGTTGAAAGAGATTTCATTTATAATTATTTAATGGCCATTCATTGTTTTAATCGATCGTTTTTACGAACAATTATTAAAACCATTACATTTAGCTATTGTTCAAACGATCAGTGCTATTTTTTTTTACAACATGGTTACGATTCGAAACCATGGCTTTCATTAATCACACCACATCCTTTCATTGTTTTTCACAGATTCGCAAATGATATTTAATTTCTAACATTTTCGGATCATCCTCATAACGGACATAAGTCCAAATTTATTCAGCATGACGTCGATCACGTCCACGCACGAGTCCGACGAACACGTAATTATTCACACAACTCAAAATCACTCGAAATCATCAAACAAAACAATTTTCACGAAGCAAAAATCGAATCGTAAATCTGATTTATGTTCCACACCGCGGAAAGTTCTTTTCTCAAGGTCCGCGCGGGGTTAACGACTTCGCCGGTTTTTTTTTTTTTATATATTTTTTTACGTTTTCATAAAGGCTTTTTGGATTTTTTGGCGCTGTCCACCCCGCGTGCATCCCTCGGTGTGTTGCCAGCGTCGACTTTCCGAGGGTATTGGCCGCCGTGTTCGGTTTTTTGGCCGCGAGCGGACATTGCCCCTCGTCAAGGATGCGCGCGAAGCGATTATATTATGTTCGCTCGCAATAAATGCGAAATTTTTATAGTGTTGTATGCGAGCCGATGTCAGTGGTCGTCAATTGGAGGTTGTGGTTTTAGTCTATGCAGCGGTTCCCAACCTTTTTTGAATCGCGTACCACTTGGTAGTACATAACGCTAAACTGTACCACCCAGAATAGTAGCAATTTTTTTTTGGCGTTCTCTATTATTTTTTTTTGATTAATTATATAAGAATTGTCGTCAAAAACTAAAAAAAAATAATTAATTTCTTACTATTATGTAAATGTACGGCGATAAGGAATATAAAGAAAGAAAAATCATGCTCCGGAGCAAATTGTTATTGTGAACCCCACCTTTTTTCGATTTTTATTTACCCCACGATTTTAAAATATGGAAAAAAATCTAAATTGTCTGAAAATAATAATTTGAAAATTTTATGGTTAAAATTAAATGTTAATTTATGAAAAAAATTGGAATATTAAAATATTTAGGAAAAAATAGTACCGCAGGAGAAATTTTTTTCGCTTTTTCCGGATTTTCGATCATCGACTGTATATATTGACATCGATTATGATTAATTAAGATAATTTCATTAATTAAAAAATATATGTCCGCTATTACTGATTTTTTTCGCATACCACCAACTATCAACCACATACCACCAGTGGTATGAGTACCACAGATTGGGACCCGCTGCTCTATGGGTTTTCGTTGAGAAGTTTGCACCATGGGAACGTTTCGACGTTCGAAATTTGCGATTATTCAGATGACGGAAATGCGTCAATATTTTTTATAGAACTAATACATTGATTCCGAGTGTGTTTAAAAAATATATATTGTTTTTTTTAATTAATAATTTTAATGCGTTATCGCTATCGGATTTTCCGCATTTTTTCCTTTTTGTTTTCCGCGTTTTTTTTGTATGTGCGAAATTAGGGACGGAAATCGTTCGCGATTGTTGTCCTTTTTTCGCGTTTGTGTATGATTTTTTTTTATTGGTGTTTTATAATATGATCGTTTGGCGCTGGAACCAGTTTGGCTGCAATCGCTAAATCAACGGCCAGACACGCAGATATAAAGATATTGTTCAATGCGAATTTCAATGTAACCGTCTGGAGTTTTTCAATAGATTTTATTATTTTACGAAAGTAGGACAGGATATGTGTATGATTTTAAATAATAACCGTAATTTCGTAACGCATACTTGTATATGTACTTGCATATTCATTGCAGCAGTAGAATAATCACTCGACCTATTGTGTAACTACAGATAACCGGAGTGGTTATCAAACAAACTGTCGCTCGTATACCATCTACATACACACATACCGAGATTTATTATATATTTCATTATATATTAAATTAAAATATTATTCGATTTTCAGCGCTCGACCACGTTGATATAATCTCAATCCAGATTTACTCTCGTTACCATCTACGGTTACTCTGAGCGTATGCAAATATTATTTTAATTAGTCGTTAATAGACGTTTTGCAAAAATTCCGTTAGTGCAAAACGCGTCGACGCGTTAACACCCCACGGGCCGTGTTTACGTACGCACGTCCAAAACCATATGCAAATCCCGTCTATTTTCGCGACACATAATCGAATCGTTATTAGTCATGGCGATTCGTTTTTGGATCGTATTTAAAAAAAAATTGTAGTAGAAGATCAAAGTCTTATGTTTTTAAAGGAATATATATTTTGTTAGATAAATTTATGTTAACCTATAAGTGTCGACGACCGTGAAAAAGTACGTAAAAATAATTATTACATGTGTTTCCCGGAAGTGTATAGCGAGCGTGCCCCGTTCAAAATGCATAGGGCTTCGTCGTGTTTCCATTTTGAATCGTTAAAACTTTTGTATACAGTCATAGTGACAGATTCTGTTAAATTTTAATACGTTAACACGTTGGAGCATCATCAATTCCGCCGCGTCGCGTCGATCACCGGTGACCGACTTTGTAATTATTTTTAGTTTAATTAGAATTTGAATGGTTCGATTTCGAGATTTCGAGAGGAACGTGTCTGTTTTTGATTCGCTAATGCTGTTTGGAAGCGCGGTTCGTTTTTCGAACGATCACGTAATAGCACGTTTTGTTTAGAACGGTGCGTCCATTATAACGTGGAAAGTTCAATGTCGCCGTAACGTGAAATACACGTACGTTTTTTTTTTTTTCTCGAACACCGAGACTAACTCGACCTAATAAAATTGTAATTAAATCAGTTTTGGACGTGCTCGGCTAATCCGACAACAGCTGTTTTGCGAGAGCACGTCTTCACATTTCGAATGTGCAGTAAGTTCTAGATTTTTGTTGATTTTGTTGATTTTTTTTGAAAATAATGGACTATGAATGTTTTGAAATTAAAATATATCGGTGCTTAAATTTTATTATATATATCCGTTGAATTTATCGCGAATTTATTATTACTGTTATATAATTAGCTAATTTTAGAAATTTAATGATTTTATATAATAAAACAGTGTTTCAATTTATCTTTGACCATAATATTACCCATTTTTTTATGTTCATGATATGTTATTACTGCGTAACGATGTATTATACATAAAAAACCAGGAAGTATCTTTAAAATTTTTTACCAGAAAATAAACAGAACTATAATTTATTCGAGAACTCTGGAACGGAATCTCATCCACAATTCTATCCCAGACATTAGTTGTCCCAGTGTAGCGGTCGAGCCGGAGCATCCCGGACATTCGGAAATATCGATAAATTATTATTATGTGTATCGCGGAGGCCGACTTTATTTCTGGACGATAAAAGCAGACTCTCAGGCCAATAACTGCCGCGGCTAGCGAGCGGGATTAAAACGCGTTAAAACAACACACACACACAACGAGTCCGGCTCGTATGCAGGCGAACACACGAGCGGGTTTAACAATCGCTTTTATCTTATGTAATGCACTCCGGGGCGGTGACGACCCCATAAAACCGAAGCGGTTGATGTGAAAACCCGTCGTCGGAGCGATAACGGAACTAAAAAAAAACGTGTTGACGAAAACGTAAAACCGGTGGCCGGCCGGCCGCTGCAGAGATTTCGGGGACCGGCGCTGAACCGGCCGGCGCGGTCCTTAAAGGGTTAGGTTTGGTGTTTATGTTTGTTTTGCAGGTTAAGGTTTTCGGATGATTGATTCGTAAATTGTTGATGGTTGGTGATTGGAGTTTATTGTTATTGATTGTTGGTGAAGTCGGAAATTAGTGTGAAATCGCCGATTTTATTTTTGAACGATTGAGGCAGAGGGGGGGCAAGGGGGTACAGAGACCTCTGGGTGCCAAATTGAGAGGGGTGAAAAAATGCCATTTGAAATATATATAATTTTTGGGTTAGATCGTTCCATAATATATTAAAAAATAACTTTTCCTGTGGCGCCAATTTTTTCATTTACTTACAATGATACGTGATCGATGTTTTGTTTTGTTTTAAGTCAACACTTTTTTTCATTAAAACTTTTTTAATTTTTTTTATATTAAAATTGGAGTGCGGGGTGCTAATTATATAGTTTGTCCTCGGGCGCATACTCTAGCTACGCCACTGGATTGAGGGTTAAATAAAATATTGATATGAATGAGTACTTACTTGTATGCGGTTGTATAATGTTTAATGGGGTATTATTTGTTGTATATTTACCTGAAACAATATAAAATATATATATTTAGTTGGATATAAAAAGTTTATAGTTCTTTGTTGATTCTTACTTCATACAAAGTTGCAGAATCAATAAGATTTAATATTATATTAAAAATATATAAGATCACGTAACTTTTTTATGGATACAATTATTCAATAATAAAAAAAAATCGTTTTAAAATCTCGTACTGTTGACCTTATAGAAGTTTCACTTAAATACTGTAATATTGCGCAACTAATTGGTCAATAATAAAATATAGATATGAGCGGTAATTTTCGGTAAATCGAGGATTTCTGCCGACATTATCACGGCTCGATCGCAGTGCGTTGACACTGACACAATTATTTACCGTTTTCGCATCCGTCGGGTTACAATCATTTTTTTTTCATATTGGAATCATCACGAAAATGTCCCATTAAATATCATTAACCGCATTGAATCCGAAGGCTTTTTTCCTCATGTGCAATGCGCACAATACTACGCAAGCGAGGTCGTTTTTTTCTCTAATCTTATCTACTCTTTTCCTGCAATATGTCGCATTAATTTATCGCACACAAAAAAGTCATTAATTCCGAATGTGCATCATCCATGGGGTTTCGGGGTCAACATTTTTGCGCGCGCGTTTTTCCTTTCGATTTCGATTTCTTTCACTCTCGAACGCTCGCGTGGGTCTTTCGAAAATTATTCGGTGAAAACTCGTTTTTTCGGATGATTTTTTTTTTGGATTCGCGTGACAGATATTGCAGTTTTTTGGACTCACGGCGTGACGACGAAACGAGGATGTCCCTAATGAGTCAGAAGTGTAAAGTTACATTTGCATCGAGTTTAGGATGCGCGCGTTATGGCGATGACACGCGAATCGAAAATACGCATGCGAAAATCGCAGCTTGCAGAATTCGCGTGTTTAAGATGGACGGTTGGCTTTTCCGGTCGTTTTTTTACCATATTCGTTTTTAATGGCGATGATTCAATTAGTGCTTGATGCGTTGGACGTTGAAAAACTTTTAAATTCGCATGTTGATGAAGTGAAGAGCAACCTTTTTCTGTTAGGGGCCGTTTCGATTTATTAGTATATCGCCTTATCAATGCGTTTTGGGTTAATGCGATAAGGTGAAATTCAGCTAGTCTCACTAGTTGATGAGATCGGTATCAAGAAAATTCACTACCAGTAAATTTGAAAGAACGAATTTTGACCCCCATGAAATGAGACATTGTCCTGCAGTGGATAATTAATAGGTTGGTTCTGATGATGATGGTGATGGATTGGTATATAAATTAATTAAAAAATAAAATTGGATCCGATTCAACATTTGTGGGTTACATTTAAATGATCCGCAGATCACATGTTGCTCATCGCCGTTATTGATTGGAAAAAGTAAAAAAAAATGAATTTTAGTCATAGACGGGTTAAATAAGGTGAAGAAATCGGACGTTCAATAAAAAAAAATATTTTTACTCTGCCAAAATCAAGTTCAACTGATAATAACTTTACGATTCGTTGACCCGTTTGATTGGCCAATTCTTGATATACGTTTGCCAATTTATAACTTTTATTCGCGCCGTTCGAATTTCATTTTGTTTTTTCGAAACAAACCACACAATCCTTATGTTTTAAAAACACCACACTCGATTTTCCGTTACCCGTTTAATTATTCAATCAAACCCATATCGCAAAGCGGAAATGTCGTTGCACTCTTCGAGTTCAACACGAAAAAAAGTCGACCTTTACTCTCTCGCCGAGACCTAACTGTTTCTCCGCGTTTATTTATTTACATGCGATTATGTTATACTCGTCCAATTTATTATATTATTGTGTTAGCTTCGCGTGGGCGTCGGGAGATGCACTCCTCGTGTCCACCTCCAGATAATGTGGAGACTTGGTGGCTCGTCCTGATCATTACGAGGAGATAACGAGGCCGACTGCGACTCCTGGACGACGGTTGGAACTCGTCCTGTGTGTGTGTAATTTGATGGTGGAGTTTATTTTGACCGAGGTTGGTCCTGTTGGTTGTGGTGTGGTTAGGACAAAACCACTGTTGTTGGGTTCTGTGTGGTTCTTTTTTTTAATGTGTTGGAATGGGTAGTTGTAGTGATGAGGAACGTTTTTGTGTTAGGATACAGATTTTATACTCCAAATTGGATCTATAATGTGATGGGAAACTTTTTTTGTAGTTAAAAATTCAATAAAAAAAGTTTTGATTTATCATGAAAGAATTATTTAATTTGTATTGAAAAAAAATTTATATTCATTATTTTATAATTATAATTGCGATTATGGAAACAAATCGTATTTAAATGACTCGCAGACCGTATATTTCCCATCGCTGGTCTACTTATTTATATCTGATTTTTAATTAAGCATTCTCAAAGTTATTGCACAACTCGTGCTTCAAATAATTATACAAAATTCTTAACTAAACAACCCAAATTTAACCCGTTTATTATTTTTTCCCAATCTAAATTTACACATCAGATTCCATCCGCCTCTCCATAAAAATTCTGGAACTTTCCGAGATATTTTCAATTATGATTCTATCGTTTTATTATTAGCCCGAATCTATTTCGAAACGAATCAAATTCTTCACCGAAATTAAATTGATAAGACATATCGATTTGATGACAAATTATTAGATTTCCATCAAAATTTGAATCATACATTATCTCTATGGTGACAGACGATTCTCCGAACGACACTAGCACACAATATATTTTAGGACAATTGATTTAATGATCCAATTAATGCTTTATAATTTATTTTATTTTAATTGTACTATTTCGAAATTTTTTCACGGATCGTGTTCTATGCTCGGTGTTGAAAGGTCGTTTGTGTTATTGTCATGTGTGCTATTGTCGTATTTCTATTGCCGTATTGCCGTTTAGGTAGTGACGTCCCGACGGCATAGGCAAATAAGGTAATGCCTAAAATCGGAAAATTCTGAAGGACGGCAAAATAAATTTAATAATAAATATTTTTTCTTCATAAAAACATGCGGAAAAAAAAAATTACATGAATATTTCTGTTTTGGAGTAAATTTATGACACGAAAATGTAATTTATAATACCTATCTATAATATTAGAATAATTATTTTTTAAATCGTTTGAATTTTGAACTATTAGAGAAGGCGACATTTTGAACTTTGCCCAACGACAGCATATTGTCTGGGAACCTATCTCTAAAAATTATTCAAAGCGATTCTTTTACGATTCAATCGGAAATCGCGCAGCATGTTCAAAATACAAATTATATTATGTTTATAAACAGGAGATTGCAGCGTGTCTCCGTGTTTTATTTTTGAACGAAGTAACACCAAATTATTATTTAAAAAAAATCGTTTAAATTTTTAATTATTAGAGAAGGAGACATTTTGAACTATGCCCAACGCCGGCACATTGTCTGGGAACCTATCCCTAAATATTATACAAAACGATTCAATCGGAAATCGCGCAGCATGTTCAAAATACAAATTATATTATATTTATAAACAGGAGATTGCAGCGTGTCTCCATGTTTTATTTTTGAACGAAGTAAAACCAAATTATTATTTAAAAAAAATCGTTTGAATTTTAAACCATATTTCTAGAGAAGACGACACTTTAAACTTTGCCCAACGACGGCAAATTGTCTGGGAACCTATCCCCAAATATTATACAAAACGATTCAATCGGAAATCGCGCAGCATGTTCAAAATACAAATTATACATATATGTATTTATAAACGGGAGAGTGCAGCGTGTCTCCGTGTTTTATTTTCGGATGAAGTAACGCCACCACATGGTGATGGAGTTTATCGTCTCGGTCGGGTTTTTGACGAGTGCCAAGAGCGAAACTCCTCCGGTGTTTGTTCTTTGTCATCGTCGCCGCTCCTCTCGATGCTCCTTTTGAATTTCAGACGTGCATTTTCTCTGGGCGTTTGTGTATGCCTCTATATTTAACCCGTCAACGGTGCAATATCCACCCACGGCTTATTAACGCGCTTGTACCGAAGTTCGTGGAGGTTTGGAACGTCGTTGTCGAGGGAAAGTGTGTTTTTGGATGAAAAATTGTGAGAATGATGGGTGAGAAGGGTTTAGGGATAGTTATGAGCGAATTTGAGGTGTGCGGGTCGTTTAAATCGGCTGTCGTTAACTGGTGGTTCGTGTTGCGTATTTTGCTGTATCAAATGTGTATTATGTTTCAATAAAATGTAAATTATCTGATATTTATTTGGTCCGTCAAAAAGGTTGACGGTCGCTGATTTAAATGATATTTGATTTTTTTTCGTGGACTCAATTTTGTGTGAAAAATTAATATTTTGAATTTGGTTGAGTGCTCATTTCTTATTCTATAATTTTATTTGTATAACTCTTTGTGATTACATTGAATTTTCAGTTGTAGTTAACAATAAGAATAGTGATGAACAACAAATGACGGACGAGTCATTTAAATGTGGTCGTAAATCAGATTTTTTTCAAGATAGCAATTTCGCTTGTGAAATTACTATTTTGGATTTGTATAAGTACGTTTTACTAGTTGTTAAATTTTATTTTTAGAATCGAATCGAATTTTCAGTTGTGATCCATTACAAAAAAAATTGGCTTATCACTTTTTTAGAATATCTTCTTATTTTATCTATTGAAATTCGAAACACAAGATTTCTTCGATAGAATTTCCAACATTTCTTGGTAGCGATAATAAAAATCGAATTTTCAAACACCAAAAACATCTATATACCAATCTAATCACTTAACCTCAACAATCATTAAAAACCGACAAACTCAACAAGATAAAACCGTCGACATTTCATAATCGATAACCAAAAAGAACATCCTAAATTTTACAACTCCACAAACACAGATAGTCTTCTAACGAATTCGCTCCACAAAAAGCGGCCACTACAACTTTCCCCCCTACTACAACATTATCTTTCGAAATGCATTTTTCACTTTCCGGCCGTTTTGTCACGTTAATGGATCGCACTAAATCGGTAACGATGTAGCCCAAACGCGTAACTAACACCATAAAAATGCACCTATCCCTCGATTTACACGGTAGATAGGTTCCTGAGAAAAACGTGTATATCGAAATTGTATATTTTTTAATGTAAAATCGTGTAAATCGAAAAGTTCACAAAAAAACGCATAATTTGGTTGTTTTTTCAAGCTTTTTACTAACTTAGGTTAGGTTAGGTTAATTTTAGTCCGAAGTCCTAATTTTAATAAGCAATTTATAAAAATGTTTAAATATCATGGTCGACATATCATTTTGAGGTTACACTTGAAACGTCAAACTACGACGTAATGACAAACGTGCGGGTACGCACCTCGTTGTTTACCTAACAGTGGCTCTTCTATTTTTTTAGTTAGTGATAGAATTCAATGTTAAAATTATTAATGTTATTATTATTGATTATTTTCAACATTAATTTTCTATTTTTTTTTAAACCGTGTAAAAAAAGGAACGGTGTAAATCGAGGGATAGGTATTGTTATGGCAAACGGGCATGCCCATGGTCTTCGCTGAACACAATCAATCGTCGAATTTCACTGTTAATTGTGCCTGCTTTTGGGCGGGTGATGGTGGGCGGCGACCTTGGTCGAAGAAAACCCATGTGTTCTCATGTGAAGGCCGATGCCGAGATGCATCATGGGATTGATTTTCGTTGACCCAGAATACGGTGTGGGGGAAATAATTGTTTTTCGTAATTGAAGATTCGTATTGCGTCCGATGGCCATTCGCGAATTCGTCACGGTTCCGCGAAAACGGGTCGCAGTTTACTTTCTATGTTAGTCGAGACTATGTCGAAAAAAGTGTAGTGAAAATCTTGTACAGACATCCCCCGATTTGAGTGGTGCTCGTTTTGTGCGGTTTCACTTCGATTGCGCGAGTGTTGAAAAAAATGTAAGAGAATTGATTGTTTTAAGTGATTGCGATGAAAGTGGTTTCGAAATGGGGAAAATGGGGTTGAATGAACATCGTTTTTGTTTTAAAATTCAATTTATATGTATTTATCAGTGGTGGGCGGTGAGTTTTTCATCAAAACTGTTAAAAAAACAATAAAAAATTCAAAATTATTTCATTTCGCGTTTTTTTTTCAAGCTTTTCATTATTTATAAAAATCATTTATGTATAACAACCGCATCATTGTAAGTAATTATCGATTTTTTGCAAATCAAGTATAAGTGATTTTTCAATAGATATTCAAGGCATGTGCCGCATCTATCGCATCTATGGACCGCAAAGCCACTGATATTTACATACATATATGCCAATTATAATTTCTAAACAAATTCTTATGCGAATTATTTTTTTATTTTTTTCAAATATATTTTACAATTAGATTTTTTTCACGCGAATTTTATTGAAAATATTTTCTACAGTTTATTTGCACAGTTTTTACTATGGAACCTATTTTATACTTTTGTATGGAACAATAGCATTTTTTCACGCGGTTTGTATCTACCACGTAAATTGGGGACTAGCTAGTATATTTTTTTGTACTTCAATAGATATTTGTTCAATATTGTTTTGGATGATTTTCTATCATAGATTTTCATATAATTTTATCATTTCGTGGAAGCCGATTGATATGGTTGGAAATTAATATGATAATACAGATTGTATTATCTTTTTTATCTACATTTTCAATATTCGGAATCGATTACTCACAGACACTTTCACTGAATTCGTGAATATCTCGGAAATTCGTATGTCAGATTACCGTTATCGCTTTCGAATTACCGTTGAATTTTCCCCAATAATTTTATTGTTATGCTGCATATTTTTGCATTCGCAATTATATAGCAAAACGTCCACGCACTTTTTTATATGTAGCGTTGTTGCCAATTCGTGTCAAGTTCAATGTTGATAATCAATCGAATCGGAATTTTCTCTCGTTGCCAAATTAAACGCATAAAAATTCGCAATAATAAATTGTTGCCTTGTCGAACTTTTACCACTCGCATAATGAATTACTTGTACGTCACATTAAACGTAATCTGATTTATTTCGATTAGCGTAAATTCGCATCGTAAAAACGAGAAAGTTTATTATTTTGCAACGCCGGCTTTTTATTTTTTTTTAAATAAGTCATATATCTATTGTATGAAATGAAAGTCTGTAAATTCGCGTTTTTATTGCACAAGGAAAATATATGGAGCTGGGGTAAAATGACATAAAAGTACACCCTTTTTTCAATATACTTTTAAGCATTCGCGAGATGTGTAATACTTTTTTCTAGCTTTTATTTTTGGGAAAAATATGTACTTCAGTCTCGTCAACTGTAATTTATGGTGTAAAATTTCACACTAAAAAGTAACTGTAAAAATATTTCGAGGTTCAAAATGTCAAATTCGAAACAAGCGTATAAAATAATCAGAGATGCTGCATTATTTACGATCTTCTTTTGGAGATTTTCATCAGTGAAAGTATTACCATTAAGTTTCGACTGTTTTTTTTCCAACGGCTAAAAACGTCAATATACAATTTGTGCTTTCTTACATTATCATTACGATCCATCAAATCGTTAATATATTTTTTTCCGTCGCTCGATTGTTAATTTTCGCGTTTCCTTCGCCAAATAAAAAAAAATCCAAAATCGAATTAATGCCTTTTGTCCGAGAGTAGAAACAAGATCTGCGCTTTTGTGTTTCAGTCTATATAACTAGTTGTTCGTAACACAAACGATAAGTAAAAAAAACGTTATAAAATTTATTGTTTATCTTCGGTTGTCGTAAACACGTCGTTTTCGAAAGTTTGCACGTTCTAAAATGTATATCTTCGTCACTTTCATTTATGGAAATTGTAAATGTGATAAAATTTTCTGTATTTCTCGTCAAATGACACTCGCCTGCATCTAAACGGTTTATATAGCCTCAATCAGTAGCAGATTTACCTATAAGCCCCCAATTGGAAAAAGGCCTTAAAATTAAAAAAAATTTTCGACGAATTATTATAGTTTTTCTATATCAATCTAATAGACATGATGAAATTTGAATAACTTTCTGAAGAAAAACAACGTTTTTTGCGCAAAAGAAAATTTTATTTTCTAAAATTTCCTATTTATCCTTAATATTATGAAATCTACTATTATATGTCAATAATAAACGATAAAGTTAATGATTTGTGTGTAATAGAAGGACAGGTAATTTGGAAAACGTCCCTATATATTTTATATATGTAATAGGTCCTCCAAAATTTTTTGACGCCTTTAACTCAATGAAGTAAATTCGCCATCGGCTTCAATGGTTTATTTATAAAAATACTTCGCAATATTATAAATTCAATGTAATAATAAACGAAATCAGTTAACTTCAAATTGACAAGTTAAATTCGCGGTATGCCCCCGCTGATAAAACGCGGTAACCACATCCTCGACATTATCTCGCAAACGTTTAACACTATAGTTAAAAAAATGATGTAATTAAACTGACATCACATTCGATCGATTAACAAAATATAAATCGACCATCGTTAATAGAAATGTGATTCGATCTCCTTATAAGTCCTACGCGTCCTTGTCTTCTCATCGAACAGCTCTCGATAAGGAAACGTACGATTTCCTGTTTAACATATTTATGTGTTTGAATTGAACTTGAATGTCGGTAGCCCTTTTGCGTCATATATATTCATCGGTATCATATTAAATTTCGCATATGGCCGCTCCTGTACGACCCTATATAGAAGTTCACGATTCGTCGATAAATCAAAAGCGCGGAAAGAGTCGAACGGCGGTTGCTTGTTTCTAATCTCGGATCGCGCATACATTTTGGACACTTTGGGAATTGTCCGGGTTTTATTGGCGAGTTAAAATTGTGGCTATGTCAGATTTTAGATTAGCTTTTAACCTTTGATCGAAGTTCGCGTGCGTCACATTTCGTTTGTGCGCAATTGCAGTGGCACACGTGCGTACAAATGCATTTTTATGCGTTATTTAATTATTTGCATAAAATCGATTTAATCTGATCGCGCTAATTAATAAAATATGTTTACATTATTGAAATTCTTTTTATTTCGAATTTTTCCGCATTTTTTATAGTATGATTCAACGATATTTAAAACGGCAGGTTTTAACGACGCTATTGTTGAATATAGGAAGTGCTGATAAGACAGACACGGATCTATCGAAGCATGCTTTTCTATTTATGGTAAACGATCGTGAACGTTTGAAAATTCTTATAAGAATCATACATTGTCATAACAATCATGATCATCTTTGACATATCTCGTCGATCTCGGTAAAAAAATATGCAAACACAACCTTCGACTCGAATCGATAGAAAACCGATTCTAGATTTCTAACGAGTTGTCATCGGCGAGAAAAGCGATCGTATTTTCGCATTAATACGTTTTTGCCGTTTTCGTGTAACGGAATTCGCGAAGGCAAATAACCGAGTACACTTGGCAATATTATTGATCGTATTTTCACCCTTCTTGTGTCGTATCCACTCTTCTGGTGATTCACCACCGATCGACGGGTTTTCCTTTCACATTAAGGCTTCTCGGTTCGGTTTTTCGAGTGCCCGAACGTCGTGAAGAATGTGTTTTTAACCTCGTCGGTGGAAAGAAGAGAGAAAAACGTGCGTCAAAATCAATAGTGGAAACAATTTAGTTGTTCGAGCGTGTTGTGCGATTTTCATTGTAAACGTATTGCTGTTTTGATGCAGTTTCGAAAGACTCAAAGGAAGTCAGAAATTAAGTCTCAATAAATAAAAGCAATGGACTGACGGCTTTTTATAGAAGTTTAAGTATACGTTCATTGTTCGTCGGATGAGTTAATGAGAAACGTTCTCTGCACTTTTTTAATTTAATTTTACGTATTCAGTTACAATTTTCCGAGAAATAAAGGAAGTCGTACTCGGTACTTCGTTTAATTAATAATTATCTTCTAGTACATAATTCACTCTGGTTTGCGGAATACCTCTCCGCGGTTGTGTTGAAACTTTCGAAAATCCGCATCGAACTTCCCTTGACTTTTAGCTAAAAAATAATCCGGAGCACGGCTATTGTTTTTTTTTTAAGCTAGGATATCTGAAAAGGTTCAAGTGTTATCCATTCTACGAGTACCTCGGGTCAAGTGGTCCTCGGAGGGCTAATTTATTTCGCGCGACAGCGAAGCTTAACCTTTTCCCGATCAGCCATTTAAAATAACTATGTGGGGGGCAAAATAGGCGCACAGCCTTCACGAAGCGATTCTTCTGCAATTAACAACGGCCTCAGCGCGATTCGAATTATTTCAATGCGATTACAAAAAATATATATGTGCATCGCACTGCATTCAAAAGCATTACGAGCGAAGGTCGACGATCTTTTTGCACTTAGCGTTTGAAAGTTTAGCTCCGAGCTAGACGCAGAAGGCGTCGCTAAAACCATAAACATTATAGAAAATGAATATCGCCAACCAGTTTGGAAGGAAACGAACTATGATCTGTTCCAATTCCGATTCGAAACTTCCAACGCTTTTCATCTCGGGAGACGAATTAATTCAACAAGATCGAATTATGCTTGAAAAAAACGATCCAAGCTTTACTTTCACTCGTCCGATCTGGGCATTTGTGAACATCGCCACAATCATAATCATGATGATGATGATCGCCGTCATGTGGCACAAAGTGTGCAACACGTGAGCATGAGCCGAGACGGGATCGTGGCCAGCGGTTCGTAACCAGTGCGAGCTTTCTACCGGCTATTTGATTAACAAATTATATTTTTTTTCATCAATTAATTAATCTCGTCTGACCGATTCTTCTTCTTTCCGACGTTAACTGGAACGGTGAAATTTTGCATGTTTTTTGTTAGAGAATCTGTCGGGTTTGATTGGTTTTGTGCAGGCTCATAGTAGTTCGATTGTGAATGATGGTTATGTAATGTGGACAATGATTATAACGGATGTTTGAAAATGTACGTTTATTAATGGAAATACGTTGTCAATCTAAGAAAGTGAATGGCTTTTGTGTACATAGTTTTTATTCGTGTATACCGAAAGAATCGTTTGAGATTATTTATTTTTGGAACTCGGCTATAATAATAATCTTATTGTTAGACTGTATGAATTTTTATATTAATAATATACTTCCATAATGAGTATATTGTTTTGGTACGTACGTAGGTGTACCGGTTGGAATTTTTTTAAATAAATGGATTTACATTTACGTTGATGTATATGCGATTTTATACATATGAATGTAGTTTTGTTGTTTTGATAACAAGGTCTAGTTCTTCATATGTTAAATTTTTCGAGTGTTGAAATCTTAGAAATTTTTACGCTTTGAGATGTTGAAATTCGTGCCGAATAGAGAGCATTTATGCGAAGTTTTAATTCATTATTTTATTTTGAAGAAAAGTTTCTGAAATCTATCATATACTTCGAAAAGCTTATGGAAACATGTTCCATCTCGAGATACTTGTGAGCGTCGGTTCAAACACTTAAAAAATCATAATTTCAAACGCTTTTAATGTATGGAAAATTGAGGCATTAAAACAAATTAACATAACCTATAAACATCGACAATAACGCAAAATCACAAATTTCAAAACCAGCTAGAGACATGTTATTATATGTCATGACATGTTATTGCCTGGGAAGTATTAATGCCCACCCGCTGTATTCACCAAATCATACTCCTTCAGATTATCACTAATTTCGATCGATGGCACATGTACTTTTTAAGCAATACTTCAAAAACTACGAAGAAGTGTAAAATTATATTTTTGAATGATTTTCGTGAAGATAAAAAAAGGTTCTATTAGGACGATATCTATTATATTATATAATGACCTGAAAGATTGGGGAATTGTATAGCTCACGACGGGCAACTTTAAATTGAAGAACTTTTGATGTTTCTCTTAAAATTATTGTTTTGTTTGATTACTGGGTAGATCTAGTATTTGATTTTCCAATAAGCCATCGTCCAGACGACCTCTACCCGTCTACTCCCATATCTTCTCCACCAAAATTAAACGATTCAAATTGAGTCATTGTTTCGCAAAAAACACATCGCGACAACGAGCCGATTACTGCTACATTATTCCAACACTGTTACGTCCAAGCGACTACTCATTATCATAATTGCCTCCAAAACTGTTCTGCATACCGTCCGCCACCATAATTCGACTATTGTCTTTCTCGCGATTCTATTGAGCAATGAGACGACTAATTACAAGCCAGTTCAAAAACGAAATGGAAGCCTGAACCGTTTCCGTATTATGTATTATCTAAGCGCTCATTTCCCATAATTTTAATTGGCCTGTTCTCGCAACGCGCGGAAACCAGGTGATTGTTGGTCAATCGGCAACTGCGTGGGACGACCATCTCGGTCCTTTTTCGTGGAATTTTTTTAGTTTGGAATATGGAACGACCTTCCCAATTCGACAGAGCAGCCTTGACGGAGAGATTTCGCTCGTCCGAGACCGCGAAAGTTGGCAAATGGGCGTATTTGCGTTGTCTGAGCGCTCCAATGCCGACGCGTAGGACTGTCTATGGCCCAATTTCTTTAATGCGAAAATTACATGCGGAGATGTGATACAATGCGAACGTAATTGACGTAAAGTGCTCGGGGAAAGGTTGGATCATCGATTAGGTGGAAGAAAGTGCAAGGATTTGCGTTTTTTATGTAGGTCAGTCCTTTGTGTATGGTGGTATTGTTTTGTCCTTGTGATTTTTTGAAGGTGCTAATTGTTCGAGTGGGGTTTTCACTTTTAATTTAGCATGAAATTATTGTTTTAAAATGCGGCAAAGTTTTTTTTTTAATCCTTTGTACACCAATAATTCACCGTTGAGTTTCCCATCAACTCGCTATGTATGCACAAAGACTCTCCCGTGAGTCGCATATCAACTCACTATTTACGCCAAAGACTCATCTGTGAGTTGCGAAAATTTCTCTTAAAACGTACAAATTTAATCATAACAATGGATCTATAGACGAACAAATTCAAAAATAAAAAAATCAATAGTTGAATTTTTCAATAATTGCTAGTATACAGGTAAAAATCAAACATTTCGCGAACGCCAGTCAAAGTGTTAAACGGATTTTCCTTCAACATGCATGCAACGCAGTACTCTAATTAGGTTGCGTTAATTAGTTTCCATGCGTTTCCACCACTCATATCCATCTTCAAGTTTGCACGATACTACAATATTCCATTGTACTAATTCGCAGTATATCAATTAATTTTTTTTCCCGACCTTTTTCGTTCGATAAATTACAACCCGTTGAGCGCCGGCTATCGAACATCCGACGATGCAAAAAAAATAAATAAAGCGAGCAAATGGAAAAAGGCACCACGGACTTACGTAAAAACGAGTTTGTCCGTTCCACCAAAGCGAAACTGTAAAGACGGGGAACTATTGTACACAGTCCACGGTTAAAAAGTAAATCATGATCATCCTGTCGAAACGGACTCGGTTCGGGTTGTCGGCGACGGCTTGTTTGTTCTACTCGAAGTGTGTATATATTATATGTATATATATATGTGTGTGTATGTATCTGTGTGTATGTGTATTTTCTAAGGGCCGGATGGTACTGTTTATATTGTTTATTGGAGTTGATAGATTTCGTTTGCTCTGTCGTTCGCTTGCTCGGCGCTTTCGCGAGTGGGATCGATTAAAAATTAACATATTCGTTTCGAGTTTACTCAAGGTGGGGTCGCCGTGTGGAAAATTTAAAAATGAGGACGTTTTGTTGCTGTCGCTGAAAGTGCGTATCGGATCGGCCAATGAGAGTGTTCCGTTTGGTGATCACGTGACGTTGAAATGCTTAGTGCTAATGTTGAAGTCGAGATTTTTTATCTTGAAGCACATTGGGTTTAAAATGTTCCATTTTAAAAATATTAAAATAAATTGAATCAAAGTTTTACGTTGAGTCAGTATTTCACCAATGGATGGCATATGGTTTTTTTTATACATATCATTGCATTTCTAATTAAAATTATAAAAAAAAAAAATATATATACTTTTCTTAAATATTATATAATTTTATTTATTGTTAGTAATCAAATTGATCCTACTTTGTTAAATTTTATGTGCAATTAAGATTTTTTTAATCTAAAATCCTTTACCTCAAAGGGTTAAAACGAGTGCATCAACCCTATCCAAGGGACACACGCTGACGTATTTGAAAAAGCAAATATTTTCAAAATCCCAAAAATATGCAAATCCGAATTTATTTTCATCCACATGCATTTTTATATACGCCGCGCTGAAAATAAACATCATTATGACTTCATATTTATTTTTTCATATCGAAACGCTCTCGTTTGTTCGACGAGTTGTAAATTCGTACCGCGTTGATGCAATAAACGGGAACAAATCATTCGGAATTGACTCGCCTGTCATATTTATCTGAGTGCATACGAAAGGTTAACTGTGTTGCAGCTGCGCAAAGCAACTCACTCTCGAATCTCTGCGTATAGATCGACTTTTCTTTTTCAGCGTTTAGACACGCCTTGGGAGTTTTTCACGAATTGCTGAATACGTTCGCGTAGTGTTCGTCTCTGTCGTGTCTAACCACCCCGACAGTTTGACCTCACTGCCTAGAGCGGCGCCACTTTTTTTCATCACTGCAGTGGACTCTCGATCCTCGGAAATTCGCGAACGTGTTGGAATTTTGTATTAGAGTGGAATTGGTGTTTAGGGTAAATGAAATTATATGTTTGAGTCGTTGTTTTTGATGGTGGTATAAGTCCGTTTTTTTTCATGTGAGATATTTGAAGGTTTGTATAAGTATGAAAATATTGGTGGTATTAAGTGTTCGGGCTAAATGAAATTATATGTGTGAGTCGTTATTTTTGATGGTGGTATAAGTCCGTTTTTTTAATATTGTGAGATATTTGAAGGTTTGTATAAGTATAAAAATATTGGTGGTAGTAAGTGTTTGAACTGATTTTTTTAGGTTGGGTTAGAAATCTTACTTAACATCTAAAACACCTATGGGTTAGGTTAGGTTAGGTTGGATTAGGAAAACAAAATTCAGTTCAGTCTAACTCTTAGAAGTACCAAAATATTGGTATACATTAATCAATTCAGGTTTTTTTAAATTGTCAGCATTTTAAAGTTTATTATGCAAAAATAATAATTTTTTTAGCTATAAATTGGTTTTCAATTTATATTTTAATCAAAATTGGCTTTTCTGAAATTTATTTTTTTAAGTAAAAAATAAGTATTAAATGTATCTAAGTAAACGAAAATCAACTTTATTGAAAATTAATTTCAGTTTATAATTGACTTATAAACAATTTAGTACGAAAATTAAATTGCTTCGTAGAGATAACTAATAAAAAACTTATTTCTGATTAACAAACAAAATAAATCCAAACACATTGAATAATTAAAAATTAATGCGAGATAAAAAACTTTATACAGTTCAATTAGTTTTGATAAATCCACGAAGATATTGAACACCATTAACAGTATGATTTTTAATATAAAAAGATACATCTAACCAAAACGTAAATAATCTTATTTTTTCCGAAAATCCAGCTCACATCTCAACATTCATTACTTTTCCTATTGATTCAAGTAAACTACCATTTTCAGTACATATTCCATCATAAATTCACTGAAAATTATTCAATACGAGAGCCGACCGTATCGCTCGACAATGCGGTTCCTATTTTCATTTGCGTGACGTCGTTCAGACATTTTATATATTTTTTTAAAACGCTTTTTGACCCGCTCGAGTCGCTTGACCCTTCCGATGATCGATCGATACTAGAGACTTTCGTTTTGGCCGCTTTTCGAAAAAACTTCTACTGGTGAGGACACGTGGATGATGCCAGGGCCTTTTCAATGTCAACTCGTGTGACCGTAATTAGCGTACAAATTCGTTTACTTTGTTAAACCTATTTGAACGGGCGAAAGTTTCACGAGTGCACCACGTGTGTGCGAGATTTGTATGTTTTCGAAAAAATGGTATATTTTGGATTGTCGGTATCGCACGGTGGTGTTGTGTGTGAGAAAATGGGCTTTTTGTAGATTTGCCCTTGTCTGTTGTGATGAAAAATGAATTTAGACTCGGAATAATCATTAGTTTGTGTCGGGTTGTGTGATGTTAAGTTTTGGCGATCCTTCAACGTCTTTTTTTTAACGTTTCGTAATTGGCGATTGGAATCAGTGGTGGATTTACTTTATTAGGGATTTGAGGCGTAAAAATTTTTTGAAGGACCTACATATTACATGTATAAATATACAGGGCTGGGTTCTATAACTCCTCTCCCCATTACATATGAATCATTAAAATTTAAAAATGTTCCAAAAATTTTATTAATAATATATTATATGACAATCGATTTTAAAAGGACAAATGGGCGATTTAGAAAAATAAAAAAATAGCTTTTGTGCAAAAAAAAAATTAAACCGCTTTATTTTTCTTCAGGAAATGATTCAAATTTTATGTCTAATAATTCTATTTTATGTCTAATTCTAATTCTATTTTATGTCTAATAAGTCTAATAATTTTATGTCTAATAATTCTAACTATAATAATTCATCAAATAAATTTTTTTTTAATGGTAAAATGAGCTCTGAGGCTAGGAGCCTTTACTTCTCATAGGTAAAATACGCCACTGATTGGAACTTCTCTTTGTTACGATTCGTGTTCATTTTTTGTAAAGACATGCTTCTCAAGATGCGATTGTTATTATGAATAATTTTTCGACGCCGAATTCTTCGTTTTTATTGAATTACATCTATCGAAGAAGCACTGCCGCGTTTCTCAGAAGGATCTACTAATTTATCAGAAGGATGATCTCGATTCTAGTTTCGCCTATTGCCTTTCCGACCGCAACACGACCGGAATGCAAAAAGCGGTCGGCGATCACGAGAACATACCTATCGCTTCAAAAAAAATGCATCATAAATATTTTAAAACGAACGAATCATGAATATTTCGAAACCGTTCCGTCACACACGTCTCTTATTTATTCAGTCGATAATTTTCGAGTGAGAACCGCCGACCTTCGCCACGATATTTCATCGACAAAAGGCAAAAGATTCACCTTCCTGAACCGCGAACACACACACAAGATGTACTCTGGACAAGAAGACATCCTTGTGCAACACGTCGAACGGCGCGAGTACCGTTATGAGCGAGGTTCGTGCATTTTGCACTGCACGACGAAATGGACGAGCTTCGTGTATATGCTGTGTGTATATGTGTATATGTTTGCGTGTAAACCTGTGCGTTTTCCTTTGGTCTTTTTTTGGATGAAGAGGAAAAACGGCCGCGGGTTTCGCCGAAGGACGAAAATTAGACGTTCGCGGAAAGGCGGCTCTTTGTGTCTTTGTGTCTTTGTGAGCTTTTGTTTTTGTCGTGGAAAATTCGAAAATTTTCACAAGTGCATTTGTCACAATCTTTTCTCGGTTCGATGTTGGGTTGCGTCTTATCGGTTTTTTTTAATATCGGATTGCGCCATGGTGTCGAATCGTTTTTAGAACTCTTTATGATCTCGAAAGCACTTTTCGATGTTGCTCAATTTACGCTTTTGTTGTTTTCAATATGCAACTTTTAGATTGCGACATTTTGTTATTATACATTAGACTAATTGCTTTTTTATGATTTTTTAAAGATTTATATGACACTGTCCAAGTGTATTTTCAGTCCATGTATATTTGTATATATCATACCTTTTTTGGATGCTGAGTTGGTTTAGATAAGATTAGGTTTTTTCGACAATTTTGAGAAGTTTTTAGTTGGTTTGGTTCAAATATACATGGACTAATAATATTATATACAAATGAATCGAATCAATGAAAGATTTCAATCATCGAAATGATTTTCGATATTCAAACTCATTTGTATACGATCAAAAAATATTTTCGATATTATAGGGGCGTATTCACGATATTTTTCAACGACCCTCCCTAATATTCCCCATACAACATTGCCATGATGCGGGCTTCGACTTTTGGATACCGTTTTTTATTCCAGACGCACGAACCGGGTCTACGACCCATATAACCATCGGGTTCATAATCAGAATACGGTGACCCCACGTTCAGAGAACCGGTAATCGTGATTTTTTTTTATTCGAATCGCCACGGACTATTGACTCTCTCAAGGACTACCAGTGGACGAGACGTCCCATGTAACGACCGTCGTAATACGTGTAATCTATTATGTTTAAAAAATCGAGAATTTTCCGTTAAGATATAAATAATTTGCATGAAATATTGATTTTCGTATGTGAAATTGAAGGTCGACTCGATAGGGTTTCCATAATTCGATACGAATTTTACGAAATCACGAAATACGCTCACCTTTCAGCTCATTGTTCGTCTGCGCTTGATCTTTCGCGATAATGTACGTTTTGAATCATAATACGCTTGTTCGTTTTGAAAACGGTTTATTTACGCAGTTAAATGGGTCATTCATACAAGAAAAAGCACTCAATGACTCGATGCACAAGACGGACGATTCGAATAGAAGTTCCGCAATTAAAACTCGATAAGGTTTTCTATCGAATAAAAATTTAGAACTCTCGACACTCGAGAGAATTTTCGTTTTGCGAATTTATTCGCAATTTGGCCCAGCGATAATCTCGGAGATTAATTATTTTTTATGCGGCCCGAACACGCACTTTAATTCGATCATAATATGAGAAATCGTCTATTTTTGGTAGAAAATTGCTTTCTCTGGCCCTGCGGCGGTTTCACTGTCACTTTCGATACTGATATCGTATCGATATTGCCCTTTTTCGAAGTATATATAGACGCAGTTCTATCGTACTAAATCATTCTCGGGATAAATGAAAAATGTTTGTCGTCCTTCGCTATCGAAAATTGATAAAAAGCGAAATAATTCATCGAAAGTATACTGCGCGCGTGTCCTTATACAGACCTTTTTTTCGTGCTGTGACGAAAAAAGAATGGGGTTATTCAAAAGTAATAAACCCGGCATGAATAATGCTACTTGTATAATAAAAATCGATAATGTCTGCTGCTGTGCCGGCTAACGTTTCATTGTTCACGTCACTTCGAAAGTAACGCAATCTGTCGTTCTAAATTCTAAAATGCGATCGAAAATTTTGCCACGAACGTTTCGCAAACTAATATTTATACTTGGCAGAAAACTACGTAATTGAAAGTCGCGAATAATCTTTTTTTATTGAGGGTTATTGCTCGAAATTATGTATTACAATGAAATTCCGTTTTTGAAGGGTTCAAAACGTTATTAGAAGGAAAACGTAGATTGAAGGTGTCAAATACAGGTTTTTCATTTCAAATTGACTATATTCAAACAAAAAAGTTTATTTGAAATGAAAGAGACTCAATTTGAAATTAAAATGGGTCAATTTAAAATGAAAAACCATTATTAAAAAATGTGTGTATTCGAAAATCATTTTTTATTAAAAAAATCATACGTTTGGTACTTATTTATGGTTTTATATGAGCTTTTTCGATAATATGAATAGATATGAACTTTCGATGTTATCACATTAGAGACAAAATCAGAAAATTGTTTGAATGAGTGTTAAATAAATAAATAAAATAGAACAGAAAAATTACAAATTGACAAATGTTAATGTGCGTAACATGTGCGTTACAACAAAGACTTAATAATCGCAAATTTATTTAAATATGTTGTAAACATAACGATGATAACGATTAACGATTTTATAATCAGAGCAAGCTAATAAAAAGCTTAAAAAAAAAACAATCGAATTTTAATTATTTCAGACAAATTGCGGGAAATGAATACGTAAAAGTGGGTATTAACTATTAAATGAACAACAGGATTGCAGAAACCGAACGCAAATAGCGGAAAAACGTAAATTCACTTGTGGGTTTCACTGTATATTTTTTAAAATATTAAGTTTTTCAGCTTTAGAAAACACTTTTCTTTAATATTTAATATTTAAAAAATCTGTTAGCACTTCAAGTGTTAATGATTAAACTTAAACGATCCGCGAACTACACATCGCTCATAAAATACGACAAAAACACCATAAAAAAAAAATTCGCCGAATAATCACGTCGTGATGCACCGCAAACGCATCAACGATGATTCAAAATTCTTCAAATTTAGACGTAAACACTCACCTTCCTGGCGTTGTTCATTCCGGTCATGATCGCGGCATGCAGCATCCTCAAAACACAAAGAGACGACACGTCACAACCTCTCCTCTGAAGCGTTAACCCTTTAGCGCCGGTAGCGTTCGCGCTGGACACCGCGGCCGGCCACGAAATTTGCACTAAACCGGCGAATTCCGGGAGCGACGCTTTTATACGGCGCCTTCCCACGTGTGTTGATGATGATTTTTCAGCAGAGGCCCCCGGATTCGTCATCGCACTCGATATAATGATTGTGCTTCGTTTTTTCAGTGCGTGAGGGCGAGTTCTGGGGAGAATCCTCGCCGCGGTCCAAACGTCTTCGGGGAATTCCTCGTTTTCTGTTTTTGTTTTTCGGCTGAAATTTTTTTCGCCGACTCTTGGCAGCGGGCCGTTTCGCTCTATCGAAATATATATATAGTTTCGGCTGAATTGATGTATGTATAAATAACGCGGGAGGAGTAACGCGACCGCGGTTGAACTTCGCTGAACCCGCCCGATTTTTTCAGGTTACGATCCGAGGTAGGGTTTGCGTTAAATAGCCAAAAACGTACACTCGGTAATTACCGGGAAATTGGGAAATTTACCGGCAATTAGCGAAAACGATTTTATCGCGAATTAATGACAGATATACCTATAGTCAGATAATTGCGAAAAAAAATTGAAAGGGCGCTTTTATGAGTGAAGGGCGTCACTATGGTTTTGCAAACCTGGGTGGTAATCATTTATTTTAGTTTCAGCACTGAAAGTTACATATAAAATACACCCGATCCTCTTTTTACACGGGGATACGTTCCAGAGACTACCGCGTAAAAAAATGTATGCTGACCATACAAAAATTGGAGATAGGTTCCATCACTGTATTTGGATAGAACTTCCATCCAAATGTACTTTATAAAAAATATGCGATGTGAAAAATTTTCGCCGTGAAAAATCATCAAAAAACATCGAAATTTTTATTTATAAACTATAATTACATACATATAATTATATCAGTATACTGGCCTGCGTCGAATCTTACCATTGTGGCATAATAATACATATTTTTATTATTTTTATACCGTGTTAAAGTAGAAAATCCGTGTAAAAAAAGTAATCGGTTCATCTTCCTTGAACCGTGTAAAAAGAGGATTAAGGATGTATATTAAGGATGTATATTTATGGATTTATATGACATTATTCATGTATAACGTGTTTAAAAATATTTAGGTCTCAGTCAAGGATACTGTTTTTAGTAAAATTAACCATATACAGTTATACTTTATCATCTAATCTACACACGTCTATTTTTTTATTTACCGGTAAACCGGTAATTGAAATTTGACGGTAAATTGCAAGCCCTAATCCGAGGTGTCAACGGATCCGCAACAGTCTTCGGATCCATTATGTGCGAATGTTTTTCTATGGGATTGTCTTGGAACTTTGCTGTTTTGTTTTGCGAAATCTATAAAGTGCGATAAGTTTTGTTGTTTTGCGCTTGTCCGTTAGTCGTCTGCGAATTTTTCAGCTAAACTATCTTCGGTAGTGCGATAACCTGTGTCGCGTTGTTGTTTTTTGGCCAGACTGAAAAGTTGCTGAAAACGAAAGACGATCCTTTATTGTTTCGGTTCAACTGATTTTATGAAAAGCAATGTCTTTTGTTTGTCATTTCTTTTATGTTTATCCATTACACTTACTTCATAGATTTTCACTAAAATGTTCTATATATAATAAATATTTGATCTTTCACAACGAAAGAGTTAAAACTTAATAAATAACTCAAGATAAAGTAAATTTAATAAATAACTCGAAATTTTCCATAACAGAGCGTATCCAAAAACAAACTTTCGAACTGATATAAATCTTCTTTTTTTTACATTCCCTCTTACCCATTGCGCCATGTTTGAACGTTTCGTAGTATTTTGAGTTTGTTTTCGAATTTACGATAATACACACATCAAGGAGTTAATCAAACATATCCGGAATGGAGGATTTCTCGGTATTTTGTATAAAACAGCGAAATTATCCACGAATCTTACCGTGTTTATATTCAACGCTTATACGGAAGCTGAAAATTAAACGATTACACTTAAAAAAACTAGTTTATTCTTTGTTCGGAGCTATACTTAACTAGGCTGCCTCTCGAGCTGATGCTGTTTGAACCAGTTAGTCCCGAGACGATGATCTTCCATCAGCCGGTTCTTCGAGAAAAAAAAGGGAAAATCTCGTCTCAGATGTCATAGTACACTATACCCTGATTTACGCGTAGATACTTTCTGCGATAAACCCCGTAAAAATGGCTATGAATCCATACAAAATGATAATAAAATATAATAATAAATTAATTAAATGAAATACATGAAATAGGTTCCCAAGTAAAAACCGCGTAAATTGACACTTTAAATTCATTTGATTCAGGAAAATCCGCGTAAAAAGAGTAAAATCTATTTGAAAAATGAAAAAAAAGTATTCTTATAAGAATTTATTTAGTAATTAAAATTGGCACATGTATATAAATTATTGTTTAAAACAAAGATTATTTTAAATCATCCTTATTTTCACTCTCGTCTTTTAAATTCTACAAACATTTTTCTTCTATTTCGCTGGTTCATATCACTTGAAGTAATCAATTTATTTAAATTTTGAGGAGAACACTTTGGTAATGGGTAGTTTGGAATTCCGTAGTTGATGGTTATATTTTGTTATCAAATTCAAAATAGGGTAACGATACCAGCAGTGGACCATATATGTATCTATAGTTGACCATGTCTCACAATTAGAAAAACATAAAAATTGAAGTTTTAAAAAAAATAATAATCTACCGGAAAATGTGCAATAGATAAACTGCTTGTAGTTTATCTATCACTCTTAGAAAAAGTTATCGTTAAAAACCTAAATTTTTACATTTTTCTCAGAGATAGTCAACCACAAATACATGGTCCATTATTGGTATCATTACTTTATATCTATTTAAAAAAAACGACCACATTAAAGTGAAACAGCATAAAACAAGCACCGCATAAATCGGCAGATAGGCGTACTTGAAATTTCATCCATTATTTTCAACATCGTATTGAAATCCGCGGTTTCGCGATTTCGTAACAGTCTCGATTTTATTCTTTCGCAATCCTGGGAATCGGCGACCTTCTAAAGAAGTCGTCTTCGTCATCGGCATCTTCCAGAAGTCGTCTTCGAAACGCGTGGGAGTTCGAAACTTAGTGCCAATGTGACACCGGGAACTTAAAACAGTTGTCACTGATACTTATGGACGGATGAGTGTTCGTCTGAAATTAATATGCGGCTAATGGTTTTGTTTCTGAAACATTTCGAACGGGTGATTTAATTCGAATTTTCATTCTTGTAATATTAGCGAATGTTGTGCTGGGAAATGTTTTCGAGAAATGTGTGTTTGTATTAATGAGTTGGCGTGACTATTTATTTGCATTGAGGTAATTCCTGAAACGCGTACGATTCTGTGAAAATTTCGACATCCTTTATCATGTATTAATTTCGTCCATTAGTTTTTATTGTATGAAAATGTAATTAACTGATGTGAGTGATGGCTTATTTACTCCCGAAAATTACTCAATTAATTGGCACGTCACAAGAAATTTCCTTAGGACAAAAACATTCCAGATGTGAAAATAATATATTTCACTTTTGAACGAGCTTAAGTTATATTTAATCCCTTTGTGTGATTCATTTTCAATATATTATACACAGAACACAAAGACAGTGTCTCGTCGCATATTAAGATTGTTGATTCCGTGAAATTTTCTTCTTTATGACTCCGTTTACTTGGAAAATTTTAATAACATGTTTGTTTGTTTGTTACAGGTGATAGATTTCGGAAGTTCCTGTTTTGAAAATGAACGAGTATACACTTATATTCAGTCCAGGTTCTATCGAGCTCCTGAAGTTATTTTAGGTGTACGATACGGTACTCCAGTCGATATGTGGTCCTTAGGTTGTATTTTAGCAGAACTTTTTGTCGGTATGTTCATCTTTATTTATTTATCGTATGATTTGTTTATTTATTTGTTTGTATTCATATGAAAATATGTGTTTTCAGGCATTCCTCTATTACCTGGTGAAGACGAAGCCGATCAATTAGCTTGTATTACTGAACTACTAGGTGTTCCGCCTCGCAATCTCATGGATGCTGGTCGTCGTTCCAAAACTTTCATAACTAGTCGTGGTCTTCCTCGCTATTGCACTACGTCTACCATGCCCGATGGCTCAACTGAAGTTGGCGGAGGTTTGTAATCAAAATAATAACGAAAATAAATAGAAACTTTTATATAAATACTTAATTCAATATTAATTTATAGGAATATCTAGACGAGGAAAGGTCCGTGGTCCTCCTGGATCCAAAGACTTAAGATCAGCCTTAAAAGGTTGCCAAGATGTACATTTCCTAGATTTCATCAAAAGGTATTTATTAATTATAATTATTATATTTTATTTTATATTATATTTTATTTTTGAATGATGTTACAAATGTTTATTTTTTTTAGATGTCTAGTTTGGGATCCTGCCTTCAGAATGACGCCATCGGTCGCATTGAGGCATGCTTGGTTGAGAAGACGTCTGCCACGGCCTCCGGATCCTGAAAAAACATGTTCTATTGCTATCGTAAGAAATATTTATTCAATTATACCAATATGTGTTTTTTTTTAATTCAATAACTCATATTTTTTGTTTATTTTTCAGACTCCTAGCACAAATCGTATGCAAAGGCTGAACCTTTTAGGTATAATACTTCACATATTTACAACTTATGATATCGAAATTTTATTTTAATAAATTATTATTGTTTTAAATGAAGTATTTTTTACAAATGAAATTTCTAATAAAATTATTTTATAGTTCCAGAATCTGTTCAGAAGTGTTCTCTGCCTGCCTGTAGACGTCTCTACACAACATTAACCCCATCGCCTGAAACTCAACGAATTGGAAACGGATCAGCACACATAGAACCCTCGGCTGCTGGTTCCTAGCGCCCCATGCGCCTCTCCCGCGGCGCTAGCCTCGACGAGAGGCGCCCATGCCCAGACCACACACGTCACACCAATCCTGGAGAAAAACACTCATTCGATAATCTACCGACTTCTAATACCACTGATCGCCATATTATAAAAGATAGTTTTACCCTTGAAAGGAAGAAGACTCACAGCAACGACAGAAGAGAGAAATCTAAAACTGATCGGCATTCTTTTTATAGTGAACGAGAAAATGGTAACCAGTTGAAAACAATTGACTTTATCGAAAAACTCAGTGATTCTCATATTAAAAGAGATAGAAAGGAGGTTTTCAGTGATGAGAATTCTGGAGCAGAAGCGTTATCATTTTATGATGAGAATGGTCCTCATACTAAAATAGTTAATTCGTTTACTGAACACGAGAGTAATGTCGCAATGGTCAAGAATGACTCTTTGTCGGATAGACGATCGTTCTTTTCGGAAAATGAATTAGCAAATGATAATAGAATAAGAAGAGAGAATTTGAAAAGTAAATTTTTCGAGACTGATCCTGAAGCCGATGGACGAAGCATCTACGGTGATCTCGAAGATGATTCTCAAGTACGCCTGAGCGACTCGAGTTGTAATTTTTTCGAAAAGGGAGAACCTCAAATCAAAGTTGAAGCAGAACCCAAACTACAGTCCAGACGGGCTTCACATTTTAGCGAATGTGACAATCGAAAAAGCTTCGGAGAAGCCGAAAGTAGGAGAAGCAAAGGTTTGCGGCAGGAATTGCGAAGTCAAAGATCGAATTTTTCTGAATCTGTTGATTCGGCATCATCGAGAAGTCAATTATCTAGTTTGGAACCGGCTACTGATTTCGCCGACAAAATGCTAAAATCGTCTCGAAGCTATCTAACTGAAAGTGACTGTTGTCGGCTAAGCACGACTTCTTCAGCTAGAGAAGCTAGTGACGATAGCAGTCCAGGTGCAATCACTCAAGGCAGCGGCTTCGACACATTAGACTCTAAATATTCTAGAAAAAGGGCCAGAAAGTGTGGGCATAGGCGACAGAAATCGTTGGATATAGGCAGGTCATCTACAAAGCAGGACTTAAGTCAAAGTGAATCTAAGTCATTCAGAGATTTTGATTTGGAAGAGGACTTATCTAAGAGGCTTGATCGCTTGGAACCGAAATCTGGAGGGTTCATAAGGCACAGTTTAAAAAACAATCTCAGTCGTTACGATTTGAACTTCGATTCTGAAGACGAAAGGTGTTTTAGACATAGTCTAGATATGGATAGGTCTTTCGATTTAGACTTTTTGGACACGAGTATTGACGATCGGTACGGATCGTTTGAAAGGGATTTTGATCTCGTTTAATTTTATGTATTGTAAATTTTTTCGGAAAATTTTTGCACAAATAATTTTGAAGCCATTTATATAAATTCAGTATTAAATTTGATAAGCTTACTTAATAATGTGGATGTACACATTTTGAAATTCAACAAATATGACGTTCGGCCGATTGAAGGCTGCAAAATTTTTTATTATTATTATATTCCTAGGCTTATCATATACATTAAAGTATTTTACAGGTTATTTGATATCATATTATTAAAATGTCGGAATAAATCGTTCTCGCATTATTATCATTATCATAAGACAATACCGAGTTTATTTTATATATTGCGGCAACTTACCTTAATCTATTAAGTTGGGGCCAATATCAAAAATTAAAAATAATAATCGTAATATTAATACTATTAATACAAATCATCCTTTGATTTTTTTTAAGAACGACATTTGGATTTATACCGATTTCTATGACGAAGCATTCCGGGTTTGACACTCACAAACCTTATTATGTTAATCATTTTTATCTTTTGTTCGAACAAAACGAAAACATATATATTTAGAATGGCTTCAAAATTTATTTCAATATTATATAAAAGTATGTAAATAAGTAAATCACTGTTAGTCAATGTGTATTGAAACAATAAAGGTGATTTTCTTTGAAATGTTCATAGTATTCGAATTTTATCAAGTCACCTGTCTTTCTTCCTGTAATTGTGCTGTTAAGTTTTAAATGTGGCTATCGTTTTTTAGTCACCGTCAACTGTGACGACTTTGATAAAATTTGTTTATTATGTACGATAAGAGTTTTAAGTGAATAATGTTGAGCTTTTTAAATGTGACTGAATAAAGTATAATAATTTAAAAAAAATGATAATTTACGTGCTAATTAGTGAACGTTTGTGAAAACCTTTTTTTTATAAGTACATTTATACAATGTGATCAACTAGGTGGTATCGATACCGCAGTCAATGTTTCTACTTCTTCAGTGTTTTTGTGCTTCTTGTGTTTGAATATAAATAATTGTCGAAAACTTTTATACTTCCATAGATAACGCACGTCTTGCTCCGTTTACGGCAGTCTGTCATACAAATCAGTTAATCAAAAACCAATTTTAAACGCATTTCAATTTTGATATATTAAAAAAATCATATAATCATGAATTATTTGTGATATTCTAAATTAAATCTTAAGCAAAGCAAAGCAATGCATAAAATTTATGGGCAGACTCGTCAAAAAACTTTGCAAGATGCCGATTATTATTATCAATTGTTCCTTAAAAATTACATATATGTGTAGTGTGATTTTGCAAAATCCCAAAATGTACTCGACACGCTTAAAATGAAATTGTTACTTTTCAAAATATTTTTTTGTATAAATGGAATAATCTATACGTATTCAAATCATAGAAACCTTTTATAATTTTGTAAGGTTGAATCACAATTTGTATTTAACCCATTTTTTCGTAATAACGAACAATATTAATTTTCACATATATAATGTATGTATATTTGACAATCTATTTTATGCTTGCATAACATTTTTAATGCAAGACTATTATATATATATATGCTTAATTGAGCTTTAAATTTTTATCTTACGGGCCTGTTATGTATATTATGTTACGATTTAAGTGATCTGATTAATTTTTAGGTTGTATGTATATTCGTGGCTAAGGTCACTGCCTCCTGCATTTTCATTATTAATTTTTATACGATTAAAGAATAATTCGGATCGGTCACAACATTCATTACAAACATATCGTTATTTCACCTTCGAAACCTAGTTATGATCGGAAACGCGACGAAGGATCTGTGACCTTGATTTGGAAACTTGTCTATTTGATAGAGTACTTTTTTTTATTTGGTTTATTGATTTTATTATCGAAAGGCCTTAAGATTGATGCGACCAAATTACATTACATATATTTATACTTTAATCCTTAATCATAGTTATATGATATTGTGGTTTGAATACTTCTACATCTTTATATACACATATAGTCAAATTGTAACTTTAAATGTCGTAAAATTAACAAATAGTATTATATATAAACTTTTCAGATATGGACGAATATCATTGTATTATGTGCTGTGCATTTTTTTCGTTTAATTTAAACTAAATTTTATAAAGCGATGGAGACTATAAACGTCCGTCCACGCACCTGACTACTTTATTAATTAATACACTGACTGAGAGTATTTTTAAAATAAATTTATTCACATGATCCATGTTTGTTGTACCCAATTTGTAATTAAATTTTTTATATATGATGACAAAACTTTTTGTAAGTAATATTAATATTATATGCATTTAATTTTGTGTTCATTTTAACATTTTTCATTTAACGACTTTTTTTTTTGTATTTTGTTCCATGACAATTTTTAAGGGGTTAATTACGATCCGATGTCGAAAATTATTGTACGAATCTTCCTTTTTTAAAAAATATTTCTTGTCAACGAAATCGTACTTCGACGTTCGATCGTATTTAGCCCTTGTTTAATTTTAATTTTTTATTATTGTATAACGACCGAATTATTATAAATTAGTGCAAAGCTTGTTAAGCACAAAATCCTAATGAACTGAGGCTTTTTCAAACTTATTGTGATTTTACGTTCATCTGTAAGTAGTCCAAAAATTAAATGTTTGATGATTAATGAATGAATACTGTTCATAAAAACGAGAGTATGTAATTTGAAAAAAAAAAACTTAACTAAGTGCACTTTTGGATTAATAATCAAATGTCCAATGTGAAATTTCTATTGATAAATATTCTTCATAGATTCAAATCCCATATGGATCATGTGTAAAAGTTCAATTATTAGCCAATTTTCTTTGTGTAATTTTTCGTTCGTAGCGATTTAGATAAACAAAATAACACGATGTATGTGCAATATATGATACAAAGATCTCACGGTTTCTAACTAAATTGTAGCCCTTTGTATTATTTTATATATATGTAATATTGTATAACGCGGACAGCTCATACAAATTGAATGTAATAATCCCTTTCTTTAAAATAACCATATCCATTGAGTATATGTACTCTAAAATATAATGTTTATATAAACGTAAAGCATATATTATGTATTGGTTCATATAATCGACTGTTAAAATCAAAAAATATAAATTGTTTTCTTTCTATATATATATATATTCAGTAGAGAAACATTTGATAGATTGAGTAATATTAACTATGATAATTGAATAGCACTAAATATTAGTTAATTGCAGATCTCAATATGTAAAAAATATATAGTTAACAATAGAAACATGATTCGGATCCACAGCGCGTGAATGTGAACATCTTTTTAAAAAAAAAAACACAACTTTTGGGTACGTCAGGTGCTTCTAGTCCTAAATGTCATATTGGATCATACAAAATCTTCCAGTAAACTTGCATTTTTTTTTAAACCAACTTTACATATGTAAAAATGAGATTCCGTAGAAGTGTAGGTTGTGCGATCGCTGTGTGAAAAGTTCACGTGCATGTTTCGTTGTTTTCTTCGTATTCTTATGATTTAATCGACTAACATTTGTATTGCGATAGATCTATATCGATGGATGAATACTCAGACGTAATCTTCGTGATTTTCTTTATCATCAGGAATAGTTATGTGACGCAGTTTAGGATTTGAGCGGTTCTGTTTACGGCACGATATTATTTACGGCGACTTCTGTTATATAGAAGGCTCCGCTAGACGATAGAGCATCAAAATATGTGTGTTTCATATTTCAGATTTTCATAGTTGTAAATCTATTAAAGCAACCTTTATTAATACTAGTATGCGTCTAATCTATTATTATTACTAAATTATATAAAAAAAACACATATAATGCGTATTATTTCAATAAATATATAGCTTTGTGGTGATTTTATACGCTTTCAAATATAGGATGGATATACAAAAGTTTAAAAAAATCTAATTAGTCTTGCCCGTCTCATTATCGAGATATTTTTAGTGATTAAATATGCGCACTTAACGTTTTTGTGTTTGGAAGATTGCACTCGCTTTATATTTTCGATTAGCCGAAATTCTTTTGATCAGAATCACCGTTTTTCGACGACACGTTTCGATTCGAACTCCTTTGCATATTGACGTTGATGATTAAGAAGTGTGATATTTTTCTCGATTTTTTGAAACTGCAGTCAGTACCTTAAATGTGTCGTTTTTAAGTCCTCTATAACTCTTAGCGTCGTTAGGTTAGACTAAATAGAAAATCTTATGGTTCAATAAGGAGTGTATATATATTTTTTGTTAGTTACACGGAATATAATCTAAATATGTGAATTCGATGGTTCTTTGTAATAATCGGAGATGTTTTTTATACGAAATATAAAAATATATCATTACGTCAATATGTATTCCCAGTTTTTTATAGATGTGAATGTGTATTTTTTTGTACTCTTTCTGATTTTCGTTTTGTCCATATGTTGACATGGGCGGGCGCGACCGTAGGCACCGGCCGCGCTCGCGCTTGTGTATAAAAAATGTGTATTTAACGAGAGGAATAGTGATATGACTATGAATTGTTGAAATTATGAATTGATTTATAATTGGAATGATAGTTGTAATTGCGTATATTGACGTCTGCGTATAGAGATGTTGAAATCAATGAATTATACAAAACTGAAATGAAATATGTACTTTATTATTAGTTCCAAATTGTAATAAATAAATTGAATTGAGTTTTTTCGTTTTATTTCTCTGAAACACTTCGATATATAAAGTAAAATATTATAATTAAAATGTTTCGAACAGTAGAACTTCGATTATTCGGACTAAACAAGGATTTAAGATCAATCGTCCGGATAGTCGAGATAAGGAATAAAAATTTCCACATCATTTTTATTACATAAAAAATAGCACTAATTGCCTCTTTTTAGGGTATTGATAATATCCAAAATGATAGCATAACAATTTTTCTTTTGGATTGCATTTTTTGGACATAAAAAAAAATCTATACTATTATACATATATTATCTACTATTTCAGGAATAAAATTCATGACAGGTTTTAGTTTTGATATAATTTTGTTACATACTCGTACTTGTCTTTATCCATATGTAAAAAAAAAAAAAAAAAACATTTTTATAGTAATCCGGAAAATCAAGGTCTGAATAATAGAGGTTCTACCATAATTAAATTATATAAAGTGAATTTATGCAAATAAAAGTTTATATTTTTTGAAACTTTTTACGTAAAATATGCTTATGATAGAATATCATAAAAAAGAACAACTAACAAATACAAAATCTAAAAAACAAAAAAAAAATGCATATACATTTTAAAATTACTCATTTGCGAGATTTACAAATAATTCTTATCTTTAAACATAAACTTAAAATTATAAACACCACTCGTAAATTGGAAATAAATACAGATAAAGGCACCAGCAGCAAAGAATTAAATATTTGACTCATCTTTAAATTATACGAAAAACTCTCGATTCTAAATTGAAACAATCATAAAAATTTCACATAAACGGATGAAGAAAGACATACGAAATTTTAAACGCAGACTATAAACACAATCCAAAACTAAAGTACAATCTCATCAGAAACGGATTATGTATATAAAGAAAAATTGAAAATTGAAGAAAGAATTGAGATCCAAAAAATTACGACAGATCTATTTGTATTTTGTACATCTGCAAAGTAATGTCATTACTTTGGGAAGACACGTTACTTTATAATTACGCTATAATTATTTGCAAACTATAACAAAGGTATCAATCAACGAATACTTACGCTTAATGTTTTTTAGTGCAAAAGTTTTTATGAATGTACGAATATAACGAAAATCTAAATTTGCACTGTTCGAAATGTATATAGTTAGAAAACTAATGTTCGACTATTGTTAAAAAACATAGAAAAGTTACATACACAAATTTTGTACACATTCATATCTATACATGTATGTATATTTTATAAAAATATTTACAAAAGTGGAAAATCAAATTTTTGTTATTTTTTTTTGGTATTCAAAGTAAACGTACGTGTTTGTCTATTATAAAAAAGTAAATGGTGCAAAAAATAGCCTAGCGATATTGACACAGATCACGAAAATTTAAAGCCCGGCACGGTCATATCGTCGTTAGAAAAGGACACCTCCCAAGTAAAATATATCCAGGAATTTTCAATCATAAAATCTTATCATTAAACTGTTTTCATTACTTCATGCTTAAATCATTAAAATATATTAAAAAAAATTCATATAAACTCTTTTCAACACATCATTTTATGAATTTTGAGAATTTTGCCAAGTCTTTGTTTAGCCGTTTTCATTCCTTTTTTGAATTTTGTAGCTGTAAAAAAAAAATCAAAATTTTACACATCAATTACAACATTTTCATATTAAAAAATCACAAAAGATAAAAACATACTTTTGTTAGCTGAAGGTGACGGTAATAAATGTTGAACTGGCACTGAACGTAATGGCTTATTTGGTCGTTTCTTTTTATACGGTTTTTTCAAACTAGATAAACTCTGAAAATACACAGTCAAAGATTAATTTTATTATTGATAAGAAACACAATAAAAAAATGGTATATTACAGTTTTAATGACAGAGACGCAAGACTAATCAATACTGTCAACTCTCTTAAACAAACATGGAACACTAAAACCATAATTTACCCAAAAAATAAACAACGATGGCTTACCAAAGGTTCTCTAGTTGGTAATGGCGGCAATCTACTCATATCCGTAGGTGATTGACTAGGAGCATGTTGAGTTCGCAGCAACGACTGCATAAACAAAAAAATCATATAATAAAGCACCGATATTAACAATCGATAAACAATAATCATTTCTCGATCAACTTACAGTACTAGAATCGGCCGGCTGGTTGAATTGTTCAGATGTTCCGCGAAGCCTGGCTGCCCGCAGTGCAGCTAACACCGCTTCTCTTCGCGATCCTCGTCTTGCCGGTCGATTCATTCTGGGAACGAGGCGACCAAGGCGACCTCTCGGACACCAAGATTCGTCCTCTCTGTATAATGAAAAAAATATAAATAAGTCTGAATCAATAATTTTGAAATAAAATACGATTTATGATATTTACCTATCACTTCGGTCACCGGAAGGTGATGAAAACGGATTTTTACGCCGTTTGGAACGTGATGCTGATCTTCTAGGTGGTGATAAATCGTCTTCATCGTCCGAGGACATTTCCAACGATGGATATACTAGTATTACATAAATTTCATTATTAATATTTGTGTATTTAATAATATAAATTAAGAATAAATCAAATTACCGTATTCGTCGTCTTTATGTACTGCTCTAATCGGAGGAGCTTCAATTGGTGCTGATCGACGCGAAGAATCCGCTCTTGCTAATCCGTAACTTTGACCGATTGATAACATACCCGCTACAGCTTCTCTTTCCCTATAAAAAATAATATGATTGAAAAAATCAATTATTTTGTATTATATATGTAGGTCGTATTTCAGTCCATGTATATTTGGATTGTTCTAAAATACACTTCGTTGGGGGTTGGGTCGGGTTAGGTTAGGATTATTTGGGAAATTTGATTTGTTTTGATGAATGTTTTGGGTTGGATTAGGTTAAGTGGAGTAAAAAATGCATGGCCTAATAATATACATGGTATGTGGCATTTGTATATGTGAAAAAAAGAAATATCATACTGATTATCAGTTCCTGCAGAACCCGTAAAAGCCGAAGCTTGCAATAAAGACTCAATTCCGTTTTTAGGCGCAGAAAACTTTTCAGGTATCCTAGATTCAGTCGCTCCGCTTGCATCTCGTCGGTAAGTATGAGCTGTAACAAAATCATTCATTTGTATATAGAAAAAATCATAAAGAGAAAATCTAAAGTATTAAAAACCCGTACCTGGTATGGTAATTTTCAACGGATTCTTTTCTGGTGGTGGTTTGCGACGACGTTTACTACTACTACTACTACTTTTAGGAGCCTCGTCTATATATAAATCTCCTTCATCTATTTCTTGATCGTCATAGTTGTATATAGACGAACGAGGATCTATTCGTCGACGCGTCGGACGATCAGTTCTTCTAGGTGCAACGACACTTTCCTATATAACAAAATTGAAATTAAATATCATTCATATCCACATTAAGATATTACAACAAAATTTTTTAGCAAACTCACATAAGGAGGCGGAGGAGCTGTATTTTGTATCGTTGTATTCCCGTCATATATAAGAATCTGGTCATTAGCACCGATGTGTCCACGATGATCTTCGCCCAATATCATCAATCGTTGCCTCTTGCGATTCATCATTTCTATATATTCTTCAGATCCGACGAATCCCGGGTGAGATTTACTATGCAGAATGACTTCGTCTTTGATTTTGTAACCGTCGACTCCGGTCAAAACGGACGAATCATCACTATACGGAGAAGACCCATCTTGAGACTTAACGTTTTGCGCGTACGGATCGGAATTATTCGCAAAGTTTATTGGATTGCTTTGCAGCTGTTTGTTCGGATCCATGAATCCCGCTTTTGTACCGACCAGGTATTCGTTAATGGATTTTGTCGGGGAATAATCTGGAAGACCGAGTCCTGCTATTTTCCTATCTATTATAAAATCTGGGTTATAATTTTCAACTGGTGTATTGTTTACATTTTGATTTCCGGCTCCTGAATACATTCCAGGTCCATATAATATTCCATTACCGTCAAATGCTGCAGCCGGATACGTGTTGATGGACTGTGACGTTCCCGGCAATGCTAGATTTTCGTTCGTGAACAATATCTGTTCGTCGGCCGAATCTTGACTGTTCTTCACGTGGCTTTTCGATATGATCCACTGGTTGGACATTTTGTGGTTGCGGTGGCCGCCGCTCGAATTGTTGACGGTGAGCAAATGCGATTTCAATATGGAATGTTCTGGGGAGCTATAATCTGGTGGAGGACCAGCGTTTCTGATCGAACTGTTAGTAGAAGTGGGCGATGACCTGAAAATAAGTCAAATTTTAGAAATTCGCAAAGTAACGGCAGCAGTAGTGGACCATACACCTGTAATTGACCATCTATCGAAAAAAAAAAAAGATAAATCAAGGTTTTTAAAGACAATAATCTTTCGAAAAGGGTGTAATGTATAAACTGATGATTACAGCTTATCTAATGCACCCTTTTCAAAAGATTATAGTTTATAAAAACCATAACTTTTACGTTTTTTGATACAGGTACATGATACACTACTACTATCGTTACTTTAATAAAGCATACAAACCATTCAAACTTACTTTATTTTTAATACTGTAGTGCCTCGTTCAATTTCAGGATATGAATGAGAACTCTTTTTGTGTTTTTGTTCGAAAACATTATCTCCAGGAATCCGGTATTCGTTTTCCCCAAACGAATCCTGTGAGTCATAATTTTGGTTGTACGTAGCCATCCCGCTCCTGGAAGCCATCGTTGCAATATTGCTCAATTCAGCATCTTCCGAATCCTGACTGGAATTTGAAAACATTTGGTGATCTGGTACGTGCACTATGGGTTTCGGCAGTGTGAGTTTCATCGATTTTTTTATCGGATTTGTGTGTGTGTTGTACAAAGAACGAGTATTTGAGGTATCGAATACTGACGGGGGAAACTCAGAATTGACATGATCCTTCGCTACGCTAGAAAAATAACGATTTTGAACAACAATCGGCTTGTTGATCTCCTGAAATATATAAAATTGAATTAATTAAGGTTCTATCGGAAAAATAATATTAGATAAAATCAATTTACAGGGAGCTTTATCTTTTTCTTCTTTTTCTTGTTTGAATTAATACTAGAACTAGGTGATGGTGGCACTAAAAGTTTTTCTAAACGACGTAATTCCCTTGACAAATCACGGACAAGCTGACCGCTATTAATTGAATCCGGGATATTGACTTTCTTCGTAGCGTCATACTGAATAATAACACGATTATGAAATAGATGAATATAAACACGATTACAACAGATTGAAATATTCTTACATACCGATTTACAAGCATTCCATTCTTTTAATGTCATGGAAAGTACACGAATACCACGAACTAAATACGGAGGGAGATCCATCAATACACGAGTATGTTTTTCAAATCCGTCTTTAGATTTATCATCTATCGTAAAGTCTTCGTCCTAATAACGATCGAAAATCGTAATGTATAAATCACAAACATTGTAATCATACAAATGAATAAAAAAAAAACCTGTTGTTCTTCATTTATGCGACGAAGTTGTTGTAAAAGATAAACTCCGGCGTACCAATGAATCGTCTCGAATAATGGAAATCTGAACATCGACGGAAGTTCTACTTGTTTTTCGATTTCGTATACTCTAAAAAATAAATATGATTGTGTTTAATATGAATTCAGATCGTAAATTGGACGGTAAATAAAATACGCACTGCAATTGGAGCTCAATATTGTAATTATGAAGAAAATTTCCACCAAAAACGAGCGAATCCTCGGGAGTATATACAGCATGAATCCAACCTGTAGGGATAAACACGGTTTGGCCTCGTTTCAAAACACAAGTCGAACACGAATCGACCTAAATCAAAAAAGAACAATTAACAATAGTACATTATACAAAAAAATAATTAAAACCCAATATTTCGAGACTTACAAGATCGCCGAAAAACAGTTCATTTTGCTTGGGAGACATCGACCATTGCTGATATATTTTCAGATTCGCCACGGTCGGCGGAATCATGTAAAACACCTTTTGACCGTGCATCACGTGATACCACACGGTCGTCCCGCCGAAGTCTATGTGGAAATCTGTGTACGACAAAGCGGCCGACATGATACAATATTTTTGAACTAAAGGCGAAAAAGCTGGAGCACTCGACGGCCAGACTACTTTGACCCAATCCAACTGCCGAGCCATCAACGGAGGCTGCACCAATCCCGACATTCTACGTAATCAAACGTATATTGTTTAATACAAATTTAAAAGAAAAATTATACATGTAAAAATTGCACTTACGAAGTATCGCTGAATTCTAAACTCAAAACGTTAAGAATTTTTGTTTTATTGCTTTCCATAAAATAGTCTACGAAATCACCTAAAGGCATTTTGAAATTGTTTTGTCTCGTGACGTCGATCACGTCTATTTCTTTATCAGGTCCACAATGTCTTTCTACGGTACGAGCGGTAAAGGTTCCGGGCGGAGGCACTCGAAGGTCCAGCCCGGCGGAAGCTTCGAATAAAATTGGTTGATGGAATCCTGAAAAAAAAAAACCCATATATTAATTGCTAAAAAACATTCGGTCAGTATTTAAATATTTTTCTATCTTTTACCCTTTTCTTTGATGAAGGCTTCTGTGAAATGTTTTCCGTCCATACGCAAAACGTGCGACTGTGCTGAAAAGGTACGCGAAGACAAACCAATGACGAAGGCACGACTACCCGTTTGGATAGGTTTTCTTTCGGCGTTTATCTCGATATCTGTCTTGACGATGGTTATTTGTAGGCACTTTGTCTGAAGAATTAAATAATAAGTAAACGTACTTCAATATATGTAATATAATATAATGAAAGTTGACCAATTTTCTTACAAATGGAGGAACCGTAAGTTGGCACGCATTTTGGACAATGATACTTGTCTATGTCTTCCGATTGGTATATTTTGACGTTCACGCATCTGAAAAATTAAATTGGAATTTATGAGTGAATAAATTTAATTTGAAGTTTGAAAGGTTGAATAGGATTTGTATAGAAGTGTAAAAGCTGTATGAAATATGTTAATCTTGGTAATGATAATGGTATGGTATTCTTGCACTATAGGTGCATAAATTATTTTTTAACAAATTTGTATTTTAACAGATAAAAATGCATTACAAGTATACAAATTAGGTTTGTTAATGAATTTCACATGTAGTTTGTACTTGTATGTGTAATAAGGAAGTTACGTTTATCAGTTTTAGAATTTATTATTTCTTAGTTCGTCTAAAGTTGCACATGCAAACAGTTCAGATGGCAAACGTTGTTCCTATACAACATATAAACCTGAAACTCATTAAGATACGGTCAACAATTGACAAACATAACATTTAAACTAAGTGAAATTCATTAGAAAGCTTAATTTACGTACTTACCATGAATAAATAACGTCTTAAAAATTATAATTTTAGAAAAATGATGCATTATACCAGACAAGTACTAAATTGGTAAAAGAAATTCATCATACTGAATACGAAAATTGTGCAAATCTGTAAAATTGTACAACCCAAACGAAAAACAATACAAAATCGAACAATCCTAACTAAAAAAATGCAAAACTGTCACATTCATATTGATGAATGAATTAATGCGATTTGTATTGACAAATCGCATAATTCGCAAACAATCGTCCAATCACACCTAAACCTCACACTACAAAGAATAATAAACGAAGCCACAATCGATTGTATGCATACGAATAACTAAGCGTCAGCTTTTGACAGCCACCATTCAAGGCTACACTCACGACATCACTCCTAAAACCGAACACATCTTACACACACATCAACGACACCAACTCCTAACCACCGAACATATTAAACCGAGCATTCAGACCGACTTTACATTACACGGGCACACATTGAGCTAATCGCCACCTTTACCACCCAAACACATCTTACACACACATCAACGACACCAGCTTTTAACCGCCAAAAGTATTCAACCGAGCATTCACAAGGAGAAGCTCTGAGGTTCGGAACGAATTTCTCAATGAAATATTTTTCTTTTAATAGATTACCTTTATTTTATCGATATGGTAAAGTATAAAAGCGCACTATCGAGCCAATTTAATTAAAAACGACTTCAAAGTTTCGATATTTTGACGTATCGCTTATATGTGTGTGAGAGTAAACGCCGTACAACAAACAAATGACAGTGTTTGTTGTACGGCGTTTACTCAACAAAAAATATAAGCGATACGACAAAATATCGAAACTTTCAAATCGTTTTTAATTAAATTGGCTCAATAGTGCGCTTTTATACTTTACCATATCGATAAAATAAAGGTAATCTATTAAAAGAAAAATATTTCTTTGAGAAATTTGTTCCGAACCTGAGAGCTTCTCCTTGTCAGACCGACGTTCGACGTCGTTACATTACACGGGCACACATTGAGCTAATCGTTACCTTTACCACCCAAACACATCTTACACACACATCAACGACACCAGCTTTTAACCGCCGAACGTATTCAACCAAGCATTCACAATCAGACCGTCGTTATATTACACTGGCACACATTGAGCTAATCGCCACCTTTACCACCCAAACAGTGAACGCATCTTACACACCAGCTCCTAACCGCCGAACATATTCAACCAAGCATTCACAATCAGACAGTCAGTTACATTACACTGGCACACATTGAGCTAATCGTCACCTTTACCACCCGAACACCGAACGCATCTTACACACCAGCTCCTAACCGCCGAACGTATTCAACCAAGCATTCACAATCAGACCGTCGTTACATTACACTGGCACACATTGAGCTAATCGCCACCTTTACCACCCGAACACCGAACGCATCTTACACACATCGACGACACCAGCTCCTAACCGCGAACGCATTCAACCGAGCGTTCAGACCGTCGTTACATTACATTGGCACACATTGAGCTAATCGCCACCTTTACCACCCGAACACCGAACGCATCTTACACACATCGACGACACCAGCTCCTAACCGCGAACGCATTCAACCGAGCGTTCAGACAGACGTTACATTACACGGGCACAATTGAGCTAATCGCCACCTTTACCAAAGCCGGATTTGACATATCGAAAGTGACATTGACGTATCGAAGTGACGTTTCGTCTCACCCGCCATGGAACCATTCCCTGCAGCAGTCGCACTCGATCATGAACTGGCCCGGCGCGTACGGCTGGCCGCACAGGCAGTAGGTGTCCGAGGCGGCGGCGCCGGCCCCCGCGCCCGCCATGGGGGCTCGCCCGGCCGCGGGCGCTCCGCACGAGGATAAAGCGAGTCAAACGCGGAGGACACGTCCGCTCGCCGCAGAGGTACGCGACATATAAACACGCGCGGGCCGGTCTATGCGCGGTTGGGGGGCGGGCGCGGGGGAAAGGGGGTTTTGTACAAATGGGGGATAGGGGTGATTGTTGTGTGCGGTTGTTGAGATTAGGGACGCATAAAGGCAAGCCGCGGTTGAAATGTTGAGTGCGGTCGCTTTTCGCCGCTCGAGTGTCGTTGGCGGATACGATGTTAGCGCACGCGATATTGGCGTGCGCTAGGGGCGTTTGAGCGGACGCGAGATCACTTTTCGCCGGTGACACGACAATTCGTCCAAAGACAATTTGTCCAATGACAATTCGTCCAAAGACTATTCGTCTAATGCTGGCCATACACGCTACGAGAAATCGTTACGATAAAACTAAGATACGATTTATCGCTACATGTATGTATGTAAAACTGTACAGTTTTATAACATACATGTAGCGATAAATCGTACCTTAGTTTTATCGTAACGATTTCTCGTAGCGTGTATGGCCAGCATAAGGGACAATTCGTCCAAAAGTGTCCAAACGACAACTCGTCCAAAAATTATATTTAACGATAAATCAGGTGTCTTCAATTAAAATCGAATTATTTTCGGAAAGTCAGGTGTTGTCAACTAAAATTGAAGTATTTTATGAAAAATCAGGTGTCTTCAATTAAAATCGAAGTGTTTTCGGGAAATCAGGTGTTGTCAATGTTGTGTATTAATATCGTTTATATTATAAATTTTCAACTGTATTGCATGAAATGTTTGCAGAAAAAAACTAAATTCATTTATGTTTTATAAATACCCACAAGAAATAGTTTTCTTCATCAAAATATGCACCCATATTGTCAATACACTTTTGCCATTTCAGTGGTAGCTTATTCAATACAGTGATGTGAAAGACTCGGTAATCAAGAGTCAATTATATCTGTTACAGCCAATGCATCAATTCAGTTAATACGTAAATTCTCTCGTTAATGAATACATTGTCTAAAACGAACAGAGAAAACATACACGGGAGTAAAAATGAACACGTTAACTAGAGAATGTATGCGTCATCTGTTGCGACGTAGATAACGTATTAACAAAATAAATAAATCGCAATTAGGGAATTATAGTAGGATTGTTTTATTTTAGGAAACACGAGAAACCCAAATTATCCAATTTTCGCTAATTTATTTTTGATTTACGTACTAGAAATTTTGACAGTTAAGTATCGTTGCGGGTACGGAAAATGGTTGGCAACACATAGAGGCCCATACACGCTTTGCATTATAGAATGCAGTTCTCATGTTACGAAATAAAAAAATGTTATTTTTTATTGGTAAAATAATTAGACACAGATAATTGAGCATAATCTATACCAGGCTTGTCCAAAGGGCCACTACGGTGCCAAAGTGGCCCCCACTTTTCACACAAAAACAAATATAACAAACAGCATTTATTCCGAAATGTACTCATCGAAATAGTTTTATAATGGTTTTCAAAGTGTACTATGCAAACTACGCAAAGTGTATATAGCCAAATGTATTTTCAAAACATCTTTACCTTAACCTGAATTAATTGATCGTATTACAGTTCATAAAATGAATCCGGTTTGTATTAAAGTATTATATGATGTTTTTTCATTTATAATGTACAATTCGTACAGATGACAGCTGACAACTAATTGTAAGTATGCGAAAAAATATCGAACGTGTACAGGTCTCGTATGTGTTGCCAACTGTTAACAACAAAACTAACTCATCTGTCAAATCGTTCGATTTTGTTCAATTTACGGTTTGTCTGATCGATGTCAGAGGTTGTATTCATTATCTCGTAAATATATGCTATTTCTAGAGGTTGTGTATACTGAATCGAGCATCATACGCTTTCTCTAAAACGTGAAGTCCGGGTATACATTCTCTAGACAATGTATGTATTAACGACGATGAACGCTTTAACTGTAACATATCTATTCTCCTTCAAAAAGTGATATTTTTATTTATTCATTTAAAATTAACTGTTTTCATGAAATAATATTTAGGTATTAAACAAAAAAACTCCATTTTTTGCATTTTCATATTTGATATGTGCAATGATTGAAACAACACAATATTTTTAATTGTTTATTGATTTAATAAAGACAATCGCAACTAGATTTACACTTGGTCATATGTATGGGTCGGATGACTAGATGGACTCGTAAAGTGAATCACTGGGATAATGAATATTTTATTCTATCACTGCACCATAGTCCTCAAAAAATGGTAATGCGACATTGGTGTTGTGAACATTCACCTGGATGAGTGAAAGGGTTGTTTGTTAAATACACACACACACACACACACACACACACACACACACACACACACACACACACACACACACACACACACATTCACAATTACGTTCCAAAGAGTCATCCTTTTATAGATACATAAATGATAACAATTTACAACTGAAAGGTAAGTCTAAACAAAACCATTTCATTTTGCAAGTGATAACTTTATGTGAGTGAGGACTTCTCTATCAATGGACTGATTCTGTTGAAAGTTTTGTTTGTTGCACACGCATAGTGAGAGGATAGTTTATAATTAGCACATTTGAAGTATTGTCTACATTTTGATAAACATCCATCGGTTTGAATATGCATATGTTGCCACTTTTGGCAACTAGACATTGGAAAAGAAGTGACGACTGAGCATTCATGTCTGCAATTAAAAATTCAAAGTATTTATAATTTGGTTTGAAATGTTGAATATTACCTAACTATACTTATACTTACATTGAATACATAAACATATGGTTCAGCTTTCAAGGTGTTATAGCAAGTGTTACAGACATGCGGAGGAATTTTATAGCCTATAACAGGATATACGATTAGGATAACATGTATCACAAATAGCAAATCCTCACCATCTGCAATGGCGTTGAAAACCTGGAAAGGAGTGAATTGAAATGAGTATATGAGTATATTCAATTAAATTTATAGATATATAAGTATATAAGTATTTAAATATACATTGTTAGAACCCAATGCGAGTTATAAGAAAATAATAAAAATATTGCACATTATTAACCTGATACGAGTGTATAAAACTCTTGCCATGTTCGTTCGATCGCTACAGAATTGACATTGATTCGTTCGTTGATTTACTGCATCGTTTCGAAGATGCTTACTAATGCCACGATCGGAAGCCAGGCTTCATGTGTTCCAACAAAATATTGACTACGAAACACTCGTTAGTTTCTCGACAAATACCACCACTGTCGAAAATCCATTGTGTTGTTTTTCCGAAGAGTAAAAGGACTCCATACTCCAACGATCGTGGTATCTTCTTCTCGAATCGTGTAAATAATTGTCTCCAATCGGCGAACGTAAAACTACATACGCGATAAACGTCAAAAGTGAGAGTTGGCAGGCGACGCGAACGCATAATATGCATACGTGCAGTGGTTCCAATTTTTTTTTTCTGGGCAGGTCCAAGATTGCCAACTTTTCTAAAAGTCCCTTTGTGAACCTTTACCCTTTCTTCAGTCCCATCGAGCATTGAGCTAAAATAGTATTCAATCAATGTGATTATGATGTTTTTTGGGTGCATTTTTGCCATCAATACCTTCTTCTGTGGAAAGAGGTAAAATTACCCATCGTAGCATTTTCTTTATCATATTGTTAGTAGAAATGGGGTTTTAGCGCAGTAACGCATATATTAAAAAAATCCCGAAATCGATTACAGATAGGCCAAAGAGGAGATTTGAAACTGTATTAAACTAAACTTGATCCTAATATATATTACGAAAATTGCGCAGCGACACGAGGCTCAAGGATCTCAATAAAAAAAATCAAATTTCCATTTTTTAATTGAAATAATATTGTAATGTTGTATGTAATGTTAATATGACATAAACGGCAATAAATACGTATTGGTATTAAAATAATCATGTTTTTTATTTGTTTTTCTTATATTTTTTTTATTTGTAAAGAAAATTGTTGCATGAAATACACACATAGAAAAGATAGTAATTTTTTTGTGATGGGGGGGGGCGCTGGATAATTTTACTGTGGTAAAGGGGGCGATTCTTTCAATATGGTTAAGAAACACTGGTTTAGACGAATCATGGATCGTCGAGCCACAGAGACTTTTGTTAAGAGCTCCTGACTGACAATGAATTGTTAAGGGACTCTGAAGGTTCTTCAATAGAATTTGCAGCAATCCAAAACTACAATGGATGATGCTCTTCAGAAAGAGGGGAGGGGGGGGTTCTATCTCATTGCTCCAGAAACTGTGCATTGGATATACAAGAAGAGTGACCGATTGCTCTGAAGTGAGAATTTTTCAGATTGGTTCCCTTGAGTTTCGTTCTAAACTGGTGGTTGTTATTTAAGTTTCATCTAAATATAAACGGCATCTACCAATTACTGTTTGAAAATTGTAGATCTAGAAAAAAAAAGGATAAAAACATATGGATGTTGAGGCAGCTGCTGATAATGGGTACATTCTGTTCGTTTGGGAAGCGAAATCTTTTTATGTGGAGCAAGTTTTTTTTCATGTTTTTTTCAAGGAAAACAAAATATGAAATCATCTAGATTTTGTCGGGGCTGCAGTATTCCTATTTTATGTCAGCCTTATTTTACTTTAAGTAGAGCCGTAGCAATGTTTTTGGCGCACTTGGCAAATATAAAATTTGGCGCCCCTTTTTTTCCAAGGGGTAGCTGGAAAATTTTTATTTCCATGGGGAAGCTGGTCAAAAATAATTTTATTATTTCATAATTTTCAAATGAAAAATTATTCGTCACTATTCGAACGTGTTCGAACCCCAAAAAAAAATTTCCTTTAAAAACGCTCAACGCATTAATGTATAATAATTGTTCAACTTTCCCAAATATTTTGCTAATTTTTCACCAAATATACCCAACCTATCGTTTGATGAATAAATTCGCGTGAAGCTAACCCTAACTTTCGGAAATATTTTCGTGAATTTCTCACCAAGCGTAACCCAACCTATCGTTGTTTGACGAATAAATTCGCGTGAAGTTAACCCAGCTTTTGGAAATATTTTTGCGAATTTCTCACCAAGCCTAACCCAACCTATCGTTGTTTGATGAATAATTTCGTGTGAATGTAACCCAACATTCGAAAATATCTTTGCGCATTTGTTTGTGGCTTGCTACGGCACTGACATTAAGCATTTTCATTTTAAACGATTTCCACTGTATACTTGTGTAATCAGCACATGTACATATATGGGTTTGGCAAAGCCCAAAAACTCAACCACTCTATAAGAAAACTGATAATCTGAAAAAATGGCTTAATTCAATTTATACTTGAAATAAAAATTACGTATATTTAAATCATTTATTTTTTGCATTCAAATCAAACCATAACTGCAACAAGTAATGATAACATTAAATCTATTTAGAGTAAGTAATTGAGTTGTAAAGTAACTTTCACTATTGCCAGTCGACAATAAGGTTGAGTTTAAATTTGACCTCGACTAATCTACAAAATATTCGATCAGTGTTTTATATTTTAATATTTATATGTATAAATTACGAATAACATTTTTTTCACTTATATATTACATTTACATTATTGAGTGCAAGCACATATCTACATTTAACACTTAATCGAGTTTCAGATATTGCACAATATATTGTAGAAAGGCAAAGATTTACACGCAATATTCGAAACAGATTTCATTGTTATAAAGAATGAAAGGATTTAAATATTTTACACACTTTTATTTTAAGAAGAGGAACTCGCAAGCTAGTTTGAATAAATTATGTTTTAGTCAACGAAATTCTCTGTTATATTGTTTCATGGAACAAATCGGAAACAGTTGAGACAGTAATCGCATTAAAAGTCTATCGTGATCTCTAATTATTTACATACATATTACTTTATGTTTTACCCGCATTCGAACTTGTATGTATTTTATATCATATATTATTATTTATATTAAAACGGCGAACTATTTTTTTGAATAAAAATGAAGATGCAATCAAATTTAATAAACAATACATCTATTATATTAATTATATGAAAAGATTTGACATATATCAAGATTTTTTTATGATTTTCAAAATGTTTTGATAACGATTTTTAAAAACTTCAAATAATTTACATATTGAACAACTAAGATATTCTGTTGTGTATTAAAATCGTTTATATTATAAATTTTCAACTGTATTGGATCTGATAACAATATAAAAATATACAAATGATTTATTACAAAACTTGTTAGGATAGAATGGAAAATTTTCAGCGGCAATTCAAAACGTATGAACTTATCGTGTGTTCGTAAGTATAATTATAATATGTCACAGTTTTGTGCTCGTTTAAAAAAAGTCATTTGAAATATGTAAATCGGGTGTGCATGCACATGTATAAAATTATGCATTTAAATACACACAAAATCTTATTTACATTGATATGCACTTTTATATAGTATGCAGTAGTGATTTTTGATTTTACTATTTCAAAAAATACTTTAAAAATTAAAAATACAATCATCGGTTAATTTTCCTGATGCTTTTATATAAATTTTTAAGCACTTTCATATAAAATTAATTAAATCTAAAAAAAACTTTAGTATGAAAGTAAAAATTATTTAAAAATCTAATCTTTATAAAATGAACTACTTCGAAAAATCACAAATAATTTTGATATCGAGTACTTATTTAATAATGATCAGTAAAAATTAATTATTGCGATGTATTAATATTTATCAAAATGAATCTTTGAGAAGATTAAATATAAAAATTTCCAAATCACATTTATTGCTACGTTTATAATTAAGAATATTGAAAGTGCTTATTTTTCAATAGGTTTATCAAAATTGGAAATTGAGATATGTTGTATTTTGTATTTAAGAAAAAATCAGACTTTGCCAAACGAATTCCCGGAAAAGCAGGACTTGCTGTCGATAACACATGCTCATTCCGTAAAAGAAAAAAGCGAAAAATGTTATCTAAAAGTGTTTGAATCTTTTGAACATTCGGAATACATAATAGGAGACATCACAAAATGATTGAGCACAGCCACGAATGAACAATTACGATATTTACTTATTACGTTAAACTTTACAATTGCAATATGTAATCAAAATTTTACTTCAGTCGAAATAATTATATTTCATTCAAATTTGATTGGATCGAAGAAAAATTACATTAAAATCAAATAGCTAAAGTTAATAGATAATAAATTCGAGATTTCATGATACAATTCTAGATTATCTTTCAAATGGATACATTTTGAAAGAACTAAAAAGTGAAGTTATATGATTAAGTGCATTTTTAATATGTGTCTAGTAATACATTTCAATTTTTACAGTATACGATTAGATTTTCTTAAATATTAAAAAAAAAAATTGAAACGTGTTTTGTATGTTTTCTTTTTCTTTGATTTTCAACCTACATTGTGTCATAGGTTTCACCTAAGGCCTCTTATTATATGTAAATTATAAAGTTTTTTACAATTATAATTTTTTTTTGAGACCGTAATAATCTTTCACAACGTATTTGACAGCGCTTTATTTCACATATTATTACATTTTTCCAAGCATAGGGTAATGGTTCGAGTTTCCATAAATCAACATCTCAACCAGCCCCGATTAGTAATAATTAAACAAATTGTGCATAAATAATAATTTAAAATATGTATAGAAAGTTTCATGTAACATAATCTGCAAATTGAAAATAAGTGAGTTAGCAGTTAAATCCATTTTACATTTTACAACTATTCTTAAAAATTATTTATAACAAAGGAGAACCATTCAATTTATCATCATATATGTTACAATCTAAAGTCACATACATACTTCTACTATAAAAAATATATATAACGATCACTGTCTACAGTCGTATATTTTTCTTTTCTCATATATATTATGTATAAATGACACTTTATGAGTTGAAAACTACTTGTGTTATTTTACAAATTCACTACTCTTCTTTTAAATATTCCCTGTTTATAAAATTGACAAATCCTGAATTCGTGTCTGCTTGTTTTCTGTCGGGTAAAAATTCACTCGTATTGACATAGTTCCAGTGTGTATCTTGGCTCGGAGATTAACTACATTCATAATTGCAGTGCATTTTACTTACAACACTAGTAACTTCGTAATCCGTGCATTCTTAAATGTAACACTAGCGCCATTATATATTTTATACATTAACGTAAAAAAAGCATTTATCAATTGTCTAAAGTCACGCACAACATAAATTTTTACAACCCTTGTATCAAAAATTTTACTACACATTGTCGATACCATTTACACAATATTTGTTAATTGTCAGCACTTTCACATTATTTAACGCATTGAAGACAATCGGTTTTGAATGATATGTAAACTAATTGAATGACGCACTGATGCATTTAAACATACCATTCTTTTATGTCTTTACTATCTCTCTTTTTGCCGTTGGCACCGTTCCTTGGCAGGGGCACTGGGGCTACATTTCTTTGCATAGATGAGCCATTCATTTGATAGCCCATGTTTGCCTGACTCGATTGAACCTAAATTTGAATGCAATTATACAATTTCGTTTTGATATTTTAACCAGTTACAAATAAAATTACCTGATTGCCAAGAAGTGCAGCACTTGCACCCTGTTGGAACGATTTATCATCTTCTACTTTATATGAAGGATCTGAGCGAGATTTGAACTTAAGAATTATCAATACAACCAAAATGACTGCTATTAAGGCGCTAGCCACAATTCCTGAAATTACAAAAATATTGATTTTAAGACATTCATCACATAAATAAATTATCCACTTAATTTTTCTTTTTATTTGTACCTATAATCATGGCTGTGTATTCAGAGGCTTCTGAATTTATTCTATCTCTACCTTTACCTCTAGGAGTATATGAAGTAGGTGGATAGTATGGAGGTGGAACTGGAGGTAATCTGTCCGGAATATGTGGGTACATTGGAGATGATTCATCAATGGGTCCCATAGTGTATACGTCTGGACTGGTATGCGTGATATGGACCGTAGAAGAAGGTTCTTCTGTATCTCTCATTGTCGTTCCTGATTTGGTGGTGAACAATTGCTCAATTGTCGTTTGTGTATTCCAAGATGACATTGGCAAGCCTTGAGTTGTGGGACCACTTGAACTTCCACTTGTTGAACTGCTTAACAAACTTGTTGTAGATGTTCCAAAATCAACAGTGCTTGTTCCAATAATTGCCACACTGTAGGATTTAAATAATATTAATTAATTTGTTCAGTATGAGAAAAATAACTGATCCATGATGTAATACCTTGGAGTTATTGTGTGATCTGTTTCGGTAACAATTTCACTTGAACCAGATCCGTCAAAACAATCTTCATCATCACATGGTTTTGATTCTAATTTATCACTTTTTTTATTGTTGTCCTGAAAATAATATAGTATTAAAATTTGCTTGATATTAAACAAAACATTGAGAAGTTTCAGACATTACTTTATTTTTGGTACTGGAAGTAGGCCTAGGTTGAGGTGGTACATATACAGGTGTTATAAGATCATCTCCTCCAGATCCAGCTTCAGGTGCTGGTAAACATTCATCTTCATCATCATCGCGACAACCTGAACCAGCACCAGAAAATACGAGTTCATCTAAAACTCCAACCCCACCATATCCTGATGCAGGGGTCTGAAAGTAAGTATAATAAAATTAGAATCTTTAACTTCTAGAAACATTCATAAATCAGTTTTTACCTGTTGCATTCTATGAAGTTCGTTGCGATCTAAAATTCCAGTCATTAATTGTGCATCTCCACGTACCGAGGTTCCAGAATCTTTTTCAGCTGCAAGATCAAGCACACGAATTCCATTTACCACTAGACCCGCAATTACACCACTGAAACCTCGTTCGACTCTAGATTTTGCTTTGTTCCATTTCCCACCTACATAAATTGCTGATTGGCTATTGAATACTGTCGATTGTTGTCCTGAATGAAAGTTTGTTTGTATATTACATGAACATTACAGGAAAATTTCAGAGTATTTAAACGAAATTTATATTACCTTGAGGATGGTTAACTTGTACATTGAAATCATCGACTTGTAACGTTGAATTTGCACCATGACGAGTGAATCTAACTACATGATATGCATTATCGTTTACTTTCATTCCGATATCACCTAAAGGATGATCGTTACTTCCTACATTGTATACCATGAAAACGTTCCCTTCAACCTAATTTAAAGCAAAGATTATAATCGATTGATTATGTTAAAATTAATGAATGTATTGAACTAATATTTACAATTTCCATTTCCATATAATCTTGCGTGGTTGCAGATTCAACTCTCAATAATACTGCATCTGATCTAGATGTAATGAAACCTAACGCAACTAAATCTTGTTCAGTGTCAGCAATACGTGATCCTGGAAATGTATATTGAACCATTCCTCTGTTTGGTCCAAATTCATAAGCGATTGATTCTGTGACACAGTTTGAAAGATTTGCAATTTATTATTTCAGGTAAATATAAATATAAATTTTAAATTGATATACTATATACCATCATAACAAGTTGGACCAGTAAAGGAAGTCATATCACAATCACACGCATATGTATTCCACTGTTGAACGCATATTCCTTTATTAGCACAAGCATTATGACTACATTTTGTAGGTCCTGAACAAAAATTTCAAAATATAGTTTTTGAAATATAAGAAATATGAATCGATTGAGCTTATTGCGTACCTTCACAACCAGTTAATAGTGAACTGCTTGGTACAACGGCATCGTCGATTAATGATGGACTTTCTCCCGGTAAGTCTAGACTAGCTAAGCAACCTTCGAAACCCTGTCTTGATGTTATGCCTGTACCTAATCCAGCGTACATATCTTTCATCACGCCCCCAATATATAAAATACTATCCAATTCAAACGTCAAAATGGATCCTTAAATTATTTAATTTTTGTATAATTATAAATGTTAAATTATATTCATGTTTATGTATATTATAAAAACCTGTGCTACTGTAAACTTCGAAAGTGTCGTCAACGGTTAATGTATGAATTTTGGGAATCGGTCGTCTTACCGACACGGAATGCCATCTGTTATCATTTAAGGGTGCTTTTGCTTTATCTTTCAACGTAACTACACCATCTCCTAAATTAAATACATAATGTATGTGTCCGTTGACTAATTCAATAGCTATAAAGTCTTGTTTTTTCCCGCCATTGTACAAAAGTATTCCGTTCGGTTCCAAAGTCTTGAAATAAAAGTCGACATACACACCAGAATAAGCCTTTAATAACGGCAATCCGACGTATGTGTGTTTTGATCTGAATGTGACTGCCTTGTAAATATTTGTATGCTCGCTTTTTGTAAACTTTCCAGTCACTTTAATTTGAGGATATGTCGGAATCTGATTGTTGAATCCTAAGCCCATTGTTTTGGCGAGATCGATAAACCTCATTCCGTTGAAAACGAATCCTTGAAGATATCCGACGAAATTTGGCAATGTGGTCGTCATTTGGATTTCTTCTTCGACATGGAAGAGACCTCCTAAATGTATGGTTGTTATCTCCAATGTGGATGCTTTTCCCAATATTGTTTCGGCTGTAGTAAATAAGTGACAAATAAAAATTAGTAATGATAGCACTGGACAGCGTTGAAGTTCACGACATCAAAAATATATTCAGCAAATAAAATTCAAGTATGATAGATTTGTTTTTAGAAAAACCAAAGAGACAGCTCTAGAGTATTGAAGATTAATAAAGCAAAAGCATGTATGAATTTTTGTTTATACTCTCGAAATTTAAATAGTATATCTAAAATATTGTTTGTAAACGATTTTAATGAGATAGCTTAACTGAAGAATTGAAAATGTTCACTTGTGTAACAAAATAGGATGTTTTCAATATGCGAATGATGTCATGAAAAATGTATGAGTAGAATGTGTACATATTTACCTTGAAGGTTATTGTTTTATTCAATTATTTATTTAACTTCTACATTGCACATTACTAATTACAAGAGGTGTATTTCTAATCAATGCTTTAAGTTTTATTTTATTTTTATATTACAATATATTTGGATATATCGATTATTTAAATGCAAGCACTATACTAACATCTATCAGGTATATCAATTTTATTAATTTTTATATTTTAATCATGTATCGTTTTATTCGAAAGGTTTTTTTTGTGAAGATACACAAGACATTCACACATACACTAAGAGAGAAGAGAGCAGGCACAGTGAAAAATCATTCTAGATTCGAAAAATAAGGAAAATTTGAAGTAAAATAAAGCATAACAAAATAGAATCAAAAAAATAAAGTGCCCACTAATAAAGTTGATCAAAATAAAATATAATTCATTTGCATATTATTGTATTTTGTAGAAATGATGTTCGATTATGAATCGTTTTAAATCAATATGAATTCAAATTGTGGAAAATGAATAGTAGTATCAATAGATGAAACAAATATTATCTTTGTAAATGTAAAATTATTTGTTTAGGTTGAAATAGATTAGGTTAAGATTGTGTTACATTTAACATTCTTAAATTTTCTAATTCTTTCATTAAAATTTTGACTGCTTCCAAAAATTTATTGAATAATATGCAAATTTCACTAAATATAATTATGGATATATTAAGAAAGGCAATATAAGTATAATATTTAAATTTGATCTTCGAGACAAATATAAAATTTAAATAAACACACACACTAAGATATGTTGAAAATAAATATAAAAAATAAATAAATGTCGAAATAAAATTTTGATGATTTTAAATTTGGATATGAGGATTTGGTTTCATTATAACGTGTATAATAAAAATTAAAGATATGTATATCAATTCAGTACTTAATGTGTGTATGTATTATAAAATAATGTCAACGGAACTTCGAGGTTTTCCAATTTAAATTTCAAATCAATATCTTTCTGTTTTCAAACTAAAATTATTACAAAAAAATGTCTACTGGATACACATGTTTCAAAATTTATCAAAACATAATTCGAAAATATCAACATGCTGGGTAAAACACGTATAGGCGACAACAATAAATATTCACCATATAATCAATAATAACTAGCTAATAAATTTTTAATAAACGTCCACAGTGGTGTGTGCATGTGCAGATAATGTTACGAAATCGATGTATACCAAAAAGTCTGAATAAAACTATTTTCAGATTAAATCGTCTCTTATATTGCCTTTCAGATTCCTATTAATTAGATGTTATTCATAGGTTTGAAAAAAAACTTTATCTTTATTAAATTTTCTACATTTTTTCCTATGATTTTCTAAAATTTTATAATAACATCTAAATAATGAGAAATATTTCAGAACATTCAGCAATATTTGATAACTATTATCAATTCTTAATGTGAAGTTTAGGAATTAACAAATATTTTAAGAATTCTTAGTACGTTGACAATTGTTGCTGATTGTTAATATTATAAAATATACACAGATAAAGGTAATAATAAGTGTGCGCAGTGTTGTGCCCAATACATACATAACATACCCCTCACAGGCAAAGCCGAGTCCACCTGAAGCTTTAAGTTGGACGCCTTTCTTGAAAAGCGTACCGTGTGCCATTCATTGTTGTTCACATTTTGTCCAGCTAATAAATTCTGGGAATCAAATGCATACTTAAAAGTCTTAACATTAAGGTGGATTATTAGGAACATAGGAACAAAACATCTACAACTTATAAAAAATGTGCTTTTATCGATTGGTAATGATAATCAAACCTTTTCTCTGTCACCCAACCGTACACTAGCTCGAACCCTTCCAGCCACAACGGCCAATTCCAAGCGATCGGCTGCATTTGCAGCTGTGGTTAACAATAGTAGACCCAATGGTCTGGATGTGCGGAATCTTAAAACTAATTCTTCCGTTTGTGTCAAGTGTTCTGGTCCTAATGATATTGAAACATGCTGACTTCCATTCAATGATACTGTTGCAGATTCTGAATTTTTATAAATGATTTGCATGTAAATAGAGTTATATATCAAAATCTTAAAATTAAATACGAACAATACCTCTTCCGCACGTTGGACCAGTGAAACTAGTTTCTGAACAGTCACATAAAGGACGATTCCATCCTTCCGAGCATGTTCCACCATGTTGACAAGTTGTTGGAGTACATAGCGGTGGAAGATCATGACACGATGCTCGCACAGATCCTGGAAAATAGTCATTAATGAACAACATACTTTCAATATATGTATATTTTAGAAATCATTTGAAAATTTGATCACCTGAATCTTGTTGTCTAGCATACATTGTGAGATCAATGGGTTTTCCATTGGTAACAAAATCTCTTATACATCCTACAAATCCTTGCCTGAGAGCTGCTGTCCATAATGCAGGTGGAGTGTTTACCGATGAATGAGAAGGACCCAAGCCTCCGAGATATAATGGACCATCGAGTTCTAGTTGGTTGGATTCACCTATAATTTCGATATTCAGTATTAATTGAATGTAATAAAAATAAATTCAATATTTCATGTTTGCAATTCACCAGGTGTTCTGAATTCAGCTGGCGCATTATCTATAGTGACTCTTCCGTCACGACCGTTTCTTCTTAATGTTAAATCATGCCACATAGCATCATCTACTCGTCTTCTCGAAGCACGCACTCTTACACCCCCCGATCCCAAATCCACGTGAAGATATATATGTCCGTTTAGTAATTCAATTGCGAACAAATCAGACTAAAACCAACAAATATAAACAATGAGAAAATAAATGTAAATTGCTAATACAATTTTTTTTCAGATTTCAACATAAATTTTCATTTCATATTTATTTATTTATTGATCATCAATGTCCATTACATGAACAACCTTTCCGTTATAGTCAGAATTTTAGGCTTTTCTTTATTATGAATGTCCTCTGTGTATTGATAAGGAGAAGGTGACTTTTAAAAAGTTTAAATTCTAAAATTAAAGTTTAAATCCTAAAATATTATAACGAAGTTTTAAAATTACAATTTCGTCGTTAAATATGAAGAAGTAAATTTTATGAAATCTGAATATTCTAATTTGTTATGATAATTTAAGGTGAGCAAATACAAAAATAAGTGTTTTCATCAATTTGCAATTGAACAAGAAAAGGTCTACAAAATATTTACAAATTAAGGTCACGTTATGTTTTAAAATAGACAATACAACACAAACGATGAGGCAATCAAACACAAATCAAGGAAATAAAGGGTTATTAAGTACACAATCGATTTTACACAAATCTATACAAAATCAAACCACACTTATTATTCATAGCGAAAACAATAAAAAATAATTTGTGAAGTGATCGATATTTTCTACGTATTTTATAAGTGAAAGCAAATAAATCTGAATAAAATGGATGGATCGTAACAAAACATTGGAAATTAAAAGGGAGTATTCAAAACACCATGCTAAATGAAAAGTGTCTGTGAAAGCATCTATTCTCCAGTGTTAAGTGAAATATAAACAACCAATCCAATTAGACTATTTGTCCAAAATAAACAAACCAATACAACAAGTGTTTATATACGAAAATACATTTTGATATATATTATATTATACATAAAGCTTGTGAAGACAACAAAATATCTAAAGGTAAAAGGCATCAACACTTTGAAACGCAATTATTTGTGGTAATTCAACAATTTAAATTTTGGTTACTTAACACTGAACTATTTATTATTTATTTCATAATATAACATTGATTCGAAATGAAGTTTTTAATCGATATGAATGAAAAAGTCGATTTCAGTTTTCATGATTATGACAATGATAAAAATAATAAAACAGTATGTTCAGGACTGGTCAATTTTTAATTCAATTTTCAACAATAGCGTTCTGTTCGTGGCACAGAAACTAATCATTCTCAATACAACAATGGATGGAATTGCTTAACCCATTCAGACGGAAAATCGGATTTGACTCGTAGTGCGTAACCAGGTCCAAATGTAGACATTACATTATTGATTTATAAAAAAAATAAATGAAAAAGAATTTTCTGATGTGTGTATTTATATGATTATATAGTTAAACATTTTTTCCCTACATGAAAACTCCGTTTTTTTATGATCGAAGTTTCTTATTCTTTTTATTATACCAACATCTACATATGTATATCTAAACTGCTATTATTCTAATATAGACAAAAATCTTAATTATTGTTTACTTATTAAACGTATTAGTTATTAGTTAAACATATTAATTGTTGAAAAAAAAACTACATGATCTAAAATGATAACTTTTCTGCTGAAAAAAAAATTATTTGCAACAAATTTAAATAAGGTTATTGAATTTACTTAGCATGTCAAACTCCACATACTTTATATTCAAAATTTGTAAGCCATACATATGTTACATATTCACTTAATTTGAAATTATAATAAAAAGTTAAGTTTATTTATATAGTTTTATAATATAAATTTCTAAAAGACATAGGCTTAGCCAGGAGGGCAGGAGGACTTGCCCCTTCCCTAAAGTATGAAAATACATAATTACAAATTATACTTTATTATGAGGGTTATATCGAGATATATCACATGATTGTAAATAAATTCTTTGAACACAATGACTTTCACATATTAGGGTAACAACAGCAACGATGGACCACGTACCTGTAGTTGATCATCTCTCATAAAAACGTAAAAATTGAGGTTTTTAAAGACGGTTATCTTTCGGAAAGGGTACGAAGGGTGCTTATTACAACTTATCTATCGCATCTTTTCTTTAATTTTTTAACCGTAATTTTTCCGTTTTTCTGAGAGATAGTCAACTACAGGTACCTACATTAATGCCAATATCCTATATGTATTTTCATAAAAAAACAGCATATTTGTATCACATCCATACAAAAAGTTATGTTTTGACCCCCTCTAAAAAAATCCTATTTACAACCGTACAAAAATATAAAAACATTTACAACCCAAAAAACAGATCCATCTGAACGGGGTAACCGATTCCACTCCTGAAATATATCCTAAACACACATAAAAAACCGATCAGTTTCAGCGACAAGAAACAGACACCAATTTACCCACTCGAAGTAGAAGACAGAAAGAACACAAAAAAGAGCACTACAGACCATTTAGACTCGGTGACCTCGCACGGCCACGCGGGAAGGGTTAGGTTATGTGGGTCTAGCACCCACGTGGCTGCAAACGATTGCGTTTCGCGGCGCTGCTTACCGTACAACCTACCCTTGGCGGTTTAACACCGGTGTTGAAGGCTATCAGTCCATTTGGCTCGTTGGTGCGGAACTTGAAGGATATGGTGCCAGTCTTGACGGCCTCCCATGGCGGCAGAACCTGCAAGAATTAATGGGGGAAAAAATGTAGGCCATTTCTCAAAGGCCCCTTGCCGGTTAATTGATCGGCGCTGGACCGTTAAGGAAGTCCCCTCGATGGGCGGTCGGTGCTTTGGGAAGTATCGGGAAATTCACTTAAGGATGTGGTTTTTTTCGGATTGGATTTTGGTGTGGTGTAGATTGATCGTTTTCGTGTTGGGTGTGGAAGTGTGTGTAAATTGTGTATGGGAGATAAATTGTTGGTTTTGATTATAAATAATAGTCATTTATTTAAGGATTGCGAATTTTGATTATAAATAATAGTTATTGATATCTTAGGATTTCAAGTTTTGAAGTCACGGCCAAGGCCGGCTCAAAGGTGCGACAAAGTACATAGACTTGTGCTTGAGGCGCCCTATTATTATTTTTTTTATAAAATTATACTCATATACCCTCGAGCCAGCCCTGGTCACGATATTGAATATGATGAATTTTGTAATTGTTGTTCTTAATCATTATCATACGAATATGTTACGCAACGTCTGTGTAATAACGTTTTTCATGAAAAACGCAAAAATTGTGTTTTCGTGAAAAATAATGTCATCAGTTAATATATTGTCTTTATTTGTTGGTGTTATTAAAGAAATTAATTGTTTAACGCCAAATATGACAGTTAATATGTCTTACGATTTACCTATGGAAGGCTGAAAAAGACTTGTATTGCTGATATCAATGTTAAAATGTAGTTAAAAAGGGCGTTGTGGACAGCGGACTAATCCAGGATTTTTTCACAAGGGGGGGCGAGTTTTCAGGATTAATTTAATTTGTAAAATTTTAAAGATTTTTTTCGTTAAAAACAAAATCTTTATAAATCGATAACGAACGGTTAGGTTCATGCGAATTTATTCATCTTGCGACGACAGGTTGGGTTCGGTTGGGTGAGAAATTCGCAAAAATATTTTCGAAACTTGGGTTAGATTCACGCGAGTATATTTATCATACGACAGGTTGGGTCAGGTCGGCTGAGAAATTAGCAAAAATATTTCCCATACTTGGGTTAGGTTTACGCGAGTTTATACATCATAACAAGTTACTATGACAAGTTGGGTTTGGTTGGGTGAGATATTTGCAAAAATATTTCCGACTCTTTTAAAAAAGAGTCGGGGAGTTGTCAGCCGAAAAAATAATTTTGATACGGATATCAATGTTGTTTAAATTTCACAAAATACACAAGATTTCTTTGCAGGTTTCATGGAAAACGCAAACACACAAACGATGTGTAACATATTTAATATTTTTTTTGGAGAAAAAGGTTTTTTTCTAGATCTCACAAGGAGAAGGTATAACGACGGAAATCAACTTCGATATGGGATATTTTTTTTTCGATAGATCACCTCTATTGATTTGATATGGCAAAGTATAAGCGCGCACCACCGCGCCAATTTAATTATAAACAACATTAAGTTTCGATAAATCAGTATATGCAATTGGAAGCCATCTCGATATGTGGCGTAAAGTACTATAAACTCCTCCCATTGTAGGCGTGACCGCAGATGCTTACGTGCCAGTGATTCGGCGATTTAGACCTTACGCCACATATCGAGACGGCGCTAAACGCTAAACGGCGTTATACACATTTTTTCGAAACTGTAAAGTCGTTTATAATTAAATTGGCTCGGTGGTGCGTGCTTATACTTTGCCATATCAAATTAATAGAGGTGATCTATCGAAAAAAAAATATCCCGTATCGAAACTAAATTCTGTCGTCATTCCTTCTCCTTGTCAAATTAACAAAACGTCCACCGTCAACGAAGTCGCTTAACTCAGGTAATAATCGGGAATTAACACGTTCAAAAAAATGAAATGAATTAGTGAATAACAAAAAAAGTGAAATTAAAAGAAAAAAACATCCATCGCGGAGGAACGGCAATTTTCGCGCACATCGTCGACTTCCCTATTAACAATTCATTATTAATTATGTCGACGTATTCATGTCAAATTTTCCCCGTTTGTTTGCTGTGAAAATATGGCGCTCTTTCTTTCTACGTTTATTATTCATGCCGAAACACATCTCCGCTGCGAAATATTTACTCGATGTAATATATTACACACCGTTTCCATATTTTGTAAAATGACTTTCGAATATAAATATTTTCAATATATATATTTTTTAAATCGAGTGATTGTTTTAATATAATATAAATGTTTTGGTTTCTTTTGTATCAAACATATATAATATGTTGCGCTACATTTGTGTAATTGCTTCGTCCATACACGAAGCAAAAAATCTTGCCTTGTTCATGAAATCTAGTATCGTATAGGTGCCATCTAGTATAGGCGCATCATTTAACATCTTTTATCAAATATGACACCTGATACCCACAATCAGTTAAAAATATTTGGAAAATTTGGTACGTGAACAAGAAAAGATTCGCCATCACTATTGTAAGGCACTTCCACTGTTATATTTGACAGAAGACGTTAAATGATAGATTAAGATGCGCCTACAATAGATGGTGTCTATACACAGATGGCGCCAGATGTTATATTACAAAACTTCATAGGTAAAGCACGAATCGTTGCTTCGTTCATGAACGAAGTGATTACACAAACGTAGTGTAATATATGTAAGTAACGGGTTGTTATAAACAAAAATATCAGCTATTATATTATATTATATATACGATAGAAAGATATACTGCCCTTTTTAATACAAAGTAACTAATTACTTCACACAAATTAAGGACCGTCACTGAGTCATAATACACGTTTTGAATTATTTTATTATAGGCGTCCCACGTTGAAATTTGGCATTCAGCTCGCGAATTCCAATTTAGTTATACGCTAGTCAGGACCTTTTCTATTTCGAGAAGAAGCGACATTTAAATTTGCTTAGGACGAGCGTATACAATTAATTCACTGAAATAGGAGCCCTTCGTGTTCCCGGTCGACGCAATTTAAGGGATGAATATGTGGCAATTTCGCATTGTGCGAAACGTGTGCGTTTTCCCCGCAAAAGATTGGTTGGAGTTTCATGGATGTAGGTCGAAAGTTACTTTTGGGTAAAGGTGCACCTTGGAAGATGCATTAAAATAAATGGACGGAAGTATAATTAGGTAAATTCGTAACAGTTTTCTAGGTTAAGTATGAAAGTTTGGTGAATTTATAGAAAAAAAGTTTGAAGAATCTCAAATTGTAATCTACACTTCAACAAGGAGAGAGCGAGACTTTGGAAACTCAAATTTTGATGAAATTTTGGCTATAGTTACCCATTTTTTTTTAAAAAGTATTTAAAGTACTGATTCAGTGCAGCGACGGATCCAGGAATTTTTCACAGGGGGGGGGGGGGGGGGGCGAGTTTTCAGAACTATTTTTATTTGTTAAATTTTAAAGATTTTTTTCGTTAAATACAAAATCTATATAAATTTATAACAGTGGTTCATAAACTTTTTGAATAATGTGCCAATAATTATCCAATTTCCAAATAATTCGTGGGCCTCAATGAAAAATAAAAAAACCGATTGTTTTCAAATTAATCATTTAAATATTTTATAATAATAATAATTTGCTGATTATAAAAAAAAACCATTATGTGTTTAAGATTATTGGAAAAATTGTATTAAACGACAGGTTGGGTGAGAAATTAGCAAAAATATTTCCCATACTTGGGTTCAGGTTTACGCGAATTTATTCAAAATAAACGACGGATTGGGTAAGGTTGGGTGAGAAATGTGCAAATATATTCCGATACTTGGGTTAGGTTTACGCGAATTTATTCATCTTGCGACGACATATTGGGTTAGGTTTAGTCAGAAATTCGCAAAAATATTTCCATTACTTGGGTTAGGTTAACGCGAGTTTATTCATCATATCACGATAAATTGGGTTTGGTTGGGTGAGAAATGTGCAAATTTATTCCGATACTTGGGTTAGGTTCGCGTGAATTATTCAAAATAAACGATGGGTTGGGTTATGTTGGGTGAGAAATGTGCAAATATATGTACATATTCCAATACTTGGGTTAGGTTCACGCGAATTTATTCATCTTGCGACGACAGGTTGGATTAGGTTTCGTGAGAAACTCTCAAAAATATTTCCTATACTTGGGTTAGTTTCACGCGAATTTATTCATCTTGTGACATGTTGGGTTACGTTTAGTGAGAAATTCGCAAAAATATTTCCGAAACATGGGTTAGGTTCACGGTTCACAAATTCGAATGACAGATAAAATTTTTAATTAAAACTTTATTTATTAATTATTAATTTAAAATATAATTTCTACCTTTATAGAACATTTCTTTCCACCCTTCTATCAAATTTTCAATAACTTTTTTGTAAAATATATCGGTTATGAATTAAAATATTCGGAAAATCCCTATATCACCACCTCTGCATTTTTTGAATTTTCATATCTAAATACATATATTTGTAATGGTCTGAAAATTTGGTAATCTGATGGTGTAAGATCTGGAGAGTTAGTACAGGATAAGCTAATGTATAAATATAGAAGTTTTTCCATCTTTTTTGGAAAATCAGGGTACAATATGAAATTTTTTTTTTGAAAATGCGTTTTTCGTGTTTATTTTGCAAAAAATAATATTTTTATGGTTGATAATTATTTTCTAGTCGAAAACGCGTGATTTTAGAATTTTTTTCTTCCATCCGCAGGGGGGGTTGCCCCTACCACCCCCTCGTTGGATCCGTCCTTGATTCAGTGATCGGCAATTGTTAATGTATAAAAGAGCCATCAAAGCTTTAAATGCATTTATTGTAAAAAATATCAATTATTGAGTTCTAATATTTTGATCCGTTAAAACTGTAAGGAGAAACTATCACCATACCAAATTTCATGGAAATCTGCTTTTCCCAGATTGTGCCCTTTCCTTGTACTATTAGGAAAGATTGTAGCTTACAAACAGAAGTAACGATATGGGAGTTTCAGATTTTGATGAAAATTTTTAAAATGATAGTTTATCATTATAGTCTTAATATTCAAAAATATTAGAGTGCAATACTTTGCCAATTTTGAGATAATCGTATTTATAATTTGATCACAATTGTATATTGCAATTTGCTTCAAAATACTTTTTTTCGCATATCAAATACGAAAAATTTGAATTCACAAACACTTCCACAGTTAACATAGTTAATTACGATCGAGTTGATATTCTGGAAGTGTCGAATAAAAACGACAAGAATCTTTTGAACATACGAGATTCTGTTCCTCGAATTCGAGCATAATTTACCCGAAATATGCGTGACTTGTTATGATATGATTACTCATGTGCGTACAAACTCCAAGAATTTCATCTACAATTCGAAAGATCGTATGAATTAGTCGTGTGTATATAATTCGCAGATATTTGTGGAGTTTCGATTCAAGATATACATATACATATTGTATTGTATGTGATATGTAACTTGTGTCGGATATATTGTTTTGGTTGCGTATTGTTTTGTGTTTTTGTTAAATATTGTGTATCGTATTGTGTTTGGTTTCGATATTAAATGATAAATATACATTATATGTTAGGAGTATGAGTTCGTAAAAAAAATAAAATACGGTTTTTTTTAATATAAAATTTGATATTAATCAAATAATGAATACAATCGAGTACATTTCGAGTGAATGGAAAATCACAATGAGCTCAAATCGAACCTTCGAATGTTGAAGTCGATAGAAAGAAAATTCGTTTAAACCTCGTTCATTAACAATTTAAAACGAATACGAATTTAACAGAAACTTCCAATGGAAAAGGTAAGCTTATTGTGAGCACACCGTGAGAGAGTTCATATAATCTACACCAAAGTTTCTCAAATTGTGGTATTTTTCACAGATTTTCCATAAATTATGAGTTATTATACGCAACTCATATTATATCTATTGCAAGATAATAGGCAAGGGAAATTTTATTTTTGAAAAATTTGAATATTAAAAACCATCTTTTATCAAATAGATTCAAGTAAAGTATCCGTTTATTAATCTTGTTACATGTGACTTCACTTTGAAAATTAGTTGAAACAATACTAATGTTATAAAAAATAATCATCTTGGATTTCAATTCATCTAGAACTGGGTGATAAAACATATGCGATTCAAAGCTCCAAAATGAAATATTTGAATGAAAAATTAAAATGAAAAATTTTCAAAAAATTTATATATATATTTGAAGTAGGTATGTTTGATTATAATGTGAAATTTTTATTAACATTAAAACTAAAGTTCTTAGAAAAGAAAAATATATATAAAAAAACATTTTCGACTCCCCGATACACGGAAAGACCCGGTCTTTCAGCGGACATTATAAAGTCTGCATAATACCAAATGGAGGCGCAACTGTAAAAAGTTAATGAACCAACGATGTATACAATGTACAATATTAATTTTAGTACGCATAAACGTAGCGCTAAAACGTACTTTCGGTTAATTAACCCATCTGAGTGAAACGTCTCGTCCAATTTGCGCATCGACAATGGAGGCGACCAGACGAGGCTTCTCCGTCGACGTTTCGCTGTTGTTGTTTATAATAAAGCCTGTCGACGTTTTATAATCGACACAATGGTATCGGAGATCGACGAAAGCTCGAATTCGTAAATTAAAATATTTTTTTGAAATAAATTTTCCATCGAGAAGTTCATCAAAGCCGGCCTTGGATAATGTAACGTTTTGACCATTGTATAAATTCTGCCAGAAAAACGAATGGTTTTGGAAATTATTTATGTCTTCAATGTAATAATTCTAAGAATATAAAATGCGTACTATTTTTTTCAATATAGATTCACAGTTATTAATTTTATTTTGATGTTTTCGAAAAAATATGGATAATAATGGCGGAAAATATAATAATGAAAAGTCATTCAAAGTGAAGATTTTTTTCAGACTTATTTAAAATGTGACATATTGGACATTTATAGGTGATAAAAAAATCATGACTATCATATCGTATATTAATAATATTTGAACTTAATATAACTAAATTAAGGCGAGGCTATATGGTGAGCGTAAATAAGGGTACGAGTATACGAAAATGCTAAACGTTAGTTTTTATGCTCACACGTATTCATTTGCATTTATGTTCACTGTGGGACTTCACCCTTAACATCGTCAATATACATATAAATAGTAAAATTAAAAATTTTATGTTTTAGAATGAAATTCATGATGAGCGTAAATGAAAATATATGCAATAAATTAGTGAAGCAAGTAAGAAAGCAAAATCGAATATGTACGTGTATTTTTGTTTCATTCACATTTATGAGATACACGAAGCTTATGTTTACCATGGAATTTAATCCAAGGATAAGAACTTAAGATAAAATCTTATCCTCCTCATGGTGAGGATAAGCGTGAATAAGATCATAAACACTAACATTTACGTATTTTCTTACGTTTTACTATACTCATACTCACACACATACTTACTATGGATCACTAAAATCATTGAAGAATTTTCATGGTTTTCCCGTTTTTCCCGCATTATATTTAATTATGACATATATAACGCTCATGTTCACCATGGAATTTCACCATTGAATAAGACCCCATGGTGAGCATAGACATGAACAGAATATAAACACTAACATTTACATATTTATTTTCACACATTATTCTCACGCATACTCACTATGAAGTCACAGCCTTACACCACTAAAATCATAAAGCACTTTCGCGGCCTGAACCACCCGCTTTCCCGGCATTATATTATACAACGTCTCGAACACGGCCTTTCTGAAATATGCACAGTCCCGCGAAACATCAGCGAATATCAATCGTCTTTCGCGTGAATAATTAAAAATCGCCAACGGGCACAGCCGCCGCCGTCTTTGCGTAAAATATTTACGGCAGTTAACTGGTTTGGCGCCGCGTGTCGTCTGTCGGCGCTCGTCGATCATCGCCATGAATTATTCATGGCCGCCATCAATCCGGCGGAACTTTAGCGGGCCGCGAATATCAAATTTCGATACGGCCGAATTAAATGTTATATTGTCGGATGGCTGGGGGCGGATAGAGATTTTGTGCTCGGATCGGGGGGGTTGTGATTTGATGTCGCCGTACGGTTTTGGCGGGAAGGGGGTTTTGTCATTTTACTCATTGGGGAGGTTGTGAGAGAAATTTTGATTTTGTTGTGTTTTTGCGGTGAAAGTATTATATCAAGTGTAGATAATGTATATGTTACAGATAGAGTGTTCATCGATGTTAATACATACATTATCTAGAGATTGTATACGCGCGCTTCAAGTTTTAGAGAAAGCGGAATAGATGATTCATACATTCTCTAGTTAACACGTTCATTCATACTCCCGTGCATGTTTTCTCTGAGCGATTTAGACAAAGTATTCATTTGCGAGATAATGCACGTTTGTGTAATCACGTATTTCATGAAAAATGCAAAAAATCTTTTAATTTTTGTGAAATTTGAATAAAATGAATGTAAACAACATGACTGTATCAAAATGATTTTTTCAATTGGTAACTACCCAACTCTCACATTCTAGAATGGATAATTTTAATGATTTATAAAGCGTAGCCTTAAGTCTGTGGTTCTCAACATCCTTTTTAATGATATTGAAATACTATGGCAACAGTAATACAAATCTTTCCCAGATTTCTATAAGTATATTGTAAGATACATCAACTGCAATAGTTTCACACATAACGTTAAGAATTTAATTATTTAATAACACCAACAATGCGAGACAACATACCAAAAGACGCAATATTTCACAAAAAATGCAAGATTTTTTCGCGTTACATAAACAACGCTATTACTCAAACATTGCATAACATACATAAGACTCGTACATGTAAAACACAACATTTACTAAACAATCACTCAACAAAAACATATTACACCATTCGATCATACACACACTAAAAAAAAAACAATTAAAACACCCCATACATCGAAAACACACTATCATCACCCCCATACGAGATAATACAATTTTTTTTATTCCCGATGCGAACTCGTTTCATCCCGTACGCGTGTATACGTATTAACACGTTGTGCGCCGTGTGATAAATCATTCCATCTCTGAGCGATCACTCTCACCGTTCCGTTTAATTTCGCATCCGTACAATACGGCACCTGGGGCTCGATTTGGGACGCCGCGATTCCAACCCTCGTCCCTAATTACGTGACAAGTTACATTTTCACGACAATGTCGTTCGTCACTAGGGAAAAAATATAGCTTTTTTTATTTTTTTCTGAGACATTCATTTTCGCTGTGTTCCTATAATTGTTTTTTGTGTTTGTGCAATTTTTATTGTTTTTGTATGTGATGTGAGAAGGTAGATGCTGATTTCATAGTTTGAATAGTTTTCTTAGTTAAATTAAATGTAGAGTTTCCAATAAATGTAAATGTGGCGTCTGTAGTTTCGCCTAGTGTTGCTGGTACCCAGCTAAGCTGGCTCAGGAAGCTGGCATAGAGTGCGGTGCATGTAACAGGAGGGATGGTGGGCTTCCCTTCGGTAAGTTTGAATATCAATTAATGAAGAAAAATTAAATAAAAAAATGTAGAGGGGGCGAAATATGCCGGACTTAAAGTTTGGGGGTGAAAAAGTTTGGGGGTAAAAAATTTTGGGGTGAAAAGTATGGGGTCAATTTTCTGACAAGTTACATTTTCATGACAACGTCGTTCGTCACTAGGGAAAAAATATAACTTTTTTTTTTTTTTTTTTGTTTTCGTCGTGTTTCTATAATTGATATTTTTGTTTGTGCAGTTTTTATATGTGATGTGAGAAGGTAGACATGGATTTTATAGTTTAAATATCAATTAATAAAGAAAAATTTAATAAAAATATGTGGAAGGGGAAAATATGTATGACTTAAAGTTTGGGGGTGAAAAGTATGGGGTCGATTTTCAGGGATGAATATTCTTTCGATGTATTTGCAGGTAGCGAATATTCGTGAGATCTTCTGTATTTATGCATACAGGTCTTTCCAAGTTTATATTCACTGTAAAACCTTATCTTTAGACTATCAAAAATGATATAAATCAAAGTTTAAGGTCCTCTTGATTCATATTTTGTAATATTCGAGATGAAAATTATTTGAGTTAATTTTTGGGGGTAAGTATTAGTTTTATGAATTTGTAAGTAGAACATATTCATGATTTTCTTCTATATTTATGTTAACAGATCTTTTATGTTTATACTCACCAAAAGGGCTTACTATCAAAAGTGATATAAACCAAAGTTTAAGATCCTCTAGGTTTATATTTTATTCGCGGTGAAAAGTATGTGAATCAAATTTTGGAGTTGAATATTCGTTCCAAGATTTTGCAAGTGGCGGATATTCGTGACGCCCTTTCATATTTATGCTCACAGGTCTTTGAATGCTCATACTAGTCATACTCATTGTAAGGCCTCTCCTTTAGATTATCAAAAACAATTTAAACTAAAGTTTAAGACCCTCTACGTTCACATTTTATAATAAAAGTATGAAAAGTATGGTAGTCAATTTTCGGAAGTAAATTTTCGAGATATCCTACTGCATTTCATACTTACTGTAAAACTCCACCCATAGAATATAAAAAATTATGTAAACCAAAGTTTAAGGTCCTCCAAGTTTATACCTCATCATTATATTTTCATACAACTTTCGTTATTATATAGTGAGTATCGTCGAATATAAAAAAAATTAAATCGAATGTTCGAGGTGTGTAATACTTTCGCGAAAAATAGACACTAACCAGATGAGAGTCCTTTGTTGTGAACGTGATGGGATCTGCAGTATCTCCAGATACGCAGGAGTACTCCACACTTCCTGTTACGCTGATCAGCTTACTTCCTGTCCTCGCCAAGTCTATCAGGTTCAGTCTGAGGGTGTCTGCTGAAAATTCAACCTGAAAACCAATCGTACGAACGTTATATCGACGCGTAAATCTCTCTTCGCGGATTTTGTGTATACTTTATTATTGAATTCCGGAAAAAATGCCGAATTTCGAAGAATTTCAAAAGTGATTTATGCGGTAGCGAAAATATGATTAATGATTTTCATTTATATATAGAGTATTAAGAAAAGTTGCGGCTAACAAACTTCCAAATAAAATTTTCCCGTTGCGGAAAAAATTATAATATTTGACCAATTTGCTTAAGTGATTCCATACTTGTAAGTATGAAATTTATTCCGTGCGTAATATTTATTACGCTCAAATTCCTAGAAGTACGAAGAAAACGTTATTCTGTTGTAATGGCGCATAATTAACAATAAAATACTCATATTACGCTCCTCACATGTTACTTTATACCATAAAAGGGAACGTATCAGAAATAATAATCATTAGAATTTTGCATAATTACAAGATCACACGTTTCATAGAAAATCAGATGAATCTCAAATTCATATAAAAAATATTAGGTATCATTTTACAAAATATATAATACAATACAGTAAGTATTATAGAATACACTTTCATTTAAAATAAATCGCCCACTCGGACCAGAAAATTTGCAAATGATAAATGAGGGTTCGTTTTCGATCCCATCCTGTGGGTGTCGTTACGAATTTCGAAAATTTTCCAGTTTCGAGACAATATAAATTTTATTGAAAAATTTTCAGACATAAAATCGAAATAAATAATTTCGCTAAACGCACAAGGAAAAAAACACGAGTAAATATCGTAAGGAGAACGGAAACTTTTTAAGGCTTCGAGTTTCGCGTGACATTATCGTAAAAGTTTCCATGACATAAAAGTGTGTTCATGTATAAAAGCGAATATAAAATCAAGAAAGATTCTCTAAATATAAAAAAAATCATTGAAAACGTCGGAGTCGAATGAAAAAATTAGGTTAATCCGCGATAGGAATTGATCTGTTTATTTGCTCGTCCTTCAGACGGAAGCTGAAATGCGTACGCTGAAAAAAAGCCGTATAATATAAATGGAATGAATAAACAAACAAACAAACAAGCCTGTGGAATAAAAAGCACGGATCAAACCGAGGAAATGAAGCGAGTTATTCAATCATTCCCTGGACGTTGTCTGAGTGTGATACTGATGCGAATTTTCCCGCGAAAATTCTATAAAGGATGTCGCAAAATTATCGCACCGTTTCATCTGACGATTTTTAATCGGAAATGATGAGAATCGACGATGGTGGTTCGAAGATAATTAAAAAATATATATAAGAATTTTTTATGTGGATTGAAAAAAAAATGGAATTTGAAGTAAAAAATTTAAAAGAAGTCGTTGAAAATAAATTGTGAAAATGGTACTTTAAAAATAAACCGACCCAGATATTCTAGTTGCAAAATAAAATCAAATTTGGCACTACCTATGTAAGTCTACAGGGTTGAAAATAGTACTGGAAATGTAATTCCCCTCACGATTTTTCAAGCCAATTGGCACTGCAAAGAGTGCAGCAACTCCGATAAAGTTTTTTTTTTAATTGGTAACACAAATTACATTTCTAACATATTAAAAATATATTGTAATCAATTTTGAGATATAATCTAATTTTTGGTTGAGAATTTCGAAAGTTCTACAAAAAAATTCATATAAAACAGTCACCATTTGCCTCATTTGTATTTTATAGAACACATAATATAATATTAAAAAAATATGTATATATACACATAAAAAAGTATCCTATTGAAAAATCTTATCAAATGATGGATCTGTGAATCAAATTTCAAATTTGAATAAAACCATATTTGCATACCTTTTTAAGGCATCCAATAAAATTGTTGTGCACTCTCGCTCCCAAAAGTGCCCTGGGGTTCAAAGAACCGGCTACGTGTGCCCTGCTAGAAGCCAACATGCTAAATTGTCCAGCCACGTGGGAGTGCTCAGCATAGACATCATCCACCACAGCTGACACCTGAAAAGAAACCAATTCATTATTTACCAAAAGACAACGCAACATCTATTATTGATAAAATATTCAAAAGGACTTTCGTAAGTTGACACGGCCCGGTTATATAATTTTATTTATGTATAGGTTGGCCACTGAAAGACTGAAGGGCTTTGAAAAATTTTAAATTGTTCATTTTTTTACAGGTTATAGAGCATCTTTTAGAGATTGAAATGGGTACATATGATATTTAACAATGATCAAAACCCATTGGATTTTTCCATTCTAGTGAAAGATCAATTATTGAAAGTCAAAGAAAAAACTGCATCAAATATTATATTTTTAATTAAGGACGCTGATTTGTTTCCCTGACATTTTTAGTACCCCAAAAATAAGCAGTTTTGTTTGTTGATGTATTAATTTAAATAAAAATGTAGGTCACTTATTATTAATAGTGTATATCAACAGTGAACTTGTATCAGTTGTATGCGCCTCTATGGGAATTTATTGACAAAAACCATTGTATCTCAAAATCTTAAAAATGGCATTTACGTTCTTATTTATTTCCTATATTCATTTGATTTTCACTAAAAAAAAAAAAAACCTAATAAGTTTTACTTATTATATTACTGGACATCATACATTAACCATTTTAATTTACAAAAATTTCTTTATAACTTGTAAAAAAAATAAAAAAGTAGAAAATATTGAAAATAAACAAGTCAAGATTTTTCCAAAACCTTCAGTCTTTCTATGGCCACCTGTATATACGTATTAAAGTCACCCTATATATATTATACATAAAAAAATAAATCAAGTTATACAGTATCTATTTATATGGTTAATTAGCATATTTTCGCAAAACGGCAGTATTTACATACACACGAAAACGGCACCAGCTGTCACTCGATCGTTTGTCGTGCGGGGCCATTCATGCCGAGTATTGTGTCGTGTATTTTTATTATAAATGAATTTTATCGATTGGATATTTTTTTGCGGGGGCATAATACGTATCGCGAAAGCGTCTTGTCAGTTCTATATTAAATTTTCCAGGGACGTACTCGGACGTTGAGCGATTGCTAGGTAATCGCTCACGGCGAAACAAACCGCGACGTCAAATTTAGCTAAGCTGACAGAAATATCTAAAATATAATAATATCGGAGGAGAGTTTCCATTTTTTCTGGTTAATTTTTGAATAAAGTCGGCTTTTCGGTTGGAAGACAGATCAATTCTAACGAGATGAATTTCGTTGGGCGAAATTGAACGTCGAAGATTTTGTATGGAGAAGAAAGAAATAAGAATTTGAATTTGAATGGCGAGTTATTTATTGTGATTTTTTTTGTTCTGATTTTATAAATACATACTTTTATATGTTGTATAAGATAAAAATATAATCATTTTTTATATTATTTATATGTTTTCTTGTACATGTTACGTAACTTTTATGCATCATACACGAATCAAGTAATTTCGTAAACGACATATACCATACTAATTTTTTAAAACAAAATGTATAGAGAGCGTAAAATTTTGCTTTTTCTTAGAGATAATTGCAATTAAAACTTTTGAGTATCCTACGATACAAATACCCCAAAAAATGTATACGTTTTTGTGAAATTTATTACGTTTGCAAACAATGTACAGTGGAATAGTGTTTAGTGAATAGTGTTTTGTTTATATTTTTTCACCAACATTTGAAAATTTTCCTTTTCATTATCTTCGTTTCTATATCCCTTCCCATTCATAATCTTATTTATGTCAATTAGGGATGTTATTACCGGTAAACTGGTTTACTAGTAAATGGCCCAAATTACAGTTCGGTAATTTATCAGTAAACAAAAAAAATGTGTTTCGATTACTTTTCAAATATTTTTGAAGAGTGTTGTTTTTTTAGAAAATATTTTTGGAATTTTCAGAAAAGTCGTTTTTTATAAGTATGGTTTTTCGTTATTTTTTTCCAAAATTTAATTTACTGATAAAAAAAAAAAATACCGGATTACCGGTAAATGAAATTTTTGGTAAATCTGAAATCTCTAGTGTCAATGGTTATGTTAAATTAGGTTTGATTTTTTTTAGTTTTATGCTCTATTTGTTAACTAAAAGACTAAAGTTTCGTAAATTGGAAAAGAAGGTAATGAAAAAAAAGTTCAAATTTTAGACAACGAAGGCGTTTAGTTTACAAAGACATCAATAAAACATCTTCCCACTACATATAGTTTGCATACAATACATAACTTTTTGTTTTATACGCAAACGTAACAATTTCACAAATGACGCTTAAACACACTCACACTTTCACAAGTCCACAAATTTCACAATACTCCCATTAACTCAAAATCAAAAACGACCATCTTCAACAAACCCAAAGACCATTATTATATCCTCGATGCACCCACAACACAATTCAAACGAGAGAGTCCACCGACAAGTGGCAAAAGTTTCCCGCATCGTCAATAATTAAATTCGAATCTGGAACATGCGGAGACTGCGCCAACTACCACCGTGCGGTTTATTAATTGCAAATTTAATGATCGTATGCAACGTTCAATTACGACGGGAGTGTACACATTAACGGCGGCTTATACTTTTATCTGAGACGTTCAAAGTGCCGACTTTCCGAGTTTCGGAGTTTTCGGGCGAATTTACGACCGCGGGCCTTTGCGCAACTTTCCGGTTTTATTTGCATTTCGGTGTCGAGTTTCGCGCTTTTCTATAAACGAAGTTTTTCGGTTTTAATGTGTGCGTGTGTAAAGGTGGGTGTGTTAGTGTTGGGGAATATTAGGTTTTCGCGGTGAATTCTGATATTTTTAGGGTTATTTTTTATGATTTTTTTTTGTAATGTGGTCTCTTATAGTGGTGATATAAGTATGCGGTGGTGTTGGTCCGGAGATTGGCATATCTTAAGTTTTATTAGTGAATACTAATATTTATTATAGTAGGGTGGTAAAGTTTGGAAATGTTGTATCATTTTGGTTTAAAACTGTTCATGTTTCTTATGCAAGAAATGTGAATTCAATATAAAAATTGTTGTATAAAACTATGCAAGATAATAATAAAAAGATGTTATTACTAACTTTATGAAAAATTTATGAATTAGTGTTAAAAGGTTTTAGCATTTACTGAAATAATTCGGTAAAAGCTCAAAATAGAAGTTAACGTGTTTTTTTATAAGTTTTATCATTCTATCTCCTATGGTAAATATTAAAATTTACCTATAAAGATTTATTATATTAGATACATATAAACTGTAAGAAAATGCGTGAAGTCAATGCAGAATAGTAAAAAAATAAATTTGAATAAAATTTTCAAAATAAGCCTAAATTATTCGTAATCCAAAAACATTTACAAGATTTTTTTGTGAAAAAACGCTTCAATATAATATTATGCGTACTAGAATTCATCGGAAATACTTAAAATTTACCAATCATCAGACTTTCACAAACTTACATATAATGTGGTCTACTTTAGCATCAGTAACATTTTTAAAATTAACAAAATCAATCTACATCCACGTTTCAATCGTTCTAAAGCCAAAATACGCACATCACAGGAATATTTTGCGAAAATTTCCAATCTTCAAACTTTCACAGAAAAACATACAACTCACTCTACAACAGTAACACTAAATTTAAAAAAAATCGACAAAATCCACCCACAACTCCAATTCAACGACCGCAACCGTTCGAAAGTCAAAATACATTATATTGAACTTTCGTAAAAATTTCCCGACGTACCCGTCGGGCTTTTACAAGTTCGGATCGTTTTGAAAGTTTGCCTTCTCTCCGCAGAACAATGCGTCGTATAATTTTGATTTATGTCGCGATTGTGCGATCTAGTCGAACTATGGTCTGAATGCGACCGAAGCGTTATTGAATTTCGCAGATTGGCGAGTTTCGAATTCTCGCCTGCCTGAGATCTAAATATATTCCGAACTTGATGCAGATATCCAAATGGATCGAATTGTATAGATGGTTGGAAGTGTTACAATTGTATTGATCGAGGAATCGCTATGGAGTTGTGGCATTCGTGTGCAGTTTGCTCGATTTAGCGTTGAAGATATAAATGTTCAAGAATGAAATTTTTGTTGATATTCTTATAAATTCGAAAGAGAAATCTATATATCGTATTTTTTAAGTTATAATGATAAAATTTTATAATTGAACAATACTCATAATATATAATATTATTTTTACGATACGTTTCTGTAATCGCTTCTTCCACGGACGAAGTAAAAAATCTTGTTATGAATTTCTGTGAATTTCATTGTCTATGAATTTTTTTCAATATTGGTGGTGTATGGACGCCATCAATAATAAAAACAATTTGTTGGTCAATAATAATAAAAATAAACAAAATTAAAAAAAAATTCTGATGGAGGTTGATCAAATTTACAATCCTGTAAGTAAATATTTTCATTTCAGAAATCAATCGGCCGAATGAAAATATCGCTATTTACTTAAAACGTCAAAAAAACAATTCCACATACAAAAGTTAATTAAAAAATAAATATTTATGACCGCGAATTTATGCCCTAATATAAAAAAATATTGTAATAATTAAAATCGCATAAAAAACAATTTCATTACGAAAGCGTAGCTTCCGTTTCCTGGGCGTAAAATTGAACCAACATCCGGACTCGACCCACACTTTAAGAGCGCTTTTTTTACATCCGGCACAAGACCCGACCCGCACTTGTTAAGTACCTCTGTTTTAACTAACTCACATTTTGAGAATTACATTTTTTAACGACATTATTAAATTCAGTATGAAAAACGACCCGAAATTTGTAAATCTTTTTTCTACATTCAACATAAGACTTAAACCACTTTAATCTTAATTGACTAATATTTTGAGAAACACAAGACTCAAATTTTGAAAACCTTTTTTCTACATCCACACTTGTACGATACTTTTATTTTAATTGACTCATATTTTGAGAAACACGAACCCACAGCGCCGAATCCAGTACAAAAAAACGCCCCATGCTTTAAGAACCTCTTTCCCACGTCCGGCACTAGTCGCGCACCACGCTTTGAGAGCCCTCGACCCCGCTACATTGTTCCAGCACCATAACACGTCGATCCTTCGACGAGTGGTGCTCAAACTTCGGCCCGCGAGAATAACACTCGATCGGAAAAACTTCCGCGCCCAATTTTTTCCCCACACGATTTCCTTTTCGGGAAAATTCGCGGGAAAGTGTGCCACGTGCGGAAAAGTGTTCTGCGTAAATGCGTACACGATTCGCGTTATTATTGTGTCTTGGAGAATTGCTTTCAATAAGGACAATGAGTGCTTATGGCGGGGCTGTTTCGTTGTTTGGAATTCATATAAGTGCTTTATGTAAAGTGTTTAGACAATTGCTGTATGCGAATATAATGGGAGTGAGAATTCCTTAAACGGTGTTATCGTTTTTTTGAAGTGCGTTTCGGAACGTGAGCTGGAAATTTTATTGAAATTATATAATTGGCTTAAGTATATTTATTTGTAAAAAAAAATTACATCGTTATATGAGGCAATATATTATATTATATTTGAAAATGGCGTATCTTAAATTTTCTTTGTTTAGAGATATATAAAGTTTTGCGTTTTCTATTATTTTGAAATACTGTTAATTTCTAGTGAACTCATTTTTATTTTTTAAGCTTCTAGAAATATCAAATTTAAAAATAGTATTTAAAATTTTGGATTAAGTAATATAACTGAAAAACTGTTTTTGGAACTCAAAACTGATAATATCATTTATGTATATCGAAACTTGAAAAACGTTATGAGTCGTTATAATATATATGAAAGTGGCGTAAACGCCAATTTTGAATAAATTATATGTCATCTTTGTATGTTTATAATGAACAAAGTCAACACATTACGAGTATAATATCCCCATAAAATGAACAAAGATATTTTGGTGTAACTGTTAATTCAAATTTAGGTTTTACTCATTTTATTTCAAAATTAGCGTTTATAAATAGGTACTAATTTTATATATTAAAGCTCATACACAAAATCCAATTCAAACTTAAGTTTTTTCAATATATTATGAGAAATTCAAGTATTTTCCGATTTTATAATGTTATTTTTAGAAAACGTTATATCAAAATTCTAATTTCGGGATTTCAGCTGAAAATTTAATCTCAAATTCTGGATTAAATCACATTAAAATCTCAATGAATCTAAATAACATTATTATATAAAATCACAAAATAATCTTAATAATTAATCCGGATATTTTAGTATAAAATTTTCAAAAAAATAATAGAAACAGCTAGTAATGGTAAGAGAAAATAATTCTTGAGTTCAAATGCTAAAAGTTATTACTCATCGATTATATATTATAATTTATCACTTAACTTAAATAATCCATTCAAAAATCCGTTTATGATCTTTCAAATATTCAAGAACAAAACAACATTAATAAACAAACACAAAACCTTTTAAAAACACCTACAAAAATAACCTTCCCGAAAACAGAAAAACACTCAATTAACGCATCACGGCACTTGAAAATTTTCCAACAAAAATAAAAACACGGTCCAGATTTTCAGAAAAGGGGTTAAAAGCAATTTTGGCCGTCGAAATATTTCATACGACCTCGAACTTGACCTTTGGCGAGGGCACGTGCTGTCGAACCGGGCGCTTTTCCGACGCAGAAGTGAAAATCAATTTTCCACGCGCGTTTCGGGAAAACCCCGAACGGAGTTGTGGCCCTCGGGCGGGGGTGCGTAACCTGCTTTTTCGCCATTTCGCATTAGGGTGAGGCTCCATGGTAGGCGTGATTATATGAATATGTATTTTAGGGAAAACAGTGTGTGTAATGTGACATGTTTCGGCATGTTTTTCCCAGAAAATGTATTAAATTTGATGTGTTTAAGTATTTTTTTTAATTATGTTCAAGCCCGATATGAAGTTTTGCCTTTTTGTTTCGTATATTTTTGATGTGATATTATGTTTGTTTTGGGCAGGGATGGGTAGTTTTTTTTTTTTTACAAATTCATATAAGGGTAAGACTTCATAGTGAATGTGAGTGAAAATGTGGGCACATTATTTAGAAAAAATATTCGAGTATAATTATAGTGATATTTTTCGATATAATGTAATATAAAAAATGTTCACGTTGACGCGTTTATTCGTTGTTGTTTATGTTTATGTCAACTATGGTGCTTTACTTACATATTTTGCATATTTTTGATAAGATATTATACATATTTTGATAGGTAAAATTTCTCTAAAATTTTCTTAAAAACTTCATAGTGAGTATAAGTCACAATATGAGTATATATTTTTTAGAAAAACAACAAGCATAATCACTATTTGTAATAAGGTTTTATGTTTATTTTGAGAGGAGATAGGTAAATTTCTTTTTCATAATTTTGTATCAAAATAAAACTCCACAGTGAACGTAAGTCACAATGTGAACAAGCATAATCACTATTTTGATAAGGTTTCATGTGTATTTTGAGTGAAAATAGGTAAAATTATTTTTTATAATATTGCATTAAGGCAACTCCACAACTCCAACACAACTCCAACACAACTCCACAGCAACTCCATAGTTAACAACTTCATAGTTAACATGAGTCAAAATGTGAGAATACTCTCTAAGAAAAACAACAGGCATAATAATTATTTTTGATAAGGTTTCATGTGTATTTTGAGTGGAGCTAGGTAAACTTCGTTTTGATCAATTCAAATTAAGGAAAAACTCCATAGTGTGCATGACTTAAAATGGGAGTATAATTTCTTTAAAAAATAATAAGTATAATTACAGTGACATGTTTCAACATTGTTCAATATCAAACACACTCACGCTGACGCATTTAAGCTCACGTTCACTATAGAGCTTCACCCTTATATTTCTGATATGGCATTATGTGTGTTTTTTGGCCGTTTCGTGACGGCGAGTTATTACCGCTTTGTTATTCTGCACGTGCTATGGGAAATATGTGACGATTAAAGATACGTTGCGTTATCGCTTTCTGTGGTTACGCATTTTTATTAGATGTGCTACTCATTATGGATATTTTGAAGGTTAAGTGCTTAATATTGTTAATATGCTTTTTTTTCGCGTGGGCTTTCACGATTTGAGAGTTTATTAATATGTTTTTCGTAGGCTTTCATGATTTGAGAGTGTTTCAATATAATGGTTTAATAATAAAAATGTGTTGTGCTTTTTTATGTGAAAAAATAAAACAAGGGTAATTTAGATTTTTTTATATGTAAAATATATTTTTTTAATCATAAGCCTATGGATTTAATGTGAAAAATAATACGTGGCATTTTCGTACATTAGAAATGAGAAATTTACTACATACTTATAAGTATTTTTTTTTATTAACCAATTCAGAATCTTTAACATTTTAGTTAGTGAGTATACTATGTTTTTCTTTATATAATTAATAATTTCTCATCCCCATACTTTATATCATTTATTGGAGCTCTCAAAAATACATGCTGCATTACATTTGGAATATTACATATTACGCTACGCTTGTGTAATCGCGTTTTCCATGAAAAAAATCTTGTATTATTTTATGAAATTTAATCACACCTGATCATATGTTATCCCCTCTTGTTGGTGTTATCAAAAATATATTTTTTTATAGTAATCTGTCAATTATGATGGTCGATGTGTCTAACGATATATGTATGTATCTATGGCAGACTGTAAAAGACTTCTATTACTGATAATGATAACAGAGTGGTTAAAAAGATCTTCTAGGATCAAAAATGCAAGGCTTGGCCTTGTAAATCATATGAGAGCTCTTTCTAGAGAATCAGTTACATAGTTGCCAGTTAAAAAAAATAATTTTGTTAAAGACGTCGAACGTTACTTAAATTTCATAAAAAACACAATCACACAAACATTGCGTAACATATACAAGCGTTAATGCTACGCAACGTTTCCATTTTACAACCCACAAGAATAAAAAAAACACCGACTTTTCAAAAAAAGCCAACATTCCAACTCATTATTTCCGGATTCAAACTTCAACCCAAACAGCAACCGACCCAAAAAACTTTCCCTTACAAACAAAACCAACATTTCACAAGCAGTCCCCACACTAAGCCCCATCATACTCGACCAGCAGATACATAATAATCTTCGGTCTCTTTTCCAGTGCTAATTGCCGACCTCGTTAGCGCGGGTCCGCCGGGGTCTTCAAAGAGCCTCCTGGCAAAAAGTTGGCCCCGGCCAGGGGAAAGTTGGCCCCGACCAGGGGAAAGTTGGCCCCTTCCTCGGCCAGGACAAGTTTTAATTGAACACATAACTAAGCACGAGGACGACTTGTTCCGCGGACAATGGGTTCGAATCCAGACGCGAACAACTAGTGTCGTTAGATGTGTTTCGGCGAGGGTCTGCCGATGGGGGGGGGTGTTGGATAAGGGGGAAGGGGGTTGTTGAAGAAAGGTCAAGGTCTCGGGTTGATGGTGGTTTGGGTTTTTTTCGGGTTGGATTCGATTGGGGTTATGTTTGGTTTGATTATGTGGTTGGGTGGTTGTTTTTGGGAGGGGTTTTAGTTTGAGTTTTTGGAGAAGATGTTTTGTTTATGTTATGTTTATGGTGAAATTGAATGTTTTCGTTTTTGTATGATAATAGGAGTGTTTTATAACTTTGTTTGAGCCATGCCAAATTTCAATATTTCGAAAACTTCCATGCCTGGTTATCAACATTTTAAAGTTATCTAATAAAAAAATGAAATAGCCATTCTACCCAAATGATCCACAATAACAAGTGTTGCCATCTTTTTTTGGAAACTTACAAAACGATTTTTTTTTTAAAAAAAAAAAAATTAAACATTCAGATTGCTCCCTTAGTGGAACGTAGGCTCTAAATTGGGAAACACTGGACTCTATAGTAACGTTGTTATGATAAAAGTAAGCCATATATTTGTGGCTCCATTTGTCGATTTCTCTGGAATATCATGTATTATTTTTTTTTCAAAATAAGTATTTATTGTTACTCAATAGAATACCTACTAGTTTTTTTCTATGTATGATATAAAATATAAATTTCCCCAAAAAGATAAGATATCAAAATCTTAAAAAAGTACTTGAAAATAATTTTATTTTGAAAACGAAAAATAAAATCAAATATCAAAAAATTGTCTTTTCAAAATCAAGACTTAAACCACTGTTGACAAAGACGTTTTATTTTTAAAATATCCATCTCATATAAAGAATCATGAAATTAAATTATTTATAAATATTTTTAATAGAAAAGCTATCGTCGAAAATATGTCAAGAACATCCGTGTACGGAATGACTTGTTATCGCACACATTATTTTTCTTCACGTTAAAAAAATATATTATTCAAGTGATTTTCAAACACAAAAAATTGAATTGTACCTCCCTGCACAGAATTCATTTATATTCACGTGTTAAAAAAATATTTTGTATCTGACATGACATGCATAATATATAATATATTTTCCGCGAATATTCATATTATGAATTTCTATACGAACTCAAAAGAATCAAACGTTTCAATGACGCATCGAAAAATATATTTAAATTTAAGATCGAATACGAAAAGTGTATAAATATAAAACACTAACACACATGCAATAGACAGACGCACACACATACGCACAATTCTAAAAAGACTCGTCAAAGTTGTACGTGCCTGTTATTTTGAGCTTTCCCTTTCGCAATTTCCCACTTTACATATGCAAATTCGCAGTCATTGTTCGACTTTCCCGAGAGATTTCCCTCTACGGGAAAATTTGCTTTTTCCCCGACGCAACCCACTCTCACACACAGTTTCCCAACGATGCGAATTTTCCGACTTTTCGATCGGTTTTCTTCCGTCACGAATCGAATATCGATCATACGCGAGACCATTAAAATATTTCTTTCACGACCCCCGCATATTATGCAATGTGAGTTTTTCAGACATTTTCAGTTTTTTCGAATTGAGGTCGAGCACTTTTCTTTCCAGTTTTACGAGCGGTGGAAAATTTTCATAGAATATATTCGTGAAAAAAAATGCGGTTGCGCTCTTGGATACGGTCAACGAATCTCTGAAAAAAATCTGAAAACGGGCTTATTTGAGGCCTCGCGGGAAATTCATGATGAGTGTTTTTTTCCGCGTTATTATCGAATTGAGATGTTCGTATTATCGGTAGGGAAAATCGCTTTTCTTGTATATTATATGTACAATGTATGGGGGATGTATAAAGTTGCGCGAAGGCTTCTAAGCTTTGTTCGATGCTGGCAGTGTTGGGAACGACACGAGGTGTAAAGTGGTGTAGCTCGTAAAATACAATGTTAGTTTCTTCGTCAGGGTCGTCCTTTGTCTGCTGAAAAGGCTCTACTTTTTCCAACTTTTACCTGCTTCTGTGAGGCTTTGATTGAAAAAGTTTTTCAACGTGAGAGGTGTATAATTTCTGAGCTCGGACTTGTGTGTATCATTGTGTAAGTTATACTAGACTTTATCACGGTTGAAATAAACATTTTTTATAATCAAAATTTTATTAAAAATCTTATTATACGATACTATATATTGTATATTGTGAATGTATTATATTATATTTACATATACATATACCAAAATAAAACAAATTATAGCAAATCGTTTCATAAGAATTCCACACATGTCATAACAAACCATATCACATAAAAAGTTTATCATAAGCGAAAAATTTACGATCGAAACTGACCGCGTTATGTACTAAATTTGCCCGTTAACACGTTAAATGCCTACCACGATTTTAAAAGATCTTCCAAATTGCCTACAGTCAGATTTTCGTAGTACATATTTTACATAACGTTTGTGTAATTACGTTTTCCACGATAAACGTAAAAAATAGCGATTTTAAAAAATTTAAATAAAATTTGACATCTGTATCAGAGTTATTTTTTCACTAGCGACTCCCTGACTCGCATTTTCTAGAATGAACTCTTTTATGATTTATAAAGCCTAACTTTGCGTTTGCAACACTTAACATCCTTTTTAACCACATTAACATATTGTAGTATTACCAAAACAAGTATTCTTCGGTCTTCCATATCGTTAGGAACGTCAACTGTCATATTTGACAGATGAAGTTAAAGATTTATATTTTTTTAATAATCCCAACAGAGGGGTTATCAGATCAACAGACGATATTAAATTTCTCAAAAAACGCAATATTTTTTGCGTCTTTCATGAATACAAAAACGTTGCATAATATATAAAATATTATAGAATTGGTATCTTGAAAGCTAAAAATACTGTAAAAAATAGGGACCCCGATGATTGCGATGGTTCAATAGAAAATATCTGCCCTAATCACAATGGCATGGAACGTGTTAAATCGATGAGAATTTCCGCGTGTAATATCGAATATTGATTCAATAAATACATCGTAAAACACACGCCCAAATTTTGAAAAGGTATCGCGCTTAACGACGGCCAGCAACCCGCATATCTTACCCGAAATCGCGCTCTGAATAAATTGTAATAAATCGACATTAGCATCGCGTGTCGGACGCTAAGGGCCGCCATACACGTGGCCCTACTATTCAATTTTATTATTTCATTCGATCGAATGTGTACGAAATGCGGGGAAGATTGGGCGCAGAACGTGTTTGATGGGTTGAAATTTGGATTCCGTGCGAAGGAGGCGTTTTAAATGAGTTGTATGGGTTAAAGTGTCTGATGTATTCAATTTTGCAATATGGATGATTTATTTTTTGGTAAAAAATCAAATGTAAGTACCCTAATCCTCTTTTTACATGGTTCCGAAATAACACGGTTCAAGGAAGATGAACCAATAACTTTTTTTAGATAGGTTTTTCACTTTAACACGGTATAAAAATAATAAAAATATGTATCATTATGCCACAATGGTAAGATTCGATGCCAGCCAGTATACCGATATAATTATAATTTTTAAATAAAAAATTTCGATGATTTTTCAAGGCGAAAATTTTTCATATTGCAAATTTTTCTAATGTACATTTGGATGGAAGTTCTATCCAAATATAGTGATGGAATCTATCTCCAATTCTAGTATGGTCACTACACATTTTTTTACATGGTTTTTTATTTTCACGGTAGTCTTTGGAACGTATCCCCCGTGTAAAAAGAGGATCGGGTGTATTTTCATAATCGTCATTATTATAGTTCATGTGTTAAGCAACATTTTTGTAATTGCGTTTTCTATGAAAAACGCAAAAAATCTTGCATTTGATATTTGCATCAAAATTATTTTTCATCTGGTGACTTTCCCCAACTCATTCTTTAAAAATTAGTCCTTTAGGACTTTCTAAGCCGAGTTTTGCATTTGCAGTCCTTACATTGCGATGTTAACAATCTAAGTCTTTCCCGATCTAAAATAGGTATATTGTTAGACATGTCAACTATTATAGATAAAAATAAGCATTTTATTTTTTAATAACAACAAAGGGACACAACAAACACACTAACATATGACGTTGAATTTCACAAAAAATGCAAGATATTTGTATTTTTCATTGAAAACTTGATTACACAAACATTTCAATACAAATTTATTATTGCTTGAAAAAAAGGTTTTTTTTTAATATTATTTTTTTAGAAAATAAAATCAATAAAAAAACATAACACCGAAACATTGATCATTTTACAAAATCACAAAATAAAACTATCACTAACAAAAGAAAAATTCAATCCAAAACAAATTCCATCGAAAAAAAAATCCCAAACACACAAAAACCTTCAGAATTCACCATAACAACCGCCGACCGCAATAACGACCCCCATTGACCCGAATAACCGAAGAATGCACAACACGGAATCGCGCGAATTCCTCCACCGCGATTTATATTCGTCCCGAAGATGCAATTTTCCGCGTCGGGGTCGTGATTGCAGCCATCGCCATTTTTTCAGCAATTTTCAGGACCGGCACGTATGCGTGGGTGGGTCACACGCGTGTGTGACCTCACTGCGGATCGATAGCCAATTCTTTCTGACTGACTCGATTATATTTTTACGGCGGCGTTAAAAAAAGACCGATCCGGCCCTGGGCCAGGGGTCGTAAAACGGCGGGGTCGATGGACGGTTGTGGGGGTGTGTTAGGGGTGTGCTGTTTCGTTTTGGATGAGTTCAGTTTGATGTGTTTTGAAGTTTGATATTGGAGATAGGTAGAGATGGATTCGTATGGATTCGGATGGGTTTGATATTAATATTTGTATTTATGTTATGTAAAGTTTGATGTGTTTTGATATATGTATAATAGAGATGGGTAGAAACGGATCCGCATGGATTCGGATAGATTTGATATTCAATTTTATATTCATGTATTTTTGATATATTTTTAGTTATAATAGTAGATGTGGATTGAAACGGATTCGCATAGGTTCATTGGATCATTAAAAATTTAATTCGCATAAAGTATGATTCGATGTATTTTATAATAATGGACGTAGATTAAGACGGATTTGCATAGAGAGGATCGATGATAAAATTTAAATTCATATGAGGCATGGTTCGATGTGTGTTGAGTTATAATAGTGCATATAAGTTGAGTGGTTGAGACGGATTCATATGGATTCAGATAGGTTTGACGTTGAAACTTCAATTAATATAATATTATATATAGGAATAGTTTGATGTGTTTTGAGTTGTAATAGTGGGTGTGTTGAGACGGATTTGCATGGATTCAAATTGGTTTAGTATTAAAATTGAAATATCACACAATATAATATTTAGTTATAGAAAATGTAATTTGATTATGTTAGAATTCAGTTAAGTCAAGATTGTTTAATGTCAGAATAAATGTAATTAATGTGTGTGATCGAATTAAAATTACATTTGTAAGTAGAATCAGTTTCACACAAATTGAAATAGGTTGAATATTAAATTTTTAAATGTATAAAAGATTTATTATGTTTGAATTCGATAGCGTTTAAATTGTTTGATGGTGATTTTTTATAGTACTAAAAAGGTATTTTTTATGAATATGCGATCAAATAATTTTCATACTAATTATAGGGTAGCTTGATAAAAAATATAAATGTTAGAAAATAATTGATTTTTTCTAACTAAATATTATCAAAAAAAATATTTCCGCTCTGAAAAACTTACAATCACACTACACGTTGTATTTTAAAATAAAAAGTGTTTTTTATGTGATCGAATGTAAATTTAATCTGGCTCTATAATCGCTAAAAAAATTCTATAAAACTATTTTTAGAAATTTGATTAATAAATACAATTCATAAAAAGGATTTGTATTAAAAAACAAACAGGTAAAGTTTTTTTTCAAAACAATTTTTTTATTTAACATTTAAAAGAAACGTAATTAAATTTCTGTTTGACGCGACAATTTATCAAGCTCATAATAAACACGTGTGCGGAACGTGTCAAATAAAATTTCGAATATTTATCTCGACCGAATCGAAAAATAAAAATTTCCACATGTGGATTTATATTTTGACAGATTTGCGACATCGGCAACGTCGCATCTCACCGACAACGTCGCCGTTTACCACCCTTCACCCCCCAACCCCCCGTCGCACGGTCGGCCACGTTTCAACGCAAGTTAATGAAATGGACCCTGCAAATGTTCAGTTCAACATTTCTATTTATAGCGAGAAATAATCCTACTTGATACATTTGAAGTTAAGTGATGTGTGGTGAGGTCATTGTGTGGATGAAATCTCGTATTGTTGATTGGAGACTGTTTGGAAAGGTTATTTAATGTTATATATGTTGCTTTTGATGATTGGTTATTCTTATAGTAGTGAGTAGTATTAAGTAGTATTAAGTAGTATTAGTAGAGTAGTAGTTAAGTAGTTACTAATCCAGTTATATTATGCGGACGAAAACTTGTATCACTGACTAGAAACTGTTTGGAAAGGTTTTTTTTATAATATTAAATATTTATAAGTAGTTAGTAGGTAGTTAAGTAGTCACATTATGCGGATGAAATTTCATAACGTTGATTAGAGACCGTTTGGAAAGAATATTTCATGATATTTAATGTAATATTCATATGTTGCATTTGTAATTATCACTATTATTATGCAATATACTAGTAAGTAACTGTTAATAGTTAAGTAGTCACATAATGTGGATGAAATTTTGTATCGTTGATTAGAGACCGTTTGGAAAGGCTATTTTATGATATTTAATTTTATAAATGTTGCATTCCTGATAATTTATTATTATTATAGTTTTGAGTAGTAGTTAGTAGTTAAGTAGTAACTTGAGTATTAATAGAAGTGTTTCGGAAAATATTTCAAAATAAGAATAAGCTATATAAGGAAAATCGAAGCTAATTCAAATTTAAATTTTGAATTCTAAGAACCTTAACAGCTTTGTGAATTTCATGAAACACAATATCGAACCGTCTAAATATACGGTTAAAATCTAAATTTACAATGTAACCCTTTCCGACATTTATACCCTTGAAAACAACAAAACGCACTACAAGATTTCGTGCAAATTCAAAAAGCAAGCGTGTTCTCATTCAGATATCTGATAGATTTTTAATAAACAACACAAAAAAACAAACCGAAACGAGAAAACGAAAGTACAAGATCGCAATCGACCCGAAATGTTTTACAAAACAGTCACTTTCGTACGGCGAACGCGATAAAGGCACGCAGGGTATACCCTTTTTTATATTTATATTGCGCGTATATAAAATTATTTTAATGGTCGAAATTTAAAAATACGTACTTGCAATATATTATTATTCATACGGGCGAAGCCTGTATTGTTTCTGCGGTTATTTTATAAACAAACGATCGCGTATGTGGGTCACGTTTATAATGTCACCGCTTTAATGCGAAAAGCAAAAGGACGACCGCGTTTTAACCCGTTGAGTGCTCGTTCCGAACAAAATTGCGTTTTTCTCCGTGTGCTATATGCGAAACGGTAAAAATTGAGATGGAAGGTACAATGAAGGAAAATGGAAAATCTGCCAAGGAATTTTATTGTTTTTATTTATTTTTTTAATAGAAAGTTGTTGTTTTAAATAACTAGTGGATTGAGAATCAATGGATGTGTTTTGAAATATTTTTTTGTTGATATTTGAACAAATTTTTACAAGATGGCCACTGGGGGGTTTCAATCAAATATTCGAATTTAGAAAAGTCGTAATTTGTTCCTTTATTCTTTTTCTTAAATAGGTTAAAGAGAAATCCCTGGAAATTAAAATTATTGCATATGATAACAAATTACTGAAGTAACGAGTAAAATTCATTGGATTTTTCTATTCCATTAAAAGAACAATTATTGAAAGTCATAAAATATTTCCGGAATTTTCTCTGAGTTTCAATAATTGATCTTTCAATGGAACAAAAAAATCTAATGAATTTTAATCATTACTAGACACCTTATGCAGCCATTTCATTTTCGAAAAGATTTTATATTACATATAAAAAAAATAGAAAATGAATAAGCTATGACTTTCATTTGAATTGTTACTAGAAATCATATGCAGTCATTTTAATTTCGAAAAGATCCTCTATTACATGTAAAAAAAAATATAGAAAACGAACAAGTTATGACTTTCCCAAACCCTTCAGTCTTTCATTGGCCACCCTTAACCGCAAAATAAGAATCAAATCAAATATGTTTTATAAAATGATATAAAAATTAAAACATATTTTTTTAATATGAATGATAAAAATAAAAATAAATTAAATAATAATTTCATCAAAAAAATTTTTTTCAACTGTCACTCGACATTCACGCGTGCGTAAATGTCACCCGTCACGCATATGTCAATGCTCGAAAGACTAATCCCAAACGGGATTTGGCCGACAAAAAACGCTACGCTTCTCAAATTGTACATTGCGAATATATATATAATATAAAAAAACTAATCCGTAATTATTGCGTCGTTGAATGCCGGCTGAATGTTGTTCGGAGCCGGTGTGCGAGGAGTGGGCACTCCATGCGTTCAGCGACTGAGTGTCCACTGGAGAACACTCGGGACAGTCAACAGCTTTGTAGCGACCTCGTAGAACAATTGCTCTGTCGAGGAAAACTTGAAGATTTTCCCGAGTTTTTCCGAGATTTCTCGCGTCGCGAAACGCACCGAAGCCGTTTTTATAAAACAGTAATCCTTTGCGACATAGAAAATTTGTTCTATTGTACATATATGTTTAAAAAGAGAAGAAGTATTGTAATGTGTGAAATTTTCAAGTAAAATTTCATATTATTATTACTATTTTATGAAATTATTTATATAGTTTTTGAACTTCAAATTCAACGTTTTTCGATTGAAATTGGACGTTTTACGCTTCGAATTCAACAAATCAACAAAAATTCTTAGTAATTAATTTCTATGACAGTAATACTTCCCTATAGGTAGTATAATTTGAAGTATAAAATGTTTAATTTGATATGTAAAAACTGTATTATGAAAAATATATGAAATGTTGTCGATTATACAGGTTTTATATAATACTACAAATTCAACCATTTACAAATCAAATTTAGCCTCTTTCAAATTGAATTCAATTATTTAAAAATCAAATTCGACCTTTTTTAATTAATTTGTTTAATTGATAAGTTAAAATTGGTTTTCAAAAGGTCAAATTCGGAGTGTAAAACCAACATTCACGACTATTTTTATTAAAAACAATAATACAGCTTTTACACTCCATATACAACGTTTTAAACTTTAAATGCAACTATGTACTGCTATGTTTTTTTCTTCATATTTCAATTTTTTTTATGATTTCTGGAAAAATATGAAAGATACGTTAGATACTCGTATAAATTATTCACGGTACCTGTTTTCAGATTGATTTATTAAAAAATGTAATTAATTATGTATGCAATTAAAAAAAATTGGCAATTGAGATTATTAAAGTTAAATTGAAAAATGGATTATGTGAAATAAACTAATACAACAAATAAACTAAAGCGTTTGTATTATATGTATATTATATTACATATTTTTTTGAAATTCTATTAAATATCTCATATTTGAATTTGAAGTTTAAAAAGTTGAATTTGAAGTTTAAAACGTCTAATTTGAAGTGAAAAACTCTAATAGTAACCAACAAAACCAATTATTAAAAAAAATCAAAACACTCAAATTTCCGGTCCATACCAACGCCCCCACAGAAGTTTCACCCAAAAAAAACCCACTCAACTAAATCGCTTTACTTGCAACACAAACCAATACCCTCACAAAACAAAATCGCTCGACATTACACAACGAAAATAATATTCGCGAAAAATTACACACAAGCCGATATTGTAAAATTTGATAGCTACGTGTGCTTTTATTGCGGATCGATCGGCATTAACCGTTTCGCGGCAATAAAATAAATGTAATCGCCGTCGCTTTGGGGGTTAACGTGGAATATTTTCCTTTTGCATTCGAGCGAACAACAACAACGATGGGAACGTCTAATTTTAGGGATCCCGCGGGAATTTTATATCAGACAAAAGGTTTCCGAGTTCCGATACGCCCACGCTGCGTAATATAACACTTATCGTTTGAATAAACATCGATGACGTCACGGGAGGCTTCGTGCGAAAAATGTTTTAGTGTTATCTTCGGAAATAAAGGGGCTTAAAAGTTTCGGATGTTTCGATACGGTGCCCACGCGAAAGGTTGTGTTGTTATTTATTCATAGTGTGAAGTTTGTATGGTGTCAATTGTAAGAGATGTCGATAGGTGTTAGGATCTTTTTATAAGTTTGATATTTTTCTGAGTTGTTTTTGGGTTAAAATGTTTTTTTTTTATAAAATCGATTTTGTCAATTATCATTTAACTTTTATGAGGGCTTGGAATGAATACTTCGATGAAACTGTAAAATTGACTCGAAGAGTTTGAATATTGAAATCTGAAACTATGGATTGAGAACTGACTGAGTATTGAGAACTATTTTATTTCTAAATTAATTTACTTGACTTTCGATCAGTTTTTTGTAAGATAGCATTCTTTTGCTGAAAATCATCGCTCAATTTTAATGACCAATATAATTTTTGAAACTAAACCAATTTAAAAGAATTTGTGTATAGGTTTTATACTCAAAATTCAACATGCAAAACTTCAAATTCAACCTTTGAAAAGAATTATTTAATTTGTAGGTTTTAAAAGGTTGAATTTGGAGTAAAAAATTTAAATTGAAAACTGAAAAGTATCCATTGATAAATCATTATTCGATCACATTCAATTAGATATTTTTCACTTAACTCAATAAAATTAACATATTCGCTACGTTTGTGTAATTTCTTCGTCCATAAATGAAGCAAAGAATCTTGCTTTGTTTATGAAATGTAACAACATCTAGTGTTGTATAGGCGCCATCTAGTGTAAGCGCATCATACTAGGTGCATCATTTAACGTCTTCTGCCAAATATGATAGTTGATGTGCTTTACAACAGTGGTAACGAACCTTTTTTCGTTAATGTATCAACATTTTTAAATACTTTTTACTGACAATGAGTTTCGTACCAAGTAAATTTTAATGCCTCTCATAAGTATGTCGTATGTAAGACACGTCAACTCTCAAATTTGACAGACAACATTAACCGATACGTCTACGTAACATAATATTGACACACCATCGAAAAAACATCACATTTCCCTAAACACAATTAACATTCACACCAACAACATTATATCATCATCCCACAAACTCCATTTACAAACATCCCACCCGACCCCATACATTTCCCGAACTCACAAAGCATCCAAAATTCAATTCCCCACAATAATTGGTCATCTTTTATTCAACCCCCGTCGCGACAACGACTCCTAAAAACGCACGTATAATTGTCACGTCAAATTTGCACCTAATCCGTTTTGCATAGTCAACATGCGCTAATCGAGTTTTTCCGGAAAACTCCTCGCGAAAGTCGCAAAAGTCGCCGTTGCTTACTCCGAGTGCAATTATGCTAATTCGCGAAAATTGAAAGTCCCCCGAAATTGGAGTTCGATTTTACATGGAGGAGGCTTTTCTGTCGTCGCGGAGTTTACCTTTTCGCTTTCGGGATGGACCGCCATAAAAACGGTCGTTTTTTCCCGGGAAAATTCCCGGGAAAACTAGCGACGGTGCCTTCGCATTTTCCGAGCCGCTTTCGAGAGTGCTCGAATTTATTCGGCTCTAGATAAATATTCGTATTCTATAAACGTGTATGATGAAAATGTGCGGGGTTTTCGTGTAATTTTGTTATTTTATTTTGTATTTCGAGTCGCTCGTTATAATTTCAAATGTGAGTGTGCTTATATTATATGGAAAGTTTATTCGTTTTGCGATTTAATGTGAGGTTTACATTTATTGATCAAACTGTTTTTATTCTGATTAAGTCGAGCAATAAGTAAATTATTTAAAAATAAATCACTTGTAATGATCATTCTTCAACTCTATAAGATGACGAAAAATATTTCTTTTTAATATTATCCGGAGTATAAATCATGATGATGATAATAAAATTTGACTAATAAAATAATGGTAATGGTGAATGTAATGATGATGATGAAGGTAGGTTAAAATGGTGGTTTATAAAATGTTCTGATTGATAATCAAAGTTAACAGCAAATAGTGTGGTCAATATACGAATATGATCATGTATGTATCATTGAGAAAGAGATGTTTTTATCACAAATTCAATATTTTCTTAAACATTCAATGATATTAAAAAAAGTTAATTATATTATATGCGTTGAATGTGATGATATAATATATTATACTACAATACGATAGTTGTAAATGTCTTTTTGTTTATATGAAAGAACATCTTTGTATTTTTAATAAGATTTTCTTTATAAAGTTTTATAAAATAGAAAAGATGTTATCATGTATAGTTCAAAGGATTTTATATATCACATACGAGTACAGACAAAAAAGGGGATTGAGATGGTTTGGATAACAAAAAATTCTGATAATCGAGACAAGAAAAAAAAAGCAAGAATTTATTGAAATGAAATTATTTATTGAAATTATGAACATAACCTTTAAGTATTTTTTAAACATATTAACAATTTGTTTATTTTTAGGTATTTAATACTGGAAATATTTGTGAACATAACATAAAATCACCAAGGCACTGTATTCATCGGTCGCCAAGATAATAATTAACGAAGTCATAATTTTCAACACCACCCGTGAGAAGTTGTTTTAACTCCAAATTTTTCAATTAAAGAAATTGTCTTATTTCGTATAAAACAACTTTTTTTGAAAATAAATTATGTTACCATCACTTTATGATTATTTTAAAAATATAATTTCAATCAGATTTTAATTTTATTATCTTCATAGTTGAATCTGTTACCAGTCGATATAATTTATTATTATTTTGATCAATCCGTATAATAGAAGTTTTACTGCATTATCAAATTCGATCAAATGCAAAATCATTCGATATTTCTAAAATAGAATAAACGACTACATTATTCTATCAAAATAATAGAGTAAATTAGAGCACATCACCGACACGATGTCACCACTATTTCAATTAAGCACGTTTTGCCCGCCACTCGTAATAGAGGCACCAGAAATATTCATAGGTAGTAACTACTCATGCAGATACATTACATAATTGTATCATCAACATTGTGTCCATCCACCTCGTCAATTTTAAATGGAAAACGTCCCGCCGCATGACGTGTATATATTACGTACCGTAAAAATACCGCGAAAAAAAGCACACGGGGAAAAAGCTCCCGCATTACTTACCGTCCGCAAAGGAAAAGCGAGTTTTCGCGGCGGAAAACTCGCCCGGCGAAATGAAAATTGATATAAGCCATATCCACGAAGGGTTGAACACAATCGACCGATAGACTTGAGAGATTGTCGAATCCTCCCCCTTTCTTTTCGGCCGATTTTCCTAGATGGAAAACCTTCCGATACGGGGAGAGTTTTATCCAGCGGATGCATTGAAAAGGTTTTAATAAAGGGGTTCAGGGTAGCGGTGGAAAAAAATTAAGCTCGGATATGTACTCACCCTGCAGAAACTCGTTATCGGCGATATCTGTGGAAAAATGAAAAGTATTAGTAATTGTATATACGATATTATATAATAGAAGGGGTATCGATAAATAGGAGTGCGGAAAAAGCCATTAGACGAAAGGGTTTTCCAGACGCAATAAAGCTGTTGCGGATTATGAGAACGAACGACGCCAACGAAAACGATGCAAACAATCCCGAAATTGGATACGAAAATGCAAGCAGTCGACCCAATTTCTGTTATGAAAAATCCATATACATTGTGTTGCTGTGAAAGTCTGAAAGTCGATAAATTTTGATGTTTCTTAAAGAAAATTTTAAATTTTACTTATACAAATTGTAATTTTTTTTTTTGATAATATCATATTTTTTGTTATATGAAATGATTATAAATATAAAATCATTTTACTATGAAATATTCAAAGATTGATAAATATAAAATTTTAATAATACACTTTAGCGTTTATACATATAATGCTATACGTTATCGATTTATATTATATTAGAAAATAGCGGTATAAAACGAAACTGACTTTCTGAATCATATCATAAAATTAAAATAAAATTCTTACAGAACTAAATTTTATCAATTGGCATTGAAAGGTCTAAACTTTCATTGAAATTATTCGCCAAAAGCTCGAAATAGAAGCGTTCATAGCTTTTCAGAACTATCACCACCTTACTATGGTAAGTGCTTGGATTTGCCAGTAAAACCTGAGATTTACCAATCCCCAAACTCTCAAAGCAACACACATGTACACACAGCACTCAAATCGACAAAATCGAATCGAAACACAAATCGGAACATTTATCGCCGCTGAACGTGTCTCGTAAAATTTTCCACACCAAAATAAATTTCCCAGAAAACATTCATTCATCGCCCGCGAAAAAAAAAACCACCAACGAAATTACTCAAAAACATGCCACTACGATTGTGCAAATTTATAATTTTTCCGATGAAAAGCCGGCTCGATCGTTAGTCAGAAATCTAATTTCGTTTCGCCCTTATCGCTCTCTGGAAATCTGCACAATAAACATTTTCACTACACGCGCGTTTGTTTTCCAGAACGGGCCATTGTTCAGCTGAAAACGGGCCGCAGTACGAATAATACGAATCCGTTCCGCACTAATACATAATACGCAATAATATAATCCGTCAATCTGGAGCAGAAATAGAGTTCGTTTATTAATAATGCATGCCCACGCTGAACTATCGATCGAAGTGGGAAAACGGCGTGATGAACCTTGTGGGGTTCGCTTGGAAAAACACTGAAAATCATTTGATATTTTTTCAGCTGAAAGAAATCGCGCGGCGTTGCGTGAAGCGGCGATTAAAGCCGATGTGCATATGTGAGAATGTCCTTTCATATTTTTCAATTTAAAAATAGCTTAATTGTGTCTAAAAGTGTCGAGTTTAATGAATGGAACGTGTCTATGTACGTAGATTTAATATTTTTATTATAAAAATAGTTTATTTTTAAAGTATATATAATAAAATAACATATGTTATGTAACTTTTGTGTAATTGCGCTTTTTATGAGAAACGCAAAAAAATAAGTTTTTTTAATGTAATTTGAACAAAATTTGATATTTGTATTAAAATTTTCTAACTGGCGACTCTTCGATTATCAAATTTCATAATGAGCTTTTTTATCACCAAAGTCCTTTTTAACAACATTCTGGCGGTTTGATATCATCAATACAAGTTTTTTCATTCTTCCATAAGTATGTATATCGTAAGATACGTCAACTGTCATATTTGACTGACAAGATTATACTAATAAATTTTAAAAAATATCAATAAGAGGGGACAACACATCAATAGATGCCGTTAAATTTCACAATAAATGCAACATTTTTTGGGTTTTTCGTAGAAAACGTAATTACACAAAAGTTGCGTAACATATTGCATATAAATGAACTATTCAAGGAGTTAAATTTAACATGAAAATATTTTTAATTATAAAGAAATTATTTAGTTTTTGTATTAATTTATAATTAATATTATTATTTTGGTATCTTTGGAAAAATATAGACTAATAATGCCACATTCATTCATTTACTATGAAGGGGTCGTTCATGAAGTTAATGAAGATTTTTATTAGATCAATATCGTAAGATTTTTTTATATAGAGAACACTTCAATGAAAATGTGCTTAAGATATCTAAAAGCGATCGGAAAAGTCTTTATTTTTATCTCGTCTCAACAATGTTTAAAATAAGTTAGCTGAAGATCTGAAGAATCATTGATTAAAGAATGGAGCTTATTGGGATGATGTAATACTTAACTTTAAAATTGTATAAGTACGTGTTTTCAATTATTTTTTTTAAATAAACGTAAAATCATATTTTAAAAATCAACAATTTTCATTTTAGAAGAAATATTTTCTGAAACAATTCAATTTTTTTTAAATTATATTTTTCATTGGGTTCCGAACTTGACTATTACATAAAAACAAAAGTCACGTCTTTCAAATCGTCTCAAATTCATAATCATAATAATATACATTCATTCAAAAATAAAAAAAACTTGCCTCTTAACACATTCTTCAAACCAAAACCATTAAAGCATTATATAACGGAAAACACATACGCAAAAGCACACGCCTGTCTCATTTAGACAATATAAAACATATATAAATATATATATATATAAACATTAAACGAAATATATATTAAATAGGATAGGTAATATCGCGAAAGCTCTCCATTCGCATTCCATATACACACATGCGTTCCCGTAAATAACGTCCGGCGTGCTTTTATTGTACTCGAGCCTTTTTCATATGTGCTTTTGATACGTGCGTGAGTTTCCCACGTAACAATGTCTACAGGTATACAAAAGCCCTTAGAAAAATAAAATAAATACGATATTCATCCAAAACTCTCGCCAATCTAACGGAAAGCCATGCGAAAATCCGAATCGGATCTGCAGATTTTAATAAAGAATCGATTAGGCTGAGCTTTCGGAGGTACTTAATAATCGATCGATGGGAATTTTGTTCGTGAATATTTGAAAGAAATTAATATTTGATCGAGGTGATGGCCGTTTTTATGTACTGTTAATGTTTTAATGGTTTGTGCTTGTATATGGTTGTGGATCACGTGAAATGCTGTTTCGTAATAATGTAATTATAGAATAATCTCGTTGCTTATGAAAATGTTTTGTGATACAGTTTAAAACCATTTTTGTGTATGTGTTTTTTTGGTAGAGGTCATTTCAGGTTGTAGCGATTTTTGTGTAGTAAAAAAAAAGTTCTTTAATGTAGAAGTTGAATGTATAAAATCGATTATGTTTTGGAAAATTGCTTTTGTTGTTGGAAAAAAATTATTATAGATTTTCAACAAAAGAGTAGTTGAAAAGTAGTAGCTTAATGTTATTATTTTTTTACTCTTTAATTTGATAGAGTATAGTTACTAATTGGCTTCCGAGCTAGATTGTAATGATTTTGTATTAATAAAAAAAAAGCTTAATAACAATTTGTCGTAAAAAGTAATACGAGACATCTCATATAAGCGATAAAGCGTTTTCGCCATATTGAACGACAAAAGTCAAAAGGATAAAAATCATATGATTGGCTAGCATAGTGATTTGGAATAAAACCTGTTATACCATAGTATTGTATTTGTGTTTATATATGTTTCATAGATCAATGTTAAAAAAGAGGGTGAAATTAATAAAGTTAAGGGTCTCAAAAAGAGGACAATTTAAAAAAAGTCTGATCAGTTTATTTAGTAAGCCCAGTTCGACCTATCACCACTATAAAAGTTTTACTCCAACACAACACTCAAACAAAATCAATTCCCCCAAATAACATGCAAAACCCTTCAACAAACACAAAAAAACCACTGATATCTCAATAATCATAAAAAAATTCAGACAGCCATCAAACATTTACACACGCTCCATTAACCACCACACAACAACAATCGCACACACACACACGCACACGTGTGCACACACACACAAAAACACACACACACATACACATACACACATACACACTTTTGAGCAGCATTATATGCTCGTCTAACCTTTGAGGCCCTTGTCGCCTCAAATTACCGATAATTTGACAGGCGACGCTTCGACAAAGAGCGTCAAAACCGTAACGTCTCGCGTGGAACTCTCGCGTATGTGCGCGCGCGTTCCGCTTTTCGGGCATGGGCGTTTTTCGCGACGCGAAAAGGCCAAAAGGGAGGGTCTTGTTTTGTGTATTCAATGACACGAATCGAGCCCTTTCCCCTCGAACGGGGTCAATTTCAGTGTCCCGTCGTGATTTCATTACATATTCATGAAAGTTTTCTCTGGATGTGTTTGTGTGTGTTGTACGTACGAGGTGTGCAGAATCAAAATTCTCCATATGTGGATTGTTCGAAAATGGTTGGGCCAATAATTTAGTTTTTTCTGTGAAATTGTTGCAATTGCAAAGTAGACGCGAGCGCAGTCTACTTAGTCTTTACCTCGTCTGCCTCGATGGTAGTCATTATGATATGCTTAGTGGACAGATACCACATAGTCTAGAATTTAGACTCGTCTAAGGCGTGAGAGCCTTCTTTGCTGGAATGGGATGAGTTAGCTCTTATATTCCCTACTCCTTATCAAAACGAGGTGAGAATTCGCGATAAGGTATGACCCAGACCATCAACATTAGTTGAAGAGACCTTGTCCTGCAGTAGATAACTAACGGATCAATATTGATGATGTTATTTTTATTGGAGTTGAGCGACACTTAGTGAGTTTTTTTAAATGAATATATAACTTGAGATTATTTACTAATGATATTTTCAACATTATTTAGAATAATTATTATATTTTTCTAAAAAATAACCCAAAATTTTATTTTCAGTAGTAGATCAAGATCTTTACAATAACTATCATAAACTTCAAAGGCAAAATAACCACCAGATTAACTATTCATTAAATAACCATCCCATTTTTTATATAACTTCAACGAAACCAAACTCTCAATCTAAAATACAAATAAAAACAACGAAACCAACAAAAAAACACGTTTCAAAAATAGAAAAATTGCTCGTGAATATTTCATTTTCAGAGTGGAGCGAAATGGCGATGTTTTGATTCTGCGCCGCCGGTATATTTCACATGTGGTGGAAATATCGAGCGGGACGAATCGGATACATATGCGAAAAATGTGTGTATGTGTGTATGTCTCGGGCCTCGAACTCCGCTAATAAATCAAGTAAGGGAAAACCGATCGGGAGTAAAAGCGAGTACGTAAATAAATTCTCGTCTGGTTGCTTTATGCAGCCTAAGTGTTGTATTTCAATGGAAATTTAGACGGTTGGTATGGAAAAATTAGAGTATATTAGATTCCCGATCACTTTTATAGACGTTGATTTATTCAGTGGCGGGTTTACCTTTAAGCGGGGGAAGCTTTCGCTTCAGGGCTCCAAAAAGGCTCTAGTATTTAAAAAAAAATAGTTTTTGATAAATTATTACAGTTTATCTATACTAATTCGATAGACATCATGAAAGTTTAATCACTTTCTAAAAAAAGCGTTTATTTTTCAAAAAGGAATATTTTTTTTAATCGCCCATTTGTCACTTATTTTTTTAAACTGACTATATTAGTAATAAACGATGGTGGCCCTAATGAAAGAAACTTTAGGTTCATATCTTTGGCACCTATTTTCAGATTGATTTATTAAAAAACACAATTAATGTATGTAAAAAATTGTAAAAACCATCAACAGAGATTATCAATGAACTTCAATAATATTTTCCAATGGTTGTATTTGATTTATAAAAGGTTTAATTTGAAGTTTAAAAGGTTGAATTTGGAATTTAAAAAGTTGAATTTAATTTGAAAAAGATTGAATTTGAATTCTATAAGGTTGAATTTGGAATATAAAAGCTATGTATGCTAGTATGTATAGTAATTTTATGTACATAATATTTTACCAAATCGACACATCGTGAAATAAAAAATCACACCCCAATAATAAAATCGATCAATTAAAAAAAAAAAAAACATCATTTTGCACCAAAAACGTCAATTATACCCATACACACACAACTCCCTTAACGAGCATCCATCCATACTAAAGGACCGTCCACCATCCCTCATGTCCAATTAACGAAATTTCCACAACCCCCCAAACTTTTTCCACCCAAAAGCGACCGCAACTCAAAACTTCATCTTCACCACTCACCTCCTGTATCCTTCGATGAACAGTGACCCTATGCCATTGGTGATCATCGAACCTGACCCTTGTAGGCTTTATGTGCATTTCCTGCTTGCCGTTGGACAGGCCCATGGTCAGGGACACTCCACTGTATTTCACTACCAGGTTTAAATAGTTTTTCCTGTGATGTCATTATACCCAAACAGACACACACAGCTCCCTTAAAGAGCATCCATCCATACTAAAGGACCATCCACCATCTCTCACGTCCAATTATCGAAATTTCTACAACCCCCCAGACTTTTTCCACCCAAAACCGACCTGCAACTCAAAAAATTTCATCTTCAACACTCACCTCCTGTATCCTCCGATGGACAGTGACCCTGTGCCATTGGTGGTCGTCGAACCTGACCCTTGTAGGCTTTATGTGCATCTCCTGCTTGCCGTTGGACAGGCCCATGGTCAGGGACACTCCGCCGTCCCTCACTGCCAGGTTCAAATAGTCCTGGCCATGTCCTGGAAAAAAGAAAAAAAGAAAAAAAAAAAAAGGAAAACTGAAATTTTTTTCGGAAAAATCGTACGCAATAAAGTGTCGTGCGTGTGCGTAGACTCGAGAAGTGAAATCGTAAAGTTTACGAGGCTTAAGTTTCATTTTAATAATTTTGCGAGGCTTTTGTTTATTCATTTTTTTTTCGCGGGAGGAAAATGCGTATGAATATTTTTTTTTATATTTTCGTATAAAGCGGTTTAGTTGGAATTTCGTGTGGGTTTAATGTTTTTGTGAATAAGGTATGAAAAGTATTAAATATTTAATTATTAGTGTATCTATATTATTATAAAAGTTTCGAAAATGGTTTATTGTAAGTTTTAGTAATTAATTATATCATATAGTGAAGTGGTAAAGTGGTAGAATATTTATCATAGTGAAATGGTAAAAGTTTGTATAATAAATGGTGCATTGTGGTTCTAAAATTTTTAATTCATTTTAATTAAAAATATGAATAAAGTACAAAAATACCATATGAAAAATTAGTTTCATTAATTTTTATAATGTTTAATACGTGACGTAAGAATATTTAAAAATTTATAAGCCTAAATTTAATAAAAAAAAAAAAATTAAAATAGACTTAATTTAAAAGAAGCACTGAAGCTAAAAATAAATTTCGAATCATAAAACTCCCAAATTTTCATAAAAATCCAAAATATTATACAATTTACACACTTTTATCAGACTTTATAAATAAAGTCTGAGTTAAAACTCACCACAGTAATTTACCATAAAAACCGAAATTTACCAATCTCAGACATTTACAATACAATACAAATTTCATATTCATTGACAAAACAATTTATTGATCCAGCGTTCTACAATAGTATTATAAGAACGAGGCAAAACTCGATTCGCAATAACACGCGTATATAAAAAAATATTATATTACTTCTCATGGAATAATATACGACTACGCACACCGGAATACATTACAATATTGGCAAAAATTGATATTTTTCCGTTCGCATCAAAAAGACATAACGTTCATTCAAATTGACATCTATTGGAGACTCGATTCTCGCATATGCGAAAAAAATAATGGCAATTTTCCGCGACTCTTGTTTTTCACGCACATCAATGGGAATTGCTCGCGTGCAAAAAAATGAAATCAAAATTTCCAATTTCGGATAATAAACGACGAACGGGGAAATAAATGGCGCGAGTCTGATTTCGAGTTTTCCGTCAAGTATTGTGTAATGTAACGGCGGTGTCTAGAAACGTTGCAGCTTTAGAAAGCTTCCGTGAGAGGGACATTCGAATAGTTTTAAGAAAATTTAAGTTAGAAAATGAAAAAATAATGTATAATATATGTTATGCAATGTTTTTATAATAACTTTTTCCGTGAAAAACGGAAAAATCTACCTTTTTTTGTGAAATATAAAGTCAACTGTTGATGTTATTATTAAAAAAATAATTGTTTAACCTTAACTGTCAAATATCACAGTTGACGTGTCTTATGATATACCTGTGGAAGGCTGGAAAAAACTTGTATTGTTGATACTAGAGTATCGAAATGTGGTTAAAAAGAATTTTCAAGACCACAGATATACGACTTTCGGCTTTGTAAATCATAAAAGAGCCCATTTGAGAAAATGAAAGTCGAAAAGTCTCCAGTTGAAAAAATAATTTAAGTACGGATGTAAAATATTATTTAAATATCATAAAAAAATGATTTTTTTGCGTTTTGTTCAAAAACGCGTTTAAACAAACGCTGCATGAAAGAAAGGAAAAAGAATTTGAAAAAATTACTGGTTTTAAAATTTGAAACATGTCTGAGATAGGTTAAAAATGTTTTTTTAGCAATGAATTACAGTATCGTGAAGTTGATGATTAGTTTTTAAATTTAATAGAATATCGAAAGAAGTGTGTATATTTTAAGAATTATCGAAACAGATAGGAACAAGAATTAGTGGGTGAGAAGCATGACTAGAGTGATGGACATTTTGTATCGTGTAAAGATTAATTAAATTTGCTATGTTATAAGATAGATGGATGGAAGATAAATATAGATTGTACTAGAATAGTATTGAAGTAATTATAAACGAAATAGAGGTCAAATAGGCAATGCATAAATGAAATAAAAAATATGTGTGGAATATTGCCTAAATTCAATTGAAATGAAAGAAGCTTAAGTTTTTCATGGATGTCAAAAACTAAACGAGAAAAGTAAAAACTATATTTAAAAATAATTTAATCGTAAAATATGTATGCTGATCCAAAATTATTTAAAAATTAATGAAAAATTAAAATATCCACCTTCGGAATAAACAAATGAAATAAAAAGGGATTATGCAAGTTGAAAACATGATCAAATTAACGTACATAATAGATCAAATATAGAGCTTGAAATTACAATGGACATGTGGACAAAAGTATAGATCAGAAATTTTCACATAAAATATTGAAATTGTATTCGAAAGAAAACAGAAATTATCAAATGGATGAAATAAAATAAAAACTACAAAACACATTACACGAAAATTCTTTAACGAATACACGCGAAAATTATTACATTCAAAACTAACAAAAAAACCAATTCTCAAAACCACCTAAACACCCCTCATCCAACAGACAAACAGTTCATCCAGCATTTCACAAGACTGCCTACAATCTATGTCGGACGTCTCGTCTATGTCGAAGGATGCAACCGCGTCTCTTATACCTTCATACAACACACCCTGTACACAACATATACACACCGCTATATACAGGGTGTCCCTTTCGCGGTGGTTAACCCGCCTACCCGCATTCGCGAGAAACTGCGTCAAAACAAGCGTGAACCGACTCCGGACACGTACCGAGAACCTTTATCGAATGTTGTATGTTTTTCGTTTTGACGTGATTGAATTGGGAATTCGGTGTGTGGGTGGGTTTTTGGATATAATATGGTTTTGGGGAGATAATGAAAATTTGGATTGTATGGGAATAGAAATCTGTTTTTGTGTTTTGTTTAGATTTTTTTTGTGGTGTATTATATATATTATATACATATAATAAATTTTTTTCAAAGTTTACTGAATTCGAATTTGACTATTGGCTTATTTTGATTACGACTCTGACTCTTCAACTCTGGCAGAATCGAAGTCGAACTTTTGGTAAATGCGTGGTATGTATTGCTTTGTGTAATAAATATAAGTGGAAATATAGCAAATTATCTAAATTTCACTTGATAATTGTGGATGTTTTTCTGACTTTTCGTCTTTGAGTCGAAGATTTGTAACATTTTAAGAAAAGCCAGATTCGGAGTTAAAATAAAAGCATAAGACAAAAGTCAAATTAGGAGTCGAAGTCAGAGTCGGTAAATTTCGAAGCTTTGATAAATAATGACCAAATATTTTATATAGATGCCTTAAAAGGTAAGTTAAAATGATAAATTGATTAAAGAAAAAAAAAATTAGTTTTAGAACGTAAAGTATCTACAAAATATTTTCATTACTTCTGTGAATAACTAATTCAATTAATTTTATTATAGTGGAAACGTTGCAAATTATTAACTTCTTCCTCTTTTACTTTCATACAAATTTTCAATCAGGGTTGTGTTTAATAATATATATATTTATCATTAATATTATTTTTAACAAAAAAAAAAATTAATGTACAGAATATCGACAGAATAAATTTTTTTTTTTAAATTTTAAATAGATATGCGAAATTAATTATATATTTTTATATATAAAATTTATTGCAGTATATATAAGTTGTATACGATGAAGATGAATTAGAAATTTATCATTAAATAACGAAAAAACGAATATACATACATTATTAATTGATCATCGAAATCGGTCGCCATTCAAAAAAAAGGTTGATACCCTCTGTGCTCTCGGTTGGTTGGTCTCCGGTACGAGCCGTTGAGCCTTGGTAGTAAACCTTGGGCTTGCGGGCCCCTTCGTAATCCGGGTAAGCTCCGCTAAACTCTCATAATAGAAAACGACGTTACCGGCTCCGTATTCAAAAGCGTTCACGCTCTAAGTAACAGTCTTCGCCGCTAAACGGACCCGCATTGTCGCTATACACAAACCCAAATTACAACAAATAAATATCCCGTTATATCCGCGGAGGGTAGGTGAGTTTGAATTTTGAAATTCGGATGAGTTTGAATCGTTAAATTTGGTTGATTTGTTGTATTATTGAAGGGAAAACTGTGGAAATGGTAAGGGTAAATTTGTTAGAAAAATTATGATGTACCTGTATAAAATAGCAGGCCGTTGGACTGTCTTGTTTTGAAGTATATAGAGATGGCATCTTGTGTGCTGACAATTGGTTCTCCGCCAGTTTGTGTCAAATCATATGACAAGAATTCGGTACCTTTAAACGTCGCTTCCGACGGTGCCTTATCTGAAACAAAAAAAAAGATATCATAAATATGCGTATCATTAATTATTCTTCTGAAAATATTTCTATATACAATCATAAGCATCATAAGTTTTGGCCTTTTTTTTGTTTTTATCTATTACTAAAGTCAAGTGATAAGAGAAAGATAGTAAATTTCAAATATAGTATTTGTACATTACATCAAGTACATTTGAGTCGTTATCCCTTCTGCCATATTAGTAAATGTCGTACTAGGAAATATTCCAGTATACAATAATTATTCAAACTTTAAACGGTTTTTTCTCAAAAACTACTAACTATTACACTCTAATATTTTGGCATGTTAAAACTGTAAAAATAATCAACCAACAATCAAATTTTCATCGCAATCTGATTTTCTCAAATCGCGCCCTTCACTTGTTAATCTGATGTGAAAAAATTCCTGAACCTTTGATAGTATTATATATCGGAAACGCCTTATCCTGAACGTAGACGCCAAATATAAAATCGAATTCCTCCAATTTCCCCAACCTATCTTGACCCAGATAAAAGATCACTATAAGACCATGTCCTCCACATCGAATTTATCACCGTTTGATACGATTACCGGCAGACACGTATAATTCACATTTAATTATGCGGAGTGGCGCACATCCCTCTCTCATCTCATTTGTATGGACGAGGCGCGTCGTTATTTTATTAAAACAAAGCGTCGTTATGGCAATTATTTAAATTTTATTAACCGGCGCCGCTCGACGGGGCGTTCTCGTCCGCCCCTGGCAGCTCGGCTCGGAGCGTGACTTTTGGCCTTATGGGCAATAGCGATACGGTCGAAAGTCGTTCGAAAATGTGCGCGTTTTGTTTGCAGATTCGCAATTTCACGTGGGATTATGTGTGATGCTTTAATGTGGAGTCGTTGAAATGTTTGATTTTGATGGGCCCGAATTATGGATGTATGCGCACGCTTTATCGTTATTTTTCTGTATGGAAGTGCGTTAAAATATAATAACTGCGTAAGCATTATTCAATTTGTAAAAAATAAACATGAGTTTATGAATATGAATTATCATTTTGATATATAAACGGTAGACTCGTTAATAATACTGAATATGTTACTTTACGTTAGTGTAATCGCTTCGTTCATGGACGAAGCAAAATATATTGTTTTGTTTATGAAATTTAATAATATCTGATGTGTGTAAGCACCGTCTAACGTAGGTGCATCATTTGACATCTCCTGTCAAATATGATAGTTGACGTGTCTTACGACATACTTACGGAAAGTATTAAAATTTCCTTAACACACCTGATACTCAATAAAAAACATTTATTAATTTCGGTACGTAAACGAAAAAAGGTTCGCCAATGCTATCTATCGTAAGAAAAGTCAACTGTCATATTTGATAGATGGCTTTAAACATTTAATTTTTTAATAACACCAATAGGTGACGTCAAATTTCATGAAAAATGCAAGATTTTTAAAGTTTTTATGGAATATACGATTACACCAACATTGCATAACACACGCATACATTCTTGCATTCTAGTTCATTGTTCTGATACATTAGATACCTTCAAACGTTGCATAACATATACATATGTACATACATTCTTGCACCCCAGTTCGCTATAATCAGATACGCTCACGTTCACGCTTACGTTCACCATAGAATTAAAATTCATTTAATCAGCATTATTCCTTTTAGCCCTGTTCGTAATATGCAGGGCGTTAAAATGATTAAAAAAAAAATCAGCATTATTCCGACAAAATTCTATTCAGAACTAAACGATATTATTTCGAAGCACGATCTGATTTAAAAAAAATCTTTTACTACTATAATATAATATAAAGCATAAAGCCATTAAAAAATAAACTCGTTCAGAGACGACAGCATAAAATTCACACACAATGGAGCAACATTGTGCTCACAGGCGTCGATTTGAGGGGTCTTAGCCCCCGAAGCCTACGAGTCCAGAGGGGGATGAGCCCCCGGCGGCGAGACTTCCCGATCCGGGGCCCCACCGGGACGGGGCCCCGGGGGCTTAGCACCTTCGACTGGCAGAACCGAGGAAATTGAACCTTAAGGTCGACGTAAGCACTTCCATCCACTCTGCTCTGCAGAAAATTTCATCCCTCTCCGCTTCTCTTTCTCTCTGCAGGCGCCGAGTATAAAATGGAGGTGGATGTATCTGAAGTGAAACCAGGCATCCGACAATGTTTATGGACGGTGTCGTATTTCGAGTGTGATATTGTGTTTTCGTGTGTGGTTACTGTTTTTTTTTTTTTTTTTTTTTAATTTAATTTAATTTTTTAATTTTTAATATACAACTGGATTGGGTTTTTTTATGGTGATCGATGTGGACATTGTGTTATTGCATGTTTTTTTAAAATTTATTAACGTAGTGATATAATGAAAGTTAAATTGTTTATGTTTGAAAATATATTATATTGAATCAATATTCCAATTATTATTCATCAAATTTTTCGATTTATGATTAGTAGTATATAAAACGTATTGTTGAAAACTCGACAATGAGGTTGAATTTCAATACGGCCCACGCAAAATTACAAATGGAAAATTTAAATATTTATTTTACATTTTACATTTGGTATTTCATTGAAAATGTTAAAAGTTTCAGTTATATAACGTAAAACTCGAGTGTTTGCAATTTATAAAATATAGTTTGTGAAACAAAGTTGTTAAAACAAAGATACTGTGCAAATTATGGTTGGCGTGTTAGGTCAGTGTTCAATCAGTTGAATACATCAATTTTAACTATATTTAACTTTCAATGAATACAAAATCGCCTTGATTATACATTCAATTGAAATTCAAAATTAATTTCGTTTGACAAACATTAAAAATTGCGCGTCAGACGTAAAATTTTTATGAGAAATTCGATTTGTATTAAGTACATTCATGTTGTATCATTACAAAAGTTTTTACATTGCGTAGCACTCTCACACATTCAAAGCGAAACTTCTCATCATATTTTATTTTAAACATTCCACATAAAACAAATCCACACCACAAAACAACCAAATCCACTTTTCAAAGTTAACATATTCCAACAGCGAAACCCAATAAATCTCCATCGATTGCACCCCGTGAAACACGTAACAAAACTGCACTTTGGCAAAAGTCCCCAGGTTTCTAACTGGGCCATTTTATACGTGTCAAAACGGCGTTAAAATAAATTCGAATTGGATCGTCCAAACCGTGACCCGGAGGATTCTTCCAGGTCCGGGAATCTGCACTGCGGCAACATACCCCCGGTGTTACGTGGCGCACGTGTAACTTCCACGTGGACCGCAGAATGATAAACGGTCTGATATTTGTCCCGCTGAGCCTCTTTGTGTCATAATATTGTAATAAGGTAGAACCGGGTGGAGCACGTGACCGTTTTTGGTCTACTTTTTTTTTTTAACTTTGTCGAGTTTTTTAATGATATTTTTTATGAATGATGGATTAATTGGGTCTGATTAAGAAAGTTGATGAGGAATGCGTTTTAGACTTGTATAATTAAATTAGTTTTGATAATTATAATTTAATTCGAATAAATGGGACAATAGTTCAATTAAAAATCTATGGAGAGTATACAAAAATATTCAGGGTATTTTTACGTTCACGCTCATGATTCTCATGGAGTTTCACATCAAATCTTGTCGAAAATGTTATTTTATTGAAATTAAGTAATACGAAGTGAGGTCTAGGGATTGATCTAAAAGATTTTTGTATTAAAACTAATAATATTAGAAGATATCTTTTTCTCATAACCGCAAAGTGAGTATATATGACAAATTAGTATTTTAAAAAGTATCAGAAAGGTTTTTTTCTACATCACTTGTCATATGATAATTATGAAATAAAAATCAGATTTTTTTCACTTAAATTGCTTTAAAATATCATTAAGATTAATTTTCAGATAGTTTAAATGTCTGGAAAGTCATTTGCATCGTTGCAATTGCAGCGTTGCATAATTACGTCAAAGGCAATGTCGCAAATTATAATTACTTCAATATATGCATCTCCTTAAAGCGAATTCACTAATTACACTCAGAATTATACTATGAATATTACATATATCGATATAAATTCGAAACATGTCTATTACAGCAGCAATCACTCATATTACAACAGTATCAGAACAATTCGAGATAAATGACGCATTTTATTTCGCAAAAATGACGCCAAAAACACACACATCGACATAAAAAAATCATTACAACATCAAAATTCGAAATATCCAATCATAAAACCCTTTCAAAATTTAAATTAAAATATCGGAAAAACTACACACATAATCCGAACCTACAAAACAACGTCGGAACAAAACAAAATTCGAAAAACGAGACATAGCGTGAGTTGAATCGGATCGCTTTGAACATACATACAAACATATGCACATATATACATATACACAAACATAACAACAACGTATGAAAATTTTAATTGGAATTACGTACACGCGCGACACAATACGCCCGCCCGGAAAACGCTATCGGGCTTTTCCATCTCGAATGCGATTTTCCCATTCAATAAATACGCCGCGGAAAACATAAAAACGGCCAAGACGGAAAATATCGACTTTTCCGCGGGAAAATCGCGCGTCGTTCGCGATAAGAACGCCTCCTGTCGGCTCGCGAAAAAAATAAACGTATAAATCGCGTGTTGGGTGTGTGTGCGATTTTTTCAAGGCATGTTTGTAAATCCTGTACGTTTTTTTTCGGTGGAGACAAATTTATCGCGAGATGAATCCGTGGAAATGTATGGGGAGTTTTCCGAAGTGTCGAAAATTTTAATGTTTTCGTTTTATTGGCGTAACGGAGTTTGGTTTGTTTAAAAATTGCTTGGTGATATTTTAGGAATTTGGTACAACTTTTACATTTCAAATTCAGCATTTTACAAAAAAAATTCAACCCTTTTCAGATCAAACTCAACTGTTTATAAATCATATTCAACAATCGTAAATGTAATATAGGTTTTAAATTTCAAATTCAGCTTTTTATACATTCAGTTTAATCCTTTTCAGATCAAATTTAACTTTTTATAAACCGAATTCTATCGTCGAAAATGTTTTCATATTATAGGTTTTATACTCCAAATCTAGCATTTTACAAAAAAAATTCAATCTTTTTCAAATTAAATTCAGCCTTTTACACGTTATATTCAATTTTTTTCAGATCAAATTCAACAATTTACAAATCACATTCAACCATTAGAAATGTAAAATATTACAGGTTTTACACTACAAAGCCAGTCTTTTACATATCAGATTCAACCCTTTTTAGATCAAATTTAAATTTTTACAAATCAAATTCAACCATCAGAAACGTATCATAAGTTTTACATTACAAATACAACCATAAAAGGTTAAATCAAATTCATCTTATCAATTCAATAAATTAATTTAAGAAGAATGAACTTAGAATATATAATAAAACCTAAAATACATTTCCGATGGTAGAACTTGATTAGTAAAAGGTTAAATTTGATTTGAAAAGGAACGAATTTAATGTGTAAATTATTTGTAAAAGCCTGGATTTGGAGTTTTCACATTTCAACAAATTTTCTGAGATTCTATAAAAGAAGATTCTATTTTCTAAGGGGTAATTTTTTTAAGAAATATCCCGTTTGGATATTAAAAAATATAGTCACCTTCTTAGAAGATTACATTTTCTAAAGTTTTAGATTTAAGCCTTAAATCGTAATTTCATTCACGTATTACATTTGAAATTTTAAAACTATTATTATAAGCAGACAAAAACTTTGAAATTTTAAGTGAAATAAAACGAAAATTCAAATTAAATCCAACACAAAATTATTCAAAAGCTCACTTGATAAAGCAATATTAAACATCGCAGCTTTATTAACAACTTAATGAAACCGAATAGTTCACCGAAGAGCTTAAAACTGCTTGCACAAGAATAAAGACGATTCTGTCATGGTTTTAATAAATCCTCCGCCCGATATATTCTCATCATATCACACGATAAAGCCAAAGTTGTACTAGCATTATTATTATTTCGATAAACTTTATACGGCTCTCGGTAATAAGATGCATTACTTTCGTGCTTGCTTTCGCATCACAAACTTTTATACGTATGAATTTAAAGCGCACAAATTAGAGCTTTCGAACGCGTCTCGAGTTTATACTCTTCGCAAGAAAGTTCTCCGGTCTGAAGTGGAGAAAAAGCGGCAGCGAAGAGGTCAAACAATAAAAGGGACATGGAACATAAAAGGCAGAAGCGGACTGTTTAAATGAGAAATGAACTTATCAATTTCCATATCTGATGCTGCGTTTGAATGAGAGTTTTAGTCGATGGAGTTTTGTGTTTGTGTTGGTTATTTTTATTATTGTTCTGTAATTAAAACAATGGTTATCGAAATATTGTTTTATATAACGTCTACTTTAATATTATGTCTATTGTTGTAGTATTAGATTTTTCAATTATTAATTTTTTTGTATAAAAAGTTAATCCATAAATAATTCTGTGTAAGAATGATTATATAATAATTATATGTATAAGTACGAACGTACATGATACACGATAATTATATGTGTTTGTATGTTAAATTAAATGTTATTTAATTAATTAAATGTTTGTGAAATTGCTTAGTTCACGTATGATGTAAAGAAGTTTTGAATCATATGTTAATATTATATTATAATACAGTGGAATGGTGTTTTATTGATGTTTTCAAAACTAAACGTCTTCATTATCTGAAATTTTAACTTGCTTCAACTATTTATTTTTCATTTAATGAAACTCTGATTATTTTAGGTAACAATCAAAGCTTAAAATTAAGAAAAAAACAAACTCGGCCTAAATTAACTATTGACCCTTTCAAAATTATGAAAAGGAAGGGAAACGAAGATAATGAAAAGGAAAAAGTCTAAATTTGTTGAAAAATATCAACGATGAAACATTTTGGTATATTATTACGACGCAGAACTGTTTTGCGTTGTACGCGAACTAAAAAATTCAGAAGTAGATGCATAACATGTTCATTTATTTATCACATAACTTTAGTAATCAATGAATAAATGAGATTGACATTGAATATTAAAATTTGTAGAAAAAAATTGCGTGATACTTTCATACATTTCATAGAAGTAAAATTTTTATATAATTATTAAATTGTGGATGCTTTGTTAGATTTGGTAGTCCTAAAAGTGTTCAATTCTCTTTACATATGACGTAATAAAATTACTATACATCTGTGACTATAAATTATATCAAAAAATATTATTTAGTTTCCGTCTCATATCAAAACACCTACTCTTTCACGGTAATATTTTCCTTCAACTTTATAAAATAACTCTATTATTAAAACCTGTTCATTTTCATTATATAAAAATTGCCAATTATAAACTACAAATTATTTTCATAGAAAAACAATTCACTACCATTAAAAAGTTTCACTTACAAAAAAGCCTCACAAAACAGCAAGTTTCCATTCCAAAAACAACCCCCATTACAGCACCAACCTCATACACATGTTTCTCAACATTCGACCATTCTCACATTTTTCTCAACATTCAAACATTCTTACATTTAATTCAACCGCGTTCGAACGTATCGAATCCATTTCCATACCGAATCACATTCATTCAACTTTCGCATTTTCCACAACGAAACCGCGACACAGAAAAGAGCGGAAAAGCGCAGAGGTTTTTCCGCGTTATCGGTGTCGCGCAATAAAAACTGAGTTATCGCAAACCATCGAGCAGACGAGAATTGCTCCATCTTTTATGCTCGAAATCCGCTATTTATTATCAACGGGACGTTAATATCTCATCTTGATTCGAATTTTCGCGAAATTGAACCGCTCGCGAATATGGCGCATTGTGCGTGGGCGTATGGTGGGTGTGAGCGGTTTCCTATTGAGTGTCAGAAGTTTGATAATGATGTGTAAGGGCATTATGAAACGGAATATGGTTGTCGAGGGGGTGGGCTGAAATTTTATGAAGTGTTTTCCCGTTGAAGATGGCTGAAATGGTGGAAATTTGAATGATTGTTCGATAGAATTTGGTTTTTGGTATATAATATAATACATACGAGTGTGTTGTTGTGTTTGAAGGTTGGTTATTATAATTATGAAAGATTTAAGTTTTATTGATGAATTCTAATATTTCCATATTGAGGTATTTACTTGTAAATATTGTATTCTTATTCAAATTATTTCAGTAAATGCTAAGATTTTTTAATTGGTAAAAGATTATTTTATTTCAACAATGATATATATTTATTATTATAAATTTAATAAATAGAGCTTAAAATATTAATAGATATTTTAAATCATAATTCATTTTATAAAAAAACTGTTAAAATTTGGCTATTATCGTTATACAAATAAATACTAGTGATAATTTTGATGGCGAAATTTATCTATAAAAACTCAATCCTTAAAATTACATATAAGAGAGTAATTTCATTTAAAAAAAAGCTTAATTTGAAAATTTATGCACTAATTTTCACAGTGTTATCATTTCTGATACAAATCTTGGAGCGATTTATGTAAAACATATTTATTCTTCGGCGTTATCAGCCAAATCTGAAAATTTTCCAGTTTTACGACATGGGAAAGTTAAAATGTATTAATGACAGATTTTATGGTCAAAATATTAAATATCAAGTAAAATAATCATTTTAATTCATCTGATACAGTATTTTGTGGTTTTAGCTGTTTTGCGATCAAAATAAGATTATTTTGAGATTGCTTAAATTCAACCGAATACGCCAAACAACTTAAAAGTGTTTTACGAAAATCGTTCCAGATTTTATTTTTAAACGATAACACCGTCTAAATTAATACATAGATTTGCAAAGGTAGTCTTTTTAAAATAAGAGTATTTTCTTATGTATAGTTTTCAAAATCCAGTTTTTATAGATAAATTTCGCGATTAAAATTATCACACCATGTATTTATTACCGAATTTTTCAATCAGTTTTCATAATATTTTTTCATGTTCTTATAAACTTTCGAATCCATCGTTAAATATTTGCCAACCCTCAAATTTTAACAATAGCACTAAATTATTCAAATTATTGATATTTCACTCGAACAACTTCATGTTATAATCGAAAAATCCAAAAATACATTTTGAATTCTGCGATTCATCAAAGGAACGGAAAGTTCTATTCAGAATTGAATTTATATAAAGTACGTCTTTGAAATAATTCCTGAGTGACGTTTCCAATTAATGTTCGTTATATATTCATAAAAAAAAAATTGTAAGTAGATTCTAAAAAATGTATAATACAAACAGGATCGTTAAGGTTTAAATTTATGAACACTTAGCGCTAATAAATATATCAAGTGCGCAATCGAGTAGAGAGCGAAAAAGGGTTTTAAATGTATTTTTTTCAAACATTCTTCGCTTTAATTATGCGAATAGTTAAGAGAGTGTCTCGTTACCTCCATATTGGATTACTTTAAGAGTTTTCCATTAACGTTGTACACCTGGAATAAATTCACGTTAAGGGACAAGAAAAGTATCGAAGCTTAATGGGTTCAGACCTCATTTTTTATAAAGAAATTCCTCGTTAAAGTATACGAGTATATAGGATTTTCGAGAAACAAAAACCGTATTTCCTATGTTAACGAAATCGATATTTATTGTTCACACACGTTGTTATTGTTATACCGAATTCGAAACAACTTTGCCGAGAATGCTTATATTTATTATATCGAACAACTTCAGAGCATATCGTTTACAAGATGCTTACCATATTTTAAATATTCATCGATAATGTTAAAAGAATACAATGAATAATTCGACGTGATTATCTTTGTTTGCTGGAAAAACATATGTGAAATTTCACAGACGTATTTTAACAATGTTAACTCATTCAGGCGGGTTTTTTTACGTATTATATTTGAGATTCTCAATTAATATAATATTATTATATTAATATGAATCGTTTTCATCAAAATTTTAATAAATCAACATTTAAACTAATCATTCGAGCATTTTTTTTATATAGGGGAAACATGGGTAATACGGTGATATTATATTAAACGCTCGTTGTCATTCATTTGTATTTTTTATATAAAATTATTAAAAAACACTATTATAAAGGATCTATATTCTTTTTCATAGAAATATTATTTAGATAATGTATGTATTTAATAATTTTGTGTGACATCTCTTTAAATGATCTAATATCACCGATTCAAATTCCCAAGGTTATCATATTCATCCCTGTAAATATTTGAATAAGAAAATACTATAAAATTTTATATATACTCTGATTCTATCTATTAATACTAAAAATATTTTTTTATGCAAATCAAAAGCCTTGTTTCACTTACCTAAATCATGCATGCGTTTTATACGATGAAAAAATGAAAAACCTTCGCAAAATATGTCTATGTTAGCCCATACGTAGACGTTTTGTTACTAAATTAAATCAAAATAAATTTGTGTATTTACTAAGAAGTTTTTAATAATTAAATTCTCAAAAATACGTTGATATTATTAAGAAAAAATTACGTCAATTGAAAACTATCTCATAATTATTCATATTATCGATTTATCCGAGTTCCCATTATTGTATTTGAGATTTTGAATAAAAAATATTATTAATATACCAAATATAATATATAAATATATAAAATACATAAATCGTTTTTCATTAAAATTTTAACAAATCAACATTCACCACGCCTACACTTCGGCCGTCATTTTCAAAGTCCCACCCGAATGGGTTAATAAGTCAACATCAACATCCGCGAAAACTGTCTTTTTCGGACAAAGGGATACGAATTGCTTTGGAAGTCCGAGTCCATTGTTGTGATACATGCTTTATATAAATGTTGGACACGACACAATAATATAATGACCGAACGCATAAATCTTGCCGTACGTGACTCGGAAAAAAGCGCGGCGGCTTTTCACCTTTGGCGTAGTCGTGTCGCCGTTTCTGTTCACAATGTGTTAAAATGTTGGGTGCAAACGTGTTATTTGGATTGTGTTGATGGTGTGTGTGTTTGGTGCAGTGTTAGGATGGGTTTAGTGGTGATTGAGGTTTGAGTTTTGTGGGAAAATTATGAAAGAGTTGGTGTGTTCTTTTATTTCGGTTTAGTTTAGTCTTAAGGATTTTTTGTACTAATTATAGGATTTTGGATGAAAATTTGGTCTTAGAGTCTAAGATTAGTTTTGATTAAGTGGTAAGATTAGTCATATTAGAATTTTTGGATTATATTATTATATATTAGTAAATTCTGTTATTAGTCTGAGAATTTCAGATCGAATTTTCATCAAGATTTCGGTGTTGTATTTTTTAGTTCTTGTTGGTTTTCAAATATAATATTAATTATTATAATTATTATTATTATTTGGTTCATAATATAATTTATTGGTCTTTTTGGAGTTAAGATAAAAATGGTTTGGTCAGTAAACAGACGCAATTGTATGAGAAATGATTTTTTTAAAGATTCAAACTCTCATAGAGTTATTTTCCTTTATCACTAAAGAAAAATCAACAAATTTTTATTATTTTTTAGGAAAACCTTATTCTGTAGTAAAAATTATAATATATAAATCAAATAGGATTAATAAATTCAAAAAACACATATTTTCAGTTTTATTTAATCAAAATTTCGACCGATTTATGAGTTCTTAATTTTGTATGAGTTATTATATTGAATTATTAGAAAAAAAGTAGCACAAAATTTTTTAAAATTAGAAAATAAACGTAATTTTGATAATTTAAAAATTAATTGTCCAAAACCGCATGAGCGTAAACAACTTCATTCAAATTAATAAGCAAAGATAATCATCAATAATACATATCAACTAAACTAATATTCGAAAAAAAATCCGATTTACCAACACGAAAAAAACTAACCGCATACAATACGGAAGTGACCCACACATTTCACCCAACAACACTCTTTTCCATAATTTTTCCATACATCATCGCAAATTTATCGGCGCGAATTTAGCGAGCGCGCGAAAACGTCCAATTTGAAAACGGCACGAAAAAAAACAAATGGCCGCGTACAAATGGTGTCATTCCGTTGAAAGACTACACCTCACCTCTCCCCCGAAAGCCTCACTTTTTAGTACAATTTTACATACATATATAGTAGAGCCTCAATTATCCGGATTGATACAATTTACTTTTTTTAAAGGTAAAAAAAAAATAACAAAAATAACTAAACACCAATAACATTTTTTCACAGATAAAACTATGAGGGTGATCAAACTAAAACTTGACAAGGAATTTTATTTTTAGAATAATTTTTACAGCTCATAAAGTGATAGTAACATATTTTAATTTAATTTATTTTCAAAAACAATTTTTTTATACAAAATAAAACAATTTCTGTTTAAAAAAATTAGAATTAAAAAAAGCTTCACACAGATGTCGTTAAAAATGATGACTTTATTTTATTATCTTGGGAACCGAAAAATAAACTGCTATGGCAATTTTATACTGGGTGTCCAGGAAGGGTGAGTGCAGTTTAAAAGTAAAATAAGAAGAAACAGCACTCACCCTTTCTGGACACCGTATAATACGTTCACAAATTTTTCCAGTACCAAATAACCAAAAATAATAAAAATAAATAGACCGTAAATACGTTTACAAAATACTTAAAGGTTATGTGCATAATAATGCTTATCAAAAATTTCTATAAATAATTTAATTTAATTTCTAATAAATTCATAGTTTTTTTCTTGTCTCGATTATCCGGATTTTTCGTTATCCGTACCATCTCAATCCCCATTTAATCGAGGTTCTACTGTATACACAAAACATATAAAGAGAGATCTATTCGCGGAATGTATGTGCGCGTTATTCGTTTATGTATATTTGGCGATGTTAAGTTTACGAGCGGCCATAACAAAAGATGGCGAAGCATTTTCCAGTATGCAAATTCGTTTGGATTCTTCGTCTCCTTTGGGACAACTAGGGACTCCTTTTTACAATTTTTCTTGTATTAAAATATTTCTGGGAATATTTTTTTTGCGAAGAGCGAAGTTGAGCCGTCGCCCATTTTTAATTATGAATTTAATTTAAAATTTTCGTTTTAATCGTTCGTTATTAATTTATGAACGGTTTGAGTACGTAGAGAAAAATCGATACGAACGCAACTGAATGTGAATTAATTTCGAACACTGTTCTTCTAATTAAATATCCATTTGCGCGCCATTTATATTTTGCGTAACAATAAAATGGTGTGGGATTGGGGAAAAATTGTTTTTTAATGACGACACTCGAGTCTGATGTGAAATGTTGAATTTTCGACGTGAATCGAACGCGCAGACGTTCAATATTTAATTACGAATTGCGTAATTGAAACGGTACGTCAATACAGTGAACTCGTTTTGAGATGTTTGATGGATTCGATTTTAATGTTTTTTGAAAATTTTCAGAATCAGAATATAGTAAATATAATATGTTATTACGATTTACGAATGCAGTTTATTCTTATCGAACGCAACGGTTTTTAATGCTTTGAGTTAAGTACGATCGTATTATAATTTGAACGACTAGTTATCAAATAAAATCGCAGATTAGATTGAAACCTTTTTCTAATAGATGGTTTTCTATACTCTAACTTTTTGAGAGATAATTTTCTCTTATTGTGAAATAAATAAAAAAACAATCAATTCTCTAATAGCATTGAAAAAACATAATTTTTTTCAAATTATATAAAATATAAGGCTCAAATTCAATTTTGAACGTTTCTATGTAAATTATCCGTAAACTACTATAAATGTTAATAAGGAATCTCAAGGTTATTTCTGCATATTAAAAACGACCAAACTTTCAATGACATAAAAAAATCAATATGATATCGGAAAAGCAGAAGTTTCTTAAAACTATACATAAGGCAGAGACTCTATGTTAAGCGTTAAAATATTCGTTTCCATATAAATTATCTGTATATTTATACTAATGTGACAATTTTGATCGTTAAATTTATCTGTAAAATGCAAATTTTTAGAATTACGCATAACTGGATACTCTCATATTAAAAAAGCTACCCTAGAAAATTTATAAACTAATTTTCATGGTGTTACCATCCTTGGAAAATATCTTGAAGCATTTTGTAAAATACCTTTGCTTCCTCGGCGTATTAGGTTGAACTCATAAAATATTTCCATTTTACGACACGAGCAAACTAAAATACACTCATTATGAAACAATTTATGGTAACTTACGGTATTAATGGCATATTGATTATTAAGTAAGGATAAACTGCTAAGTCATCTAATTCAGTATTTTGTAGTTATTGGCCATTTCTAAAACTAATTTAGCGATAAAAATTTAAAAATTTAATGATTTTTACTGACGTTTTAAATAAGCCATAACTAAACTAAGGCTGGCGGGCCATATGTAGCCCAATTGAAGATTTTGATTGGCCTTTTCGAGGTATGATTTTAAATATAATAAATTGTCTTAATTGTAATAAAAAAACTATTTTATTTTAAAATTTTACAATATTCATGTGTGGCCCTTTAAAGACATGCATTATTTTATTTAGCCCACCGAGTGATCTCAGTTGGCCATCCCTGCTTTAAATGTTAATGATGAAATCTCAACCTATTGCCACACACAGGGGCGTTAAAAGGGGGAGAGGGGTAAATTCCCAGAACCCGTGACCGATTCATAAAATTTTTGTGTTTTGAATATGTTATTGTTTTTTTAGAAAAGTGGGTCCTTAAGTGTATGTTTTTAAAAAAAATATAAAGTGATTTTATAGAAAGTGTTTATTAATATTTGGTTTCATAAGAATTGGATTTGTATCCCCACAGAAAAAAATTGAAAAGGTCTCTTTGTGTGTTAGAGAGAGAAAGGACCAACTATGTTATTACGAAACTGGGGGGGGGGATGGTAATCATTCAACTTAGCTTCGGTAAATTTTGAAAATCTTGAAAAATGCTGGATACCTACAATAAAAAAAATCTAACTAATTTTTCTTCTCAAGACCCCGAATTTTCCTCTACGGCCCTGACCGTACATCAAAAAATCATACGCAAACTAAAACCCCTAACAAAATTTCTCCACCCATTCGATTTCCCATTCGATCGAAAGCTCAAATTCCCTATCTAAGAGCCGAAGCAACGTTTCGTGAACGTCTCGCTTAACGTCCGTGAAATTAATTTCGTGTAGTGGAGGCTTCGCTCCGCATTCCATTAGTGCAGGTTGTAGAGCCGCATCATTTATGCGCTGTGGCCGTACAGGATCCACACACCGTCCGAGGATATTATGCCGTGAAAGGATGTATGTATATACCCTGCGGTGTTTATCGCTTGGTACGAATCCGTGGCCGTTTTGATTTGAGAGTTGTTTGACAAGGGAAAGGCACAACGACGGAAATCAACTTCGATATGGGATATTTTTTTTTCGATAGATCACCTCTATTGATTTGATATGGCAAAGTATAAGCGTGCACCACCGAGCCAATTTAATTATAAACGACTTTAAAGTTTCGAAAAAATGTGTATAGCCCCGTTTAGCGTTTAGCGCCGTCTCGATATGTGGCGTAAGGTCTAAATAGCCGAATCACTGGCACGTAAGCATCTGCGGTGACGCCTAGAATGGGAGGAGTTTATGGTACTTTACGCCACATATTGAGATGGCGTCCAATCGCATATACTGATTTATTGAAACTTAATGTCGTTTATAATTAAATTGGCTCGATGGTACGCGCTTATACTTTGCCATATCAAATCAATAGAGGTGATCTATCGAAAAAAAAAAAAAACCCATATCGAAGTTGATTTCCGTCGTTGTACCTTCTCCTTGTGAGTGGAAATTGTATACTGAAGTTCGGAAGTATTTTCCCACCTTTGAATTTTTTTAATTTTGTGGATTGATGATGTTTATATAGAAAATTGTAATAGTTTAGAAATTATTGATGATGGAAGTTTTTTGAGTGGATATACATACATACATATATAGAAAAGTTCGGAAGTATTTACTCACTTTTGGTTTTTTTAATTTTTTGGATTGATGGTGTTTGTATAGAAAAAAGTAATCATTTGGGAATTATTATTGATGTGGGTTTTTTTGAGTGAAAGTACATTGAAGTTCGGAAGTATTTGCTCACTTTTGGTTTTTTGAATTTTGTAGATTTATTATGTTTAGATAGAAAAATGTAATAGTTTGGAAATTAATAATGATGGGAGTTTTTTAAGTGGAAGTATTATACATTGAAGTTCAGAAATATTTACTCATTTTTGAATTTTGTTGAATGACAGATAATTTTTGTATAAAAAAATTATGTTAGTTAAGAAATCATTAATGAATTATATAATATTATATGTGTATTGTTAACTCATAAATGTTTTTTCATCTTTTTTCAAATTTATAGTATTTTTTTTAAACATAAATCTATTTTAATACATTTTTGTTTGATTTGCAATAAAGAAACCTTTGAAAGTTTTAAAATATATAATTTTTTAAAATTTCAAATGATATTTATTTAATCTAGTAAATGAATTCTATAAATTTTTATTATATCAAATAAAATTTGTACATTTTACTTTGAAATTTACGAAATATTTTATTTTCGTAAAATTTTTAAAGAAAAAATATTTTTAGACTTTTATGAATTTTATAAATTTTACGCTTTCTTAATTGCGATTCTATTTGAGATTATCATTTTTATTTATTTAAAAAAACTGAAAATAAATAAAATTTTCATTACAATATGTTTTAAAGGCATATACGATAAAAATATACTGTCAGATTTCGCACTAACTGTAAATAATAAAAAGAAAGTTCGTTGAAAATTTTTGGAAAATTTGAATTTGTATTAAATTCAAGATAAAATATAATTCATAAAAAGAGAATGAATATTGAAGATTCATATTAAAATAAAGGCAACACATGTTCAAAGCAATATCTCATATTTTACTTGATGAAAATTTGTATTAAGATAAAAGCAATTTTCTGAAATGAAACATTCTGTTGAAAAACAAGCAATTTAGAATTATGATGAAAATTCTCATTTTATATGTATATCGAAATCAAAGAATTTTCAAATTACTATTAACGACTTCAGATTTTTCTTTTTCATTTCGTATGACGATGATAAGAAAATGAAATCCCAAGACCATCCCAAGAAATTCAGTCCCAAAATCCCCAGACTAGTTATAAAGGTGACTAATACGATGCAATAATGTAATCCAGAAACACTGGAATATTCGAAAGATTTTGTGTTAGAATTTCCAATCAAAATCCCAGAATTATATTACATAATATAATATTATAAAAGTGATCATTGAAAGACTGAAGGGTTTGAATAATTCAAAATTTGTTAATTTTTTCAAACTTTTATATTTCATTTTTTTCCCCACAATTATAAACATATTCTATTGAGCATATTTTGAAGGTTAAAATGGGTACATTTAATATCCAGCAATGGTCAAAACCCATTGAGATTTTCAATTCCAGTATCATTTATTGAAAATCAGAAAAAACACCGCATCAAATAGCATATTTTTGGGGATGCAATTGATACTTTTCATTACCCAAAAATTATCAGTATTTTTTTTGTTAATATACTCGTTTAAATTATGGGTTATTAAGGTTTTTTTTATAACTAGTAAAAAAAAAGATTGAAAATGGACAAGCTTTGACATATCAAAATACTTCATTCTTTCAGTGACAGGTCTGTATAACAGATGTCTTCCATCTACTTAAAACCAGAAAATATAATATAGTACTTTAATTCTTAATACAATAAAATCACCCATTTATATAATATATCCTTTATTAAAAAAAAATAGCTTTCAGACTTTATACTTTAAACTATTCACAATTTCGAATTTAAATCAAACATGGGCACAAAATCACTACACATCCCAGTCTAGCCTCCGGTAATTTTATGCCCCTGTAATACGAACGGCCCATCGATATAAGCTTTGTGTTATAAATAGACGTCGATCCCGCAAGGACCAGAGTGGCCAGGGGTTGCAAACCTTGGGGACGCTCGAATTTCCATAAGCCGCGTGTGCGTTGCGGCCGTTTGCATAATTCTCCTGTTTAAACACCTGTGCTTGAGGACGCCCGATTTTTCAATATTGCTCGCTAAGGGGTGCACAGGTGCTCATTATGTGCGGGGGTGTATGAAAAAGGCGTGTACGCTTAATTGAATTGCGAGTACTGTTTGGGTAAAGTGGGTTTTTTTTGGGGAGAATTTTGGTTTTATTTAAATCGAATCGTTTTTTTTTTAAATATGTTTTATATGATATACCAACTTTTTTAATGAATAGTGAAGTATATGGTTAAATATGTATATGTATCGTGCAACGTTTGTGCAATTGCGTTTTATATGAAAAACGCAAAAAAATCTTGCATTTGTTGTGATGTTTAACGACATCTGTTGGTGAGTTGTCTCCTTTGATTATGTTATAAATAACATAAATGTTTAACGTCATCTGTCGAATATGACGATTGACGTGCCTTAAAAAAAATTAAGCAATATTTGATATCTGTACCAAAATTATTTTTTCAATTAGCGATTTCTTGACTCTCATCTAGAATGAGTTTTTTTATGATTCACAAAGCCTAGAATTATTTTTGTGATCTTTAATGCCGTTTTTAACCACATTGCGACACTTTGGTGTTAACAATATAAGTCTTTTCTAGCCTTTCATAAGTATATTGTAAGACACGTCAACTGTCATATTTGATGGATGACGTTAAGCATGTATTTTTTCAATAAAATCAATAACAAGGGACAACAAACTAATGTATGACATTAAATTTCATAAAAAAAACGCAAAATGTTTTGCTTTTTTCATGAAAAATGTGATTATAAAAACATATTATATATGTTTTTTGTACCATAATATAGTTTTATATATCACATAATAGAATGTCAGAAAAGCTGGAGAAGACATTTTAGATCTCGTAGTTGAAAGATAAAATTTTGATTAGTTCTGAGCTTTCAAAGAAATAAAATGTGATTCCTAGAAAGAAGTATTTTTAATTAAAAATAATTGCGTGGAACTCGCGTATTTGATTGAAACTTTTTTTTCAGAAATTTTGTTTTCAAAACGCTCAGTTTAATAAGCTGAATTTTCCTCCAATCAATTGTATTCGATATAAAATATAATATAAACCATTAGCGATGCATATATCAGCAGAAGTGTGTAATCAAATCTTATCGATAATACTGTGAACATTACCGGAATTAGGTTGTATTTAGAAACAAACATGTCATGGACTGGTAGTGAAGGCGAAATGCGCGCTTGTTTCAGGCTTTCAGGGTTTTGCTAATTAGATTACTACGTAAATCTTCGAGTTCTAAACAAATTAGTTTAACAAAAGTTGACGTGAACTTCTCTCGTCCTCGACGAGAAGAGAAAAGTTTCCGCATTCGAAAGATTCGACGATTTTACGCGAACGACTTGATTCAATTATTGCCAAATGCAAAACGGACATTAATTATCGTACTTTTTCAAAACTTTGTCTTTCGTCAATATTGCGTCGTATTCTAAATTCTGGATTCAGTATACAGAATAATTCAAAGGTCTCCTTAAAGCCTTGAAGAGATGATAGGTCATGTTATTTGGAATATTTTAAACCAAATATATCTTAATCCAAAGTATCGAAAAATAAACGACTACACTTTTCAAAAATATTTGAATATTTGAATATTTGTTGTTGAACCGAAATAAGCCGATATTTTTTCCAGTTTTTGTTCCGACAAAAATTTCGGTTTTCAGCAATTTTCGATAACGATTCAGTTTCGGTTTGAAGCCCTGGTTTAAAGCTTTTCGATTAATGTATCAAACATGCAGATATCTAACCGATTCTCAAAACAAGGCTACTAAAACAAAATCGAAGGACGCACTAAACAATGGCTGCCTGTATATAATAGAATAAAGACAAAAAATTGATAAAAAAAATAAAACAATTATTTTAAATAACAAAATAGAAACTCTTACTGTTTCAAAACAAACTAATTCAACACCATTAACAACAAAGTTCCAAAATTTAATTCAACATCCAAGCGCAACACCTAATTGTCCGTCCCCAAAACGGTACTCGGACTCGCTTCGTCCCGGACCCGTCCCGATCCCGGGATCTTGTCCCGGCTATCCTGTTGCTCCAGACCGACGTCGAATATCGTAACGGTTTATTTTGAAACCGAGCGAACGGCGCTAATCCGGATTATGGCCTAATTCCGCTCGGAACGACCGGCCGACACCCTTACATCCGCGCGCTGGCTTTGGGGAATTCAATTTTTGAATTTTTAACGCGCGAAATTTTCGAATAGATGAATTTTTCATTTAATTAATCCATCAAGTGCTTGAATGTTTTATGAGTTGGGGGGGGAGGAGTTATGGGTGTGTGTGCGTTTTGTTGGGTTGGGGTCGATTTTTTCGATTTTTGGGTTTGGGAATTTTTTAATGTTTTGTGGGAAATTGAGTTGTTTTTTTTTAATTTGAAAGAAAATCGTATTTTATAGTAGTATTATATAAATTTGCTCGACCCACTTTTGTGAAGTAATTTTGATTACATTTTCTTTCGCTGTAACCATTATTTTTGATAAAAATAGTGCTTTGAAAAATATTTCGTTTATGTGTGGATAAGTTAATGAGTATCAAATATTTTTAAGCGATATGAAAATGATAAAAAAATATTTTTTTATGAAAAAATAATCGCAAAAAGATAAAATATTAAAATTTCGCTTTTAATTTACAAAAGTGTGATCCTATGTTTTTTTCAAAGTAGAGATTATTTTTTTGACTATTCTTTTGAAATTAAATAATTGGGTTTTTATGTTTTTTTTAACAAATTTAATAAACATCTATAAAATTAAAAGACATTTTATAAACGAACGTTAATCTGAAATTTAACTTTTCGATTCACTAGAGAATTACAAGATGTTTCTTTTAGTGCAGATTATTTATCTCTATCTGTTCTATTAAAAGTAATTAATTGAGTTTTTTTTATAAATTTTTATCATATTCAATAAAGATCTATAAGACGAATAAAGATTCTATAATATAATAAACAAATGATAAACTGAAATTTAACTTTTCGATTCACGAGAGTATCCTAAAATGTTTCTTCTTAAAAATGATTTTTACCTTTTCATTATCAGATCCAATACGAGGATTTATAAAGATTCTATAATTTTGTATAAAAACATCATAAAGATATAAAAACTTCGCTTCATCCAAAATTTTCCTTTCATCACTTACCACCATGGCGGTGTGGGGTGACCTGTTATGCCATGGTAGTATGTTTGCATTTATGTATATAATATTAATGTATACATTATAATAAATAAATAAATAAAATAAAAACAATCCAGATCGAACCAACAACCAATAAATACCCCAAAAAACTAATTTAAAAAACTCAAAAGATATCTCAGTTAAGATTCCCGTTAAAAACGAGCCGAAAGATTCATCTTTGGAGTGTTCTCACAAATTCGTACAGGCACGTTCGTTTCGTATATTTCTTGCGCGATTATCTCTGGGCTAGCTTTCTTCGGGCGAAAGGGAGGCTTTTTTTTACATTCTTTCCACTTTTTGAACGCAATATTTCCATTATTTACGGCCCTTAAGCCTTCTCGTGCATATTACGAGGCTCTCGAGCCCGAAAATGCGTGTCGTGATTTTTCTTTTGAAGTCTTTAAGTGCGCCCCACGAACCGAACCGGGCTTCGGAACGCGCAAGATCAAGATCTCAGACATTGAAAACGTAATAAAGATTTTTTTTTCGCGATATTTGTGCAAATTAATTCGGTGTTCTTAACGCATTTGCGTGTAGAGTAATAAGCATAAATTATTTTGAGTATCAGGAACTTTTCGTGTATGAGTGGGAGTTTTTGAAAGTGGAATAAGTTCACATTTGTTATAAAAATGAGTTGATGTATTGTATGTTTTTTTTAGAAATCGATGTTGAAATACTTGAGTTTCCATATTTTTATATTCAAAATCATTCTGTTAATGGTTTAAAATATCCACATGAATTAATTCAAAACTAGTTTAACTGTTGAAGATTTTTTTTTTAAATTTATTTTGAAAGTGGAATAAGTCTATTTTCATTCAAAAATGAGTTATTGTATAATATAATACGTTTTGATCAGATATTAATATCATATTTTTATATTCAAAATCACGCTGTTGGTGGTGTAAAATATTTTCATGAATTTTTCAAAACTAGTTGAGTTGTTTTTAACAGGAATAAACTTATTCTTAAAAATCATAATTAAATATTTTTTTAAGAAATGTTGAGATATGATGAGTTCATTTCCTTTCATAGATTCAGTATAATTACTTTACCATGTTAAGTGTAAAGGAATAATTATAATAGTTTTTACGAAGTAATTTAAATTTCGTAACAGATTTTTTATACGTTCAATATAATATAATTGTAATTAATTTTCAATAAAATTGTTTTTGATTTACTTATATGGCTACATTTAATATTTAAAAAAAAAAACCGTTTCAGAAAAGTCAGTTTCGATTAAAATACAAATTTAAAGTCCATGTGTAGCTAAAAAAAAATCGATAATTTTTACATAATAAAAATCGACATGTTGATCATATAAAAATACCTGAATTGATTAATATGTACCAATACATACTTTTATATTATACATACTTACGCATAAACGAGCCTTTAAATATCTCATTAAAAAGAAGCTCATATTTGATCCTACGTGTACTAAATTATACATTGATACTGGATTCGGACTTTGTTTGAAAACGATTTGAATTTTTATCGATTGCAATTTCAATAAGACAATTTAATATACGTTTATATTCGAAAATAGTGTTAAATCGATCTACATTTCAATTTTGCAGCTTTCCGTGGAAAATCTATTTTCCGCGGTGAAAAGTTCACGGAGCGATTCCGTCTGCACATCGCACAAAGAAAACCCACCCTCGCATTTTATCCCTGGTTTTTTTTCCAGGTGGGGAATTTTCGTCCCAGTTCGAGCGATTTCCTCCGAAAGACAAACAAACTAATACACCACTGGAGCTTTATGGCCATAGGTGAATAACTCCCTGTTCAAGGGTATATGAAAGTGAGGAAACGTCAATAATATTTTTATTTTATGTGATTATTACAAATAGTGTTTTTTTTTATTTTTTATATAAGCGATGGTTTATTAGAATTAAAATAAGATTTCAAAAAAAATTATTGCGTGTTGCGTCTATTTTTGTGTGGAGTAAAAAAAAACGATTTAGTATTCGAATATTTTAGTTACAACTAATAATTATGATTAACTATTATTGCAAATATAAAAGGCCTTAAGAATAATGCTGTCATAACTAGTAATAGTAATACTACGAAATTTCTAATCAAAGTTGAAGCTTTGGTCGTTATGAAACCCCAATTTTTAACGCTTAAAAATATAGTTTTACACTCCAAATATAACCATATAAAAATCAAATTAAACCTTTTTAAAAATAGATTCAACCTTTTAAACTTAAAATTAAACCTATCATAAATAAAATTTAATGATCACAATTATATTTTCTTCATTTCCAATTTTTTTATGATTTCATGAAAAATATAAAAGGAACTAATAATTTAATAAAAAATGTAATTAATTATGTATGTAAAAATTTGTAAAAATCATCAAATGAGATTATCAAAGTCAAATTGAAAAATAGATTGTATTTCATTGATTATTAAGACAGTAGTTTTAATAATATATTATCGATGGTTGAATTTGATTTGTAGACGACTTTATTTAAAGTTTAAGTGGTTGAATTTGATTTTAAAAAGGTTTAACTTGATTTAAATAAGGTTAAAATTGAATCAAAAAATAAAATATCAGCATATAATGGGGTGCATATAACAAGCAGAATTATGATCTTCTCTTCGGTAAATATAAAAGATTTTATAAAAAAAAAAAAATTTTCGATCATAAAAAAAGCATACAAAACCTCGGATTATATCGAAAAAATCAAGGCACACATTTTATAAATAAAATCGAACTCCAAAACGTGTCAATTTACCATTTTTTCCTATTGAATTTCGTCCGGCGCATAACTCGTTCGACCGCGGATTACTCCTCCCGCCCCAAAAAATGATCCCTTACACCAAAAAATATATCCACCGACAAAAAAAACTTATATTCCCCCATAAAAAAAACCTGACGACGGTAGATAAGACATACACAGAGGGTGGTTCGAGAGAGATAATCCGGGAGTAGGTCGAGCCGGGACGGACTGTTTGTATTACTGATAAACCTTGGCAAAGGGAAGAAATCCAGTGAAAATGCCCGGGTCGGATTTCCCGGGGATTTTCGTCGAGACGCCGAATTCATTACGGCCGTGAAAAATACTTAAAACAACGACGGAAGAGTTTGCCGACAGACCGCCATATATCATCGTTTCGGGTCACGCGTGGGATGACGTGTTTGTGCTTTTCACCTGCGAGGGCAATATCCTCGAAGGATGTCGGATGTTGGGGGTGGAAGGTTGGGGGGATGGGATTTGAGGGGAAGTGGGAAATGTCGCGGTATTAAGGTTTGGATGAGATGATAATGTGAAATGAATGCCGGGAATGAAGAAGGGCTTGAGTGGAAAATATTCTAATTTGGGTTTGTATCAGAAATGCATTTTATTTGTTGCAGTCCATATGTATTTTTAGTCCGTGTATATTTGATTCAACCCAACCTTAAACTTCGATCAAAACAAATTAAATTGGCGAAAAAATCTGACCAACTCAAACCCTAAAACTGTGTATTTATGACCGATCCAAATATACATGGACTGAAATACATTTGGAATGTGACATATATACCTATGCTTATGCCTATATATGTATACCTATGCCTACATATATACCTATGCTTATGCATATATGCCTCTGTTTTAAAATATTGTCGAAGTAACTAAAACCGGTTTATAATAATGTACATATATCAACGGTGAATTTATGTGGGTTGTATGCACCACTATGGGAATTTCTTGATAAAAACCGTTGTATTTCAAAATCATAAAAATGGTACTTAGGTATTTATTTATTAAAGGTATTCAAACAATGTTTAGATTCACTAATGTGATTTTTATAAATATAATATGAAGGATGATCGTTTCGATATCTTTGATTTTTTGTGTCGTCACCAAGACCATATTTGATTTAAAATTTACCGACTCCGATTCTGAAATTTAATAAAATAATGTTAAGAGTTACTAATGTGATTCTTATAAATTTTAAGAATGATTTTTTTGATATCCTTGATTTTTCGTATCGTTACTAAAGCTGTACAATCGCTTCAAAATTTATAAACTCCGTCTTCGATTCTGAAATTGACTTTTATCTAAGCTTCGACTCAGACTTGGACTTTAACACTTTAGTAATTTTAGTAAGATCAAATTTTATTTCCAACATATATAATTGGCAATAGAAACATATAATAATGATTTTTAAAATAAGTAAGCATTGCAAAAATTTTATAAATTAAAAATAGCTTCCTGAACTTTTATATTTTATTATAATGATGAATCAACTAAATTTTGGAAGTGTTTCGTATTAAAATTATTATTATTTTCCAGAAAATTTTATATTTATTTTAAAAATAACCTACCAAGACGTATGTAAAACTATGAATATGTCAACGAAACTTAACGGATCTTTTGTTTTGACAGTTTATGCGAGACGAAGGAAACAATCAGTTTTAACCATAACTATAAAGAAAATATAATAACAAAAAAGGAGATGGAGTCGGTTGATTTTTTACGACTCCGATTCCACATGAAATGCTACTGCTCATAGAACCATCTATAAATATTCCGAAACACAAACGCAATATTATAATTTAAACAAACAGCAAAATTTAAAATTCGAAAAAAAAAACCCTTCTCTCAAGACAACGAACCACCCGACAATAAAAACGGCTCTAAATTATCCTCGAAAAAAAGTCCGCCGACGAAACTTTCAAGGTTCCTCTCTGCGGCTCGTTATAAATTGAACACAATCCTAAAAAACTTCCCTGTGCAGGATTCGAATTAAAAAAAATAATATAAAAAAAATCGCAGAAAGGAGAAAGTTTTCCGCGTGACTTCCTACCGGCGACCCTTTCGCCGGAACGAAATAAAACCCGAAAAAAGCGCCAACTTTCGACGACGAGATGATTTACAAAGTTTGGCATCATAAGATGCGGCGAATTTCGGGTCACGCAAAAAAGTCCAGAAAGATCCAGAAATCGAGTTTGAAAAGTGTAACCGGCTACGGACGTAATTAACGGCCCGGCCTGGAGAGATAATCGTCACATTTCGATGCCGTGGCCAAGTTATGCCATGGGGCATGGGGTTGTGTTATGGGGGGAGTTGGTGAAGTTAACTCCCCCTTTTGGGTTAGGGGGTGGTGTGACTTTAACTGATTTTCGACACGTTTCAATCCGGGGGAGGTATTGTTGCGGACGATGGTCGACTTTTGGGGAAAGTTTTCGGTTCGGTTTGCGGATGTTCGGTTTTGTTGAGGCGTGATTAATTTTAATTGGTTGAATTATCCGTTTTTGTATTATATTATAGTGTGGTTGAGTTTAGATATTTTTGAAAAATAATTTATAATGAAATTGTAGATTTTTAGTATTCAAAACATTTATATGATTTTTTTAAGATTATCGAAAACTATTCTGTACAAATAGTTTCAGTACTAATGGCTTCAGATCAATATTGCGCGATTGGAAATATTGTATAGGATGTTCGGAAAGTATAAGTGCACTTTAGTGAGTGAGTACTTTTTATGCACTCATCTTTTGTGAATACCCAATATGTGAGCTGTTATACATAAAAGTAGTTTAAAGTTAAATTTTAAAAATATTATTGCATATACGAGTATGTTTTGTTTGAAAGTAGCGTATTTCCATTAACTTTTTAATCCGACATTATGTTTGTTGAAATTTTGAATTCTTAAATTGACTATGTATCATACTATTATTATTGCCAATTATAATATTATAAATACCATTTTCTATTATGTATTATAATTGCTCGAATGTGATCAAATCTGTTCACAAATTACCAAATGCAATCGAATATAATATTTTAAAACGAAATGTTTTTCATTCATTTCATTTCATTTCATTTCATTTCATTTCATTTCATTTCATTTCATTTCATTTCATTTCATTTCATTTCATTTCATTTCATTTCATTTCATTTCATTTCATTTCATTTCATTTCATTTCATTTCATTTCATTTCATTTCATTTCATTTCATTTCATTTCATTTCATTTCATTTCATTTCATTTCATTTCATTTCATTTCATTTCATTTCATTTCATTTCATTTCATTTCATTTCATTTCATTTCATTTCATTTCATTTCATATTGTTTTAACTTTGTTTATTATAAACATACAAAGAGAATTTTTACGATAACTTAAATCTTGATTTAACTCATTTTTTTTCTTCAAAATAAGCGTTTACACCACTTTTATATAGTACATATAACCACTATTTTTCAAGTTTTGTTATAAGTTACAGTTTTGTTATAAATGAAAGTGACGTAATCAATTTTCAGTTCCAAAAATTCCATATTAGTTACACTTGAACCAAAATCTTAATTACTACTTTTAAATTTGATATATCTAGAACCTTGGAAAAAAACAATAAGTTCATTACATATCAAAAGTATAAATGTAGAAAAACATCTTAAACATCTAACACAGGCTTGTCCAAAATTTCAGTATTCGGGGGCCACTTACAAATTTCGAATCGCGAAATTCCAATTATTGTAAATTCAAAACGTAATAAGTATTAAAATATTGATAAAGTTATGCATGTATTTCCGTTATAAAACTATTTCGATGAGTACATTTCGGAATAAATGCGGTTTGTTATGTTTATTATTGCGTGAAAAGTGGGGGCCACTTTGGCACCGTGATGGCCCTTTGGACAAGCCTGATCTAACATTTAAACATCTCGAAACAAAGAGAAGCCGGTATAAGCCACTTTCAAATACAATGGTTCTTATAGCTTTACTTCAGTGATCAACAAAAACACTCAAATAAGCCAATAGATAATACATAACATAAAACACACACAACAACAATTTAAACTATCACAAAACCGACACATCACCATCAACCCCCCCATCCCAAAAAAAAAACTTTCTTCCCACAAAACGCGCCGCAACAATTCGAAATTCGACCTCGACAAAGTCCCAAATCTAAAATTGATGCGACCCTTTCCCTTAATTCCCACGCACACTTTTCGCACAGGACACAAAAGGCTGTATAAAGGACGACGCGTTAAAAGTGCCCTCATCGGCGAAACGTCAAACCGCCGAAGAGGACACGTGTCGCAAATGAGGCGCTCGTAAAACGTGACGCTGTCCAAAACGCAATTTCGAATCGGCTTTCTTGGGAACTTTAGTTTTATATGTGTAGAGAGTGTGTGTAAGTGCTTTATTGTTGGAGTTGTGTGCGGTGTGCTTAATTTTTGGATACTGGAATAGGTGGTTGTAGATGTGGATGCTTACGGGAAGAATGAATTGAAAGGGATGAGATGTGTATGTGGTGTGCTGAATTTTTGGATATTAGAATAGTTATTGATTGTAGATGTGGATCCATATAGGAAGAATGGAACTGAAGAATTGAGATGTGTATGTGGTATGCTTAATTTTTTAATATTAGAATAGTTATTGATCGTAGATGTGGATTCTTATGAGAAAAATGGAACTGAAGAAATGAGATTTGTGTGATTGCTTAGTTTTGGATATTGGAATAGCTTTTGATTGTAGATATGGATACTTATGGAAAAAATGGAATTGAAGGAATGAGATGTGTGTGTGGTGTATTTAGTTTTTGGATATTAGGATAGTTGTTGATTGTAAATGTGAATTCTTATGAGAAAAATGGAACTAAAGGGATTTAATGTGTGTGGTGTGCTTAATTTTTGGATATTAGAACAGTTGTTGATTGTAAATGTGGATACTTATGGGAAAAATGGAGTGGAAGGAATGAGATGTGTGAAATTTAGATAAAGTGTTTTCGAATTAGTAAATAGAAGGAAGAAGGAATCGAAAAGTGTGAATGAATAATGCAATTGAATTCGTATGACTTTTATTAATGCTAAAATTCATCGATATTTAGAAAATATGGGTTTCGATCAACGTCGGCGTCGTTGTTTTGTGATGAATTTTGGTTGCAAATCGTAAATAATGAATTCAAAAATTTTAAGAAATTATTAATTAATTCAATGAAATATGAAGAGATGTACATATGTTAGAAATGATCAGAAGATATGAGAGAAGGATAATGTGAGTGAGCAGTATGATTAAGGGGAGAGATGTTATATTTAGATGGAATTATGAGACCGAAAATGCTATAATATCAAATATATGTTTGTAAAAGTGATAAAAGAAATAAAGAAAAATTGGTCTAGATAGAAGTAGAAAAAAACTAAAAAACGCTTCATTTAATAGTAGATAGTAAATGAAAGGGCATGGTAATAAATTCAATATGAAAATTTGATTTCAAAATCCTTATATTAGTCACAGATTTGGTTAATAAGCTGACATCTATTATATGATAGTGAAGTGCATGCAATACGTGAGTTGATAAAAAATTAAATAATAATATCAAAAAATAAAATTACTCCCATTAAAAGATTATTTAATAAAATTTCCATCCAAGATTCGAATCGCAGAATTGCATTTCCTAATGACGATATTCTTGAAAAGTAGAATTTTATATGAATACCGTATTCTGCAGTTGAATAGGGTTCATTGTAGTTGGTGACCCTTTTCAAGTTGTGTTTGTATGACGTTTTAAATAAGTGAATGGTGAGAGGGCGTCAATTTCCCGGTGGAAACTCGTTAGCGATGGAACTCTCACGTCCGGGAAATGTTTCCGTTTCCGCTCACGTTTGTCAATGGAAAATGTGCATCTGAAAATGCGGATGTCGCAACGTTTGAACGGAGAAAATGTAAATTTGCGAAAATTCCCAGAGAAAGCCACTAAGAATTACAGTAGAATCTCTATCATCCCAACTTCAATTATTCGGAGTGTTGAAAACAAATTTAAAGAGAAGATTTTATGATTTTTTTATATAACTCGCATCTAAAATTTTACGAGTGCGTAACAAAATTATACTGACAACTATGAGAGTGATTAAACTAAAACCTGATAGGAGTATTATTTTTAAAATAATCTCTACAGCTTAAAAAGTAATAATAACATAATTCATTTTCAAAAACAATTATTTTATACAAAATAAAACAATTTTTAATTAAAAAAATAGAGATAAATAAAACTTCTTATAGATGGCGTTAAAATCATGACATTATCGATTATCATCTTAGGAACCGATGAATGAACTTTGTAGTGGTCTTATGTTTACAAATTTTACCAGTATCAAATAATCAAAAATATTAGAAATAAATAGACTGAAAATACTTTTAAAAAATACTCAAAGGTTGTGTGCATATTTATGCGTATCAAATTTTTTTATAAATAATTTAATTTAATTTCAAATAAATTCATAATTTTTATCTTGTCTCGATTATCCGAATGTTTCGCTATTCGAATCATTTCAATCCCAATTTAGTCCAAACAATTGAGTTTCTACTGTATTCATTCCAAAGCGAATTTATTAAACAACGCACAACATTTCATTTCAAAATTTCAAATTAACATTTCGACAATTATAATATTAATAATTCGAAATGCATATTTTTCATCGTCACATTCGTTTGACACAAAGCATTTCGCGGAAATTCCGCAACGATCACACCGCATTTCAATAATTCATATGCGGAATCAATACTTTCATGATATATTGCCGTAATATTTGAATTGTAAAGATAATAAACATAATTTATGAGCACCCGTTATATATTTTTTTTTCATAATGGAAAGCGTGAGCGACCATTAACTTTATATACGTTGAATTTTATTGGAACTATATTAGTCGGCCCGGTTTTATCGTAATAAATCACGTAGATAGATACGTTCTAGCGATATCGTACAAATTCGAAAATTGCGTAATATAATGATAATAAGAATCGCACTTATTTAATACAATATAGAAAAATGGAGTGTGCTTTAACGTGTCGGAAATAAAATCTGTTATCATTACTTTTTTTGTACCAAACTATAGTTTTGCATAGGGCCTTGGAAAAATTCGGGATACTTTTTTAGATCTGATATTTGAATGATAAGATCTAGTTTAGTTTTATGTTTTTAGAAGAATAGGATGTAATTTTTGAAGAAGACTATTTTTATTCAAAAAATGTGTAATAATTTTGCATAAAAGCATCAAGAGCGAAATCTTCAATTTTATATAGAATCTCGAAAAACTCTAAGCCTTTTTAAATCTAATAGTTAAAAGATAAAATTTCGGTTATTTTTATATTTTTTATTGTATAATATGTAAGAAATATTTCTAACTAAAAACATTATGTGGCACTTTTATACGTTGGAAGGAAAACTTTCATGTCATTGTTTTTTTTTGCATATTAATTAATATAATAGTTTTGTAAAGAACCCCAGAAAAACATAAAAGTAATTTTTTTAGATTTGAAACTTAAAAGATAAAATCTCAATTAGTTTTATACTTTTAAAAAATAAGACGTAATTCTTCTGAAAGACAAAAACTTCTAATCAAAATATGCAAGTACAGTATAATACTCTCAAGCATCGGAAATTAAACTTTCTATCATTACCTTTTCATATTATTTTTAAGAGTTTTATGATTCCAGAATTATGGAAGAGTTGTTCTTTCATTAAAATTTAAAATATATTAATAGTAATGGGTTATCCGTTTTATTTGATATCAATGGTTGCATTTTTTGAAAAAATCTTTCAAAATAAAACTTGAAATTTCTTTTAATTAAAAAAAACAATCATTTTAATGAAATTTGCTATAAGCATATAAATCAGATATATTATTAAATAAAAACAAAATATACATTAGTCATATAGCGACAAAAACACATAAACAGAACCTCACACACTCAGGGAGGCTTTTACCGGTAAATAAGTTTACCAGTTAATCGGTAAATAACTCAAATAACAGTTCGGTAATATACCAGTAAATTTTTAATTTATACCAGTAAATAAAAAATTATTTATGGTTTTTTTGCAAATATTGGATTATGCAGGTTTACGTTTTTTTGGGTTTTCGTCAATTTTCTTAATTTTTTCCCCGGTTTTCATACAAAATTTAATTTACCAGTAAACAAAAATTACAGTGAATTTTCACCCTACACACAACCACAAAACAACATATACCTTCGCCGAAAACTCACGCCGTAACCAAACACGAGCCTTACACCAGACGGACAGAACTGGGCCACACAACACCGAAACGAAACCCACATTTCAACAATCGAGTTAAAGTTTAACCCCGCAAACGATTATTTGTCATAAGTAGGCTTTCGCGTATGAGCTCTCGTTTCGGCTTTGCGAATTCCGGCTTCCTAGCTCGGCGACGTTCTCATTTCCGATCCGCCTAATGTCGGCACTAGGTGAGCAATATTATATATGTATGTATTATATAATACGTTTTGTGCGATTCGTACTTGCTAAATCGTCCTCGTCACGTATGTATCATGTGTGTATGCACAAAGGATACGAAATTGCCCCCCGACACTGAATCGTGTATGATTGATGAGTTTCGTAGGCAAATCGTTGGCAATTTCCATGGTGATCATTTTTTTTCGGGGAATTCGAATGTGGTTTTGTTATTGAGGCTCATTACGTTCTTTTGAATGGAAAAAATGTGATGGTTTGTTGTGTGGGATTGAGGATGTGAGTTTTGAAGGTTTGGTGTTTGAATGTGGGTCGGATATTGGGTGGATGTAATTGAACTTTGTCAAGTATTTGGTTTTGAAGTTATATTATATTCATATTCGTAATATAATAATAGTTTGATGACACTAGTGGTGAACAGTGTATCTATAGTTGACTATTTCTCAGAAATTATGGTTTTTTTTAAAGATTATAATCTTTTGTAAAGGGTGCGATAAATAAGTTGCTTATAGCTTAGTCGATACTGAAAGTTCAACAGTTGAAATGCAGATATCCGATTGATAAGCATGGCCATCAATCGATTTTAATATGCATGAATTTTTCCATTTTCTCGTATGTATTTTTCCGATGTGGTTTTTTCCAAATCGAACGAATATGTTTAAATAATTATTTGACGTCTTTTTTAATTTCTCGATTTATTTAATGAGTTTTTTAGGTGTAGATAGATGAATAAAACAAATAAATATCATTTTTTTTTAAATTCATCATTAACGATATGAATCAAATAATTTTACAAAAACGATACGAAAGCAAAGCATGAAAAAAACGAGGCGTATTGTCACCAAAATTAATGAAAATATAAATAAAATATTGCACTGATACAAAATTAAATATTCTCAAGCCATAATTCAAAGAATCAATTTAATTTAATAGATTATCCGAATTTCCGCGCATGTAGGCGCCCAACGACTCGGCACAGATTTTCCGATTTCCCTGGCACCTTTTATTTATACAAAATGTATGCAGATATGAATTGGAAAAACTTGAATACCTTTTGATCCGCTATTTCTGTACAAATCCCCCGGCGGGCGAACGAAAGATCTGCCGTCGCGGAAACGGTAAAAGCCGGAAAAGCGAGAAAATATTTGCTACGTTTTTTCCACCGTTCAGAACTGAAATCTCGCTATTATTTTTTCCCATTTTATTAACATCCGATTTCGTTATTTGTATTATTATTTGCGATGATTCCTCGATTTTTACGTTCTCCGAATCACGTACATGTACACAAAAAGTCGAATAAATTCGCAATGCAAATAAAAAAAGTATCATATGAATATTTATTTCACATATAAAAATCGATGATATGAAAACATTGTATGAATGAAAATACGCGATTTATGAATGATTGAATGTGAAATAAAAGCTTGAAAAAGGTATTATTCGATACCCGGTTATTTAAGTATTCGGTTGTTCGAATATTTCGTGATGTTTTATATATTGTCGATAATATTCGGGATGCGATAATATTATGGGCATTCCCGGCATTCCAGTCACGGAGATTTCCAATTATGAAGGCGGCTTCGACGACGGGAGGGATTTTCCTTGCGAAGAAAACTTGCGACCGACGCCGGAAAATTATGAGGCTTTTCCGAAGGGGAACTTCGCGATTGGATTTGACTGATGATAGTTGACCCCACTCTGGTACGAAGTCACTTTTTAAACACCACTAAATTGCATAATTAAGTATTCTATGGGAGCTTTTATGTGATATTTTATTAACTCGCGTTCAATTATTAATATATTTATTTATATATTTCTAAGAATTTCAATATTAAAATTAAAAATGTTTTTTTATAGAAATTTTTATCAAGAAATAACTTATGAATGATATAGGATCAAATACAGCTTTTATACTTCAAATTTAACGTTTTAAACTTCAAATTCAACCATTGGAAAGTATGATCAAAACCGTTGTTATAGCAATGAAATAAATCTATATGACTTTGAAAATCTCAGTTGGTGAATTTTATAAATTTTTACATACATAATTAATTACATTTTTATTAAATCAATCTGAAAATAAGTACTATGGATATGAACCTTTAGTTTATAATTTTCATAAAATCATAAAAAAAATTGAAAAACTATGAAATAAATTTTTCATAATTGAACTCAATTTGAAAAAGGTTTAATTTATAGTTTAAAAGATTGAATTAGAAGTTAAATGTATAGATCTTGAGAAAAAAAATTTTGTACAGGTCAATACGGTTCATAATATGAAAAATATTTTCTACGTTATCACTGAAAAGATTCGCATTTTCCCCATAAGACAAAATCGATCGACAAAGTTCAAAATTAATAAAAAACCTAATTATTTAACTATGAAAGAAGTTCACTGTTCGCAAACTCACCGAGCGTAACTAATTGGGAATAGGACATGAAAATCGGGAGCGAAATTTCCGCGCCTTTCATTTTATGGAAATATGAAAAACGTCACTATCCGAGAAAATCCAATATGTTCGAACGAACGTGCCGATAACTTTTCCACCATTTTTTTTTCATATCCTTTCCAGACACACACACAATCAGAACATCCAGGACTTATTCGACACGGAAATAAATTCCGACGAAAGTTTAATAGAGTGTCCCTACATAGAGAGGGACGCGTCATTTTTACGTTATTATCATGAAGGTTTATTGTTATGGTTTCTCACCAGTTTAAATTTACATAATTTCGGGTATAGACGGAAGGGGGAGGGGTCTTCCGAATAAAATGTGTATATATATTTTATAATATATTGCGATATGCGTGCGTGGTCGTCTTTGTGGCGAAATGTGATTAATGCGTACGAACGGGTTCTTACTATTTCTCACGCTGTCCGAATGACTTACGTATATTGCCTCGATCGCAATCTGCGTAATGCGAACCGAGAAAAAGGTGGTAAGGGCTTGGAAGGGAATGTTTGAAAATAAATTTTTGGCGAATTTTGTCAAGGGCGCTTTCATTCGCGTGCTAAATGTGACGGAAATGTCTGTGCGTGCTCGGGGAGCAATTATCGTTTGATTTTGTGTGAGATTTTAAAATTCTTCGAAAAGTTTTAATCGTTCATATAAACATATCGAAAAAGAATAAGATTGTTCGTAAATATTGTGAACATTAGGTTAATGCGAAAGTTTTATCGAACATCGTATTTTGAAACCAAACCGATGTGATGTAGATAACGCGCTTTTTATCTGTTGACTCCCATCTTCAAAACGATCTTTCTAATATTTTAACGTGGATTAGCACCAATTATGGCCAGTAACATGTCATTAGTTTTCTAAGGCCACCCGGTCAATGCTTCGCATTTAATGGAAAATCCCCAGATCTGAATTTTGAAAATTACTCAATCTAATGTTAACTACACCTTTACTGTACACATTACAAGTATTTTTGATTGTCACAGTCGCGTTTTTATTTATTTTTTTAATTTGTACAGTGAAAAGTTCCAAAAATGTACTTTATTATTAGACATTTCAAAAATGTCTATGGGTTGTTTATTGTTCATTGACTATGCCAAAACTTAAACGATTCTAAAAAGAAAGTATTTTCCACATAATAGAATAGTTTGAAATTTGAATACAGGTATTATTCATTAGTTCGGGGAAAGGAGAAAAATATTTGATCATCGAAAAAATACGATGAAAATTATGCATTGAACTTATAAAACAGTTTTAATACATATATTTTATTACTTTTGGCGTAATGTAATGTATAATAGCACATTTATATCTGTTTGAAATAACGCTTGATACGATAAAAGAAAATCGTAAAATTTTCAGCTAGATTAAAATATTCAATGAAAAAGCCTTTCATACGTTAAATCGAACAATTTTCACTACCGCAAAATAAGAAGTTCCTACTTTCAAAAATATAATAAAATTTTCGAACAAAACTGACCAATTTAACTCGAGTAATTTATCTAACTTTGCCATCATTATAATTCAGATGATTTTATAAATTGCGAATGTAATCAAGATAAATTCCGGGTATTATGTTAAAAAATTACGCCCGAATTAGTCTCATTTCGTACGCGTCTAAAACATGAGAAATCGTCACATAGATTTCATATGCAAATTTCGCTATTTTTTTCCCCTTCGAGCAATTTCGACGACTTTTTAGTCACACTGATCGATATCGCTCTGTCGAAAAATAAACCCATAGCAATTTGCGATGCCTATTTGCGTTGCTTTACATATAATTCTCAATTATAGACGCCGATAAAATTTCACGAAAGCACCTAAAATTTTCCGGATCGATTGTGTTCCCGACCGAGAGCTGAAATTTCCAGTTTTCAGACAAAGAAAGTAATTACAAAACACTAATTCCCATGCGAGTCCTGAAAGCACAAAAGTCCAACTTTCATCGACAACAACAACAACAACAATGCGGACAACGGGAGTAGCGAAACGCATACAAATTCGCATGCAAATTTCAGATGATATCGCCGGGCTTTCAGCAAAAGAGACGTCGCGATTTTCCCGCACATTTTCCACAAAGGGGGTGGGGTTTGCGGGGGTGGATTTCCGACTGGCTGATGTGGATATAGAGGTGCAATGCACCTCTGAAAATTCGATTAAGGTCGCTCGGCGATGGCCACTTTAGATCGATATCTCGGACCGTCGGTTTGCCGAAATGACCCTTGGTGTACGTGCACCTTAACTTTATAAAGATGTATGTGCGGGGGTGGAGGAAGTGAGACATAAACGTCGGATGATTCGTCTTTTGGTCCTAAAGGGGAAGAGTTCTGTGGGTTTTCGTGTGTGACACTTTTTTTTTCTTTGTGAGGTAAATTCAATTGGAGGTTTGTAAGAAATTTATATGGTTGGTATGGGAATCGAAATGATGTTTGTTTCTTGTATGGAAGTGGGACTTTCATTTCATTATTTTTTTGATGATTCATCAGAATTTTTTCATTTTCGAAATACTCTTTTGCTTTAATATTGAAATTTACTATCTACATTCGAATTTGTTAAAATAATATAATGAAAATTAATAATATATTATTGTTAATCGTAAGGTGAAAAAAAGCTCTTTTACTACTTTTAATATTAAAAATATTAGTTAAAATGAAAAAAAAAATCACTCTTCTACAAAATGAGAAGTTTTTACTTCTAAAAAAATTTACTGCATCAAAGTGACTAAATTCTGACCTCAAAAACTACCTTTAGCGCAAAATTTCAAAAAGGCACAAATCATATAATATATTCAACTAAAGCTCGTATTTCTTTCAGTCGAATTATCAAAAGGTTCATACGATGTAATTTTTTGTTCGCTCGAGCCAAACTACACGTGGCTTAAAAGAATCCTTTTATCTTCTTTCCGACTAAACGAAGAAAAAATCATTACACACACATAATACAATCGCACGTATGTATATACATATATGTAAGTAATGAGCTTTTCTGTGATTAGCTTTTGCAGGGTTCGGCACCGGGGTCAATTGTAATCCAGATTGTAAAAGTCGACATCTTGTGATCAGGGTCCGACCACGGTACGGACCGAATATTGAAAGAAATGCAATATATTATATTATAATCTAATCTTATTACGCTTCATTTGATATTTGCTTTCCGTTCCGATATTTTTCGTTTTCAGCCAAAGATGGTCCTTCGATATAATATAGAGGGAACTTGAGTAATTCTGTGATGGTTCGAATAAAGTTGATTTTTGTTAAATAATTTTTTTTTTCAATAATTATGTCTACTAAAAGCTTATCTGTAGATACAATAATTCATTTTAATGTAATTTAGTGATAACTGTTCATGTGTGACATTAGTATAGACATGTTTTGTGGTGGTTTTTAGTTTTTTTTTACCTTTCCGAGTAGACGCGTGATTTAGATGAATAAAACAAGGATTTTGATCTGTACAGAAAAAATATTTTTACTACAGATAGATAGAATAAGGATGTACATATGTAAAATTGTAAAGAATTTTCCTATTAAAATGTCAAAAAAATGAATAGATAATATCATGAAACTAGACGTATTAGATTTGATTATTTGGAAAGATGTCATAAAAAATTGATAAAAATGTACATCTAAATAATATTATAGTTCGATGAAAAATAAAAATAGATTTTTTATGAAACAAGTTTTACACTTCCAATTGGACGCTTTACACTTTAAATTTGACGTTTTATACTTCAAATTCAATAAAACGTCTAATTTGAAGTGTGAAAACTGTACTAAAATGTTTCAATTTTCAAAAAAGGATTTAATTAAGGGCATTCTTCAAAAAAGTACTTAATATCACCGAATTACCCAAATTTCCCCTATACACAAAAGATAATATTTTCCAAAGTATTATTCATCGCCCGTTTTCCCGTCAGACAGCAAATTGTTAAATTCGCGATATATTTGTACAATAAAGTGAAATATTCATGTAAACGGTCACGCAAACGGACACGTTTCGCACTCGGAATTCGCTCCCTTTGTATCTTTATTGTCTCGTCTGTATAAAATTCAAGAAAATTTTCGAATAAAACCCGTCAGGTAAATATAGAATTAGTCCGCTTAACGTTCTCGCAAACGTTCTCGCAATATCTCAGGCCGAATTCTCCCACAAAAAAAGCGCAGGCACAACACGAAAATTAGAATAAAGTCCCGTCGGCACTTTTGGGCCATTTTTATACGCCGATTTGCATAAAAATGGACCATTGTTTCGTAATAAACGGGACCTCCTGCGGCTTTACTTTTATTATTTTCGCGGTGGGCCGCTCCTTAACGCGCGCACTTTTTAAACGCGGCGATTCGTAAGCGTATGCCGTTTGCAAATATAGGTTCGAATATTGCAAAATTTTTGAAATTTTATCAAAATAGGGGTGTTTCTGACCTTTTTCGCAGAAGGCGCCTTCGTATTCGAGGTTCCTGCACTCGCAGATGGGTCCCGAATCGGTGCTGATGCAGATTCCTCCATGTTGGCATGGGTCTTGCCTTTCGCAGGCATCAGTCTGGTTTCCTCGAAGGTTCTGTAAAGAAAATAGATCTTAAATTAATATTAAGAAGTATAAAAAGACTTAAATACAATAATTTAGAACTAAAGTTGTACCAAAAGTGTTACAATTAGTTGGTAACGGAAACGTATGCTTCAAATGAAATTACTTGGTATGGAATTGTTTTTAAAATTGAAATACCTTTAAGAATCTTAATCTACTTACATAAGGTGATTTAAAGGCATGTAGATGTTTGTAAAATATATTTAAAACATTGTTTCGTAAAAGTTATCTTGTAATAAACTTTGCATACTGGGGGCCAAAAGTATAATATTCGCCCACAGTTACTTTTTCAAAAATTACATGTTTTTCGATAAAATTTATTCCCAAAACTATTTTAAAATTATAGAAAAAATTATTATACATATATTTAAGTAAATTAAATTTATCGAGAGTATGAAAAAAAAAAATTATTAAAATTTTTTCTAATAAAAACGGCATTATGTGAAAAAAACCATCTTTCGTTTCCATGCGATTTTTTTCAGTTCAAAATGACCGATTTCTTATATTTTTTCGATTATTATTGCTTAATAGTATATCACTTTATCTTAAAAATTTATATATAATAAATATTTAGTTCGCATATAGATTTTTTTAGGTAAAATATCGTTTGAGTTTTGCATTGTATGTATTATTTGTGATTTTTATTCGTCAGTTTTATATTTCGAATGAGATAAGTTTTAGTTAGATTAGTTTCATCAACTGATTATCGAAGTTAAATGACATGTGATATGGTCAGTGTAAAGACTCATTATATATAATTAATCTAAAACCATTTAATAAAGATGTCTTCAGTATTAAATTCATCAAGAGTTTCTTATCTTTGCAAATTTCAAAGTTTGTCGTTTATATAGTCTGCATGTGACGTTGATGACGAAATTGATACAGAAAATTAATTTCAAATTGATACATGTCCTGTATACGTATTTAATAAGGAAGTGCACCGAATTTGGGCGTAGTCGTAAAAGCAAAGTTTCCCAAACTATTATTAATTAAAGTAAATTTCGGCTGAAGTTGCATAGATCGCAATAGTCACGCGACTTTATAACGTAATTACACAGCACGAGTTTATTGCCGATAATAACAGTTATTAACAACAAAGTTTCAGCACAATATAAAGACTCCGTTTCAATACATCCCAATATATCTTTTCTATCAAGAAAATCGAGAAAATCATTACCGAAAGCGCCAAAAGGGATTCAAGACTCATTAAGCGTTCAATAATAAAAAAGTACAAACACACAAATGGCAAGGATTGTAGAGCATAAAACCCGGAAAATTTCTTCTTTTGTCGTTGAATAATGTATGTTCGTATATCATTCGCGGGTTAGGTTGCTACGGAGAGAAAGAGTGCGACTTTGATCGATCGTACACACATACACACACATACAAATACACATGAACAAATAAACACAAATACGAATACAAAGCAACACAGCCTCCCAAATATTTACACCGACCCGAAGCGAGTACAGCGAACTTGATTTATGCCCGCGTTCTTCGCGCGGAAGCGGAATTTCTCAAACATCGAAAAGACGCGAAAGGGAAAAAAAGTAAATTCAATTAATCGGCACAGTTTGGCAATCGCCGGCCGCTGTTTCTCAATCTGTCGACGTCCATCCGCGGGGAGAAATCGCGCCCCTTTTCGCCGGGTGTGAAATATTGGCGGGTTTTATTGTGGCCGTATTTTTTTTTTGGGCGGAAATAGAATCGGTGCTTTTTTCCGATTTTGTGCTTTTGGGTTGGAGGTTCTTTTTTGAATTTGGACTTTGTGGAATGGAGGTTTTTGATGATTTGGTTGGTTTTGGTTGGAATTAAATGGAGGAGGCAGTATCGGGGTATTATGGTGGGAAAGTTTGTTCTGTGTTCATTCACATGGTGTTCCCAGAGCGGACATGAATTTGATCGTACTGAAGTGTAGTAGAATTAATGTGTTTCTATGTTTGGAAATGGTGAAACGTATAGTTTCATTCAGAACTATTATTTGGAAATAACAATTCGTTCTAGACAATGTGTATTGTTTCGATGTTACGTGGTTGGTCAATTTTTTTTTGTGTTACATAAGCGATATAATTCAAGATTTAGTTTTTACGATAACATTGACCATTCAAATTAAATAAATGTTTATTACGGTCATTTTTTGTTGATTCGAGATTAAAAAAAATGGATTCAGTATTCAATCTTCTACATTTATATTACAGGAAATCCTTTATAAAGTCTAATATAAACTTTCAAACTTCTGATGATATTCGTAAAGTTTCTCTAACAGTTAACGTTATATCATATAAAAATAATACAATTATGATAATTTAGAATAAATAGTTGAAAGTTAAACTTTTTGGTTTATTCAAATTCGAAGTATTTGAGTCTAAATTAATCGGATTATTTAAATTATGATTATTTGAGATTAAACAATACATAATTATTCACAATTAATGAAAGATTCGATTGATTATTTTGTAAAAGTTACCATCTTCTGAATTATTATTAGTAATTAATAATCTGAATAGCTGTCAGTACAAAATGAGAAGAAAACATCAAAATTTATCAAATATTCGAATTTTGATTAATTAAATAATATCTGAAGTAGTTTCTAGATGAACAAAATCATACAGAATCGTTAAAAGATAACTTTAATATTTTATAATTTTAGCTCTTAAAATTATTAGAAATATTTTTTAATCTTTAATATTAATATTAATATTTATAATGAAAAAAATATTCGTATAGGTCCTTAATACCCCTTTTTAACACATACTCGTAAGAAAAAAAATTAAAATATTCGAATCATATTCCTTAAATATTCAAATCTTCAAGATTTACATATCTCTCATCACATTGAAAAAAAAAAATACCAAAAATTCTATTACTATCAATTTTAAATAAACCTCATATCTCATTAACATATAATATTATATAATACATATAACATGAACCATCCACAATACTAACACAACATAAACCATTGAACAGTTCTAAAAAAACACTTAGACCATAAAAAACCACACAAATCAACCATCAACCACCAACATCGACAATCACTCTTTACAAACACAAAAGTTAGCAATCTCACTTATATAAAGACATGAAGTTGCATTCCACAAATTGGAGCACCTTCCTCGAATATTCAACTGTGCGGTTATGCGCATACAGTTTGCTCGTCGACAATCGACCGAGTCGTTATAACGAGAATTTCTCGAATTGTTTCCCGTTCTAGTGGTAAATATGACCTGGAGTGGGTATTGGGGTACTGGTGTGGACGGGTAGTGCCACTCTATTAGCGAAATGCGATCTGATTCAAGGAAGTATGGGGGAAAACCGCGAACGGGTTTTTGAGAAGTTTTAACTGAAGGAATATGATATGTTTGTGATATTTATATAGATGTGTTAAAATATGTATGCATTCTTTTGAAAGTTCGTAATTTTTACTAATTTCATAATTTTTTTTACCAAAACTTAATTTTGAAATGAAGGCTTAAGTCAAACTTAAATTTCAAATAAAGAAATTTGTAGTAAAATGTTATTAAAACAAGATTTTATTTAAGTGTGAAAAAAATTAAAATAAATACTCATATGAATTTTTTTTCTATTCAAATGTGAGTCAATTTTAAAATAAATAATTGTTTTTGAGAAAGTCTATAAACAATACATCAAAAGACTATAAATTTCTACAAGTCACAGAAAAGAAATAGTGCTCCATAAACCGAAACTTAATTTCATAGACATTTATTCAGTGAACGGTTTGTGACGTAAAAATTTTATAATTAGGAACCCAATGTCATTTAAGCAACATATTGGGTTATAAAAAAGAAAAGTCTTTAATTTTAGACAAAACAATAAACCTCTTTACTTTCATTATGTTAGAAAAATCAATTGTTATTTCCATTATGATGAAAATTTGGACCTAGTTTAGATGTATTATATAAAGTTCCAAGATTCTTTAAACATCAAGTCAATAGAATATTTTAAATGAAAATCCATCGAAAATATAGTTTATAGCCTAAATATCATAATAATCAACGAGTTGAAAGCAAAAATTAAAATAAAATATATCCGAATTTTGAACCATGTAATTTCCATAGCTTGAATTTTCTTCGTTCTGTTTTCTAAGCAATTTCTGACCTAGAACGATTATCAATTTAAAAAAATTGTAATAACTCTCAACCCTTTTAATTAATATGGAGTTTTAAAATTAATCATATCTCAATAAATATCAAAGTTATAATCATTCGAAGTATGTATACGCTTTTTTGGGACACTGTATAAATATATAAATGGACATTTTTTGTTATTTCGATTTCAATTTTTTCGACGTTTCCGAAGATCCGCTTATTACTCGTCTCGTTTTCAGCTAATGGCGATTCTGAAGCTTTTAATTTAAATCCCAAAGATTCGACGAAGAGCTTACGCGATGAAAAATGTTGAATGATTACTCGCCAATTTCGAAGAGTGATTGAGGCACCTCGTTAATTTCGCCGAAAGATTTCAAAAAAGAAATTAAATCCCAAAAAAATATCTCGATTGAAAGAATCGAACCTATTTCCAGTTTTGTATCGCGAAAAGTTCCAGGAAACTCAATCAATATCATCTAAAAACGAAAGCTATTCGGGAAAATCCGAAATTTTCGATATCTACGGATCTAGATAAATCGAGAGATTGTTCCGAACGTGCGTCACATTCTTTTATAATTAGGATCCTTTGTATAATATTCAGGATATTTTTGATATTGTACCACCCACATTTAGGTGTCCTTTTGCGAAGTTTTCACCGCCCACGCGAAATCCTGCGGAAAATTTCCAGTCCGCGATTATCTCTGTATCCAAAGTCACACGAGTGCTTTTTTTCATGTATTATATTATTATTCTGGTGAGATGTACGATAACGTTTTTTTTTGTGTCATGAATATACGATTTTATTGTCAAGGTTCTTTCGTACATGTAAATACATAAGTATGGAGATTTATCAGATTTTGTCTAAAAAAATGAATATTTATATGTTTTTTTTTTAACAAATTGTATCGAATCGATTTATCGATTCAATTTTGTATATAATTTACTTTTATGTTAAAATTTTGATACATATTTGATATGTTTGCTTAGTTTATAATTTATCGGAAATATTAATGCATATTTTATAATGATTAGAATAAATTATGATTGAATTTTAATCATTATCATCAATATTAATTGTGAAATGTGATCTTTTTAATATGATATGATAAAATAAATTCAAATATTTCTTCATCAAATGTATAATATCTCTTATATAACTATAAGAAAAACATTTGGAGAGTTATAAAATGCAATATATTTAAGCAATAAATCTTAAAATTATTTTAAGTCAACAATAAAAAATTCTATTGATTAAATTAAATTTAGTTTAACTTCGACAATCGTTAGTAACCAATACATTCAATGAAACTAAACGACCGACTTAAATATCAATAAACTCATATTTACCTATATGCTCATCATTACGCTTCATTATAATTAAAAATTTATATGAACCCTAATGGATAGAATGGACTAATATTATTATAAAATTTTATTTAAAAGTTATCGAGTTTGAAATATTAATGTTAGTAATAGTAACGATTTGCAATGAGCACCATAGAAATCCAAAAGCAAATCGGTTATTATTATAATACATATTTTTTTATAATTAATAAAATTCCATCAACTGCACGTATCATGCATAAACCATCACATTTTCCCTCTCGAAAAAAAAAACCCCTCTAATTTCTCACGAAAAGATTCACAAGACACCCGAAAATAATAAGCGCCGGCTCAACAACAAAACAACGCCAGTCCAAAAGGCTCCTCTTCCAAAAAGGTAATCTGTCGCCGCTCCCCTGAATTATTGATGGCGGACTTGAGGACGACGAGCGTTTTTCACGCCTGAAAAAAACGCTGAAAGGAACCGGAGCGTGGGCCAGGCCCGAAAATTGAAAAACCTCTCCCCCACCGGGGAAACAAACAACGTGGGAGCAGAGGTTAACGTGTTATCTGAATAACAACCGCTTTCGGGGTCCCGGGATCGGGGGTGGTGCGGGGGGTGGGGGAGGGCCCGATTTGTGCGAAATTCGGGATGCTTTTACGGCGACCTCATCGCAAAATTGAATTTTGATGTGTTTTATTGTAGCGTGGGCTGCCCGCCTACGGTGAGTTGTAAAGGTCGTGTGTGTGGGTCTTTTGTTTTTGGGATTCCTTGAGGGAAAGGGGGGGAGAATGTTGGAAATTTGGTGTTTGGGTTGTGATTTTTAAAGAATGGGTGGAGCTTTCATGTTAGAGGTGGAGTTTTGTATAATACGAAATGATGTTGCATGGAGCTTTTATGGTAAAAGGATATAGTAAGTGTGGGAGTAAGCGCAGAACTTTGGGAGGAAGTTGGTTGTTAGAAAATTGTGTGCTTGGGTTGTGATTTGAAAAAAATGGGTGGAGCTTTCATGTTAGAAGTGAAATTTTGTATCATTTGAAATTATATTGCATGGAGCTTTTATGTTAAAAGTAGATAGTGAGTGTAGTAAGCATGGAACTTAAGGAGGAAGTTATTCGTTGGAAAATTGTGTTTGGACAAAAAAATTATAGGAATTTCGATAAAACTGAAATTTCGTATAATTGGAAATGTTATTGTATGGAGATTTTATGATAAAATTAGATTATGAGGGTAAACGTAAGCGTAGAACTTTAGGAGAGAGGTTGGTTGTCGGAAAATTGTGTATTTGAATTTTGATTCGAAAAAAAAGTGTGGAACTTTCATATAAGAAGTGAAATTTCGTATCATTCGAAATTATATTACATGGAATTTTTATAGTGAAAGTTCATTGAGAGCATAAGCATAGACATTTTCGGGAGAGAGTTGATTGTTGGAAAATTGTGAATTTTAGTTTTGATTCGAAAAAAAAAGTGTGAAATTTCATATCATTCATAATAAAATTTCGTGAAACTCTTATAGCGCACGTTTATAGTGAGCGTAAGCGTAAACGTATTCATGAACCAAAAGAGCGAATGAGAATGCAAAGAAGTACGCGTGTATTTTTATTTCACTCGAAATAATATCACCATAAAAATATATTAGTTCACATTAAACATATGAGAGTGCCACGCAATATATTTTCAGATTGTCAGGTGATATGGCTTTTGTAATTGTCGTTTTATGATTGTGGAAGGAAGCAATATAAATGAAGTTGTTTTTGTTATTTTTCTATTGTATCGAAACGACAACGAAGTATCAATTTTTATTGCTATTTTATAGGTTTTGATTTTAGGATTTATGTGCCTTTTTATTATATTTATGTTTGACAATATCACGCGATTGATATATGCCCCATATACGAAATCGACCTCATTTGATTTAACTTCTCACGTTTAATTAAATGGAAAAATATATCGACTAGTTACATTAAAAAGTTATCTCGAGAAACTTAACTATGCAATTAAAATAGTATGCAAATTCGCCTTTGTAAATTAAAATGATAACATTAATTTCTACGGCTGCAACTAAAGTGCTTCACATTCGTTCTAGATAATTCCTGAATGCATCCCAAAGGAGGAAGCTACACGATGCAAAATTTCCTTCATATTTTTATCTTAAGAATATTTTTTTAATTTATTCAAAACGACTTTTCTTATAAAGGAAAATTGTGAACAGCTTTTACGCTCTAAATTCAACCTTATAAAAATCAAATTCAACATTTTGAATTTCAAATTAAAACATTTACAAATCAAAATCAACCATCGCAAATTTATTTTCAATTTTATTTATGATTCTATGAAAAATATAAAATAAATATTCATTACATGTACATGGTACCTTTTTTCAGAATAATTTATTAAAAAATATAATTAATCATGTATGTAAAAATCACCAACTGAGATTACCAAAGTCAAATTGAAGGATAGATTATATTTCATTGATTTCTACAGTTTTTACACTTCAAATTGAACATTGAAACTCTTTTTTATAATTTTATGGAAAATATATATGGGGAAATAATTCAGGGGTGATTTAGGTGTAGTTTTGGGTAGTTATAAGTAAAAGACGTTTTGAGTGTGCGGATAAATCTGAAGATAGAGTTATGTGTGAAAATAACTTTAGGGGTGGTTTGGAATATTTTTAGATTGAAGACATTTTTTGGTGTAGGAATAAATTGAAAATATTGATTGGGTGAAAATAAATTTAGAGGTAAAAGGTAGAATTTGATTTGTATAAGATTGAATTTGGAATGCAAAAGCTATATATGTTACATATAAATTTTTAAATACATCAAAATTCCAATTAGAAATAACAAAATATTAAGATAAGGACTAAGATATGATCCAATGGAAGATGAATAAACACCACGTTCTACAAAAATTCCTTCAAAAAATACATATATATTTTTCGTTCGATTTTATGGAGCGTGTCGCGAATGATAAAAACTGTGATAAAGTTAGCTGCTAGACGGCTAACCCCCTCACGACCGACGTACCGCGAAATATTTTATATAAAAACACACATTTTCACTGGTATATATATAGTACGAAAAGGTATACCCGGAGAAGAAAGGGGCGATAGGGTAAAATAAAAGTTTTCGCGTAAATCATACGTTTGCGAATTTCCTTTGTCTCTTTTCACGCACTTGGACGACGCCCCGAATATAAGTTTTTCTCTGCCGCCTTCCTTTACTTTTATTTTCTTTTATTGAGATTATGAAAATCCTAATTTTTGTATGGAAATGTATTCGAGGGATTTGAAAATTTGAATTGACAATATTTATTGCTTAATTTATTGGAGTATAAATCAATGTGATGTAAGCTTACATCGAAAAAAATGCATATTGAAAATTTTACTTTGTTATATTGTTGTAGACTTCAAATTCAATTTTATACATTTTAAATTCAACATTTTTCAAAATCGAATTCAATCTTTTAAACATCAAATTGAACCTTTTATAAATCAAATTCAACCACTGAAAAGTATTATTAAGATCTTTGTCATAGTAATCAATGAAATACAATCTATTCTTCAATTTGACTTTGATAATCTCAGTTGGTGATTTTTACAAACATAATTAATAGAATTTTATAATAAATCAGTATGAAAATAGGTACTTTAGATATTTATGTGCCCAACGTTTCGTTTTTATTTTTTATGAAATTATAAAAAAAAATTGAAAAATGAAGAAAAAAAAAATTGCAATAGTTGAATTATAAAAGGTATGATTTAAAGTTTAGAAGGTTGTATTTCGTTTGAATTTCGAGTGTAAAATTTGTATTGTAAAAAAATTTGGATCATATGATACTAACTTAACTTAAAGAATGAATATTTCGAATATTAAGTACATCTATAAAAAGGTACACCCAAAAGATGCAAATTACAAATTTAAATAATTATTCTCAATTTATCACGCAATAAATTACTACGAACTTAAATTAGCGTAATTTATCGTACGGGAAAAGACTCACAGAAATAACGACGTTATTCGCGATATTTTCTAATTTCCCCAAAATACAAAAAAGACCCTCTAAAAAATCTCAAAAATAAATCAACCCCGAAAAGAGTTAAACGATCCTTCAACTCGACATCAACACATCCCACTCGCGAATTTTAATCAGCTTTTTTCCCGAAATAGCGCAATCAGTCCCAGCCGTTATCTTTCAGCGAAGAAAGCGACAAGTTTTCAGATAATTTTCAGATAAAATTCCGCCACACATTTCAGCCTTTGTCCGATACGCGAGCACATTTTTCGCCGCTGTTATTTCGCGCATTTTCGCTCCACTCTCGGTTATTAAGTAAAATAAATGGACGCCTTTTTTAATGCGACTTTTATGTATTGCGCTGAAGCGGTTCACACTTCCTTTTGTCACTCTCATAATACAATATAAACATGCTGAATTATGCGATATTTCGGAAGGCTCGAAGTCGTCGCTGTTTTGTGTGTGCTTTGCGGCGAAAATGAAGCGATGGTTATGGGTTTTTTGTGGAGCGAGAATGGCTTCGTTGTTGGGTACGTTTTCGTAATTTATTTCGTGTTTGTGATGGTATAGATGTGTTTGAATGTTCAAATGTTTGTTGGGGTGAAAGAGGAATTTTTAAATAATAAAATTTTTGATTATTGTGTTGTAATATCACAAATTCGAGTTCTATTGTTTGTGAAATTGCTTAGTTCAAGTATAATGCAAAACTATTTTGAGTCGTATGTGAACATACATATAGACGTTTTGTTGATGTTTTTCAAAAGTAAATGCTTTCATTCTTCGAAATTTTAATTAATTTTTCACTGTTTTCCTTTCCACTTAATACATTTTTAGCTTTATAGATAACAATTAGAACTTAAAAGTAAAAAAAAAAACACAAAAATCTAACCTGACTTAACCGAAACTATGAAAAGGAAGGATGTGAAACGAAGATAATGAAAATGTCTAAATTTTGGTGAAAAATATCAAAAAAATTCCATTCTATTAGATCGTTCGTATATGACATGGCATGTATAATAATAGGAGAAAGGTAATTCGTAAATTTATATTTTAAATGGTTTTGAATTAGCGATACGTGGTAATATCTAACTATTAGCCCATCAATTGTGGCATAACATTAGTAATACGTGTATTTGACAATTGTTGAAGTTAAAATGTTAGCTTTCGATGAGAAACGTTACAAAAATGATAATCAATGACTTGGTTAAAATAAACGCATTGATTTTTTTCGAACAATTGAAGTTAAGCAAAATTTGTTGCTTATAACGTCCTAAAAAATATTTTTGATATCGTTAAATATTCCATTGAATATTTCAATATAATAAGAAAAGACAACTCAAAGAATTTTACTATCCTTTCTCAACAGTTTCAGATAAAAAGCTCGCAATTGAATTAATCTACTAAATACACCCCTTTACATTTAACAACACCTTTAACAAAAAACAAAACAATATTTTCATCAAACACACTCAACTACACCATCGCCCGAAACACCGAGCACTAAAACGAAAATTCAAAAAACTCCCCCATTCCGCAGCTGTTTCCCCAACTTTTTTTTATCATTCGGTCGCCGTCCAAGCGAAAGTTTTAATGTGCAACGCATCACACGTACAACACACACACACACATATACAACAGAAACCCCACACACACACATACAACAAAAAGCTCAGAAAAGGGGCCCCGGTTAATATCGCGGAAAAATCGCGAAGAGTGGCGAAAACCTCGCAGTCGGCAACTTTTTCCTTGCGCAAAGGGCCGACCGAGACTCGGCGGAGTTTTTCCGCCGTTTTTCCGCAGCTTTTCCGCAGCCTTTTTCCCATTTCTGGAGTTGTGGGCGGCGGGAAAGATAAAAGCTCCGCGCCTCTCCCATAAGCGAGCGCTGTTTTGTCGTGCTCGGTTATCTGTCCCGCGGGACTGCGCGTTATGCGAGTCCCGTACCCTAATTTCGCACAATTTTTCAGTTTAGCCCTTGCAGGGCTTCGGGGGTCGTATCCGATGCTTAATGACTGAGGTTGGGTGCTCGAAAATTCAATGAGCGAGGAAAAAGGGAGGAAATGATTGCGAAATGTTTCAGGCGGCGAATGTGAGTGGCGGTGCTTGCTTGGGAAAGTTTGTAATATGAGACGTTGTATTTGAATCTTTTTTTTGTTTCGAGATATTTAATGTTTTGAGTTTTACAATATTTAAAAATACTTTTAATTTGTAATGAACATATTTTTCTTTTCCAAGGTTCTAGATATATCAAATTTGAAATTAGTAATTAAAATTTTTGATTAAGTATAATTGAAACAGCGTTTTTAGAACTGAAAATTAATTTATGTCATTTTCATTTATAACAAAACTTGAAAAATATTATCAGCCGTTTAATATGAAAGTGGCGTAAACGTAATTAAAAAAAAAATGAGTCAAGTCTAAATTTAAGTTAAAATTCATGTCCTCTTTGTCCCTATGAAAAGAACAAAAGATATTTCGCTGTAAAATATTACATTATATTTTTGCTTTCATTTGATGATTTGTGTACGGATGTGAACAAATTTGAGTTATTATATAGTGGAAAATAGTATTTAGAACACATAAAATTATAATTGGAAATAATAATAGTGAATACTCAATCTATCAATTGAAAATTTTGGCGACATAATATGAGATTATGAGAGTAAATAGTGAATAGAAATACGCCACTTTCAAAGATATGCAATAACATTTTACATCTTTTGTTAATTTCATGGGTATATTACACTAAATTGTCTTTACCCTTTAGAAAAATACAAAAAAAAAAACATTCATATTAACATAAATTTTACAATGAACTAAACTATATTTTTTTTCAAAAATGACATTAACGCCACTTTAATATATAATACAACGGTTCGATTTATGAATTTATTATTATGTTGAATATATTTAACGATTATATGCCATTATTTACTATATTAATAATAATAATAGAAATGTTAAACTTAATTGCGTTGAGAAATCAAATATGTAACAATCTAATGTCAGAAAGTTTGCGGATCCCGAAGAGACAAACATTAGAACAAACTTTGTATTAAGATACAATCGTATTATGTTTCAAACTGTCACACGAAAGTGACTCGAAAATTTAGTCGTTAATTTGACGTATGAATCATAATAAAAAAGGTATATTGAAAAGTTAAAAATAACCACGAAGAATGGTTAAAAAAAAAATCGTCTCATTTATCAAACGATATCCGTTCACGTAGTAAGCAATTTTAACCCTTTACGCGCCCGGCGGGCTTTACGGGATTAACACTAGCTTATATGGGGGCGCCGAATATATTTTATACGACCGTACAATACGTTTTATATTATATTATACGATATGAGCAAATGCGTATAAAGCAAATACATAAAATGAGGATTATAGAATCAAAACGCTCAACTTTGGCATTGATTTATGGTCGTATAATAAAATGTCTGTGTGTTGTTATTGACAATTGTTTAGATTTATTGATTGTTTTGAGTTTCGCTGATAATATAAGATGATGTATGGTGTGATTTACTATTGGATTTATATTATTTGATAAGGGGTAATTTCAATATGTATTAACTTTTAAAGTAAATAACTTATCACTCGAAAATTGACAATCACCGATTGTCGCAAAGCACTTAAAGCGACATTGAATAGTAGTCATAATTGGCGACCAGACAAGATAGATGACGACAAAAGTTGTCATTGTCTTTTTTGTTTTTTGGAGTATATCAATTTTAATAAATCTCATATTACTGAGACAATTTGTCATCAAACCAGTGATAATGATTTAGTTGTCTTAATGATAAAGCTATTGCGACAAATCTGTTTCTGAAAAGTCGCTCGTATAATCCAATCAAATTTCGATCAAATTCACTTAAAATACTTATTTGAATGTGTTCAATTTTGCAATAAAATTATCGTTCAAGACAATTTTTTTTTCAAAAACTCATCAAAAGGGTAGTGGGCTTTCCTTTAATATATTTTGGAAAACATAGTCATGAGCGACAAAATTATCGCTTATGTCGAAATGTCGCTCATATTTTCCCTCAAAAACATATAAAATTCAGCGCTTTTTGATCCTATATACCCAAAACATAAAATTCAAGTAATTTAATTTCAATGTACCCAAAGCTGTGTGAGAATTTTGTCGCTCATGTCGCTCAAGATACATTTTTCATATCAAAGAGAAACCCATGATATGTTTTTGAAAAAAAAGTCTTGAGCAGCTATGGCCAAACTAAGGCCCGCCGGTCATATGTGGCTCAATTGAAGGTTTTGATTAGCCCTTTCTAGGTAATAATAAAATATCTTAATTGTAAGCTATTTTTTTTAATATAAAAACTATTATATTATTAAATTTTATAACATTATATTATATGTGCCTCTTTAAAGATATGCATTAATTCATTTGGCCCACCAAGTGATTTCAGTTTGCCATTTTGGTTTTGAGCGTCATGAGCGACAGAATTATCACTCATATCGAATCTTCACTCATATTTCCCCCAAAAAAACATATAAAACCCAACGCCTTTTGATCCCACCAACCAAAAAACACGAAACACACTCAACAATCCTCTCTACAACACAAACACACAGTATTTATAAGCGCACCCGTCTCTGAAACGGCTGTGTGTTTTGTTCTCCAATTTTCATCTTTCATGTTTCGCCGCGTACGCTAGTACAGCTTGCGGTTTAATTAAAAACGGACTAATTAATAAAAAGTAAGAAACGCGAAAACAGGCCCGAAAGTGAAACGGCCCAAAAGAGGGATCGTTCCGTGTGTTTAATTAAAAGCCGTTCGCTTTCGGGACTTTTCGGCGACAAGGCCGTTTAATTTTCGCGTCTTTTTTTTTGAATTTTCCGATCCGTCGTCGTTTTGGCGGGAGCCGGTTATAATTAAAAAACCGCAAGTCTGAAATCGGTTTCAGAGGGGACGCACTCGAAATAATTGGTGCCCGAGTTGACGTGCTTTTTTAATTGGACCGTCGCCGGAGTTGGGATCTTTTCGCGTTGTTTTTGTGCGGAATGTTTTACGTGTTCGTGGTTAAATATTGTTTTTTGTAATGTGGGTTTTTGTGTTTGTTCGGGGTGTTGTGTGTGGAAATGTTTTAATTTGGATGGCTTGTGTGTTGGAATGTTGGTGTGTTCGATTATGAGTTCGTTTGCCGTTGTGTGCGATTTTTTGTGTTTGAATGTCGTGTGCTCTATTGTCGTATGTGCTTTGAAATATGCTGTTGGGAATATAGGGGAAGCTTGAGTGATTCGGTGATTATTGTAATTCGGTAGTCATTATTTTGTATTCTAATATAAAATATTTGAAAAAGTCTACTATCATAAAGTATATGTGCTGTGCGTCGTTTGTAAAATTGCTATGTTAGCTTAAAACATAAAATTTTTTGTATAATACGCGAATTATATATAGTGAGAAGGTTGTCGATGTTTTTCAAAAGTAAACGCCTTCATTGTTTGAAATTCGAACATATTGCCTTTTTTTTTACGACTTACGAAACTTTAACTTTGTAGATAACAGTTAGAATATAAAACTAAAAAAAAACCCACCGACCTAAATTGACTATTGACACTTTCAAGATCATGAATAGGAAGGGGTTTAGAAATGAACATAATGAGAAAGAAAAGTTCAAATCTTGATGAACAAACAGTGCACTATTCTAGACACTAGGGTATCATATAAAAATCTTTGTTTATCACCATAAAAATAGATAATCAACCACAAATTTTCACCAATTTATTCGATTTGAAGAAAAACCAGTCAAAAAATACAAAATTTACAAAAGAAAAATTTCCTCGATAATCCCACCTCAAAACATGACAAATCAATTACTTAACTCACCCAAATCAAAGAAAGCACCAGACACACGACTTTTCCAAAAAAAAAAAAACCATCACTCCGCTGACAAACCATTTCATCCTCATCCCCGATTCCCCCCCCCCATCCCCCCAATCAATTAATTACACCGACCGACACACAAACCGCCAAATATCCCCCCCCCCAACTAAAAAACCCCACAAAATCCCCGGCAAGCCTCGGCGACAAGTGCGACGACGCGATAAAACCCACAGCCGGCCCCAGAAGGCTTAAGCGCTCGAACGGCGCCGAATTTTCTTCCGCTTTGCGTAATTAATGAGGCGTCGCGATTTGCGAACGATACGGAATTCGCGTTGTTTGCTCTGGGAGCGCAGGTGACATAAATTCACATTAGCAGTCGAACGCCATTGTTGTGGAGGCTTTGGCGGCGAGGATCCGGTGGACGAGCGGAAATAATAATTTATTGCGGCTCATGGCTGTTTCGGGACGAGGGTCGCAATTCGGAGGAATTGTTCGCGGATATCTCGCGATGGGGATTGGGCGATGGAAATTTCTTGCGTGGTGTGGATTCGTTTGAATGTTGGGAAAAGTGATGGGATGAGGGGAAATTTTGTGGTGAGCGTGAGCATGAGTGCGAATTTGAGCGCAAATGCAAGTGCATACGTAAGAGTGAACGTAAACGCGAACGTAAGCGCGAACATATCTAAGAACGAACGTAAGCGTGAAGAAGTAAGCGCAAACGCAAGAACGAACATAAGAGTGAACGTAAATGTTAACGTAAACGCTAACGAAAACGCGAACGTAAGAGTAAACGTAAAAGTGAGAATAAGCGCAAATGTAAGAGTGAACGTAAGAGTGACCGTAAGAGCAAACATAAGAGTGAACGTAAACGCGAACGTAAGGGCAAATGTAAGAGTAAACGTAAAAGTGAGCATAAGTGCAAATATTAGAGCAAACGTAAGAGCGAACGTAAGAGCGAACGTGATTGTGAATGTAAGAGTAAATTTTACGTTTACTCATAAGCATAAACATACGTGAGCATAAGCGCGAACGTAAGAGTGAACGTAAGCGTGAATGTGAGTGTGAACGTAAGCGCGAACGTGAGCGCGAATGTAAGCGCGAATATGAACGCGAATGATATGAGAATATAAGAATAATGTGTATATTTCGATTTAGTTCCTCCTTGTAGCAATAAAGAACGAACCTTGTTGACGAGCTCGCCTTTTTCTATTGAGATAATTTTAATAAATGCCCACTATGGAGTTTCACTCTAATTTTTACGTTTTTTGTGATTTTATTCGATAAAAATATTTCGTAAAATTCTTACGAATAATATTTCAACATTTCTTTTCATCGATTTAGAATTAATAAGAATGGTGTATGGTAGTATTATAATATATAAGGTGGCCCCTGTAAGTCTGAAGGGCTTGAAATTATCATAATTTGTTCATTTATTTTTTTACAAGTTATATAACACCCTTTGAAGAATAATGATGTTCAGTAATGATCAAAACTCTTTGGGGTTTTTTATTCAAGTGAAAGTCATTGCAAGTCAGAGAAAACATCGCACCAAATAGTATATACATATATATTTTTGGGGATGTTTTGTTTTGTACTTGTTAAAATAAAAATGGGCCTTGTCACTCATTATCAATTCATGTCACGTTTATATAAAAGTTTCAATAATTGATCTTTCACTGGAATAGAAAATCCCAATGAGTTTTCATCATTACTGGACATCATACGTATCCATTTCAATTCTAAAAAGATGTTCTTTAACTTTTAAAAAATGCAATAGGAAAGATTATAAATGGACAAGTTATGAATTTTTGAAACCCTCCAGTCTTTCAGTGGCCACACTGTATAATTTTAATCCCAAATCATCATAATTCTGTACCTTTTTTTTAATAATAATTGTTGAAAAAATAATATAATATGGGTTTAAATATGATTATTTTTCATTTAAGACTAACAGTAGAGTTAATTAATTTTTATTTATAGACATTCAATTTAAGTATAGTAAAAGAAAAAGGGACCAAACAATACCGAGCATTTTGAGGATAACAAAAGTCTTAAAAAAAATTATGGTATGAAGTTCCGTTTCTAAAGCTCAAGAGTGCCACTCAATGTTTTTTCAATTATATACATATATTTTTTTACATTATAATATATTTAATTATAGAACAAATTTATATGATTTCGCATATACTTATCGTAATATAAATTTACACAGAACTAATTAAAATTTATTATTATGAATATGATGTGAAATTAAAGGTTGAATTAATATTTATGTTAATAGACTTCATGTTTTAGTTTTTAAATGGAAGATATGTTATATTCTTATGAAATTACTAATTACGAAAAAATTTCCACGTATCGAAGATTCAAATGAATAATTTTCATTGATAATCAAAACCGAGCATTAGTGATGCGATCGAAAAACTTTAAAATTATTTGAATTTACATCAAATTCTAATAATCAGTTTTTTTAAATATTGCCAAAAATTTGACATAAATTACAAGTGTTGATTCTTTATCAAAATTTTACCAGAATCATAAGGAAATCCACAATTTTCAAAACGAAATAATAGATCATCATCAAATCTATTCTACGTATATTTAAAAGATCTAAAATTGTTCAAATTTATAGACAACGTTTTCTACAAAGTTCTACAGTTTTTTTACAATGCTGCAAAAACTTTGACACAAATTACATACGATGGACACATTATCAAAATTTCCATAAAATTATAAGAAAATAACACAATTTTCAATACAAAAAAAAAATAGGTCATCATCAAATCTACGTACATTTAAAAGCTCTAAAATCGTCCAAATCTGTAGACAAAGTTTTTATTGGATCATACGTGGCGGTTTGTCGGCACGATCCGCAAACGCTTTTTTCCCGCATTCACGTTACGTAAAAGCGCACATTTAAGACATGTCTGAAAAAGCGAACACATATGAAATAAACCGAAAAAAAACCACGCATACAAGAAGAAACACGATAACGTAGATAATGGTCAAACAGTGCCTCTTGCCAATTCAATAACGTTATATAAAGTTTGCAACGCTCGTGACCTGTTTTCGTTTCGCAAAATATAATGTTGTATCGAGGCAAACTTTGTTTTGTGTAATTAGTTGTTTTAATTTAGGTACCCTTTTCTCTTAGGTGACTGTTTTGAGGGTTTTGTTTAATTATATAGGTCGTTATGCAACAAATATGCAATATGTTTCGTTCTTCATGGGGATATTATATTGTGTTGACTTTGTTTATTATAAACGTACAAAAACGATATTTATGTTAACTGAAATTTAAGTATTACCAATTTATTTTTTAAAATTCGCATTTACGCCACTTTTATATATGATATAATGGCTTGATAGCGTTTTTTGGGTTTCGTTGTAAATGGAAGTGGCGTAAATCAATTTTCAGTTCAAAAAACATTGTTTCAGTTACAATTAATCCAAAATTTTTATTGCTACTTTTAAATTTGATATGTCAAGAATCTCAAAAAAGCGAAATAAGTTCATTACAGGTCAACAGAATTTTAAAATATTGAAAAATGCAAAACCTTAAATATCTCAAAACAAAGAAAATGTATGGAAGTCGGCGAAATTGAAATGAATTATATGATTTGTTATATTGTAGTTAAAACTTAGTTCAAGTATTTTTTTCAGAATAAAATAAAATTTTCTGACAAACGATATTATGTGAAAAACGATTTTTTTTAATTATGTTAAAATAATGGCCATTGAGATATTATATATTATATTAAAAAAATACAGTCTAGCTTAAAAAAAATAATCGTGTTTTGTAAAAAACAAACTTTTACCTATAAATATAAACCATTTTGAATATTTTAGGGAAAAACATGAATAAAGTTCTTTTAATATTTTCAACCAACCTCACAATGGCAATTATGAAAATTTACGGGCAAATCTTGAAATTTATTAATTTTTAAAATAACACGCATATTTTACATGCCTTAAATTGTTCAAGCTAATTAAGCGTATTTGTTCTTATTCGAGATAATAAATCATCCCGAAAAACATTAATTAAAACCGAATGAATTTTAAAATTTAATCTTTTCAAAATTCAAACGAGCAATAACTATTTCACAATCTCAAAGTTATAAGCACCTTATTAAGCGTACGATAAAAAAGCTAATTTTTCCAACGCAACACATTAAGCCATTATTCCAAAAATCCGATCTTATCAACCGCTCATTACGTAATTTATTTTTTAAACCAACAAGAAAGATTTACAATGCATTTAATTAGCACGCCAACAAAACACACACATAAATCGCACGGTACTGAAAGTACATACATACATGTATAGGGTGTCCCTAGATTCACGCAAGATTTAAATTTTGTGCCATTTGCGTGATAAATTGATGTCAACAAAAAAATAACACAAGGTGACAGCTGATAGTTTAGGGCTATTTAAAATGAAGCGTTACATAAAAAACAATGCATTTCATTGTTGATTATTTTTGATGTTCCTGGTCGTGTAATTTCTCGTTCTGGTGATCGGAATTGTTCGCCGAGATCATGCAATTTAACGTTGTTGGACTTTTTTCTTTGGAAGTTTTTGAATTGTTAGTTTTAAGCTCATGAACACCTACGCCTTAAAGGAGGAAATTGAGCGTTTCATAAACGAAATTCAGCCACATTTATGTAAAAAAAAATTTCAACAAAAGTGCGTATGTGCCAGCAAAACCGTGGTTATTCATACATAATCCTATACTGTATGCTTTATGAATCAATTTAAAAAAATGTATTTGATTATAAACCTGTGTTTTCTATCAATGTTACTTCTTGCGTGAATCTTGAGACACCCTATTTTTCGAAAACGACATTTCCGTAAAAGGAACAAAACATTACCTCCATATTTCGTAATGAGAAAGCGCACGTCTGGGCGAAATTGCAATAACCATCCCGAAAAAATTTCAAAGATGCGAATTTTCCTCTAGAACATTAACCCGGGCACTGCTCGCTTCTTTTCCACGTCAAGAAAGTCGTGTCGCGTCATGTTATAGCCTCCCTTTATTATTTTTCACGTCGCACTTTTAATTTCCTCCGTCTCTCGCCGCAAAGCCTCGCAAATTTTCAAAAGAGAAGCGAAAAAAGAAAACGTAATCGCGAAAGACGAGCCGTTTTCCCGATCGGATTAAGCGATAAAACGAAACGTGCCCCACGGAAAGAAATAAATATCGGTCGTAGTGCGTATCGGGAACACGCAAAGTTTTTTTCCTTCTGCGAGTCGAGGATTTTCCGATGTCGGAAAATTTCGCGACGGAATTTTCCGAGAGGAAATACGCGAGTTGGGGACGCGACACGGAAAGGCCACATCTGACATGCGATTCGGAAAAGTGCACACGCATACTGGGTTTTTAATGAACATGTGGAAAACTTGTCGCGTTTGTATTATTGTATTAATTTTTTATGTTTTTTTTTGTATAGAACAATATTCAGAAGGATATTTATCGGGGTGAGTCTCCGTGATGAGTTTAAATATGAGTGCTAATGTAAGAGTGAATTTAAGTGTGAGTGTATAATAAGTGTGAGTATAAATGTGAGTATGAGTGAGTTTAAGTGTAAGTAATAGTGTATTATAAGTGTTGGTGTAAGTTCAAGTGTTAGTGAAAGTGCAAGTGTTAGTGTAAGTGTGAGTTTAAGTGTGCGTGTAAATATGAGTGTAAGTGGGAGTATATTGTAAGTGTGAGATTAAATGTAAATTTAAGTGTAAGGTTAGTGTAAGTGTGAAGTCTGACAATGAGTGTAAATGCGAATGTAAATGTGAGTATACGAAAAAAAGTGAGATCTCAATCTAGCGTAAATAATTTAAAAATATGCCATTTTAATCACTTACACTCTAAGATGAAAGAAAGCCATTTTTGTTCTAAATCTAAGGATGATTTGAATGGTGAGCGTAAATATTATGTCTGTATTTACGAACTCACGTTCACATATATGTATGTATAATATGTTTGCGTTTATTATGGGGCCCTATTGATAGATCACTCAAAGAGAAACGTAATTTTTATTTCAAAAACTATTAATTTCACATAAATGGAATTCATGTCCAATGAAGCCATAGACTTTTACCAATATTCTATATTTAGTTTTTCTGCTCATAACTATTTTCATTTCAAACGAATGAAATTTCATCATTTTAAATGAAAATTTTGTTCGTCATACATTTTCAATTAATACGAAAATAATTGCATGTAATTCAAATCGAAAAAAACATTCGCATGACGTAAATGGGAAAAAAATGCATTTCCATTTTCGTGTTGTTTGTAATCATTAAAACTGGCAATTATTCGTTTTTATTACGATTCGTGAAATCCATTATCACTAAATTTTTTTAAAACACAAACATTATTTCAATATTATAATTAAAAAAATCAATTACAAAAACCTTAATATGCATTTAATTTTCCACTGTTTGGAATTAATTAACAAAATGTACCTAAAACAAATCGCACTTTTATTTTTGTTAGTACATACACCAAGTTTAATTAGAATTAGCTTGTGAGATTTCATTTGATTAAGTGAGCTTCGAAAGCTTTTAAATTTTCATTTTGTTTACTCGATACTTTGTACGGCTTCGCTTATTCCATGTCAATTAACTCTCAAGTACTAAACAAATAAATTTTTTAACTTCACCGCTTTATACGGAATCTGTTTTTGCATTCAACTCGCCAATCAATACTTAACCCTGAATATTTAACCCCACAACAAAAAACCCCATATGCAAATATCAACCTTAGCACATTTTATATACTGACCTAGTGCAACCTGACGTGCAAACTTCCCCTAGAAATGCGAGTTATTGCGTACTACACAATAATATTTAAACTTCTAGATTAAATTTAAATTCGTCTCCGTCGTGAAAATTTAAAATGGGTCAAGCTTTGCGAAATTGAAATATTAATTTTTCGCGCAAGAGGTCCTCGTCTTTTCAAAGACATTTCTGAAAATTTCTCCCCTTTATGCATTTAGTATTAACGACGCCTTCTGTTAAATTGCTTTTTGATCCTCGGGAAAATTTCAGATTTATATTTGTTTGTTGAGGATTTCGGAAAAACCGAAGGCGACTTTGTAAAGGAGCGTTTGTCGAATCGCACGAAACGTCATATAAAAGCCGACACGAATATTAAGAAAAAAAAATCATAATAATGTACACGATATCGTTGCAATTTTAAAAATGTTGCATATAACGAAAGCTATAAAATGTTTATGATTTCGAATTTTCAAGGTAAAACTTGCACCGTTTCATAAATCGTATCAAATTCAATCTCATATGCAGAATGACCACTGAAAAACTGAAGGGTTTGAAAAATTCATAATTTGTTAATTTTTATGTTTTTTAATTAAATTTTATTACAGATTATAGATTAAACCTTTACCAATTAAAAAAGTTATATATGATATCCAGTAATGATCAAAATCTATTCTATTTTTCTATTAAAAGTCTATTGATTATCTAGGGAAAGATTAATTATTATTGAAACTCAAAGAAAAACCGCCAATATTTTGATACAAAATTAATTAATAATGAGTGATGAGTCCATTTTTATTTAAGAAAGTAGGTACTCGTATATCGAAAAAAAAACTGATGATTTTGAAATTGTTTTGAAATGTGAATGTTGTGAAAATTTTCAAAAATGTAGTATTAAAATGTTTGGTACGGTATTTTCTTTGACTTTCAATTATTGATCTCTCACTAAAATAAAATAAAAAACTAATGAGTTTTAATTGTTACTGAATATTTTGAGTTTTAATTGTTACTGGATATTTTAAGTTTTAATTGTTACTGTTATTTTAATCTCCAAAATATTTTCTATAATATATACAAAAATATAATACTAAAATTTAAAAATTTATAACATTTTCAAACCCTTCAATCTTTCAATGGCAACCTTACACAACATTCACTTTATTCTAAAAAAAAAAAAAAAATGTATCATACATCGGAAACGTTAAAAGATATACTAGCACATTATGAGAGCAGTTCATAATCCTAATAACCATAAAAAAATACGCTCGTAGAAGCTTATTATGGAAAGTTTGTGCCGAGGTTAATTGAACTCGCGGCCGTTAAGCGCGTCCGTAAAATATATACATTTTTTAAACCGAAAGCTCGAAAACCCGTTACTCTAATCTCGCTCATAATACGAAACTTGGCCTGTCGAAAGCTCCGATGCTAGATCGAAGTTAAAACACGGAAAACGCTTCGGTGTCTCACCGTAATTATGATTAACGAGCCGAAGTGACTATTAGGCGACCTTATCAATTTGTGCATCAAATTTTCGATCTAACAATGATGACGCAATATTGTAATAAGATATTGGGATGGATAGGAGTCATCGACACCGTTTGAGGGTTTGTTTGGGGTTATTTTCGGGTTGAGTGATTGATTTTGTTCGTTTATTGTGTGTTTATGGGTTTGAGTGTGCGTGGTTTTGATATGTTGAATGGGTTAGTTAAGTTGAAGGAGTTATAATATGTTAGGTGATAAGAGTTTTTTGATCTAATGTCGTTTAACAGAGATTGTTTTTAGTATACAATTTACGTTTAGAGTTATTTTAGTACTTTGAGAAAGGCTTTGATTAGTAGTAAATGTAATATGAATTACAGTGTTTATAATTCAAATTATACGTTTTACACTGCAATTCAATGTTTTATACTTCAAATTTGACCCCATGAAAAGTATTATTATGACCGTTTTTATAGTTATCAACGAAATTCATTATTATGATTGTTGATTTGTTGAATTTGAAGTGTGAAAACTGTATATGATCGAGTATTTCGACCTAAAGCCATTTAAAAGAAATGGTTTTCAGTACACAATTCATGTTAAGAATGATTTTAGTACTTTGAGAAAGGCTTTGGTTAAAATTGGTTGAAGATTATTATTCATAATTTAAATTATGTCTTATCAAATGGTCATAGATCAATAACTTAACTTGTCAATCTCATCCAAATCGACCTTTTTTTATATTACTATATTTAACTTCAAAATGAACTAATGCATTGAATTAATATAAATGATTAACATACACTTTTATGATATAACTAATCAAAACTTGATAATTTTATAATATCAAATGAAGTAATTTTCTCTGAAAACCAAAGTTAAGCGACAAATGACGCTGTCAAAAAATGGGTCATGGCATAAAATTACTTTTTTAATAAGAAAGAAAAATTCAAATTCCCAATGGATATTCTGCATTTCATAACGATTCAAATATATTTTTTCAGTTCAAACAGACAACCGAATCTCATTTGATAAATGAGTTCTGCGGTCGCTATAACCGATAAATCCGATTGATTGAATAGTTCGAAAATGAGATTCGATATAATTTCGATACACGAAACACTCGCTCCAATTATATTACATAAAACGAATTCGGTCTCATCTGAAAGCCAGACTGATTAATCAATTCCAGAAACATCGCAATCAACTCGATTAATTCGAACGAAAACTGCGCACAATTGACAACGCCAATTTAACAGATTTCACCAAACCCGTCACCTGTTCAGACCAAAACTAACAAATCGCAGAAGAAAAGAAGATTTAATGGGAACGAAAATAAATAGAAAAAGATGAGAGTACTCTGAGAGGTTTGTTAGCGCCGAGTGGAGGAAATCCCGTCTGTAAAGTATCCCCATGAAAATATTTGTTTTCGTCGTATATAGACAATCGTAATCCCGTGAGCCGATTATCTGTCGGGTCAAAAAATAAATCCTTGTGTAAAATGTTCAAAAAAAGGAGACGTAAGGGAGAACGCCCTTCGATCGTTCGGAGATTTAACGCACGAATAGATTGGTCTGATGGGACAATAAGCCGCATTTACATTTTTTTATCGCGACCGTTTTTTTTAACGTTAACACAATTTTCTTTTGCGACAGAGATCAAATTTCGATTCTGGACTTGGGTATGTGTGGTATTTTTTTCTATGTGTGGTTGTTTTGTATGTGAAATAAGCGTGTAGTATAAGTTTTTGATGTTAGCTATGTAATATAATGCTGAGTTTTTGGATGAAAGTTTGAGTTTAAAATTTTTGTGTTAGTTATATTGGGATTCTGATATTATTATGAAATTAATTGGTTTTGTGATTAATATAATTATTTTTAGATTGAATTTTCATTCAGTTTAGTAGAATAGCATTTGCTGATTAGAGTTTTATAAATATATTATACATATTTTTATTATTTATTAAATTTTCGACATTATTGATATTCAAAATAACATGAAGAAAGAATTTGAGAAAGTCATTTATGAAAAAATATTATATAAATAGAACTTTTTACAGAAATAGAAAAAAATCTACTTTATTAATTAAGAATAAGATTTAATTATAAAGATAGTTAATTTTACAAAAATAGTACTAAAACAAAATTAGAAAATTAAATTCAGATTCGCCTAATCCCGAGAATCTAATTAAAAATTTGATCTCAAAATTCGTATATTAGTTATATCAAAATTTAACCATTTCAGAATAGCATTAATCATTAAAAGTTTGTCCAAAATTTTAATTTTAATATCACATTTTTAAATATGCTATTAAGCAATATTTTGAAATGGCATTTTCCATGAAAAATGCAAAAAACTTGCATTTTTTTGTAAAATTTAACATTATCTGTTTGTGGGTTGTTTTCTTTTGATAGTGTCATTAAAATTACATGTTTAAAATTATTTATCAAATATAACAGTTGAAATGTTTCATGATATAATTACGGAAGATTGGGAAAGGCTTGAATTTCTGATTCTAGAGTATCACAATATAGTTAAAAAAGACACCGAGGATCAAAAATGTAAGGCTCGACTTTATTAGTCATAAAAGAGTTCATTTTAAAAGATAAGAGTCAGGAAGTTGGCAGTTGAAAAAATAATTTTAATACGAATATCAAATTTTGTTAAAATTTCACAAAAAACAATTTTTTTTACGTTTATCATTTTAAAATCAATTACACAAACATCCTACAACACACACACACTAAAAATTTTCACATTCCTCAAACTAAACAACCACAACCCACACACCCCAAAAAATCAATACTGAAAAAATCCCCAAAACCCCACATTTCCACACACCGGAAAAAAGCTCTCCCGAGCTTATTAAGCCGCCCGGCGACGAGCGCTAATTCGGGCCGAAGCTCCAGAATAAATAATAAAAGAGTTCTTTTGTCCCGCCTGCCGCGGGACGTCCGACGGGAAACTATACGCATTGTCCCGGCCCACTTGTACACATAAAATATTTACGCGTCACACATAGAGGTCTCTCATAATGGCGGCCGTGCGCGATCGACAGTTGCCGGGCGGGAAGCGCTCGACCGTGCTTTTGCAGGGAGTCCCGTGTCCCGTTTTGGGATTGGGGTGTGGGTGGGAACAAAGGGTGTATTGACGATTAAATTTTATTGGTGTGTGTAAATATTCGGGATTGCGGAATGTTGTGTGTTAATTCGGAGGATGGGTGGGAATTGAGGGGGATGTGTGGGAAGATGTTTTCAGTGGGAGTTTAGTGTGTTGCTATGGAAGGGGTTTTGTAATAGAATACGATTTTGGTTGTATGTATCAGGTGTAGTTCAGTATGTGTATATGTTATAGTCCGAGAGTACGACCCGGCCGTCCGTATAAGTACATACAAATGTTCATTTTCATTGAGCTTTATTTACAACAATTTAAGGCTCATGTATAATGCTTATGACGTTTTGTTTTTGAACTTTGTGACGGTGAGCATATAGATGTATTGGTGTACTATTTTGACAGTTGTTACGCGTTGAGATAGTAATACTTACTTCTGTTGTTCCTGACAGTTTTTCATTATTGAAACATTGACTACGTTGTTTCTGGCGTTTTTCATTATCATTAGTAATTTTACACGTGATTTCATCGATCATGAAATGTTAAAGTGTGAACGCAAACCAAACGTCCAAAGCTCAATGAAAATAAAGATTTGTATGTACTTATGCGGACGGCCGGGTCGTACTCTCGGACTATAACATATACATACATACACTTGGGTCTGTTTTTATGCGGATCTTTTTTATGCGATTTTGAAGTTATACGGTTTTCAAAAATAATGGAACCTATCCCTCATTTTTCTATAGAGAACAAAGCTTTTTTCATACGAATGCTCATAAAAAAATCTAAAATTAACACTACTGCAAGTTATAACTGTTAAAGTGAGTGTTTGACGCGCGTTTGTCGGTACCGCTGCAGTACGTTTCAAAACAAATCATGTGTGTATAATTTTGAATTCTTTTTTCTTTTTCTCTTTTTGAATTATCTTCCGCCTTGTCCACAAATGCCCAACTGGAAATTTGTGGACAAGACGGTAAGATCAATTAAGATCAATCAATCAAGATCAATCAATATTCAATCCCATAAGATTTTACACTAAATATGTATGCTGACTGATAACGATAATTTGTATGGTTATCGTGTAAAATAGACTTTAATAAAGCAATTCTAAGATAAATATGTGTTGTGTTTTTATTTATATGAATTTTTATAAACTTTTTTTTACATGGACTGCAACATATGCAATCGATTATCATTGTATTGATTTTATGAAAATTCCCTACATTTAGATAGGTAGATGCTTGTCTATGGTAAAGCTTATAGCAAATTCTGTATTTACATTTCAAATTCAATGTTTTACATTTCGAATTCAACAAAAACACTTAAAATTTATCTATAGGAAAGTATTATCGAGCCGTTGTTATAGTAATAAATGAAATTTATTACTATAAATTCTTGTTGATTTGTTGAATTCGAAGAGTAAAAACTGTATTTCGTGTTGTATAAAAGGGTCTGAAATATTAACGGTTTTCTTTTGTCATATTACATAAAGTGTTATCACAAAAATAAAGAACGACAAAATCCGACTATTATTTCATATCCTTTACATATGTGTATAAGTTTTCATATTTTCCATATATTATATTATATTTTCTTGTGATTTAAAAACAACCTATTTGATTCTGTGCAACGCTGAGCATGAAGTAGCATGCAATAAAATTTACGATATGAAATTTTACTTCCAACGCGTAATAATGCTACGTATGTTATATAATATAATATAATATAATATTTTTTTGAAATAAGAATACTTTTGTATTAAGAATCATTCCAATTTTAGTATATTTCCTGCCAAAACAGGACTTTCGCATCTAGCATAGTTAAAATTTAATAGGTAGAAAAGTTTATTTTAAACTCATCTACCCATACAAATTATTAAATCCAGTATAAATATTAATCAAGTCACCGCCCGTTCACTGGTGACCGGTAAACATTATTTTTAGATACAGATTTTCGCCAGTTACTTCAGAGCTAGAATTTAATATAGTATTTATATGATCTATAAAGCTTTAATCAGTCAAATACATAATAAAATCGTTGAAAAGAAATATTTTAATGATTAAAATTAACGTAAAATGAATTTATGTCCAAATGAAAATAGTGTGACGTGGAATTTTTAGATTTATAGCTTCTATTAATCATAATGATGAATAACTAATAAAAAATATGAAAGAGATAAGAATCAGTGCATATTTGTGAAAAGAAAATCATGATTGATCGTCTATTCTGACACATCGTCCTGTCAAATATTTAGAAACCTTTTTATTTATATAAATGATAAAAATAAATATTCACTTTCGATAGAATACAGTTTCGATATAGCAACAATACCCAATAAGAGCACTCAGATGATCTAAAAATAAAGTTGTCACGCAACCGAAAGGGTTAATAATAAAGTGTTTTAATATTAAAAGAGCTGTCTATCAATTTTAAGAGATTTCAACTTGACACTTCGAATCGATCATCCGCATTTCTGTTTCGCCATAAACAATATTAAAAAGATAGTCTCTTAAGCCATGAAAAATTATTACATCCATCAATCATATCGTCACTCCTCATTTCCCGACTTCCACATGAACTTTCATACATTTTCACAATATAAAATCGAAAATTTTCGCGATTCGGAGACGGAAAATAACAAATTGCATCGCATAAAAAACGAACCCACATAATATTATCGGCGAACGACCTCTTTCGGTTCGTTCAACTTTTGTGCGATTTTTTATCTTTTATTTTCAGGTTACAGTATCGTCGACTCCATAAAACACCACTATAAAACCGCTTATGGTGCCAATAACATTATATTTTGTTTTAACAGCGCCGCGTTTTAATTTCGTGCACGTTTACTACTGTGACAATTTCGGTCGAGGAATTTATCTATAGGAAACGAATTTTTAAAATTACACGTATGAAAATGATTTCATTTAAAAAAAGCTATCTTTGCATATTTATTATATACTGATTTTGATGTTATCATTTTTGGTACATTTCCTGTAACGATTTTTGTAGAAAATGTTTGAGTCCTTAGAGCCAAATCAGAAATTCTTCCTGTTTTACAATATGGGCAAACTAAAATGTAATTATTGCAAAAGATTTATCAATTTATTAAATAAAATTATCTTCTTAATTAATTTGATATAAAATTTTGTGATATTAGGTTGTTTTTTGATGAAAATATGAAGATTTTTTGAGTTTGCTAATATTCAACCCAATAGATCAAAAGAATTTAAAAGTGTTCTTCAAAAATCGTTCCAGAATTTTTTTCTGAAATGATAACAGCATCAAAATATGTATATAAATTAACAAGGATAGCTTTTTTAAAATGAAAATATTTTTATATGAATAGTTTTAAAGATTCAGTTCTTATAGATAAATTCCGCGATCGAAATTATCAAGCAATGTATAGAGTGTATACGTGGAGCGATTAAGTTGTCGTTTTCGCCGAAATAAAACAATAGTCTTTTGATTTATTTTAAGACAAAGGACCGCTCAGGATTAATCATAATGATTAGACTAATGGCTTGTTTGTTACCAGCTTTGTTTATACACACGATCCATTTCGTAATGGACGTCCGAGTGGATTAGGGTGCATGCGTCGAACACAAATGCAACTTCGTGACGTCACAAGACTCACATATTAGAGCGCTTCCATTAGAGCTTTTGCAAGTTTTCACAAATTTTGTCATTGCTGCACTTTGGCCAAGTTTCGAACCAGATTATAATAAACGATAGTGCAACAATATGTAAGGCTTTCGTGAATGGAAGCCTCCGGCGGGGCGCGTATCTATGGTTGGCGAAACTTTCGCGGAACAATTTCAACTTTATATTTCGCGTGTAAACTTGTTGAAGCCGTTAAGATAGCTGGATGTTTATATTAATTTTGTTGTGAGTGTATGTGGTTTGTTTTATGTTTGAGAAATGAGATTAAAAATTGGGGTATGTTAATGAAGGCGATTTTAGAAAAATTCGCGTATTAGAGAACTATTTTAATCTTACGATTGTAGTTCAATGATATTTAATTATTGATTGCTTAATATGCCTTTTAATTTTGATGATTAATAATAATTTTCAAGTTGAATGAATAAATTATAATATCATCAGAAACTGAAATAAGTCTCTTTCAATAGGACAAGAATTTTCTGATATTATATAATATATTATATAATATTTACTATAAACATACAACCATAAAAACTTCGCACAAGTCAAGTTAATAAAAGCTTGAAAAATTAATGAATTTTTTCTCTAGTCCATTTCATCAATTGTTTTTTTCTATACTTTTTATATGAAAAATTTTATTTTTAAAGATATTTAGATATTAAAAACCATTATTTCTTGAATAATTGAAAATATAATATAAGATTGCAACTATAATATTTACTGATTAGAGAATTTGTAGCTTAACTTTGATAACCACTAAAAGCCATTATATTCAAACTGAAAACAAATAACAATATTAATTAATTTAAAAAAAATTATAAAATTAATTTTTAACTATAAAAGCGTTGCATAAATAAATATATTCAAAATCGTTCATTCTCATATATAACATAATTCACCGAACTATTTTACGAATTAAAAAAAAAAACAATCTCTACACCCACAACATAAAAAATTCAAACAAAAACACACACTAATCGTTAAAAATTCAATTCTCAACCCGTCCTGATTTAAATAACAAAAGTCTAGACACCCCAACCACACCCAACTTGCAAACACAAGACGAACTCCAACCCGAAAAAATCAACCACCCCCATTCAAAACCCTCACGTATTTATTCAAAAAAAAACACGTACGTGTCTCCAGAAAAAGTTCGCGCCTGTAAAAAACAAATAAATAAATAAATAAACGTAATAAAATCAGATTACCCATCGGCCGAAAGGGCTTCTGAGGCCCTAAAACCCGAAGACGGCGGCCATACTCCGTCAATTGGAAAACCGCCGCGATAAACCGGAGCTCCGGTTATTTCGATGAAATATGATTTCGATTTTCTTTGATGTTCCTTTGAGCCCACACCCCGTGGACGACGATTATTTATATAGATTTATGGGGGGCAATTTTTGCATCCACCTTATATTTTAGCATAGATAGTGGGTTGTGTCCTTTGAGGGCACAAAAGACGTTTTGTAAATTCGTTACGGTGTAGATTTGATTTTTTTTAATATAATATTAATTTTTTTGAAGAAAATTTTCATATGAGTATGAATTGAATATTAATTTTTTTCCTAATAATAACGTTAAACATATCAAATATATTTTTAAATGGAACGAATACGTATGATATTTTTTATTGTTATTAATTCTAACTTTAATGGGTTATTTTTTTTGTATTTGTTTAAAGCCCTGTTTGTTACGTATAAGGCTAAATGCGTAGTTTATGCGTAGCGTGTGTATTTTATGCGTAGTTTGCGAAATCGCTTAGTTCATGTATGACGCAAAAAAGTTTCACATCGTATGTGAATAGTATAATGGGATGGCGTTTTGTCGATATTTTTCAAAATTAAACATCTACATTGTTCGAATTCTAGACTTCTTTTACATTATCGTTCTTTCCACTTAAAAAAAAATTAAATTTGTAGGAAACAATTAAAGTTTATAACTAAAATACATATACCTTAACATTAAGTTAGGTTATTTACACTTCCAAGACCATGAAAAGTAATAGATACGAAGATATTAAAAAGGAAGAAGTCCTAATTATGATGAAAAATATCAACGGAGTGCCATTTCATTACATTATTCGCATATGACACAATTTTTTTTGCATCAAACTAAGCAATACTGCGTCGTTTGTCACTCACCTTCAGTTTCAAAATCAAATTGATTTCAATCGTCCAAAATCGAAATATCTAATCGTAATAATTCTATAATATTATGGAATGCTTTACCTTTGCCTTCTTCAGAAAGTAGTTGTCAGAATGTCAATGAATTATGAAAAGAAAATAATGGATTATTAGATTACATAACATGTTTATTATATTGATGAATTGTGAAAATGTATGAGGTTTTCTTTTACAATTTTGATGTACATATAAACAAATGGAACATACAAAAATGGCGAAATCATGGAACAACCGTTACGTCTCCTTTATTAATGTTTTTAAACGTCTCCTTGTCACAATCTTGATTTAAATTAATATAAAAAATAATAAGATATTCTTTATATTAAAAAGATTTACGATATAAAAGTTTTCGTAGTAGATTTTGAGAGTTAACGACAAATCGTTAACGTTAGATAAACGAATCTTGATGTTTTAATGAACGTAAAAAATGGACTAGTTTCAAAATAAATTTGCCGAAAGAAAGATGTATTATTAGGATTAAACATTTTTAACAAGCTCTTGAATGTAATCTAATATCATTTCATGTTTCAATCCGCTTCGGTGAGCGACTAAAATTATTATATTCTGTCAAACATCTGACGAAAAATTCGACGAAGTTCATTTTTAAAATTTGATTTAATTTGCGAAAAATATGAAGACAAAAGAGGCCAATTACGAATCTAATTTCAATTAAGCCGCTTGATTAAATTCGGAAAAGTTTTTGCAAGAAAAAAAATTAGTAATTAATGTACGTATAATTGACTAACAAATTCTCAGAACGTATACACAATCAGGATGTGACGGGAATAAATTTTGTAGAAATATTCCGCAAAATATAATAATGTCGATGTTTTTTTTCCGCATTCATTACTAATAATCGAATAATGTTTATTCAAAGAGAATCCATAATGATGTGAAAAGAAAATTTATTATCCAATCTCACCGCGTTGTTGCCGCGAAGAAAAGCCGCCTTATCTTCTGTATAAATTTGCACTACAATATTTGTACCTCTAGATATATGTACATATAGTTCATATAAAGTAAATAATGTGGAATTTTATTGTGGAATTCTATAATAATAAAATTTTAGAATTCAACGGATAATGTTGAAATTTGTTTTGGCCAAGTTGTAAAAGTAAAAGAAAGATTTTATTTTGGGTATTTATCGGATCATTTCAGTAAATGATAATATTTACTATTATATTATAGATTCGTGATAAAGATTAAAAGAAACTTGTAATTTTTCCGCTTTGGATATTTATTGCATCTTTGGATTTATTATGTTCACTTGATTACTGTATTTTATATGACTGAATGCTTTATGAGAGCTTTTTTTAAATTATTTTTTGTAGTAGTTATATGTGTTTCGAAATATTTTGTGAGTTCTACCTTACACAGTTTGATAAATTTCTATCATTTTATAAAATGTACTACAATACATATTTATAATAATCATTGTTTATTAATAATAAAAGAAACTAGAGTCTAATCGAACCCGAAACCGATACGTTGACAATCATTTTTATAACTTTTACCACTTTTATAGTAGTAAATAATAAAATTTGCCAATCTTCAAACTTTGATTATCATACTGAGAAATATTAGAATCTATTAATAAATCTTTAAATCTATCTTATAACTTTTACCACTATGTTAAAATTTACCAATTATTAAACATAACCCTTGATAAAATGGGTTATTTGATATAATGTCAAATATTTGAATCTACCAATAAACTCATCAATCTAGAAAATTTTATTATTATACTTTATCAGTAAATATTAGAATTTACCAGTTTTCGAACTTTAACCATCACAGTATGTCAAATATTAGAATTTATTCATAAAAATCATCAATCTTGAAACTTTTACCACTTTACTATAGTAAACACTAAAATTTACCGATCTTAAAGCTTTAACCATCACACTATGACAAATACTAGAACCTACTTACATAACCTGTCTACATTGAAACTTTTAGCACATTAATACAATAAATTCTAGAATTCGCCGCCCAAACCCAACATTTTCCAACCACCCGACATACACAGTAACACACACACTAGCCTGATTTCTGCACTTCACCACTAGCGAGATAACTGGAATTTTTGAATTATTACAACGTACAGCAGTGCTCCTAAGGGACATTAGCACAGCAATGACCCAGCAGAGGAGTAATATTACGTCGGCGGCACGTGCAAAAAATTACTATAATTCACATCGACTCAACTTCAGGGCATAAATTTTAATTTAAAGTAATCGCACGTGTGTATAAAGTTTTCAGGTTGGAGAAAAACTCGGTGATTTCTGTTCTGGAATTGTGCGCAGTGCATGTTACGGTGAATATCGATTTGCGTCGGGATTTAATTAATTTGATCTAATTAAAATCGCGATGTTCATGTGTGCTTTATGACAGCGGTGTAATTTGGATTTCATGTGCGAAAATGGGGTTTAATTCATAAGATTAAATTTTGATTTGTTAATCAACGCTTGTTGAATATAATGTCGAGGCTATTCTGATATCATTTGAAGTTTTGGGCGTCTTTTATGTGATGAGGGGTAATTTTAAAAAAGTTTTAATATGCGTAATCAAAACTTTTCTTTTCTAAATGGTTTTATGTAGTCAAATCTATTTGTCACTCAATAATGAGAACGAAAAAAAAAAATTTGAAAATTTCAATCTGACAAAATTGTGACATCGTCATTTTTATATCAATCTATCATACATAGCTTTTTTAAAAATCCAGATTTTTTATTATCTGCATGATAACAAAAATAAATTAATTTAAAAAAAGTTTGAATACAAAAAAAAAAAACTACGCACAATCATATCCATTCACTGACCATTTTACTATTCGCTTAATTTCAATAAGGATGGAATTCAATATTTTGCATAAGTGAAGATGTATCTCATAAGCGGTGCAATAAATTTGAAAGAAATATATTTAGGAATATAAAAATCCATTTTTATAATCGCTTATAAAATACTCACGCTCACTATAGAATTTCACCTTTATTCAACTATAAAATATTTATTTTTAATTTATTATAACACACAATGTTTGCGTACTTGCGTTTTCCACGAAAAGTACAAAAAATCTTGAATTTTTTGTGAAATTTAATATAATCTAGAGATATGTTTTCACTTTTTGTTAGTTTTATTAAAAAAATATTTTTTTAAGGACATCTATCGAATATGTCAATTGACGTGTTACGGAAGGTTGAGAAAGACTTATTTTGTTGTTTCTAGAATGTTGCAATGTGCTTAAAGGGTTTTAAGGACCACAGACAAAGCTTGGCCTTATAAATCTTAAAAGATTTCATTCTAGAAGATGAGAGTCGGAAAGTCACCAGTTAAAACAAAAATTTCAATACTAATGTCAGATTTTGTTTAAAGCTCATAAAAAATTCCAGATTTTTACTTATTTCATGAAAAAAGCATTAAATAACATCAGTGGCGGCTCGTGAAAATTTATAATGGAGGGGCTGCAACAATGAAATTCAAAATAGTACACATGTTTTCATGTAAAAAATACGAAAACGTCATCATCAACACATACAAAAATCAAAATATGTATTGCATTTATACACCTATACAAGACGAATATAAGAATTAAAAAAAAAATTATACAGGGAGGGCTGCAGCCCCGCAGCCCATTAGGACGAGCCGCCACTACATAACATACATAATGATATAAAAAAATCAAATCTTACAAGACCTAAATATGACACCCAACCACACTAATCCAAACAACCATCCGACAACAAACCATTTTAAAAACCCCAACAATCAAAACTTTCAATAAAACCCCAACAAAATCACGCACAAAAGCACCCTGCAATAAAAATAACCCGAAAATTCCACGGCGACATTCCCCGCCTCGCAAACCTCCATCTAACCTCCACCTTCGGAGAAAACCCGCTCATATCCAGCATACAAATATACACAGACACCAATAACGGTTTGTCCAATTTCGCCTTATGTCATCCCCGTCACGGACGGGCCTCTCGAATATTGCAACGTGTAGCACGTGGGCGACTTGCGGCCAATATCTGCTCGGAACTCGGGGGGTCTGGGCCCTTCAGGCCACCCACCACCCCCCGGACAGGGGTGGGTTAGGTTAGGGGGAGTACGTGACCGTAGAGCCAAGGAGGCTGTGTCCCGGCGCCTGGGAAACTTCTTAATCTTCTCGTAGCGGCGGCCATTCGTCATAGCCGGGATTCGTGGCGAAATTAGCGTTGACAAAAAAGGAAAATGAAGTGGTCGCTTGTAGGGGAATGTGATGGGGTTTTTATGGGTGTGTGGGTTTTTTTCGGGTATCGGTTTTCGGTCGTGTTTGGCAGAGCGTAATGCTTTTTGATCGGTGTGGGTGGGGGGAGGTCGATGATTTTTCAAGCTTTTTATTTTCGTTTGATTTGTTTGATTTGTTTTGTTGTTGAGTGTGGTTTTATATTCGAAGATGTTTTATGAATCTCGAAAATTGATTTTATCGAGTTTATCTTTTTTTATCCCTCGTGTTACATGCACCCTACTGTACTATGCCAGCTTAGTTGGGTACTAGGTAGCAACACTAGGCGAAATTACGGGAGCCACATTTACATTTATTGGGAATTCTACATTTAATTTTAACTAAGCAATTACGAAGGACTGTTTTCCAGGGGGCATACGGAATGCCAGGCGACAAAAATTTAACGAAATATGTCATTCCGTGAACTGATTCTCTTGGCGAAGATACAGAATGCACGAAAGGCAAATTTCAAGGAAACGAGGTCTATATTGGAAGTTGGCAAATGGTCGGAAAACAAGTCCTTTCTTTCATTTTATACCAGAGAACAAGATCACAGGATATGATCTGGGTCTTGAATTTTTCCGCAGGCACAGTGAAGATCGTTTCACAATCTAAGATGATCGAGTCTTACACTTTCTACACTTCAAATTGAACGTTCTACATTTCATATTGGACGTTTTACACTTCGGATTTGATAATAGGAAAGTATTAGGGCTGATGTCATAGTAAACAATGAAATTAATTACTATGAATTGTAACTGTCGTTATTATTTTAATTTGTTGAATTCGAAGTGTAAAAACTGTATACATGACGTGAAAATTTTGATCGTGGAATGATCGTGAATTTTCACGCATGTGGTAGTTAGATTGAAATTAAGTGAATAATATATTTTATACATATTTTAATTTATAGTTGTGAAAATTTAAAGTTGATAGAATTATTATTGAGAAAATGCTGAAAGAACTTTTCAAACTTTGTCACAAAGCCAATTTAAAGCAAAATTTAAAGCAAAATGTTTATAATTAATTTTATATTATAATCGATAAATTTTTTTTAAACTTTACATTTTATAAATTATCTTGATGTTTCAAATTAAAAAAAATCAAAATTAGAGTAAATGAATCAAAAGTTGAAAACTGTAAATCCAAAAATTAGCAACTATGAAAAAAAATTATTACGAATAAAAAAAAAAAATTTAATAGATACGAAAATTTGATAAAATAACAGTATTTTTTAAAGATTTTGTTATTATATTTATAGAAATAATCCTGAATTGCGTCTCAAGAAATGAATTGCCAAATTATGAGATTGGCAAATTAAAATGTGCTTATTCCGAAAATATTTTCGGTCAAAATATTAATTATCAAGTACGATAAACCTATTAATTCAACGATTCCGGATTTTCTCGCTTTTGTCTGTTTCTAAAATTAAATTGTGCAATAACAACGGAAAGATGTTTTCGACTTTGTTGATATTCAACCTAACGTGATAAACAAATTCAAGGTGTTCTGCGAAAAACGTTTCAGAAATATTCCTCAAAATATTTACTCATCGAAAATTAACGTTTATGTATATTCAAAAGATTATATTTATAGAATGAGAGTAAATAAATAATGAGTACTAAATGAAGATACGCAAATACAAATAAATTCCACGATCAAAACAGTCACCGTAACACCTATCGATTAAATAGTCTAGCAAAACTTTTTCATCGACAAAAACTATTCAAATTTTTCATGACGCAATATATAATAAAATTCAATTATTTTTCTAAATCACGACGACACGAATTGCGATAACGAAATGAAAAAAATAACGATAACTCACAATTAAAATGCGAAAAATTATGAATTTTTCTAATAAAAAAAAAACCCGCCCACGGCCGAGAGCGTATTTTTGTTTTATTTTAATAATGGCCTTCCTCGTTTAATGAAATCCCTTACGAAATAATTTCCGGGGCGAGAAAAAGTCCGCAACCGGGCGAGGGGGGGTGAGGCGCGGGGAAAGGACGAAAATGCCCACACCCCATTCGAAAAATGGAACCGAACGACTCAAAATTCAATATATATTTTAATGGTGGTCTTTCCGAAATTTAAATTATATTCCGTCCAATAAAGGGGGGATTATTCCACCGTTTTGGGGGGGGACGATTTTTATTTTATTATTATTTAGAGGTGGATCGTTTCGTGTGTGTGTATGATTCGCGATAGTAAAAGGCTTATTGTGCGGTTGTCTATAAATCGCTATATTCGCTGGAGTGGTTGTAAAGGTGCTTTTTCATATGGTAGTAAAGTTTCGAGATACTTTTTTCTTGTTTGTATCTTTATTAATGTAACGATCGAGAAATAAACTTGGGTTGAGTGTTGTGTATCGTATTTTTTATCATCAAATATTGGGAGTTAGGAAAAGTCGAAAGAAATTATTCTTTCTGATATATTTCGTTTTTTTATTGAGTCTTTATATAAATTCGATAGAATCATATTATTTTTTAAATCAATATCACATTTTTTTATTCATTTATAACTGTAAAAGTATGAAGATTAAAAATATTAATGTTACATGTCAAGAATACTAATTTTCAATTTTTTACAGTCATAATAGAACTCAGATTATATTCGTAGCTATGATCGATTCGTTCAAATAATAATTCTTTGTGATGAGGTTCATGCTAGTAAAATTTGGAATAAATTTCAACATACCTTTATATCTCTAGGCTGCCTAGCTTCTTGTCTTCTTGGCGCAGATCCTGGTGAATCAGCATACACCAGATTTCTAACTGATCCTCGATATCGAGGTTCGAAGACCACGCTAGGCAAAGCCAACTGGGTCAATTTCGAGTTATACCTGTAAAAGAGAAAAAGGAAAATTCATTAAATTGTTTATTTTTAAATTAAGATTTAGATTCAGATTCAGATGTTTCCGTTTAAATAATCAAATAAAGCTATTCATTTAAAAAAACCTACGCATTATATATTTAAATATCGGAAGTAAAAAAGGATTTAAATGCCAAAATATTCCAAATCGGTTATATCTCAGAAATACCTTCTACCGATGCCTATGTTTTAAAATATGGTCAAAGTCCCCAAAATTGCTTTTCAATAATGTATATCAATAGCGAACTTGTATCAGTTGAATATGCCATTATGAGAATTTCTTATCAAAAATCGTTGTACATCAAAATCTTAAAAATGGCACTTAAACCCTTATTTACTTCCAGTATTCATTTTTATAATAACGTTTTCTATGAAAAACTTAAAAGATCTTGTGTTTTTTCTGTGAAATTAAACGTCATTCTGTTAGTGTGTTTTCGCCTAGTGTTAGTGTTATTAAAAAAATAATATTTTAATGACATCTAACAAATATGACTGTTGACGTATTTTATGATATATCTATTGAAATTTGGAAAAGACTTGTATTACTGACATCAGTGATATAATATAATGTGGTTGTAGACCACAGATGTAAGGCTCAGATTTATTAATTATAAAAAAATTCATTTTAGAAGATGATTGTTGGGGAGTTACCAGTCAAAAAAAAAAAATATTTTCATAAGAATGTATTTAACATTAAGTTCGTTCAACGTTGTTTGAATTTCATATAAAAAACATTTTTTGCGTTTTTCATGAAAAAAAAATCACACAAACACATTATATCTATATAATAAAAAAAAATAATAACTCCCACCAAAAATTTTTAATCAAAATAATCCCAGCACTCCTTTGAACCATATTAAAAACCCGACGCGAAAATTTCCATACGCGAAAATTGTTCGGACGACACATCCGAAGAATTTCCCAATCGAAACTCTCACAATGGCCCGAACCCGGAAATGCAAAATATGAAAATTCCATTTCGAAAATCGGCAGCAAATCCCTCTCTCGAAATCCGGTAATGAAAACGGCCAAAGTATCCGGAGCAGTTCGCGTAAGGCTTCCGATATGACCCACATTCTGGACGAACTCGGATTATTAGGAATCGCATTTTCCGGAAAATCGGGGAAAAGTGTGGAAAATCTTCAACTTTTGCGTTTGTATTTTTGAAATTTTTATTATGGAGCGATTTCGCGATACCGTCGAGCGTTTCTGAGAACGAGTTAACGTATTTATAAATACGATTTTATTTGAAAAGGTCATGGAATGCAAATGTCAATATCGTTCGTGGAATCGATATGCATTTTTCAACGATTGATGGTTTTTTTTTTGTTGAGTGTATAGGTTTTGATTGATCGTTGTAGTTGAATTTCATATAATATGATTGGTATGTGGATGGTTTAAGATAAATTTATAAATTGATTTTCTAGTGTTATATTTGAGTTAATCAAATCACCTTATATTTAAAACTATCAAAATTTTGCATAAAATAACGTTTTGTTAATCAAAGCAATTATTTACATATGAAAATTACGTAAATATCGCTATAAACATAAGCGCTTCAAAATTATGAATGTAATATAATATAATCATCAATCATAAATTCGTAAAATATTTTCCTAGTATGAATGGTATTTTGTTATTCAATCAATTATTTATATATGAAAATTATTTAAACATCGTAATTATTAACATGCCCAAAGATAATATTATACAATAAATTTATTAATATAATATTATAACATATGTATAATATTATATTGAATATGCCAATCATAAATTCATAAAAAAATTATAAATGATTTAAAAGTATTCTTGTTATAAAATTCTATTTTTTAATTATCATATATATGAAAAGTATGAGATCAAAACATAATAAATCTTTTTTTTCATTAGCAATCATCATAGCCTTAAACAATTATTGTAATCGTATGAAAAAGGTATTTTGAAATTTTCTATTATTACTAACATTCCTATTACAGCTTTTACACTTTGTTTTTAACCTTACACAAATTAAATTCAATCTTTTGAACTTCAAATTTAACCTTTAAAGATAAAATTATACCATTTAAAAATCAAATTCGATCATCGCAAATTTATTTTCTTCATTTTTCAATTTCTGTATGATTTTATGAAAAATATAAAAATAAAGTTAAGTACAAGTCCATGTTTTTTCGGCTTAACGCAGTATAAAAAAAAAGTATTATTATGCCATAATTCTAAGATTCGGCGCAGGCCAGTATACTGTTATAATTATATGTAGCTCTAAATAAAAAATTTCGATGTTTTTTGATAATTTTACACGGCAAAAATTTTTCACATTACCTACACATTTTTTACAAAGTAAATTTGGATGGATGTTCTATCCAAACATACTAATGGAACCTATCTCCAATTTTCATATGATCATTTTTTTTACACTATAATCTCTGAAACGTATCCCCCATACATAAAAAAAAAGATTTGGCATACTTTAAATACAATTCTAAAACCATACAACAAAATTCCAACAAACAAACAAACAAACAAACAAACAAACAAACCCACCCAATCCCTCCCACACAACAACACCCTCCACACAACCATCATAAGTAATAACCTTCCACCATTCACCAAATCGTTACCATACACCTTTAAGGCTCGCTTCGGGTGCAATTTAGCACTCGCCTTGACCACAGAGGCGCAAACTAATCTTCCGCATCCCACGCGGAAGGGCCCGCACATATTGATAACGCCCAAAGGGCCCCCGGGGACGGGGCGGGGGTAAAAAAGGCCCTTTATCGGCCGGGGTCGTTACGGTCCCGGCCGCGGATTTAGGGCCCCTGCGGGCATGCCCATCACGTGCCGACGCGAACCTTCTATTCTGCGTCTCGGCGCATCAGTGGGGCAAAAAATAAATTAATTTAATTCTGGGGGTGAGGGGTGTGTTGGGGGTTTGAAAAATTGATTTGAGTGGTTTTTTTGAGTGTTTTGTGGGTTTTGTTGGAGTTTTTGTGGTGAATTGTTTTTTTTTTGTGTGGATGATTGTTCGGAAAAAGGTTTGTAGTTTGTGAGTTTTGATTCGTATATTGAAGTTTTTGAATTTGAAATTCGACGTTTTACATTTTAAATTCAATAAATTAATAAAAATTCATGGTAATGAGTTTCATCGATTGTTATGACAACAGTTTTAATAATATACTTTCTTATAGTTGAATTTGAAGTGTAAAAACTATAAAATTTAAATTTAACCGTTTAAAATTCAAATTAAACCTTTTAAATTTTAAACTTCAAAACAAACTTTTTTCAGATCAAACTTAACCTCTTAAAGATCCAAATCAACTATTGCAAATTATTTACTTCATTTTTATTTATTTGATAATTTCGTGAAAAATATGAAAGAAACGTTATGTACATATCGATGTTTATTAAAAAAATGTAATCAATTATGTATGAAAAATCACCAATTGAGATTCATAGTAATTGACTTCATTGATTACAATGACAAAGATCTTAAAAATACTTTGGTTTAATTGAATTTGAAGTGTAAAACATTGAGTTAAAAATATAAAACGTTGAATTTGAAGTGTAAAAACAACACAGAGATAATTTTAATAACGAAATTCATATTTGAAAATCAAACCTATAAAATTACACAATAATGATTACTCTTATTTAAAAAAATCTATCTTTGCAAATTTATATACTACCGATGTTATTATTCCAGAAAAACATCCTATAACGTTTTTTACAGGGCACTTTGAACTTTTTCGGTACACTGGGTTGAGTCGGCAAAATCAAATAATCTTCCTATTTTTATAGCGAAATTTCATTTTAGAAACAGCCAGAAACCATAAAAGGCTGTATCTGATGAATTAACAGTTTAATCTTACTTGATAATTAATATTTTGATGATAAACACTTTTATAATTAAAACCTTTTTGGTTGTTTATTTCGTAAAACGGAAGATTTACCGAATGCGCTGGAAACACAAAGGTATTCTACAAAAACCGCTCCAGGTTTTTACCCAGAAACGATAATACTATCAAATTTAATTTATTAATTTTTAAGCACAGTCTCTTTACATTATAATTAGAGTATCCGCTTTTACGTAATTTCAAATTTTCAGTTTTCACAGATAAATTCTGCGATCAAAGTTGGCACATTATATAATACGATTCTGATTAATTATTTTTGTCTCAATGAGTTTTAATGAGTATAATGATACTGAAAATCATCATCAACAACATAGCTAAATATAAGTTTTTTAAAAAGATTTCTGAAAAAAATTTCGAATTTTTCAAATAATAATTTGGAAACGATAAAATAACCAGTAAACATTCATAATTGACAATTAAAATCATCATTATATGTAATCTATTATATATAGAATTCATCTCAAAATTATTGAAAGCATTGGATGTTTAAGGTGAAAATAATAAATTAAAAATACTTTGTATAGTCACATTCAATAACTGACCGCACTCTGAATAGCTCAACTTTGGTTATCGTTAAATTTAACCGATTCAACATCGAAAATTCTATGCTATACAATAAATTATCTTCGTATAAGTTCGATTCTATTTATATAAAGTTAACTCGGCTGCTGTGTCGTATTTCGAAAACTTGACGTCCATTAAACTTTTTTTCACAACCGTCAATCAACGTCAATAATAATTTGATCAAACATTTTAATATTTCAATATCACGGATCCAGCACAAACGCTTTAATCTTCCCGAAACACAGACGAGGATCATGTTCCTTCGAAACTCTGCTTTACTTTCTTATTATAAAAGTTTCAATATCCATTGATGAAAAAAAACGACTACACGTTTATTTTTAAACAAAAATTTCGATTTATTTTTAGCTTTCAGCGAAAAAAAAAAAAAAAAGGTAGAAGTTCACACAAAGCATTCTTTTCGAAGCCGGGGAATTTTCCATAAAATTTTCCTCGCGTAATTCGGGATATTTCTTTTTTCGTGTACCGAGCACTATACAGTGTATGTTTTCAGCATTTTCAGGACGCACACGTTCTCAAACATTTCGTATAACAAGTCCAATTAAACTTTTCCTATTTAAACGTCGACAGATGTGCGATACGAAAAGCTCAAAAAGTTTCGTTGACCGAAAGCTCCCTACCGATGACACCCACGCTCGAATCGTTCGATATTTTCATTACGAATCAAAACTGTTCCTTCTGAAACGCAATTAATGAAACTTTTACATATTTTCAATATAAATTCATTCCGAATTGAAATCGCAGTTCCAAATAAATCAAATTTATCAAAGGATCGAATCGAATTTAAGTTTTTTTCGTTCCATCATGTTTGGGTTTTTATTTAAAAAGGCTCAAGTCTTTCGATATAAAAACCCAAACACCTCATGTGTTTAAGGTTTAGGTCTATATTGAAAAATAAAACGAATTCGATTGGAAAAGCTGCTTTTAAACGGGTCGCAAGAATATAACGTCATCTAGAGGATTGCCTTCACGTGAAAATTTACAGGAGCTTTTAAGCGCAAATAACGGGTTCACTTTAATGGGTCGTTTCAGCTGAACGATTTAGCGTTTTATTTCTCGTTTCACATAAAAAACGAGGTGTCGATGAATTTTATTCCTTTCAGACACACAAATTTCCGCTAATCCGAAATATTTCTGAAAAAAAGGCTATCTAATTGTTCAAACGACGAAATTTTAATTCCGAACGAATTTATCGCTTTGAAAATAAAACATAAACGCAAAGAGTTTCGTGTGATTTCCCACGGGATGTACGTTCTGTATGATAATTAAATTAAACCGAATAGTGTCTTTTGTGTGAGCGTTTTCTTCTATCGGGAAAGTTTTTCTTCGCTTTTTTATTCGTTCTGAAAGACACTTTTTGATACCGAAAATTAAAGTGTATTAATTCTGGCCGAGTTCGTGCCCGGAATTTTAATCGGCCCTAATTAAAGTTTTCGTGTACGTGTGAAGGTCTTGAAGATTAACCACCGAAGAAACTGGGACACAGATACATCATGATACACCGCGTTTCGTTTTTCAGTAAAGTATAACGCTGTATAAAAATCTGAAAAGATTCGATAACCTAATTTTCGTTCGTTTACAAATTAAATTTTAATTAATTGCGACCGATCAATGAATAAAACTCTAAGCTAAACGTAGAACGATGAACTTTTACTTAAATTGATAACATTTTTATTATAATCATAATAATTAAGTATGCAAAGAGCTTGTGAGTTGATCAAAAAATTATAGACTTTTTATAGTTAAGCGATCGAATATGAAAACTGTGAGTCTTGGTAAAAGAATAGTTAATTAGGTTCTGTCTCAAGTTTCAAATACACAAAAAAAATCTGTTTAAATGGGTTAATCAGATTTTCCTTCAAACGTGTATTCGAAGTTTATAAATTATTTTTAAATTGTTGGAAACTTGTATAGAGTCAGATCACGTCCTAAAGTTTACATTTAAGCACTGCAGTAGTATTACATAAGCTTCTTTCCTTGTTTCACGTTCTAATTGTTCAAAACATGTTTTGTATCGTGTTGTACCAAATTAGCAAATCTAAACGAACCTTATACATAAATACATACATACATACATACATGCATACATACATATATGTATAATCTAGTATTTCTTTTCAATCAATATATTTTTAAAACATTTAACACTCATTTATTATTTATCACTCGTCATATTAACCTTATCAACAAACATAATAAAGGTGAAACTCAATGGAATGCGTGAATGATGTATATTTATATTATTTTCAACAGATATACAGTGAAAAACGTTTAATATGAAATTTAAGGGGCTGAAATGTTTTTTCACGTTAAACACCATAATATACGTAGATAGCAAAATACTATCTAAGGATCGCAGTATTATTTCTTCTTAACTGATTTTTCAGTTTAATGATTTTCACGGTATAGTAAAAGGATTCACTGATGCTTTTGCTATCACTATTGATGTCAGCGATCCTGTCGCTGAAACTGTAGCTGATATTATCGTTGAAGACGTCCCTTATTTGAGCTCACTAATGTTAAGCTAAAGCCACTGCGTGAATGGCAACCTGAGCAAATCAGCGGAATAGAAATCATCAAAATGTTCCTCCATATTTTCAAATCTGCTCGAATACTCATTGTCGTTCACGTTCTTGGTCAATATGAAAACTTGACTTAAAATCGTTTGCGTTCTCACTCGATATGAAACCTCACGCTCATCATGGAGCTTCACCCCAAACTCAACCGATACAAAAATAATATAAAAACGACCACAACTTTATAGAGTTTTTAAAAGCTTTCTTCAACTTCTTTCGCTCAATGTCTTGCCCTAAATTCGTTTGCGTTTTCACTCGACATAGAACCTCATACTCATCATGTATTTCACCCCGTACTCAACCGCTTTAAAATACGATTTGAAAACGACCACAACTTTTTAGAGCTTTCAAAACCTTTTTTCAACTCCTTTCGCTCATTTCCACCCTTACCCTAAAGTCGTCCACGCTCTCGCTCAACATAAACCCTCACCCATATACTCACACACCCACGCTCATCATGGAGCTCCACCCCGAACTCAACCTATACGAAAAAAAATACGAAAACGACCACAGATTTTTTCAACTCCTTTCGTTCATTTCCACCCTTGCTCTAAAGTCGTCCACGCTCATAAACCCTCACCCACACACTCACACACCCACGCTCATCTTGGAGCTCCACCCCAAACTCAACCTATACGAAAAAAAATACAAAACGACCACAGCTTTTTTCAACTCCTTTCGCTCATTTCCACCCTTGCCCTCAAGTCGCTCGCATTCTTCTCTCAATATAAACCCTCACCCACACATTCACACACCCACGCTCATCATGGAGCTCTACCCCGAACTCAACCGACACAAAAAACAATATAAAAACGGCCACAACTTTATCCAGACATGCGAAACCCGCCCGAGCGCGACATTAACAGCGGTGTTGGGATTCCCGCCCCGACCACAGGGGGGGTGGCGGGGGTGGTTGTGGTGGTTGTAGGGGCAATGGCAGTGGTTTCGAGATGCCGATAAGGGGTTATTTAGGGTCGGGGCGCAGGATGCGCCTGAGGTCGGATAAGGGTCGGACGCGGAAGTGGGTCGCGGCCGCACTGCAGTGCCACAAGGACGAAATTGCGTGGGTGGTGGGGTGGATGGGTTCGATTTTCGTGGTTGTGTGGGTTTTATTTTCGGAGGTGGGTTTTTTTGAGTTGTGGAAATTTCGGGGTGAATGGTTTGGATATGAGATGTTTTTGTGTATGGATAGCGGAAATAAATAAGGGCGTATGTGACAGTTTTTAAAGATACGATAATTTTTGTTGAAAAATTTTCATATATTAAACGGTACAAGTTTGCTGTTGATATACAAAAACCGTCTACTAAGCCACTACTAAAAAAGATAAACCGATTTTGAGGACTTCATCTTAGCGGCCCAATGTCGCACCGGGTGCGACATTACATTTTCATGTTTTTTGGTCCTATGTCGCGCCCGAGACAACAACCTTTTTATCTATATTGGCCTTAAATTATGTTATTTTTATTTATTACATAATATAAATCCGACACATTAATTATTAACTCATTAGATCAATTTGATTCTGTAAGAAAATATTTTATTTTTAAGTAAATATTTCAATTTGATGAAAATCGTAAAAAAATGTGAAATCTTCTGACATCAAATATTCCTATTTAATGATAGTCATTTCAAAATATCTGACACCAAAGTATAATTTGAATCTCAATAATAATATTTTGATTAATAAAACTTCAAAATAATTCGCTAGTAACTTTTGTAGGGGATAATAAAATAATAAGTTTCTAATGAATACATTCAAATTAAAATTAGAGATTATCATTATTTTTACAATTTAAATGATTATACATTTTTTTAAATAATGAGGTAAGATCTTATACTCGTTGAATACATTTTTTGAAAAGGTCAAAATATATTATTTTTTTTCAGTTTTAAGCTCGTGAGTATGAAATCTGAATAACACCTGAAATCAATATCGACCGGAAGTGATACTAACTTGAAAAATAAATAGATTGCTAAGGGGCATTGGTATATACATAGAATGTATTTCTGGCATAAAATCGATTTTGGATTTTTAAGTCCTATTTCATATCCTGTAGTCATATTAGTGAATGATTGTTAGAATTATGTTGAATATTTAGGGTTATCGCTTATTTGAAATCTCAAAATCTCTTAAAATTAGGCATGGTTTCGTTCTTTTGAGGTGTTCATGTGTGGGTTTTAGTTTGTGTTTCATAAAGTGCAATATTATGTTTTAGGACATAAGTGAGTCGTGGGTTGACAACGGGTTAATCAATCTGTGAAGAATGGGTTGTCAATGCGTAAACGATGGATTGTCAAAGTAAAGAAGGTAACTCAAAAAAATTGAGTATTGAAAATTATTTTATTTAAATAATATCAAAACAAGGCAATTGATTATGTAATATCATTAATCTGACTTGAATAGTTTCAATAATCAATATTAATCAATGCTTTTATAATAAGAAAGAAGTTAAATAAATTATAACCTACAGTTTTTCAACATGATAAATATCTCTAAATAATTTTTTTAATGACATATTCATATCAAATTCTTCAATCCATAATATAGATTGGTATAGATTCTATACCAATCATTGAAGTTAAACGACATACGATGCGATCAATAAACAGATTCCTTGAGAATAACCTTCCATTATCAATACGTGATGGGCGCCGACGATAATAAAAACAGAGTTTCGATTATTATCGAAAAGACCTTGCCCTGTAATAAAAATTTATATGATGATGATAAAAACATCATTTATCAAAAAAATGAAAAGAAAAAAAACAACCATTTTGGACTCAAACACATAAACGAATTCAGCTTCAAGATCTTTATCGGAAAAAGTAATGTTTAAATTTAAATTCTAGTTCACGGTATCTGTTAGGGATATATTTCGTATATGTATATAGTCGAAGGTTTCGTATCGGTATATAGTATCGTATATATGTTTTTCGGCGAATCCTGTGGCGAGGATAATTAGTCTATAGTGGTCGCTAAAGGACCTTAGATCGTCACGATATCAAAGACGTGGCGAATTTTAGTGTTTACTACATTCCATTCATTCTAAATAATTTCATTATAAATAAATTCTATTAAAAAAAACTCATTTAAAACATAAAAATATAAAATATAAAAAAATCCATTTCCAATGGATATTTATTTAGAACGGCCCGCACAATTATACGATCCGGTCGTTTTATTTAACCGAGCCGAATTCATTAGAGAAAAAAATCCAATTTATGGCGGATTATGAGATTTGATTCATTCAAAAATGTAATCAGTTCCTTGAATACTTAATTCCAATTTCCTAGAAAGGTGTTCGTTATTTAATCATAATGTCAGAGGTGAAATTTCGCGTAAATCCGCCCGAAGTGTGTTTTAAAACTTTGCCAATATAAAACCTATTTGTTCGCGTACATATTGTGTTATGCTTTAACCGAACCGTTATTCAATTAACCGCGTTGATATTTCTGAATTATTGCTGAAAAACTAATATGACACAAAGGTGTTCGAACTCGAAAGATATTCGAACGTATTATTTCAGTCACGTAACGTTAATTAATTTATGGTAAATGACCGCAGCACTAAAGTACTATGTACACACGTTACTTAAGCGAATTATCGCGATTACTCATCTGAAACATAATATTATAATAATCGCCGAAACGTTCGTCGGTTTTAGTTAACATATGTGATGTTGTGAAAGTTTGAAATTGGTAAAGCTAAGGTTTTAATTTTTGATATGTTGAATTTTATAAAGTTTGTGAACTGTATCGTTTCGAGTTTAAACTATGAAGGTTTTTTTGAATAATTAATTATAATTAGAAACTTGAATCTAATATGTCAAGTATTAAATAAAATTGAATCGTGTTTAAAATATATTAGAATATTTTGCAATATGTATATCTAAAGTAAATACAGTCAAATTATTACATAATAAATATATAAGTTCATTTTAAAAGTATGATTAGAATGAAAAAAAAACATACTTTTACTAACTGGATTAAGTAAATTTTGGAATTCACCGAAACAGAAACGTTTACAAGATTTTCTCTGGAAAATTTCTGGATTTTCACACTAATATAAATATGAGCCGTTATATTGAGCATCTTCATTTTTATTTGTTTCGAGATATGTAAGTTTTTCCATTCTTCAATATATAAAAATTCTGTAAACCTATAATGAACTTATTTTTATTTTCGAGATTCTAGACATTTTAAATTTAAAAGCAGTGATTAAAATTTTGGATTAAATATAACTGAAATAGTGTTTTTGGAACTGAAAATTGATAACGCTCTTTTCATTTATAATGAAACTTGAAAAACGTTACGAATCGTCGTACTAGTATATGAAATTGGCGTTAACACCGATTTAAAAAAAATGAGTCAAGTCTATATACATATAAGTTGATGTGGATGTCTTTTTTCAAACAAAATCAACATAGTATGATATCTTCATGAA